>RSEF01000003.1:111790221-111801617 GCA_003993805.1 Himantopus leucocephalus
AAAGTCCTTTTGCAATTAAACTGGATAATGATCATCTTTCTTTTTAGCTTTGCTGGTCTGGCGCTAATGCCACTCAGGCAGTTTTAGGTATTTCAGCTACAGACACTGTTGCACTCACATTCCTGCCTTAACATAATTTTTTAACCAGGCCGTATTTCCTTGGAAGGGCCAAACAAGCTCCCTGAGAGATTGTAATTGCAATGCTAAATCATAAACCCCTCCTTAATGAGTGTCTGTCATAAGCAGACAGCCTGAATTTTCTAATAGAGTTGAGCACAAACCCAGAATATTAGGTGTATCATGCTATTCTGAATTCTAGAAATGGATGTCACAAACAATCAGGCAAAATATTACGGCTGAAACAGAGTTGCCTCTATAAAAGTCTGAATAGCAAATGATCTGTTAGACATGTATTGGAGTTCAAAATGTGGAAAGGCAGAGTGCTATTTTTTTCTAGTAGTTTCCACTTGAAATTCTGTGACAGGAGAATTTACGAGTCACTTCGTCAATAAGTCAAAAAAAGACTAACAAAAGTGTGTTCTTTAAATTAAATCGCTTTTATGAATCCAGTTAACCATCCAGAATCTAATATGCACTTCTCAAATCTTTCTAGCATTGCCTATAAAAAGCAAAAAAAAAAAAAACCACCAAAAAAACAATCAAAAATCCCTAATGGAGAATCGTAGAAAAGTTGACTAGAGCTTATGGTTTTTTTCAAACTGGGACCAATAGGATGATCCTGAAGGATCATTTAAGAAAATACTTAACTTCACAAAGTCATCACCCCTTTTTTTACCATCTTTAGACTTGTAGAAGAGGTCTGCAGTTAGACTGCAGAAGAAGATACCTAAGCTGTATGTGGTACAGAACTTGTGAACAGATTAAATACTTAGCTTGTTGTCAACACAATTATCTGTAACAGAAGAACACATCCACACTCTTGAAGGTGAACCTACACCCACACACTAGTTTACTAAGAACAGCTAATTCCTCTCCCTAGGAATATTCTCCACTTCTACTGAGGAGAAGAAAGATTGAGCTAGTGCTTTCTAAGGAGTTCCTTGTTTTCCTTAGGCTTTGTGAGTCATCTCTATGCCTGTACACTCTTGCTTGCAACAGAATTGATAATGTCCACCCAATTTAGTTCCTGGCATGAGCCAGTCAAATAAATTCTCTGTTCTGCTAAGAGCTCTAGACACTGGTGTCCTGATCCTATCTTGTTCCTACCGTATTTAACAGGCAGTCCCTTTTCTGTGCCAGATAATTACTTATCATGACAACAAGCTTTTTGCTTATCTTATGTCCAATCCTGCAATGCTATGTCAGGTCTTGCAGTCCTTTTATATGTGTAACTCTTACTAATATCAGGTGAATTGTTGAGAGAATCAATATTTATTCCTGGTCATGACTCTTGTACAAAATCATTCAGGTTAGAACTGTAACCTGGCATCTGTCTACCTGTCTAATTATGTCCTTCCTGCACTGATATAATAATTTGTGATTATCTTTTAAGATCTCAGAGACTTAACAATAGAACAGAGACAAGGCACAAGATGCTCATAAGTCAGTAGTGATTTGAGGTATGTAGCTCGAGGCTTCTATTTCTAGTAGGACAGAGTTTCCAGTTCACTGAAATTTGTCTTGAAGGGGCTGTGGTTCTTAGCACTTTTTTTCTTAATCATTTGGAGAAAGTGCTGTGCACTTCTCCTAAGCAAGTGGTGTTGGAGGTCAAAGCTGGGTCTGTAGTAACACCCTGTTTAAGAAGAGAATCACACTTCAGACTGGAGGCCCAGTGCAGCTGTTCTCTCTCAACCTGTTTCCCCTTATGGCGTTTGATATCCTGCTTGAATTGAGGATTGACTCAAGACTGAAGATTTCAATTAAAAATCAAGATTGAAAATCAACTTAATTAAATTATCTGAGAATAAATTTGCATTCAAAAATGTGTTAAGACCACGTGCACTGGCCCTTTTGAGCTTATCGGGGATGTTATGCTCTACCTCGGGTATCATGACTACTTACACATAAGTTAATTTACATAACTGGCCTCACAGAAGGCAATAGAAGGCTTTTTCATTGGTATTAGTAGGAATAATTTTTTTATTTTTTTTTTTTACAGTTATTTCGCCATCCTTCTGTTTCACCTGCTTCTTGCCCTAGCGTTAGGATCTACATTCTGATGATCAGGGACCATACATTGCTGGTGCGGTGCTGCCACAGAAGGACAGCTCTTCTACTGGGGGCATTAGCTTTTCCTGTAATACAAACTGAAAATAAACACAATCAGGTATTATTAGCTCGACATGAGCCAGCAATGTATGCTTGCAGCCCAAAAAGCCAACTGTATCCTGCGCCGCATCAAAAGAAGCGCAGCTAGCAGGTCAAGGGAGGTGATTCTGCCCCTCTACTCTGGTGACACTCCGCCTGAGTACTGCTTCCAGCTCTGTGGCCCCCAGCATAAGAAGGACATGGACCTGTTCGAGTGAGTCCAGAGGAGGGCCACGAAGGTGATCAGAGGGCTGGAGAACCTCTCCTATGAGTACAGGCTGAGGGATCAGGGGTTGTTCAGCCTGGAAAAGAGAAGGTTCCAGGGAGACCTAACAGCAGCCTCCCAGTACTCAAAGGGAGCCTACAAGAAAGATCAGGAGGGACTCTTTATCAGGGAGTATAGTGATAGGACAAGGGGTAATGGTTTTAAACTGAAAAAAGGTAGATTTAGATTAGATATTAGGAAAAAATTTGTATGATGAGGGTGGTGAGACACTTCAACACATTGCCTAGAGAAGTTGAGGCGCCCCAACATTGGAATTATTCAAGGCCAGGCTGGATGGGGCTTTGAGCAACCTGGTCTAGCAGAAGGTGTCCCTGCCCATGGCAGGGGGGTTGGAACTCGGTGATCTTTAAGGTCCCTTCCAACTATCCATTCGATGCCTGTGATTCTATGATTATTGCCATATTGTCTGTAAAATACATGCACATTGCCTGAAAATGGGTAATAAGTTGCTGTATTAGGACAAGGTGGCCTGATATGAGGGAAAGAGAGATCTAAATTTTAAAAAAAATACTTTAAATTTACATAGTTTGACCTCTCTCGTATACAAAATTTCAGGGTCTTTTAGTTCTCTTGAACCAAGACTAATGCATTATGTTTTTCAGAAGCTGAGAGTAAAAGCACCCAGTCACATTCCCATCAATGAACAGACATCAAGAGGAGGGTTGCCACAATAAAGACTTTTGGAGTGGGTCTCTAGCAATAGTGTTCCCGTATGTACTGGAATATTGATTAAAGTTAGATGAAGACAATATATACTTCATTGTTCATATACTACATCATACGCTAAGAAGTTAATGACATTCTTTCCTCTTTTTTCTTATGCATTAATAATAAATTAAATATTGTTTAAAAAAACAAAACAGCAAAGTGAAGAAATATTTTTGTCTAAATCACTCCCTTTAATTCTCTTCTACAGTTACTTCTCATATGTGTTAAAGAATAAAGTATGTCCACATCAGTTACAAAATCCCTTTGGGATGCCCAGCTGAAAACTGGTCATATAGGGAAATAGAATAATTAACCTGAAAAATAAATGTAAAATGAATGGATCAAATAGAGAATACATACATTTTTTGTGATGAAAAATCTTTCCTGTGACATTTTAATAGAAATGACCTGAATATATATATTTGGGAATATAACCCACACTGTTTAGCATGGAATGTTTTATTAAACATAGTTCTTAAAGACAGTGAACATGGGAGGGGATAGATCAGGAAATAAATAATACATACAACAGAAATGGCCCTCAGATGAGTGGTTCTTCCCTTCATAAATATTACAAGCTTCCCACAATCCTCCAGGTAAGAACACAGTATTCAACACATTTAATGATGAGTAACAACAAAAGAGCATTTTAATTTAACAAGGGAGGTGGATCTTGGCTATCCTGAGAAGTGTATTACAGCCCTAATATTTTTATATAGTGAATTCCGGTATATTTTTATCCTTCATTACTGGAAACTGACTCATGCAGTAACAGTTTTGTATCATATTATTGGGGATGAAATTATCTGACTTTATATGAATCATCAATATCAGACTAAAAAGTGGCAGCAATGAATTTTGTACTATACTGCCATTTGATACAATAATGGTGCTAATAATATCTGAAATTACGACTTGTAGTCCCCAGTCAGGAAGAGATCATTTCGGATTGGAGTGGGAAGGAATACTTTTTTCTTCCTGCATTCTTCTGTGGAAAACACATCCCGTTTTCAAATAAATATTCTTACGAACATAAAAACATTTCTTGTAATTAAAAATCAAAAGCAAAGTGTGCAAAAATGTTGGTGATGTCCCTCTCCAGCCACTGACAGTATAGGATGATTCAGTGCCTAATTGAGGTGTTCTGAATCATGCTGCCACATTCTTGAATGTACATTTTAAGCATTGCAATAGCATCCACAGTAGCTGGTCTAAATCCCTTCCCCAGAGGCTATCACTAATTGTGTGAACATAAGAGCACTCTTATTGGGTCAGGGCAAAAATCCACCTAGCTCCATCTCCAGCACTGACCAACGGCAGATGCATAGGGAGGCATGAAAGAACAGGGCAACATATGGTGACACCTCCCTGGTACACTCCTTTGCCAGCAGTGACTTATGCCTCTGGGACTTCCTGAATGAAAGGTGATGCCTTTGTGTTTAATAGAATCCTGTCAATTTTATTTCATTAATTTGTCTTGTCTGTTTTGAATCCAGATAAGCTTTAGGCATCCACAATGCCTTGTGGCAGGCACACATATGAGAAAGTACCTCTATGGCTTGCTTTTAATCTATTAATTGCTAGTTTTATTTGATGGTCTTAGCATAGATGAGATAGTTTCTATTCATTTCACCCACTCCACGTTACTGCTGGTTTAGAGACATCTGTTGTATCTTTTCCTCAGTGACTTCTGCAAGATGAGGAGTGTTATTCTGTTTAATTTTTCACTATTGTTGGTCCTCCTTGTTGTCCATCTCTGTATCTTTCCCAGCACTCCTGTATTCTTTTGGAGACAAGTGAACGCTGAACTATAAAGACGCCTGAAGGATTTAAACAGTGGCATTACGATTATTTTTTTTTATTTTGTTTTCTGTTCCTTTACAATTAATTCTTAGTTCTGCCCGCTTTTGGTATCCATTAAACACTGAACTAACAGTTTCATAGAGCTACCTGCTGTAACTTCAATGTCTCTTTCCAGAACAGTAATAGCTAGTTCAGAAGCTGTCACTGTGGAAGCAAGATCACTTCGAATGCATAGTGAAGATTTCTTTCCCACAACTCTGCTTGCCTGTCACATCATTTTTACTAGTGAAGCAGAACATGGACAGAACTGCTCTTTGCAGCAGACACAGCCCTACAGATTATAAGATAAATATCTTCTCTCAGTGGCAGGGTTTGTTCCTTTGGAGCCTAAAGAGTCAGAGAGGAAGATCCAAAATGAACTTTTTGCATCTGAAACTAAGTATGTCAAATGACTGGATGCACCTTTGTGACAGAGAGATGGAAAAGGTAAACAAGGAGGAGCTGCTAAATCACTGACACGGATCTAGAGAACAGTAGTCTTGCCACAGCTATTGTATCAAAGGAACAGGAGGGAGTCACTGGAGCAGAAGGGGCAGAGGTAGCCCATTTAGACTTGCTGAACCAAGAGAAAGAGGCAGAGCACTAAAAATGGGTTCTTACACTTCCTCTACCTTCTCTCAAAGGGAAGCTGTACATATTGCTAGTCTGATCCTGAAGACCTTATGAGGTGGGGGAGGTATTGGAAGTGTGGAGGCAAATCATGAAGTCGTCTTTCCATTGCCAGCACCAGGCTGCTATATCATATGTAACGACTTTCTTTAGATATGTTCATTAGATATGAAATATGAGCATCTTCTAAAACAGAGGAAAGGGTAAGGAGGCTTTTTCTGGCGCAAGACAAAAGAACACTTGATGATGGTGGTACAGACTGTTACCAGGATGACTTACCCATGATAAGGACAGAGGCTGATTGCATAATGATATAGCTGGGAAGCTTTACAATTTATTCACTCACTGAATGATAGTGAAAACTATCACTGATAGTGATGTCGCAACCTCAAAGTAGGTTTTTTTCATCTAAAATTCCATAGCTGAACAATTTGAGTACAGAGAAATTAAGCCCACAGGTCTTTGTACAGGTACAGTTTGAAATAAAGACACCTAAAGAGAGATATAGACACATGTGTTTAGCTCATACTGTAGTCAATGGACAGCCAGTTAGCAGAGCTTAGTGAATGACCCCAGTCCGTGAGCCAGTAGGCACATGTTGAAGCTGCCCAAACATAGGCACTTGGTGCATATGAGATGCCCTTAAGTGTTTATGACAGCATCTCTGTACTGGCAGATATGACAGGGACTTCTGGGACGTAGCTGGAGGCCAGGTAAGATACTCCTTGGTGCCTAAAATAAATCCACACTCTATGCTTAGGATACTGAATCCTAGTCTTAACCCATATGGTCCGAGGAGATTGGATAATGATTCAGGTTACTAGACATATAGTGTATGATTCAAATGCTTGAAGAGATGTATTTAAGCACAACTCAGGTGTGTCTGGTTTCCTGCTTGGCTACAAGTAGTCACTTCTAAGGCCATGGATCTAACGTAGGTCCTGTGTGTTGTGTCTGTCAACGGTGGGTGGATTGTTTGCATGCACTAGTCTTTCAAATGGTGTTTGTGCCTGTGTGCAGGAAACTGAATTGCACCCCTAAACTCTTGTCAGCAGAATTTCCCCCTAAAAAACAATGACTGTATTGACTGTGTCTCTATTGATTATGTGGCAACTTAGACACATAGCTCACCTGCACGTACATTCATTTAGACATCTGTATTTGATGTCTTCATTTTGAATTGAATCCACTCCTCTGGTCTGGTTTCCTGCATATCAACTATTTATTTTTACTATTTTTTGCAGGTGAACTCCCTTTTACAGCAGTGACACAACTGCAGCATATGCATTATTTCTCTGCAGAGAATGGCATTCACAGAAGGACCTTAGCTCTAAATCAGCAGTATATATATTGTGAAGTTAGCCTTAAATTCAGTCTGAGACAGCAGACACATCTCAGCTATAGCTGGTGTTCAACAGTTAATCCTACATAACTCAGTTTGCACAAAAACCATGCTGCAGATGAGCCTCCAGCAGCTTGTGGCACATGCTCAGAGAGCAAACCCACGTGCTGTTGACATTCAGGCAATTAAGTTTTGAGAACAAGTCTTCATGCAACTGTCCTTAAATTATAATATGCTGCTTGGTGAGTCAGATGCAGCTTTAGACCATTATGATGATCTCGTCTAGCAAAACCAGGACTTTTAGGGCATACCCTACATCAGTTTATAATCTCAGCAGCCTTTATCTGATGGTATTTCCAAGGACTCTCCAGCAGACTTGAGACCTGGGATCCTTCCAGGACAGTTTCCCTTGCAAATATGCAAATCCAGGGTTGGGCATGAGGAGGGAGTTTATATTTTCCTGACCCCCTTTAACACTGGGTTAGCTTTACTATTATTTCATCAGTCCTTTCAGGTTCCCTTTCTCTACCTCTTCTGTCTTTGTCAGTTCCATCAGCACACAAAATAGCAGGATGCTAAATGGATGCCTTGGGTCTGAGCTGGGTTCTTTTTCTTCCTCCTCTCCTCTTTTTTCTCTAATGTTGACACTAATCTAGTGCAAGCGTTCGCCTCATTTACACAAAAAAAATTATCAACTTGTAAATTAGGTAGAAGAGTAGGGATATTGTTCAGAAAATTACCTTCTATTTCAGCAGCTCTGTTGACTCCGCATTTATTGTGGATTAAAATTCATGTTGTCTGGAAAGGCAATTTTCTTTTCTAGTCTTGAGACTTTTCCTGCTAATAACAAACATATTCAGATGCACACCGAAAAGCAAACCAAACACTCAACTTCAGGTTGCCTGTTTGGAAAAAGTGCCTTCCCAAAATTTGTTGAGGAGAAAAATAATTTTCTTCTTCCCAAATCTGAAGCAGCTGTTCCACTTTTTTTGCAGATTTTCTTGTAGGTGTATTCCTCTGAATACTTCAAAGGAAGGAAAAAGAAACAAACAAAATGCCCTAGCTGTCTGTATAGACAAACTGAGCTGGTTTTGTACAGTACTTAGCACCATCAGAATATCCCAGTCAGAATACAAGGACTCATAGATATGAGCATTCCATCAAGAGGCGTATGAGTGGTCCAGTCCAGAGCTGAGGGGCAGGGGGAGACTTATGGTGCAAATTCTTCCAATGTGAGAGGGGCACAGGTGTGGTTTGGGGCAGATGGTATCTCAAGGATGCAGCAAATGTCCCCTCCCCTAACCCAGTTGAGTGCATGGCATGCTGGTGCTGCCTTGTCATCGCAGAGAGCCAGTGTGCAGCCATACCTTCACCTGTGTCTGAGTTCACATATTGTGCTGTATTGTGTTACACCACAGCAGGAGAGAGTTTGGGTAGGCATCACTGTAGTTTGCCGGAGACCCTGGGTTTGGTACAGAAAATAATGGATAAGGAGTTTCCATGTGTTTTAGCAAGGGATCCATAAGCTGACTCTGCAACAAGGAAATCTGGTACCATGCTTGGTATCCAGTAACTCTCTTTGCCCGAGTCTGCTTCAGTTGTAATCTTGTCTGTATGTGATTGTTGCTTACAGGCTTGGCAGAGAGAGAAAGGGAGGAACACAGAACAACAGGGTACAAGAACTGCACAAGGGCAGAAACGGGGAAGATGCTGCTTGTTGGAATCATAACTCCATGGTGTTTTTTTTTCTTGGATTTATCCCCATTTGGTTTTTTTTCTTAGATTTGTACAACTGGGAACACCCTTTTACTCAGGACAGAGATCCTGAGCTTTAAAAATGGCATGGATAGATGCTTCACCTCTACTCATTTCTTCGGCTTTGTGTGTTCCTCCAAAACAACCACAAAAGGAAATGTTCCAAAAAGCATTGTTTATGGGGATTTCTTTGGGTTTCCAAGGTGCCTGATGCTCCCCAAAATGGGGATGCAGGATTAATTTTTGTTGCTAAGAAAAGTTGTCCTTTTAACTTCCTTTTATCTTCCGGAAAGTCAGCTAAAGGATAATAAAAATGGAGCTGGTGGGATAAAGCCTCAGTAGAGTAAAATCCATTATATCTAAAAGGAGACATGGAAAGATCAAAGAGGGAGCTAAATGTGTCCTGAAGTACTTCAAAAGGTGGCTCACTTAGGGAGTATTGATCATCTCAGGACAGAAGTGGAAAATTGGCCAGCTTTTACTGAAAGAATTGGAGAAGCTGTTGTAAAGGTGGAAAATCAGCAAGTCTTTTAGTCTATGTGTAGGTTTACATGCTGATAAATGTTACGGTTATTTGCAGCTATGCAAGTTAGTGTATGAGTTGGACATTACCTTACCACTGGTGTCTTCAGTTGCAATCCATTTTATTCAGTGTGGAAGATTTTAGTTCTGCTAATGTTCCTAAATACAGAGATTTCCTTTGTTTTCTAATAATGTAAAGTAGTTTGATGCATTTCATTTAAGCCTCAATTTGTAACAAGTTTAAAGAGAACAGCTTTCTGTGCTTGAACATGGAAGACATAACAAGGACTTTAAGAGGTAACCACTATAACATTGTTTGTATAAATTTGCAGAGCTTTTATATATATGTATGTAGAGAGATACATATAGAAACACATGCAAATAACTAAGTATATATTGTATATTATGTATCTAATATTACATATGATACAATGTAATTATATATAACGTACTGTAATAACATTTGCCCCGAATTAAAAGAGAAGTAAAAAGAAAATAAAAATGAAGGAAAAGAAAAAAAAAAGGAAATAAATATACATAGGGAGCATTTCCAGGAAAACAAAACCAAACCACTCTTTTCAACCTGAACTGAAACACAATCACAACTTGTCCCCTGCTACCCTGAATGGCTCTCGTCAGTATTACTTCCTACTTGCAGTGGTAGTGGATTGACACCAGCTTTCCAGGAGAGCAGCTGAAGCAGGAGCACTCAGGCTTTCTGCATCCTTACCCCTCCTACCAGCCCAGTGAGGCAAGGTGGTCAAGCCTGGAGGAGGCAGAGAGCTCAGGTACTCAACTCTGACAGTCTGCCTGGCCAGCACTCATCAAATTTACTTTCTGCCTCCAGAAAGTGAAGCTGACAAAAACCTTCCAGGTGAGGAGCCTGGAGACCTGTCAGTTTGATTTTTCCCAGTGGAAAATGGAATATTTGTTCACAAAATAAATAAATAAAAAAAAAATCAGTTTTGCAAGAAGGGCATGTTCTATCAGAAAATCCTTCTGACTGCATGTTCCCAGCTAGCTTCACTGACAATTTGCATCTGTTGTGGAGGTAACATAAAAGGAGTGCAAAATATGCACTCCCCGATGGCATAATGACAGTCTATGGTCGGGAATTTAAGGCATTGTTCAGGTACCACTAGTATTTTACTACCTTTATAAGGGTCTATTTGTTTATTCTGTCCCTTATTTTTAAATTTACCGTGCTCCACAGAGTGTGTGGATACATCCGTCTATCTCCTATGAGCTACAAGCCTTTGCTGAAAACTTAAAGGTGCGACTGGCTGTGGAAACAATATGATTTGGACAAACAAAATTCAATTTAAGCAGGATCAGGAGACCAGAAGAGGACCCAGTGCCAAGGTGATGCTAAGAAGGCCTCCCAAAGACCTTGCAGAGGCTAAACTTCTGCAGATGGAAACATGAAGCTGTCTCTCAAGAGTAGGAAAAAGACTGATAGCCAAAGAGCAGAGTGTGCACAACACTTTCTATGCAAAGGTGTCTGGTTAATGCAAAAAATAAGTAAGCGGGCCTGTTTAAGGCGTCTGTGCTGCACACTCCCTGTCAACATCTGGCTGAATATGAGCCAGCAGTGTGCCCAGGTGGCCAAGAAGGCCAATAGCATCCTTCATGTATTAGAAATAGTGTGGCCAGCAGGACTAGGGAAGTGATCATTCCTCTGTACTCGGCACTGGTGAGGCCCCACCTTGAATACTGTGTTCAGTTTTGGGCCTCTCACTACAAGAAAGACATTGAGGTGCTGGAGCGTGTCCAGAGAAGGGCAACGAAGCTGGTGAGGGGTCTGGAGCACAAGTCTTATGAGGAGCAGCTGAGGGAACTGGGGTTGTTTAGCCTGGAGAAAAGGAGGCTGAGGGGAGACCTTATCGCTCTACAACTACCTGAAAGGTTGTTATACAGAGGTGGGGGTCGGTCTTTTCTCTCTAGTAACAAGTGATAGGACAAGAGGAAACGGTCTCAAGTTACATCAGGGAGGTTTAGAGTGGATATTAGGAAAAAATTCTTCACCAAAAGGGTTATCAAGCA
>RSEF01000003.1:111839830-111854161 GCA_003993805.1 Himantopus leucocephalus
ACATCCCCAGTGGCCGATTTGGCCTAAACCACGACACTGGTGCTGAGGACCTGCATCCACACCATAGTGGGGGTTTCAGGGAGTTCTCTTTGGACTGGCTGTAGTCTGAGCTGTGAACTGCATTCTCCTTAGTGGCTGGAGCACTCACCTGCAAATCTGAAGCTTATTCCTCTTTCATTTAATCCAAAAGGATTCTCATTGCTGATTTCCTGAGTGAGAACCAACATGTGGTGTATAAACTACTAATCTGAATTGAAATGTTAAGGCAAATATTCCATCTATGGAAGGTTAGATCACGACCTGTGGTCTCACCACCTGGGGGTATCCTCCATGAGACAGGCATGGCTGCTCTGCAGTCTCGTGCCCAATACTAACTTTCAGAATTTTGCATAATACTTCAACAGGCGGCAGTGAAGGTTTTGTCTTCATCAAGAAATTACTGTGAAGTAAATTCAAGTCTAAGACATATGACACCGTTATTCTAGCATGGATCCCCTTACAGAGTCAATTGGTAGACATTAAATAATCCAAGTTTTTTCACCTTAAATTCCAGCTACAGTGAACAAATCAGAAGCATCAGTCATGGGGAATTAAGGGGAACTTTGCGTGGAGAAATTTGAGTATAAGGATTTTTTTACATGAGGGACAGTCAGGAAAAGACATAAAGTAAACAAAATAAAATGACTCTTAAAAATTACTTTGAGTTGTTCATGTAGGATCTTAATATAGTTGGAAATCAAACTTCTAATTAGTTTAGATGAACTTTTCCACATGTTCCTGTGTAAGCAGGCTTTTTGTACATACTTTGAGCAGGTCACTATGCTTCACATTTAAAAAAAAAAAAACACAAAGCAAACAAATTTGCTATTTATCTGGACTAAGTACAACCAGTACTGGCTAAGTACAACTTAGCCAGAGGAGGCTAAGAGGTTAGTAGAATTAAACCAGAAATTATAAATATGCACAGATAACAAAAGTGGTAGTGTTATAGCAAATATTAAATCAGTCAATGAACAGCAAAGATAGCAAAAAGAGCACACCACTTTCTGTACTGACAAAACTGTTTGTAAGACCAGGCTTGTAAGACAAACTCACCCCATCTAAGGTTTGGTAACATTTTTCTAGAAGGCTTTTTGCAGTTTCTTCTAAGATACCTGGTGCCAGTCTCTGCTGATTATGCTACAGGAAAGTAGATGAGCAATGAGTCCGCACATTATACTAATAAGAAGCACACATATATTCATGAACTTATTTTGCATTTCTTTTCAAATATCACCAACATAATCTCAACATTTTTTAAAAAATATCTTTAGTTTCTATTTCTAGGAATCTTCTTTTTTTTTTTATCTGACAAGTACTGAGGTCATTAACCCCCTAAAAGTACACCTATATTAGCAACATAAATAGGGTGAGTGCTAAGGCCCATGCAACAGTACCTGACTGTTCAACCTGCTAAATTGTTAGCCTACTCTGTCTCAATTTTGGACAGGATGAACAAACAGACTCCCATTCAGCGTTGGGGAAAGATCTGGGTTCGGCACAGATATGACTATTCTAGCAGTGTTTGTAAATGTAAGGATATTTTATTGTGCAGTTCAAGTTGTGCTGTGTCACTAGGCCTCAGAGCCGAAAAATATTGCCTTGCACATTTGATTAATTAAGTATTATAGGTATCTGAATTCCACTGAATCCCTTTTCTTTTTCTTTAGCAAATCTCAGCCTTTCTTAATTTTCTTTTGCCCCTAGAATTGAAAAATCCATCACTGGCATAGCTGTGTGGATATGAATAAGTCCCTCTGTTGACACACATTGGCTTCAGTGGCTACATCTGTACTACTAAAACATAAAAGTGAGTAGGCTCAGGGAATACCCTACAATTATCCATGTGATCAGATTGTAAGTACTGTTATAAGGGGACTATAACATAGTCTTGACTACCTAAAGCTCTCAAACAATTTTTGGATGTGGATAAGTAAGTTTAGCCTTATGGATGCCAGTTATGCTTTATTATTACAGCCAGAGTGATCCTTGGGCCATTTTACTTATTATAGAAGTAGCCAATGGATAGATGTAGCTATAATGCCACAGGACAGTGCTAAACTGATTCACTGCCACAGTGCTTAGGACTGACTAACTCTCAAGCAGACTGGCAGCATCTAAACTATATAACACTTGTCCCTGGACCATCTCTGGGCCCCAGTGGTGCCTGTGTAGCCTTACAATATAATTATTATTTTATTTGTTTTTCAAGACAAAGTGTCAGAAATAACCTGAGGTCTGTTTCAGCCCAGCAGCACAATACTTTTATTGCACAAAAGTGAAGGTAACCTCTAGGACGTTGCATGACAGTGGACATCCGAAGGCTCAAAGACTGTGGGTATGGTACTGAAGGGTGATGAGGGGAGGAGAACACCGAACCTGATGCAGTTTCATCATCGTTGCCTTGGAGGAGAAGTCTCTGGAGTCTGCAGTCAAAAAAATCTTGGTGGCTTCTTGGTGAGAGTTAGAACAATTAAGCAACATAAATCACCAGGGGTCAAAGACTGTCTTTGCTCCCTTTCAAGCTTTTATTTAGCAGTGTGGATTCACCCAGCATGGTTCCTATGACTGAAATATGCATACATGTTTTCAAGATTAGGAAAGTAGTGATTTATTACCTTTTCATATGCAATTGCCTGTAGGATGAACAAGAACAGCTGTTCAGTAGTGTAGAGCAGCAATATACAGTAGTTTGCTGCAGGGTAGGAAAGGAAGGAATTCCATAATTTGATTTGGTAGGGGAGCTTCTATCCGCAGAACACAAGTGGCCAAATGCAGGTTTATTCAGGAAATCTTTGTCTTACTGTGAAAAGTGCTATTGTCTCTTAATTACTACCAGCGATAGCCAAGTCCTTAATATTACATCTGTGCTGAAAGGCAGCATCCTCCAGAATCTCACTGAGGCATTGTCTGTGTTCTGGCAGGGATGATACAAGACCATCCCAGAATAACAGCACCCTCTTCTGATCAGTCGTGGGGTTCTTGGTTTTTCCACTGTCCATCACTGTCAGCTCCCATTACCACACTTACTCAGATCCATCAGGCTCCCAGCACTACAGAATGCTACAGGAAATTAAGCCATTCCCACAAATACATGTTCCTTTCTTTTTACTGACTAGAGTGATAAAGAAGATGCAAGTTCACATGCAATCAGGATTCATATTCATGGAAGTGCAGAAGAGAAAGGATGGAAATGGTTCCTGAGTCATCCGGTGTATTCCCTTGAACACGTAAATATTTTCCTCTACTCCCTACTGCCTCAAAGTTCAGCTTCATTTCAGCTGAACAGATCGTGTCTGTTCGTTGGCTGTGCTGCTACAAAAATATTGTCAGGTGGCAACACATACACACTTGCCTTGCAGAGGACACCATTCAGGGGAATGTATTATATTCAAACACTGTTGCAGGCATAGGTAGACCTAGAACATATTGCATTTTAGGTGAGGCTTCCAATCAGTGCTACCACATTTGCAACATCAAGCATTCAATAGTCAGTACATGCTAAAATTAAAGTTGCATGCACAAGTCAGTCCTCTTTTATATGTTCTGTAGGTCTCTGAATTGCCTACAAGCAATAGCATGTGAAAAGATAATAAATCACTGCCTGCCTTTTGTGCCTTAGAAAAAAAAAAGTCCCTTTTAATAAGATGATCAAACCTGAAGGTTTGAAATTTGCACTTGAATTTATATATGCACGAGCAGTCTCATTGCACAGACAACACAGTAAAGTGCTCAAGACTTGTTATGTTAAGACTTGGCGGATTCTTTTGACAGAACAGCATTGCTTCATCCTGACTGCTCCACATTAGAGATCACTTCCCAGATTGTGCAACTTTTAGACGAGGTATAATAAGAAGTGAGAAAGGCATAGATTTAAGAGAAGCAACTTAATGAAAAAAAGTAAAACTTGAACTTATGCTCTTGTCATTATCAGCCCAATCTCCCTTCCGTACGAACCAACAGTATTGTTTAAATGAGGAAAGAGCAGCTGGAAGGGAACCAGTTTTGCATGATCCCATCTGGAGCTTCATCTTTGTGGCATACTTAAACGAGATGCTAGGTTGGTGCATGGGCAGGACTGATAGGATGCTGACGGATTTTAACAGACAGCCTCTAGCAAGCTCTAGTGAGGAAAGCACAGATGGGGAATAGTGATTTTTGGCAGCTTATGATTTAGCCAAACCTGAATGGACTGAAGACATGAGGAGAGTAAAAGGCATCTTCCTGACCCCAGGACTGTATTCATGCCAAATATCAAGTTCCTTTTGCAAAACATAGAAATATTCAGCTATTTGAAAACATCAAATACAAATAATTGTATTTCTTTTTAAACTTGGAAAATGTTAACTAGATTTTTATGCATGCTAAAGTTAAAGATAGATACCCCTTTCCAAACTAAAAGTATGTGAAAACTTACTATTCCAGTCAAGTACTACATATTCCCATAAGCAGCTCAATGCCATCTCAGGAATTTGATGCCTTCCCAGAAATAACAAACAATTCAAATGCTAGACCTCATATGGAGGAACAATCTATCCTCACAATAGCTTGCAACGAGTCTTTACGAATCTCCTTTCACAATGCAAGGGCAGTGATTGCTGATGAAAAAAATCATGTAAAAATGCAAGACTAAATGGCCAGGCAGAACAAGTATAGCTGCATATGCTATTGAAACAAGTGGCCAAAGATTTTTTAAGACAGTCTTCTATGTGAATGCCAGCGAAGCAAGTGAAAAGATCTTCCAGATAAGCATATTTTTCCTTATTAATACTTTTTTAGAATCATATGAGAAACTAGAGGTCATAAATGAGTCTGCCTCTACCCTAAAAAGTTTAATATCCAAATAGACAAGAGGATAAAAGGAAGTATTATTAACTCTGTATTACAGAAGTGAAAAATGCCTGATCCTAAGAGATCTCGACAGCTACAGCTCTGTTTTAAATAGACATAACTTTTTAGATATTCAGCACTTCCAGAACAGTTTTTAAGTGATTTTTTTTTTCTGAAATCTGAAGTCAAATACTTGAAACCAGTTTCCTGAATCCCTTGTAAATACTTTAATCATGATACCATCCATTTACTCTTTAACATTTTGCTTTTGGGCTCCTTGAGATAATAGAAATCACTTTTACTTTAAAAACAAAATGCAGAAAGCAAAACCCATTTGTATAATTACAACTCTGATCTCCCCTCCTTCTCCCAGACATAATCCCCCTATGAAAACTCTCACTTAATGGACCATTCCAGTAAACCCTTAAAGCTCAAAGATTGCTGTGTTTAATAGAAGCCCATAAGTGTTGAAATAGCAAAACTTGCAGCAAGATTCCCTGAAAGCTGTGCAAACTAACAAGCTTAATGGATTTTTAATGGTCCCTTTACAGACTTATGTAAGGGCAATGGAGGCAGTGGTGGTGGGAGGTTATGCTTATGCATAATATTAAAAATATTTTGAATTCTTCACAACAGCATCAATACTCAGTGGGACTATACTTTCATGGAAAGTTACATTAAGGAGTCTGCACCATGAGTGCAACTACTGTAATGCTCCTGAGGTTCTTCCGTCGCATTAAGCATCCCCACATGATTAGTAGATTATAACGTAAAACAATTGCAGGCATGACATCTATGTCTAATATGATAAGAACTCCAAATCACATATTTGTATGCAAATATGATGTTGAAAGCTGTTGTGAGGTTAGCAAGAAACAATGGAATGAAAAATTCTGACTTCAGAAAAAAAACGGGGGTGACTCTAAAGGACAAGGAACTAAAAAATAAAACTGACATGAGCTGGAGTTTCCAGAAAGACTGGAAAAGAAATATGGGGGATACCTAACAGTTTAAAAGACTTTTATTCTGGAGAGGATGTGGAAAATTTAATGCATGCATGACTTCAATCTATCCTTCTCTTGTTTTCAACCTCTTTTTTCTTGCTATAACAATGGGCTAAATTTTATTCTCACAAAAATTATGTTAATTTAGTATGGAATTATTTACTTGACTTCATTAGGTACATAGATGTAACTGATGGCCAGACGGGGTCCTTTGTGATGATAAGGCCATCTAGGCTTAGGCACATTATCACGTTGGCAGGCAAATAGAATAGATCTTTTCCCACTTTTCAGCTCTAGTTTTGTGATTGTTCTAATCAAAAGTCCTTAACCCGAACACCCACAGAATACCTGAAAACAGATGATATATTCTCTTCTGTTGTAGTGGTTTTTTAAAGACCTGAAGTTTTGAAGCCATATTATCTTTAGTTTTCAAAGAAAAGAAAGGTAATTTGCAACATAGCTTTACTTCTCCTCTGCAAACGAACCATCACAAATTCAGTACTCCTCATTTTTGAGAGTGCTCAGATAAGCAGGATTTAACAAGTTTTAAAAAAAAAAAATCCATTATTTTGGCTCTGGACACTCTTTTCCGTATCCTAGATTTCCCATAATCAAAGCTAGCATTAGTCCACTTTCATTTTCCCAAAATACGCTTCCTATTACCTGGAAACGTTTTCTACTTTGACTTATACTTTAATTTGCATAAAATAGGTTGTATTAATTTTGTCTACCACCCATTTGTAGATGAAGTCTGGATGCTGGATATCCTTCCCAAGGAGAAGGGGCTTGGACAGCATGTTTCTCCATAGACTTGGATGTGTTGCTCTGTAGTGTTGAAGAGGACGAAAAGTGGCCTGCTGCTTTCGATGTCCGGATTCAGTCTGATCAACCATGTGTAATGTAAGCCTCTGCAAAACTGTGTCGTCAAATCCGTATGTCTGCTGAGAGAAAAATCTTTGACAGTGGAATTTCACGCACTTTACAGATAGCTGTGACTTAGTCCTTGTATTCCTGAACATCAGGAAGGGCAACAATTGCCAGGCCCTTTTTTCCAATGTAGTAAGTGCTCTTCCTCAACTCTAACATTATCCTCCTAAAGTTAGATATAACAAAGCCGAAGTTCCCTTCTTTATTCAAGTATATTGGATTTTTTTATTATTATTACTCCTACTTTCTCCTACTCCAAGTGTCCTAACTATTGATACTCAAGTTACCTCATATGATAGTAACAAGTATGAGCTAAAATCCTGTGCTTTCAGTGTTAAGAACAACTTGATTTTATTCTTACTGTCATAGCTCTAGATGTCTGTGAGAGAAGACAGACATCTGTGTAACTATACTTTTTGTTCTCTTCAACAAAATTCCATACTCTATTTTTTGAACATCTTTACATAGTCATGCTACTAAGTTGTCTTAGTTATGTTAGGCATGCATTTCTTTTCAGTTTGCCAGTCTAGGAGGTCTCAAAGTTCAATTGACTGACTGAGTCATTGACAATATAAGTTTCTCTGTCTGAACATATCACTCTCAGCTTCCATCAGCTCAGAGCTAGTCAATCCATCGAATTTGTAACACATCTGCTCTTAAAACAGGCAATGATTTTTGACCAGGTGAGTCACAACTTGAACTCCATAGACTGTATTGACTAGATCTGCACTGCCTATAAGGGGAGTCTAAACAAATAGTTCAGACGAAGATATCTACACAATGCAACAGGTGTCTCCTGCTCCGTCTCCTCTTCCCACCTCGTGTTCTTTCATTCCATGGTGGTGAATTCAAGTTGTTAAATTCTCATTCTTATTTGCTATCCATCTACAGATATTAAAGCATCCATTTTGGATCAGACCAAAAGTCCACCTATCCCAGAAATTTGTCTTCCGTAGCGATCGGAACTGGATGTTTGAGAAAAAATATAAAACTAGACAGCAAGTGAATGTGATACATTTCCACAGTATTGTCCCAGTGATCAATAATTTTCAGTTCAAAGACTTTCTAAGCCAGAGGTGATTTCTTTGTATTTAAGAATCTTGAGGAATTCCTGTTCTATGAATTTGTCCAGCAGTGCCTTGAATGTACATAAAGTTTTAGCATTCTGTGATAGCAATTTCCACTGTCTTTCTGCATTCACCTGAAGACCACTTTGAACCTGCGATTTGCTATCTTGTTTTAATGTCTAAGTGTCTCCAGCTTTTGCCCTGGGATAGACAGTGTGTAACTGATCATCTCTATACTCTTTGTACCCTTACTGACCTCAGTCCCAGATCTCTCTCACTCTCCTCAACTATGTCCTTTTTCAGGCTGAAGACCAAATTTAATTATTTTCCAGCTTGCTTACTTCACTGTTTGATGCTTGTTAACAGCTTTTTTACAATTCTATGAACATTTTAGAGTCTTGCTGTATTATTCTGGAGAGGACAAACCAGACCACAAGCCAGATATATATAGGGATATGCCATTATCTAGTGACAATATACATTATAATACTACTGACATTGATAATTGACCTTATACAGTAAATCATATGTCATCATGCAATCTCTGTTTTGTTCTCTATTCTAATTATTAATAATTTCTACTATTCCAGCTGAGTTTTGATCATTAAGTAGAGCAGAGCTGATATTTTCAAAGGAAAACCTGTTATAATACCAAGATATCATTCCTGAGTGGTAATGATCAGCTCAGAGTCCCTCATTCCACATGTAAAGATTAAATTATTTTTCCCATGTGCATGACTAAATTTATATTTATTGAATCGTGTCTGCCATATTAATGACCAGATACTAAGTCTTGTAATGTCTTTGTACAGTTTTTTTTCATTTTGCTCTCAGACACATTATTTTCATCCCTCAAGGACTTATAATCTTGGTTGATTTTCACCAGAACAGCAACTGAGTCATTGCAGAGACTTCAGAGCCATTAGTCATGTTTTCTTCTAAACTTCATCTGTACAGCCACACCATCCCATCAAAAACGCATTTCCTCTTTCCTCTGAAATACTTCAGGTTCATAATACAACCCAAACTGCAATGTGAAGAAGCTGTAAACAAGCCTATGCCGTGAGCTGAAGAGAAAGCTTCAGAGCAGGCTTAAATACATCAAGCGACATAAATCATGCTTGAGTTCAGAAACAGTATAGCCATCTCTTGGAAGAGCAAAGGTCATAATAGCTACAAGGGAACTAGGGTGTCCTTCGTCCTGCTTGTCATGAGCCTGATCCACACACACCCCATGAAGAGCAACCTGCCTTGTGCCAGCTGAGGAGGGTATTTAGGAACTCTCTAAGAGCTTAATCCTCCCTCCTGGCATATTTACTTTTAAACTGCTTGTGTAATAGGTGAATTTGGATTTGAAGAAGAGTTATAACCCATGTGTAATAGAACAACGGGCAGACCAAGTGTCTCCCAATGGGAATGTTCAATGTGAACTGTGCAAATTCATGTTGTTATATTGAGTGTACATACAGAAGATGAAAGGCTGTATCTTTTTTCCCCCCCTACTATTAAGTACACTCTTGTTGTCAGCTCTTAAACTCATTAAATCCGGGACATTTAAGTTCTGCCAGTTTTATTTCTGATCCTACTGAGAGTTTTTTATTTCTTATAAACTAACTCATCCTCAATCGCTTTGATCCCCTGAATTCCCAGTCAGTTCATTCCCTGATGAGACCAGAGGCTTAACTTGTTTCCACTTGAAAATGAGCATATACACACACACACATATACACACACAGTGTAAGTGTAACTTGTAACTTTTCCAGTTCATTATTTACCCATATATTTAGTTTTCATGTTCCCTTTGGGAAGTAAGTTCCCTAAAGTGCAAAGTTTTAATCATAAGGCTTGTGGCTTTTTGCTCAGTGCCAAAAGCACTGTTTCTAATAGCATTTTGGCTCTGCTTATGTATCCAAAGGTCTACTGCTGTGGGGGAAGTAAGAATGATTGCCTTCCCATAACAGTGTCCAGTGCAGCACATATCTTTGTAAACACAGAACAGGAGAAAGGCTGCCCAGAACACAGCTACCCCCTGCTCCACCATGCACAGAGTGATAGAGTATAACTGTGCCCCTTGCAACTTAGAATTATTATATGATATATTTACTTTTTGATTGACAGCTTAGACATTTTCTGCTGCCATTTTTTTGTTCTTGCTTTGAAAAAAAATCGGAACTAATGATGAAGCTAGCATCTTCTTTGTCCATGCTGTGCAAACTCTGCCTCCGCTTGCAAAGCCTCACAAAACAGTGTAATCTATTGCAGCTCTTGCATCTTTTCAAAATCTTAGGTGCTTTGCATCTCTATATGCCGTTTAGTGGGGATTCTGACTTTGAACTTTGCATGATTTTCCACAATTTTCTGTCTTTGATCTTATTTTTTTCTTCTTCAGCAGTATTTTGGATTCCCTTGCAGAACACCAGCACTGCTAGAGCATTGTCCATCTTCCATGGAGTCCATGGTAGCACATTTTTTCTGGGAAAATTCTAATTGTTTTGTCAAAAGCCTGTTCTAAAACTTCCTAGGATTATCCGTGTGTGTTTGTGTTTTTTCAAAATATCATCTCAACTCTGGTGTCTTATCAATCTTATTTAATCTTTCCCCAGCAAAAAGAAGAGGCTGGTTCTTTCACTCAGATAAGTCAGAAAATCACCTCAGCTTTTTTGTCCATTCTGACAACATCATTCATGTTTCATTTTCACACAAGTGTCAGTGCTCTTCAAATTTCTACAATTAGTTTCACAGTCGGTCACCTCTGCATGACTAAAATGAAAATTAAAAATGTGAGCACTCCAGCCTAGGTTATTTTCAGAAATAAAGTTACCTTATGGGTGTCTTTTTGATGTGTGCTGTGTATATTTGTTGTACATATACTTGACTTTTTAATATAAAAATTAGAGTTCTTCTGTAGTAAAACATATTTTTGTTGCCATTTCCCATTTGACTTCCCCATTTCCACTGTTTCAGGCCTGAGGTGTTTAGTTACTTCATCCATTTTCTCATCTCTATTTTTCTCTTGAGGTTGTGCTCAATAGAGAAAGCTAAAGAAAGTGTGGTGCAAGAGGGGCACCTACCCTCTGCATTTCTCTGGGATGAGGCAGCCTGGCAAAGGAGCAAATATTTTGGATTATCCTACCTTCCCCTCCAGCAGCTTCTACAGCCAACAGAAAGGCTGAGCAGTCAGCAGCGATACACCCACTAGCACAATGGCCCCAAAGAGCTCTTGTTGCTCAGACCTTCTCTTCTGGTTGCCCTGCTTTCCTTGCTCTTGCTGACACACATAATTGTCTGACCCATTTCTTGTGACCGCTGCAGATACATCGCATTCATCCATCTTTTGCTTTGTTCTCTGGGGGCTTGCATTTGACTGGGTGAAGTGAGGGTTAGGGGGAGCAGCCAAGGGAGGCTCCAGGCACAGAGGAACCACCCCAGACCAGAAGTGTTTCCAAACAGCTTTGATGCAGCATCACTTGGAGCTAACTGACAAACAGCTTTGTCACTTTGTCTTACACCTGCTTTCACTTCAAAGGTCTAGTTCCTCAAATGCCCAATTTGCATGCTCTAGTTCAGTCTTCAGCTCCTTTCTGAAGCCAGCCAATTATTTATTCCAAGAAACCAAGACACACTGACAAGATCACCATGACTTTCTCACCAAATCAACAACATGGAGATTTATCACATCACTGTTGTTTTTCTCCAACGGTGACATTCTTCTAACAGCATCTGAGCCAGTCCTGTCTTCAGTTTCTTCTCTGCACTCTTATAATGGCATGAGGCACACAACATACTGCTGCAAAAGCGCTGCTTTGCTGAGCTCTGACATAACCTTTTCATTTTTTTTTCCTTTTGAACTGAAACAGAGAGGTAAGCAGAGCCCAGAAAATAATAAATATGTGTTGGAGCCCCAAGAAAACCAAAATGCTCCAAAGGACACCAATACCGACAGTTGTGTGACACGCAAGCGTGACTGGTTTCCTCTGGAGGGTGCTGAGTCTGGTCAGGGAGGACATGGGCCGGCCCACATCAGCTGAGGTTTTCTCCACAGTGATGTAGTTTCCAATAGGTACCTCTGAGTAACAAACTGACGGAGGTCAGTGATGGAAGAGAAGACAGTTATGCTTCCTCACTGCCTGAATTTCAGGTGACACTGTGTGGCAACACCTAAGCTGTAAAGATTATGCAGCTATAACTCTGCATATTGTTTCTGGATGTTTGAATTTTCGTTTGTGAAGTTGGCAATGCTGTGGTTTCAATATGCAAAGCCAACTGGAAATTCTGTTATTACCGAAAATAGTTATTTAGTTTTCACGCCAATCTACTTCCCAGAGTAATACTGCCACAATCCTTTTGAATAAGCAGAAGCTTGTTCAGATTGAAATTGAATTTAATATTCACCTTAACTCTAGAAGCACAACCTGTGAAGTTGCCAGCAAAAGAAAAATGACTTTAATATTAGAAATGACTAATATCCAGAATCTTTAACTCCCTGTGTTTTCTAGTTTTATACCATTTTTATGTATGGACCAAGGTCAAATTGTCTTTAATGGAAAATTCATATTACTGCATAGTTAAAAAAAAAAAAAAAAGGGAAAAATTGAAAGAGGAATACCCAAGTCATTTACGTGACCATTTTTTTTTGTTTTCCCTAAAGTATGTACACTTTCTGAAGCTTTGATTTATTTTTTTAACCCAGCAAAAGAAAAAATATTGAAATCTTTGAGTTCTTCTAGGATTGTCT
The DNA here is from genome assembly GCA_003993805.1 of Himantopus leucocephalus. NCBI lineage: Eukaryota > Metazoa > Chordata > Aves > Charadriiformes > Recurvirostridae > Himantopus > Himantopus leucocephalus. Next base: position 111,852,433 of record RSEF01000003.1, read on the forward strand.
AAAGTTTTCCTGACCGTCTCTAATGCTATGTGACTTGCCTGACCAAATGTAGATATCCCTACCTAAATTAGTCACTTCCTCTTACAATCAATAAAGATAATTAAGTATTGCCAAGGTAAAATTTATTTCATCCTAAAGGAGATGTTTGTATTTGCTCAGATGAATTGTGCCCTCAAAATATTTACGTTTCTCCATTGACCACGAGAGACACAGACTGACTTGTACATACGTAACTATCTATACTATATCTTAGCTATACAAAGGCAGGTGCAACAAACATAAAACTAGGCCCTAATTTCTCAGATTGGATCTCACACACAGCAAAAGTCACTAGATTGGGAAAAATGGACTGAATTACTTTCTTTCAAGGCAAATACAGGGAACAAAGTAGGTTGTTAAATAGCTCTAGCGCATTATTACAGCTACTTATTTCTCAGAGAATTTTGAAAATGACTGAACCATTAAAATGATTTTATATTTTTTTTATTTTTCTTTTTAGACCAAATTCTAAACTTCTACCCAGCATCAGTGAAATACATACATTTCACTTTACAAAATAATTCAAAAATTTAGCTGATTATGAAGCAAAACCCTGTTTGCCTGAAGCACCAAAAGAGTTTTTTTCAGTGAGAACCTTTGGATCAGGAATGCATGATGCAACACATACATGACAATAGCAGCTTGAATGATTCTAAGCAACACAATTTGTTTCTTATCTGAACCATACAGCACGCATTAAACAAAAATGTATGCAGGGTTTTTAGGTTTTTTATTGTGGGTATGTTATTAAAGCTCTGAATAAGGTTCAAAACCAGTCACAAAGGAACAAAAAGGCCCCCTTATAGCCATGTTCCACAAGCATCCTCTTCAGGCCATTGGAAGAGAACTCATTTGCTGTGCTGAATAAATCAATATATTTCAGAGGCTGCGTGGAAGACAGTTTAAATAGACATGAGTGTTGGTTAAAGGCCTTCTTCAGCATCCTAACCCCCCTAGTCAGTGCCTTTTCTGAAAATAATTGACTTGCAGAAAGACCTAGCAAGCATGTTGTTCAGCTGTGTTGTGGGATTTATACTCCTAATCCCAGAGGTTCCCAGTTGGCTATGGCAATGACTGTTTTACTAGAGCCATGAGGGTGACTACTGAGAAGACTAGTGGTGTGTAAGAGATGACTTGTAAATTCCCTGAAACAAACGGTGGGAGACGGAAGACAGGGGAGGCCCTCTGGGCCTCACTGAGAAATGTCTCAAACACTCGCAAGTACCTTGAGATATGGCAGTAGTCAAGGGGTGGATAATGTGGAGTCTGGACAATGTAGGCATTGTGCTCAAAGAACTGATAAGGCTAACACTTGCTTATCTCTTGTGTGACCCAGGAAAGAAAACTCATCTGGATAGCGCAGGATGCATCTGGGGACAGGGGGGAAGTCTTGTGAAGACAGGGCTTTCTGCTCAACTTGTAAAGCTCGTTAGTTCTCTGGTTTTGGGGCCATCATGTCCAATGAATGACCTCTGCCTCATTATCCACAAAACGCATATTAAAGTTCACACCCCTGCATATGCTAATGAAGATTATTGAGATCATGCTAAACGTACATAACTATAGGACTCGTCTCTCCACCCAAGTCATGCTACACATCACCTAGCGGGGAGAGAAACCTGAGCACCGTAACAGCAGGGCAGGTCATACTGATACCATGAACATAAAAGGGGAAAATAAGTGCCCCTAG
>RSEF01000003.1:111855161-111865364 GCA_003993805.1 Himantopus leucocephalus
CCAACATCCCCAGTGGCCGATTTGGCCTAAACCACGACAGGTCTATATAGTTAAAATGGATAGAAAATGACTACACTGAGGTATGCTTTCTTGCAGAAAGGTGCATGGTTGGTCACTTTGATGCTGTAAATCTTGTATGTGCATAGACAATGTGGGTGAAACTCCCCACATACACCCATGCTGTGTCCATCAGCACCTGCCGCCCCTACCCCACAGCTCTGCCTCCAACAGGCTGACATCTGCAGACCAAATATCAGCAACAACCAGTGCAAAGGACAACTTCTGAATCAAACTGAAAACTTCACTCAGACTTTTGTCTGGGTTTCTGCATGCAGATATGATGAAGAGTGAAAGGGAAGACAGCAGGGAGGAAGAAGCTTTGTCCCTGAAGTGATCAGACAGTTGGACAAGATGGTTGTTGTAGGTCTCCTCCAGCTGAACTACCCTACCCTACCCTACCCTACCCTACCCTACTCTACTCTGCTCTATCCTATTCTGTTCATTTTAGTGGAGTCAACATTTTTAATTCCATTGCAAATTCATCACTGAAAAAAGAAGATATCTTACTCTTTGTGTAACACTTTAGAGCTGCTCAGGCTTCTAAACTAAATGAGTTTTGTCCTCACTTATGTTTTCCCCTCATTTCTAAAGGGAAATAACCTGAATAAGGCTGAATGAATCATAGTGCGAAAGCCTCTGGGCCAGCTTTTCTAAACATGCCCACGTTTGCCTGAATTTTGTGTTGTGCTGTTGTGGGTCCCCAGCACAAAGCTCGCTGACCCCCACCTGGCTGTGGGTGATGAAGAGCCAAGCAGCTGGACGGTGGCCTGGATGCTGATGGTTCTGGCACGCGGGATGTGGGGAGGGGATGTGGTGGCGGCAGGAGGGGAGGATCTCATGTACTGCCTCTGGTCCTGGCACGTCCATGCAGAAGTGTCCCACCACACCTGTCTGCTGATGTGGCATAGGTGCTCGTGGTCTGGGTAACTTGTGGAGAGCAGCAGACATGTTTGTGGGTCAGGAGAGGATGCAGGGGTTCCCAGGAGACCTCCAGGAACTGACCCACCAGGTCTGTGTCCTTGTCCATAGTACGAGTGTTCAGTAACAGCACATGGGAGGAGGGTGTGCCAGTGGAAACGTGCACAGAGCATAGTTCTTTTGGCTGTAAGATTTCCATTGCCATCCAGACTGGCAGTTCAGTGTGGACAGGTGGGGATAGAATGGGGGAAGAAAACCCCCACAGGTGAGCCTGACAGTTTGCAGGACTGGGAGGAAAACCCCTGGACCAGGCAGAACCCCAAGAATGGATCCATCAGCGCTTCCCCTGTGGTGTTGTCCCCTCGCAGGACACCCCTGGCTTTGAAGACCCCTGCACAGGGATCCCCATTCTTGGCTGGGGGTCCAGGCACATTTTTCATCCTCCTGGTCCCCCTGTGAGGCTGCTGTGAGGATAAACATTGTGGGCATGACAAGCTTCCGTGTTTTCTGTGTGTTTTAGCCGCTGCGCTGTTCCCTCCAAGATGGTGTTCATTTTACACCAGCTGAAGACGTGTCCTGAGGCTCTCGCCTTGGTCATGTACCCTTTTAACTTCTAATGTCTCAGATTTGTCACACACCCTGTAGATTAAAACATAGTATTTTATCTTTGAATCATTAACTTTTGTTGCTTTCTTATGCCCATTTGGATCTTCTTCTGCTCCAGACAGCGCCGATTATAAATAGTTCAATAACACACATCCTCCTTATTTTAAGACTATCATTTATACGACTGGAAGTATGACTGTGCAGTAAGTTAACAGTGATGCCATAAAGAGGCTAAAATAATTAATCACTTTGCCACAGTTAATGGATTCAAGGGCACAGGAACACGTACGTGAGCTCCTGCCGCAGGTTTCAATAACATGCCCAGGAGCCGGGAAAAAGCGAAGGTGTAATTGAGCATTCGGGGTGGAAGCTTTGGGGAGAGGCTGTGCGAGCGGCCACATCTGTTGAACAAGGGCATTTCCAAATACTGGTCTGGGAACGTCTCCCAGCCCTGCCAGCACCGACCCGCAGCTGTCGATGCAGAGGGATGCTCGGCAGACCCCAGACCAGGCCGGCAGGGAAGGATGGGAGCAGAACGGCTTTGCCAGAGGCAATAACGAAACTAAGGGAATTCCTCCAGAAAGAGAGCACGCAGCGTGCTTTCTGCGCTACTGCTCGGAAGATGTCCAAGCCATGGGCAAGGCATTGCCAACTCATGCTGTATTAGAAACCTTGCCTTTGCTGATGCAGTGCCATAGGGGGAATGAAACCCCTCTCCGCAGCCAGGGGGGCACGCTGTGAGCCCAAGCTCTGTGCCGGGGGTTTTGATGGCGCAGCTGGTCTTGCTGGTTTATAAGGTGCAGGGGGAAAAGCCTTCCACAGTTCATCTCGTATCACCCTCCCTTTCGCTGATCGAAGCCTTCAGCTCACCGTTCCGCGCCTCAGCAGAATGATGTCCCTGTAGAGCCCCCAGGGAGGCAGAGACAGGGCGGTCAGAGACTTCGCGTGCTCTGCGAAGCACAGACAGCAGCGGGTTTGCTCAGCGTGTGTGGGTGCAGACGTAGGTACCAAAGTCAGCTGTGAAAGTGCCATTATACATCACAAAACCTGCAGCCAGCGGTGCAGCGTGTGCCTTCCGCGTCCTTCCCCAGCCACCGCCTGGGACAGCTGCGGGTGGCGCTAACGGGGCAGTTGCCTTTGCTGCCCCGTGGCCCTGTGGGGACAGCTTGTGAGGGTCCCCTGATGAAACCTTAATGGGAAAGAGACTGCCAGACCTAGCAATGCAGCACAGTAAGTCCGAGGGCTCAAACTCCTCCGGTAAATTTGCCGCCCCAGCTTAGGAGAATAAGTTGTACCGATGTGAAGTGAGATCTGTAACAAGAGCTGAGCTGAGCCCCCGAATCAAACCAAATTCCTCTTAACAAGAGCGCGTGCTTTCCCAGGAGATGCTTGCATCCCTAAGAATGCTACTGGGGAGGGGCTGGGAGGGGGCTGAGCACTAAAATTGCATTTTTGCCATGTTGAGACTGACATGCGCAGATTTTAAGGGTTATTTTGGTGAGGAAAGCTGGAGTTCCCCAAGTTTCCCCCTGCTCCTTCAAAGCCAGCCCCCAGGTGCCAGACACGGCTGCGGACATGGCCAGGCCAGTCGCTGGCACGGGCGCTGATGCCAGTGGTAATTAGTAGCTAGTTATCCAGGTTTAAATGCTTGTCACAGAAGACAACACTGTTATTCCTAGGTAGCTCGCTTTCTCCATCATCAGCCCGGGGCTGAACTGGTTTACGACAGGACTGAGCCCTGTGTGGAATTAGCCCCCCCAGTGCCACCTCCTCCCTTGCTTGCCAGGTTTTGTCCGTCTCGTGCCAGATGCCACATGCTTTCTGAGCTTCAGGAAAACATTTGCACGGCCCCTGGGAGCAGGAGATAACAAAAACAGGGCTCTTGTGAAACACAGCTCTATGGCCCTGGCTGAAATTTTATCCTAAAGCAAAAGAATTGGTGCATGGGGGGTCAGGGAGGGGAGTGTCAGACCCAGAGATAACAAAGGAGCAGGCAGACGGAAACATTTCTACTTACTCATTGTGTGACTTGTCAGTGTTTGATTTTCCTTTGTAGGACTGACTTTTCCCTTCTTCTTCTTTTCAAAAGACATTTTTTTCTGTCTCTTTTCCAGTCCACTCAGCGTTGAAGCAATGAGAGTGCTATCACGGATTACAGGCAGGTCAGAGAGGGCAAATTGCTTGCCAAAATAGTCTCTCTGCAGGGTCTTATTGGTGTTATGTGCTAAGTTATGTGATAAGTCAAAGTTAGCGTTGCATAACATTCTCCCAGTACTTCTTGTAACCGTTTTTGCCGTACATAGAGTGATTCACTTTCTGCCATGCTGCTGCTGTTGTATTCCTGCTGAAACTTTTCAGTTGCACGTGTTAGGTCATCGCTCACTGATTCCTGCTTCACGTTCCTGCCTTTGTGCCAAACACACACCTGCTTTCACCTGATCATAGTCCTTCGAGTCATGACTAAATGCAGGTTCAATTGAAGGGTGTCTTGTTTATGCTCACTGAATTTCCGATTCTTTAGATCTTTGAATCGCAGAAAAGTCACTCTGAAACCCCTAAAAAGGTGAGACATGTTGACTAATACTTACTGAACGAATAGGCCTAAAACTCTACAGCCTGCAGGACCCTCTCTGGAGGTCTTGATGGAGGGCATGTGCTTGGGACTAGGCTGGAGAGAAAGGGTAAGGTGTGCCACAGGTCCCGCTCCCGTGCACCAAAAAGCCAAGACTAACTGCGGTGGTGTCAAAGTGTATTGGAGAGCCCCGTGCATTTTGGGGGACCATGCTGTGGGCCTGTGGGCTGATTTACCCTGGAGGAAGGTCGAGGCGGTGTGTGCTGGCAGCCCTCCTGGTCTGGTTCTGCAAGGTCAAAGACAGACAAGCAGGCTTTCTGCTGGCAGTGCTAGGACTCAGTGGTGTACCCAGTGGGGAGGAGGCAGGCCTCGAGGTGTCTTCATTACCGGGTACTAAAACACAGTTTTTTGGCACTTCCTCCTTCTTCCTTCTGATGGAGGTGTTCTTGGAGAGGTTTTTGCCCACTTGGCTTGAAAGACAGCCTTCTGGCGGCATCACCATTGATGAGGGTGTTCTGTTCATGCAGTGTGGTGGCTCAGCCACAGGTGTCGTGTAGGTTATGGAATGCAAAACCGTAAAAAAAGTTAGCAGTCTAACCAGGCAATTACCACTTCTGTTCAATTTTTGAAGGAAAGAAAGGTGTAAGGATGCATTTCTGATACTTTGTGATCACCATTTCTCTATGGATTTCAGCAGCAGCCAAGGGCCATGTGCTAGACATATGCAGGTCCACAGCATTGAAAAGGGCACTTGCTTTGTTTGTTTTAGGTGTCGTGATGTCAGGAGCCTTCTCGTCTTCCTTTTTACCCGTTTCTCCATCCACTCGCTCCTCAGCTGCTCCAGCCTTCCTCTGGCAGGGCTCCCCTCCCCGGCACCTATGCAAGAAGCACCAGCCGCAGCGTGCGACCGGGGAGGCTGCCGGTGCCATGTCCACCGTTCGTATGCACCGGCACTGCTAATGCACTTCCTGCAGTGCCAGGGGACAGGTGAAAAGGCAGAGCGTCGTCGAGCAAGGATTCAGATTAAAGGACAAATGTAGCTGGCCGAAGTGAACAATTATATGAAACAAAGGGAAAATAACGACTAAAGATCTTTCATTGCAGCCAGCTAATTATCATGAGTCCTGGACTTAACTGTTCAGGCATAGAATTAAAAACCTTAATTATATTGTCACCTTTGTCTCTCAGCTCCCATTGCCCACAAATGAATCCATTTACTGTAACTGCTGCTGATGGGAAGAAATTGATGGCAGTCCCAGTGAGATGGGAGAGAGGAGCTGGAAAAAAAAGAAGTGAGAGGCAACATGGTGATGGCTGCGCAGCTGGGTGACAACTACATTCCAGGACATTATAAATTAAAAATACTTTTAATGAGACAAATACAGGTTTGATGGATTTCATGCTTTCCTTCCGCTCCCTCCCCCATTCCCACGCTCTTGCTGCCACCAGTGTTGCCTTTTTTATTTTAAGTCGTGCCTCCTGTCAGGTCATTCGACCTCCTCTGCCACCGGCTCCCCAGAGACCCTCGTCTGTAGCCCCACAAAGTCTCCGGTGCCCTCGGGCTCTGGAGGGGACGGGTGCTGATGGAGAACCATGGCCGTGGGTCCCTGTCTGGGGAGGGGGATTTTGCCGGTCACAAACACGAGCGTGGGATGCTCACGAGCTACAAACCCGGCAGCCGCGCAGCATCGGTGCCCCCTCCTTGCAGATAATGAAGCAGTTTGGTGCTCTCCCAAATTTTCTCTATTCGACTGAAGACACTGGCTTCTTTTTCCTTTTATTCCCTTTGGTTCTGGGAATTTTCTTCAAGACGTCTCAGACTGACAGTCTGTGAGCAGAGCTGTTCCCAATAAACAAAATTAAGGGTCCTGATTAGCGGTTTGCTCCCCGGGTGGCACGCACACCAGGGCCAAGCTTGGCAGTGCCGGGATCTGCAGGCGCCGGACCCTGACCCGCCGGCAGCGTGTTTTTCACACGTGTTGCCATGGCTACGCAGGATGAGTTAATGTGACGGAACCGGCACGCGGAGCAGAGGGCTCGCTGCGGATGCGGCCGGTGCACATGGCCGTGTTGGAGGCGGCGCACGTTCACACTGGTTTATTACCCTCATGTAGCGGCAAGGCTTCCCGCTGTGGGTTTGAAAGCTTCGGCTTCAAACTCTATCCGAGCTCAGCGGCTGGGGCTGCACCGCCGCTGGCCAGTCCCTGCGTCTGCCTGCCGGCCCCCGTGTTGGCCGGAGGGGCTGCGCCAGTACCCTGCGCCCGTCCTCTGCTGCAAACACCAAAATTAAGGTTTTTGAGCAGGAGGACTGAGGTTCCCTGGGTGGGCTGCCCAGGCCCCACAGGCACAGCGGTGGTGTTGAAGCCAGCGTTCAAACCGGCTGGCGAGGCTGAGGGGTTGCTTTCTGCCGGTTTTACCAGCACCTTACTGACTGCTCACAAGCGTCCTGCTTTGCAGTCTGCTTTCTCCGGTATTTTGTGGGTAATCTGGCAGGTTTTTTTCAATTTTAATGTGGAAAACTGCTCAACTCTTTTAAATACTTACCGTAGCGCCTTCTCTCATTTCCTGCTATTGCAATACGTTGCACTCTGGGTTTTACAGCTGGGCAGGTCTACACTGATTCACACCGCCAAGCTCCCTCACTGCTGCAAACACTTCATGTGTCTATCCCATGCTCCCGCCAGGGATGCTGACAGCTGAGCCACATCAAATCTAGTCAAGTCATCACTGCTGGACATTTGTTGCCGTGAAGCCAAAAGAGCAGCCTCGGTCCAGGGGTATAAATGGGGTTTAGCACTACCACTGCTAACCTGGGACAGACCCATGGACTCCTTGTGCTCACAAACTCCCCGTTGGTGCCGATGTGTTCCTGTGTCAGCAGAGATTCTGGAAGCCTGGAGAAACACATGGTGGACCAAACTGGGATAAGGATTTCTGGTTTGCCACAATTATTTTTTTAAAATTTTTCTTTCCAAAGAGTGAAATACAAGCTACAACTTTGACAGGAAAAAAAATTCAATTTTAAACCCTGCAAAAGTCCAGTAGCGTTTGGTTGAAGATGTCCCTGCTCACTGCAGGAGAGTTGGACTAGATGACCTTTAAAGGTCCCTTCCAACCCAGACCATTCTATGATTCTATCAGAAAGTTGCAGTACAACATTATCAATGGCTTAACAGAAGAAGAAAACCTGAACAATGTGAATGAAACTGAGGAAGGGAAAAATCATTTTTACCTCCTTTGAATTACGTAAATCCAATTGGTTCAATTCAACTCTCTTGCTTTTTACAATTTTATTTTTTTTTTTAAATGGAGTGGCTCTATAATATATTTTGATACTGGAATAATTGCATTCTCTGGTTGAGAGCTCCTATCCAGACTCCTGAAACTTTTGGAAAACCGGCTTTCCTGTGCTTCTAAGTAGAGGAAAACATATTATGAGCCTTTAGAAATTGTTTGGATTGCAAAAGTAGTCCTCTGAAAGAGCAGTCTGTTGCCACAGTGGTGTGCAGGAGGTCTAGTGCTGCTGAGCAGGCTGCTGCAAAGTCCCCTGGACCCGCTGCCATGTGTGAGTGCTCCTCAGCCCCTTGGGAGCTCTTCTGTCCCAGCTCATCTTGGTGGGCAGCTCGACTCTTGTCTGCCACCCACTTGCTCCAGCCCCAACGTGGAACTGGCACCTAAGTTTCTGCCAGGGTGACCAGGAAAGTATCAAGGGAGGTTCTGGGCTGATGGTCAATGGGGACCCAAGTGGTTTTCTCCTTGATCTTGTCAGTGAGGGGGAAGGGCTGGAGGAAGAGTAGGTAGATCTTGCAGGTCAACGATTGGTTATATCCCTCATGTTGGCAAGAGGATTTTGGTGTTTATGACCATGAGACCCTCTTAGAGGACTGAGAGTTGCTTGGAAGAGATGGGATCCACCTGACCAAGTATGGCAAAAGGATCTTTACCAACAGGCTGGCCAGCCCCGTACAGTGAGCTTTAAACTGGGATCTGTGGGGTGCGGAGAGGATCACCAAAACCAGATGAGGAAGTGTTAGACCAGGATGGCAAACAAAGGGCACAGGGTAAAGTGAAGAGGAGGGAGCTTGTAATCAATAAAACAGGGCTACAGGGGGTCCACCCCAAGGGTATCCACATAAAGGAGGAAGACCCTACCAGGCAGAGTTGTGGGGAAAGCTCTCATACCCTTTCTGGGAAAACAGTGTGTGGGGGGTCCCTCTCTGAAACACCTGTACACAAATGCATGCCACACGGGGCACGAGCGGGGGGAATGAAGGGTCAGTGTGCCATTCCAGAGTTACGATGTCGTTGGGACCATCGAAAGGTGGTGGGATAGCTCACACGACTGGCATGTTGCACTGGGTGGGTACAGGCTCCTTAGGAAGGACAAGGTGGGAAGGCAAGGAGGAGGAGATGTGAGAGCACTGTCTTGAGATGGGTGATGAGACCAGTGGGAAAGCCAGGGCAGAGTACACTTATCCTTGACAGAGGAGGATCAGGTTAGGGAATTAAACAACCTGGATACATACATAAGTCATAGAATCATAGAATCTCAGAATGGTTTGGGTTGGAAGGGACTTTTAAAGGCCATCTAGTCCAACCCCTCTGCCATGAGCAGGGACATCTTCAAATAGATCAGGTTGCTCAGAGGTCTGTCCAGCCTGGCCTGGAATGTTTCCAGGGATGGGGCATCTATCACCTCACATCCATGGGGCCTGATGGGATGCATCTGTGAGAGCTAAGGGAGCTGGCTAGTGTCATTGCAGTACCCCTCCTGATTATCTTTGAAAGGCTGTGGTGATAGGAAGAGGTTCCTGAGGACTAGAAGAAAGCAAATGTCACTCCTATTTTCAAGAAGAGCAAGAAGGAATACCTGGGAACTACAGGCCTGTCAGCTTCACAGTGATCTGTGGGAAAATGACGGAGCAAATAGTCCAGGGAGCCATTTCCAAACACATGAAGAAGAAGGTGACTGTCAGTAATCAGCATAGATTTACAAAGGGAAAGTCATGCCTGACGAACCTGATAGCTTCTACAATGAAAAGGTTATCTCAGTGGAAAAAGGGGAGAGAACTGGGTGTTTGTCTTGACTTTAGCGAGGCTTTCAACGTTGCCTTGCATGAAACACTCATTGACAAACTGATGGAGTGGATAAACGGACAAGGAGGTGGACTGAGAGCTGACTGAGCAACCAGGCCCAGGGGGCTGTGATGAGTGACAAGAAGTCCTGCTGGTGTTCAGTGACCAGTGGTGCACCACAGCAGTTGGTAACAGGGCCAATATCATTTAACACCTTTGTTGATGGCCTAGATGATGGGCCAGAGTCCATCCTCAGAAAATTTACAGGTGATTCCAAAGTGGAAGGGGTGGGTGATAGAGCAGGGGGGTGTGTGCTGCCTTTTAGAGGGATCTAGACAGGCCGGAGAACAGGGCAGAGAGGTATCTCATGAAGTTCAACAACAGGAAATATGAAGCCCACCATCTGGAGAGGAGTAACCCCAACTAGGACAGGCTAGGTACCAATAGGTTGGAAAGCAGCTTTGCGGACCAGGAGCTGGGCAGAAGTTGAACATGAGCCAGCAGTGTGCCCTCCTGACAGAGAAGGCTGATGATCCTGGTCTACATTAGGAGACATGTCACCAGCAGGTCAAGGGATGTGACCTGCCCTCTGCTCAGCACTGGTGAGACACATCTGGAGTGCCAGTTACAGCTCTGGGCTCCCCAGTACAAAAAACATGGACTTACTGGAGGAAGTCCAGTGTAGGGCCACTAAAATGATGAAGGCACTGGAGCATATAGTCATATGGGGAGAGGCTGAGAGAGCTGGGACTGTCCAGCATGGGGAAAGGGAGGTTCAGGGGGGATCCTGTCAACGTGTATAAATCTGATGGGAAGGAGTAAAGCAGCCAGAGCCAGGCATTTCTCAGCGGTGTCCAGTGAACAGGTGAGAGGCGACGGGCAGAAGTTGAATGAAAAGAAATTTCATTTAAACATAAAAAAACCCTTTCGACATTGAGGTGCTGGAGCGTGTCCAGAGAAGGGCAACAAAA
>RSEF01000003.1:111866364-111884998 GCA_003993805.1 Himantopus leucocephalus
CTCTTATGAGGAAAGGCTGAGAGACCTGGGTCTGTGTAGCCTGAAGAAGAGAAGACAGACGGGATGTTATCTATGCTTATAAATATCTAAAGGGCAGGTGTCAAAAGGATGGGGCCAGGCTCTTTCCCGTGGTGCCCAGCAACAGGACAAGGGGCAATGGGCACAAACTGGAACACAGGAAATTCCATCTCAACATGAGGAAAAACTTTACTTTGAGGGTGACAGANACCTGCTCTAGGTGAACCTGCTTTGGCAGGGGGGTTGGACTAGATGATCTCCAAAGTTCCCTTCCAACCCCCGCCATTTTGTGATTCTGTGATAACCAGCAGCTGCCAGATGCATGAATTAGCAGTTGTAATACAAATTCTAATTATTCAGAAAAACTTGTAGTAAGATTTAAAAAGTCTACAGGTTTGGAAACTAGACATACATTTTTCAAATAACTGCTGCTGTGTGACTCCAGTCTTAATGTCACAGCAAATATATAATTCTCTTGCAGCTCAAGAAACATCTATGTAGAACTATTTTTTCAACAGAATGACATAAAAATGAGTCATATATTTGAGTTTTAATATTTTATTAAATGCAGCAGGCCCTATGCTATCTAGTGTATTGCTTCAGTTGATTTCACTGTTTCAAGGTCCTGCTGGCTCCTGCACTGAGAATACCTAACAGCTTTATTTATTAAACATAGACAGGATGGTGGTGACACAAGGCAGGATACTGTGATTTATGGGATGCAGAAAGAATGATTTCCATTTAAATCCTGCAGATCCCTGAATATACAGGTTCTGAACGTAACTGTGGGAATTGCCAACAGAACATGTACAGTGCCGGGTACACGAGGGTAATTATCATCTACTGCCTGGCTGTGTAAATAAAGACTTACCTGAAAAAGCTACTGATGGTAATTCACTGATGGTCCTTATTCAGTCCTGGAAACTGTTTTTCTCTAAAAACAGTTTTTAGAAACTCCTTTTCTGACAGTGGTCTTTGTCTACCAAAGCAAGGCAGATATTATCTTAACCAGGTCATATGTTGTCTAAGAAGAGCAGTACTTGTACTGAACATCATATAGAGAGGGTCACAAAAAATACAGGCTATAGGATCAACACTTTAGTTAGGGAGGGCTTCTTTTCATTTAGTGTTATGATCCAGCTGAACAAGGCGAGTGATCTCAAAAGTATTTGACAATATTTTGCTTTCTTGTGTGCCACGTTTCTCTAAAGAAATTTAGTTTTTATATAGCACAAGAGGAAGCCAAAAGGTCTTTTAAAATAATCTGTACATCTGGAGAAAACTTACTACCTCAAGCTAGTTCAGAATATACCTGACAAATGGCACAGGAATTCCTCATTGTAGCAGAGATATGCCAGCATGAAAACGGACTAAGACAATGGTGAGTCATACTTAATGATGTTTTGAACTATGAATTTCCCAACAAAACCCGTTTGTTAATGGCAGATTACAGGTATTTGGGTAGATGTAAGCTTCTCTTCACAAAAATTGGATTTTTGTGGCCAGCAAAATGGAAACGGAGTCATATTGCTTATCCTTCAAAAGAGGTTTTCCTCCTCTTACAACAGAATATGGCTTTGTTACTGCCATGATATATGAGTGATTACAGTGCTTTCACATGCCATCAATAAATAATTATTTCCTCTCCTATCTTTAATTTATAATTCTAATGAAATGCTTGGATAGAAACTAAGCTGAATACATATGGCTATCTTTTTGCTGACAATCTGTAGAATTACAAGCATTTTCAAAAAATTTGTTTTTGTGTAATTCCAGGAGAGAGTTCAAATATCTCTGTGCTCCCAGCAAATGAGAATTAGATTCCTACGTGCTGGCAGGAGATGGATTTAAGACATAATCCTCTTCTCACTTTTCCCCACTAGTCGATTTAGGCAGTTCTTGCTGTTTGAGCTGACTTTTATGGATCCTATTCCAGGCATATAACTCTCCCCTCAGATTTTTTAAGGCGCTGTCATCCAACGTGATGTCTGTGAATTTCACTAAGCATTTGAGCTCTTGAGCTAGGCACCAAAACAAGGCCTGTAGCAATTCTGTTTCCTTCAGCTATTCAGCTTCAAAGATGAACAATATTTGCTCCTAAGCATGATGGCTTCAAATGACGCAGGAACTTAGATCTCTTTTGGTTTTTAGAAAGACAGAGAGACAGAGAGAGATACTTTTATATAGATATATAAATAAAGATATATATGTAAAGATACAGATATGCTTAAAACAATAAAAAAGGTTGTAAAGGTGGAAGGTTGTAAGTGGAACAACTCCGAGTAGTAGGACTTCAAAACGTGCTGCACCCTTGCAATTTAATCCAGACTTTTGCAAAATGATAGTCTCTTAGTCTTTTTGCGTCGAAGATTTTGATTTGGATTACTACAGAAATAACGATCCACTTAGAAATCTGGAGTGCAGTGCAAATATTCATAGCTGATGTTTTCATTCTTGTTTTTTTAAAAGATTTTTCGCAGGCTAAGGGCTTCATCCCACTTTCTTATGAAACCTGACATAGCCAGGAGTAAGTGCTAATCTCTACCAGAAAATGGTAAGGGATCTGAAACCTTCTCCTTCCTCCCTGTATCTCATTCTGATTCCCTAAATTGCAGTGGCTAATTTGGGATATACCGTGTTCACTGCCAATTTGCAGTTTCTTTAACAACTTTATTTAAAAAAATGTAGGAAATGTATCAAAATGTTACACCATGAAATGCACCTAACGGAGAGGTGTCTTTTTCAGCTACACACATGCTGTTCATTTAATTAGAACCACAATAGAATTACACTCTAGAAGTATTGAATTTCATGTAATGTTAGTGAAGTGGAAAGCAATCTACAGTTCCTGCATGCTGTTTTTAGGAGCTGACAGACACAAATAGCTTTTAATTTTAAAGCTCTACTTTGACATTTGAATTAATGACATCATTAGGTTTTTTTTTTTTTTTTTTTTTTTTAAAAAAAAAACTNGATAGCTGGTAGTTTTCCTTTATAAAAAAGTTAAATGTCAGAAGACCATTTTGATGTTTGTGTCAGTTTTGCTGTCTATGCATATTCTTAACTTACTGAGAAGCCTTATCATTCAGATGTAACTGAAATATAGGTCTGAGAGGGCTCAAATTTACTAATGCAAATGTGTTTGTGTAACATCCTGTTCCTACATACCTTTAGGACAAGAAGCTGGTAGAATGAGGCATTCCTCTCCGGAGATCTATATTCAAATTCATGCATTTACAATACTAGTAAAAATGAATGCTCATACATGGACAGTAAAGTTTGGCACAAATGAATCCCTCTTCACAGTTTTCTCATGAATTAGGTATGACTGGTATAGCACAGGTGTTTCAGCCTGAGCTGGAAAAGCTGTGTAGAAAAGCATGTCCAGTATAAAAAAACAAAAACAAAAAGCAGTAGTATAGATCAAGTCTTTTACTATTAAAGTGCAGCCCACTCAGTGGAGAAAACTACTAGGGTATAATAGAAGACAGGTGTGTTAATACATTGTCAGAAAAGTACTGCAAGGTGCCTAGTAGCAATGCCTTTGGAAAAACTCCCACATTTTGCAAATACCTGGGTAGCTAGTTTAATGATCCCATAGCCACCTATATTTTATTTAATTATGCTGGCATTCAATACCATTTTTCAAAATTAGTGCGGTTATGTCCTGAATTTGGAGAAAAATTTAAGTCATTCACCAGGTTTTCAAAGGCAGCTACCTGGTAAAGTGTGTGTGTTTAATTTCTGTGTTTTCAGTGAGGCCATGAACATAACTACTCCAACTTTTTTTAAAAAAAAAAAAAACTGAGTACATTTTCACATATCTAGTATAAAAATGTGTCCATATTACTAAAGTCACTCAGTCAGTATTGAGTCCAACAGAATTCTCATCGAAGATGACCAGTTTCAGCATTAGCATGCTCTGTTCCTAACTTACTATTACCCATTTTCTTAAAATTAAGACCGCAAGTATATTTTGTTATTAGCAAGAAGAAAGGAAGAATAAAAAGAAAATTGAATGGAAATTGTGCTAATGAGTACAACATGTTTTTCTTGAATCACAAGTAACACTTTAGTTGGCATTACTCACAAAGTACATCATTTAGTTTCTCTGACATCCATCATCCTCTACATGAACCTTTTGTCTTTACATATGTATTTGTTTAGGTTGAGTAACTTTAATCAGAAAATACATCTTAATGCCCATGAACACTTTCATTTTTAAAACTGTAAAGATCTGCACCTGTATATAACTATTTGATTAGTTATTGTTTACATAAATAGTGTCAGAATTTGCCAATTACAGATACCTTCCATGTAAACTACATTAAATGAGCTGGTGTGCTTTTGAAACCAGTGAGTATATTTTGGCCACATGTAGTTAACAAAGATGCACCAATACTTGGCAAAACCAGATGAGGAATAGATTTTACCAGACAAATAACTGTATACCAAAATAAGTTTTCTGGTTTTAGATCAAATCTGCTTTTTTAGACAGTATTTTAAAACCAAAGGTATGTCCATCTGTACAGGAAGCACTGTAAAAGCCTGACAACTCGGTTTGTCTGTACACAGCAGGTTGCACTGAATGAGCAGGACTCTTTTCACAGTAAAATTCCAATCAAGGCATTCTCTCCTTTCTTGCAAAATATGTTTCAAACTATTGAGTAATTGAGTGCTCAGTACGCAACTTGTTGTAACATTCTTTTTTTTTTCCCTTTTTTTTTTGTGTGGGTTTTTTGTTGTTTGTTTGTTTGTTTTTATGTGAACTGAGCCATTTAGTTGAGTTCTAAGCCCAGAACCACCACAAAGAGCAATTTACCAGACTTGGCCAGTCCTCTTCTGGTAACACTGTCCATACATACTTGCAAGAACTATTAGTTTTGTCAGCATAGCAGTATCAGTTACTTGAAGCAAAAGAGATGACCCCAACAATAACAAGTGTTTCTTTGCCAGTCTAAGTGCCCTTTTTATAAGTAAGAATTATTCCTGTATATGGTACAGCTGACACAATGCAACCCCCCCCACTTCTAATGCAGGACTAGGTAATACCAGGAACCATGCAAACCTCACGGTGCCAGGAAGAGCTCCAGATGGAAATAGGTCAGTGTATCTCCTGCTGCAAGGCAGCAATTAAGACTGCTTTGTTATATTGCAAAAGCAATTCCTGACCGTTTGATTTGAACTGTGTCTGATGCAGTCTTTGGAGAAACTGAATGAAGACTATTTTGGTAAAAGATTCTCAGACTGTGGGGAACTTGTGGGTTTCCTAGTGATAGAGGATTTCATTTCACTCTGATAATGACCTAGTTTATTTAAAACTACCATTGCCATCCGTATCATATAATCTATTGCCTAATTAAGGGTATAATGTATAAGGTATTATGTCCTGAATACCACGACAGAATCTGATGATCTCCTGATATTACCCTTATGGCGAAATTAATTATCAGACTATGCTGTCAGCTACTGGCAGTCCTTCTAATAATATACATCAAACCAAATTTGTTCCTAAAATTACTGCTATTCATGTGCAACTTTCTTTGTCTGTCTACTGAATCTTTGCATCCAATTTTACAGTAAATAGCATATTTTGAGACGGAAAATTTTAAACAGAAGAACATTATTTGCTTGAAATTAGTTTTGACTTAATGAGTAAGTTTCATAAATACTGGTATGTGTCATAATTTCTATTGTGTGTGAGAATGCACAGTAGAAGACATTTTCTTTATGTCATCTGCAGGGAATTTGCAGGTCAATTGAAATACATTCTTTATGGTGTCTATTACAGGTATGGGAATGCTGGTGGGAGTGTGAGAGAGAGTTCAGATGCTTTATCTCTTGAAAAGCTGTATCTGCCTGACTTGGGTGACAACAATAAAATTCAGCCCATGATCTGCTTAGGAACTTTGTATTTTCTTAGTTTCCTGGAGATCCTGAGAAAGATTTATGAAAACTAATCCAGACTGTAACTGTATTAACTGTACCAGATTCACTAGGACAAGAGAGTGGATATGTGTTTACCCTCACAGAATTTTACCTTCCCTAAATAAGAATTCCAATCTCTTTTTTTTAAGACATTTAAGACATTAAGAACATTTCTTTCCTCATCGACCATCCCCAGTTGCAGAGGAAAACTTCAGAATGCTAAATCTCAAAAATAATTACCTTTATTTATTTTAATCTCTCTCTTTTTTTTTTTTTTTTTTTTTNTAGCAGTGCAGCTCTCCATCCACACCCCAGCTGCTTCTTTACCCCTACTAAATGAAATGAAACTTCCCAGTCAAATACTGGGGCGTAATTTTGCAGTGACACTCAAGCCCTCAGCCCTCACCCATTCCACATGTTGATCCGGGTATGAGGGTAGGAAATGAACCAGTTGGTCCAAATATTTTCTCATTCTGAAAAGAAGGCCCTTTCTGGTGTTTGACGTAAACATCATTGTCATTCAGCCTAATTTCAGTGCCAGTTCAACAATTTACATATCCATGGGAAATGTGACATTTTGCTGCAACATGCTTCAGTGCATCTGCTGGCACCTAACCTACTGGCTAAAAGAAAGAAAACTACTGGATTGAAAATAATATACTGTTCTCCCCTTAGGAAATACAGAGCCTGTGGTTCTGTAGATTTTCCCTTTATTATTTTCTTCACGTCATAAGCATCCTATCTCTTGAGATAGTGCATGGGACAGGACTCTCTTAGTAGCCTTTGAAAACAGGCAGATTGCCCAGCCTGTCTTGGTTACACTGAGGAATACAGGGGATTAGCTGAAATTCTGTATTCCTCTAGTGGTCACAGCTGGGAAACAAACACCTGTCAGCTGCTCAAGCCAGCTAAGCTGGAAGAGTCCTGCTGCTGCTGAAATACACCGCAGAGCTCAGAAACACCGATTGGCTGCTCTAGTAGTGCACAGACAATGAAAGTTAGCCCACATGCAGCTTTCTTCCTTTAATGCTCTCTCCACCCTAACCACTCCACACAGAAACAATCTTCTTCATCTTAGGTACTTCACAAAATAAGACACCAAATGGTGATGCTCATTAACAGGATTTTATTTCCCCTTTTTTTTTTTTTAACAGAAAAGTATTCACTTGTTACCTTATGCTGTTTTCATTTTTTCCTGTCCCATTTCTGTTGCATCTAAGTGGTAGAACCTTTTCACTAGTCATAAACTGTATCGACTATTGTAAAGCAAAATAAATCAAAAAAACGAATATGGTATTCAGAAATATAACCAAGCTATGAATCTTCATATGTTTTTTACTGTGTCCTCGGTTTGGGTTTTTAAGGAAAATCTATGAAAGCAATAACAAGAGAATCTAAAGTTGACACAAGTTCTAGTGTTGTTAGATGAACAAAGTAGAAAGAAACAAGAAAATTTTTCACGTATGTTACATCCTACTCTTTTATGAGAGCCTGGTTTAATACCAAAGTTATGACAGAAGAGAGACTTCTGATGCCTAGCGTTGAAAAGAGTCGCCCTTTCAGTATTCTATGATACTGCTTCCGGCAGATCACAGCTGGCATCACAATCCGTTAGAGGGGGACACTGTGCAAGTAGTGTGTCAAAACTTGCTACAAAACAGGCTTCACCCAATCAGACTTAAACTGAGACAGTACAGAATTTGGTTTAAATAATCATATACTTTATTTTAAAAATTTTAAAAAGCAATGTGTTAGAGCATATGATTTAGAATTTTAAAATTTCTGCTATATTTTATACTCATAAAATAATAATCTCTGGCAATCATTAATAAGAGTAAGGAAGGAAGCTATTTGTGAGTCAATACGCATGACAAAGTGCTGTAATAATTCTTTTTATGCTATATAAGCGATTTTCCCCATTAAGTGTGCACATTTTCTCTGCCTATTGTCGATCTGCTGCTAAACTTTTCACAAAAGTCTGCTGTCTTCAGAATTTGACACTCCAAACAGCCAGTTTAACAAATGAAAGAGCATGGATTATGACAAAAAAAATCTCAGCAGTGATGTTAGTATAAACCTCTTAGTTTTCGGTTTGTTTGGAGGGCTTTCTTCTGCCCTCTGCAAGAGAGGGTTTCTCTGCAAGAGAAAAGTCCTCTGCAGAAGAGTTGTTTTTTCTTTCAACCACTATCAGATATTTATTTCTGAAAACATATATTCCCAAGTATATATGAAATGTAAACTACATTTAAAAAAGATGTTACTGGCGTATTTTCACTCTCTAGAAACAACAACTTGTGTCACGATATCTTTATATGTTGAATTGTTTTTTACTGTTTCATACCATGTATCGTTTATGTTCATTTATTACTAAGAAAAACTACCAGACTCAGCATTAAATTCCAAAATTAAGATAAAATAGAATTCAGTCATGTTTTACAGGTCATTTACTTAGAAATTGGTCTCAAGAGGTAAAAAATGATTAGTGAACGATAATGATCAAGTGAGGAAAGATACAAGACATATCTGAACGTAAATATCAAGTATATAAAATATTAGTCTGGATAACTACGTATAAATACAGGTAATCAATGCTACTGTTTTCTCATACAGTAGCTCATATAGACTGTCCCTTAATAACCTATTATTAGGTTAATTAAAGTTTCATCTTCCCAGATAAGATCATCTCATGTACTTCTTTGGTTAACAAGACATATGCTTTCTTAGAATTATCTAAAAAATAAAGAGGATCACTAATTGTAGATGGATTAAAACCTTCATCCACCAGTCGAAATTTTTGTTGTTTGAACGTTCCAGTCATTTCCATTTTTTCCTATTGGAAGAGAGAAAGATTTGTTACTCGATAGAAGAGCTTCTTTTCTTTCGCTCACATTCACATTTGTTTTTGAAAATCTCACCTGATATAAGGTTAATACTGTTTATTCTCATTACGCTGGAAAACTAGAACTTTTGTGTTGCCATGGACCAACACCCGGAGACATGGTGGAAAAAAGTTACAGCCCATTGCTTTCTGTATCGCTGTGCAGTGTCTCATCACAGTGTCTCATTTGGTGTAGCCCCAGCCTGCCTGAGACAATCTAGCTTCTTCGTTTGTGCACGGTCTAAAACTACACAGCGTAAAGAATCTGAGAGTAAAAACTGTCATTATCAAGAACTTCTTCCCGATAAAACTCACAAAATTCTCTGCATCTATGATTATTGTCACCTTAAACAAACCGTTGAAAGAATCACATACTAAACCAGCCATACTCACATTCAGCCAGGTCCAAATAAAGGCAGATCTTTACCACATATTTTATGTTTTCAAGCTTCTTTTCCATGTTACTGTGTCCCTTGGAAAAAGTAGTGGGAGGAATCTCTAGCGAGACTCTTTTACTCTATCCTCCCTACTGCTTCTCAGCCCCACTTTATGACCTCTCTACATTATCTTCTGTTCTGTCTTTACATTTCTATATACATACAAACAATCTCTGAAAATGAGAAATTAAGTATTATCTCCAACAACTCAGAGCTATTGTTTCTGCTCCATATCTACTTCCTGATTGTCTCTACCTGCCTTTGTTGGTATAAGAAACATTCTGACATCTTCTAAAGTATGATTACATATCAGATAAAGCTCAATAGGTTTTTGATTTTTTTCCCTTGAAGTTCCACCCACTACCTTCTTTCTTGGTTAATGACAACGGTACCAACAGCGATTCACCTGTAATGTAAGCATTTAAATTCTAATTGAAGTTCCACATACTTGATATCCAGGCTACATCCAAAATTCAGATTCCTTCTGCCCAGCATAAAGGCTTTTTTATACCCCTGTATACCAATAAATCTAGACTAGGTTCTCATTTTGTAAACTGGCTACTGCAACATTCTCAAGCATAATCTTGCTTGCTCGTATCAGAATGCTGCTGCAAAAGGTATCTTCCTGGACTTACGACACAGAGATATATATACACACACACATATTTCAATTTCAAGGTCTTTCATAGCCTTCCCCTTTTCCCCTCTTTATTCTGAATCAGTATTCAATCTCTGATTGGCCCAGGGAACAAACTTCCATAACTTATCTTCTCTTTTCAAACAATGATTATTTTTTTCATCTTCTCCTTAGACTTAGGAGACTTCCTTCATCAACATCTTTGAAAACATTTTTCTGTTTGCCTTTGTCATGTTTTCAAAACACTTACCAGAAATGAAGATGCTCATCAGACTTCACTTACCGTGATGATCAGTATTCTATGTTTTCTATACTCTCCCATTTTTTTCTAGCCATATCTAGTCCATTGTATTACATTTACATTTTTAACTCTTTGGGGAGGGACTATTTTTTTTCCCCCAAAACTGGGTTATTACAGCAAGTACTAGTACACAAATAGGGATGACCTTGATGATTATGGTGGAGACAATTATAATGTATGTTTTAATTCACCTTTTCAATTTACCTAGTACCTTTTAAAATGCTTTAACTTTTGTCATTACATTACACAGCAAATAACATTTCATTTATTGTGCACAATCAGTGTCTGCTTTAGCTCTACTTCTCTATTCTCTCATTTCCACTGAATAAAATGAATTTTAGATTGTTTTCTCTGGATGCCATTGTTCACATTTTACTAATCTGAATCTTTTTGTTTTTCCCATGTTCATGCTTCTAATCCCCCTAAATCCTTTTGTATGATCTCTATCCTTACTTATTTGTACAATTCCTCCCATTTTAACATAATCTGCAAATTTTATTGACTTTTTGTGTAATTCCTTTCCCAGGACCCCACTAATGAAGACAGCAAATAGGACCAGTTCTAAAACTAATCAAGTGATATACGAACAAGCACTTTCTGTTACTGATTTAGCCACCTCTGTGTTCAAATGATGTAGATGTTTGGATGCACTGTGCAATAATGCAGCTTACCTGGACTCTTAAAAAAAGAGGACAAGCATAACTTGGTAGATAGGTCACTACTTGCTTATACATTTGCTCCAAGTCTAATGTTGTATTCTGCTTTAAAATAAGAGAGGCCATTCCTGCTTTTCCTTCATGATCTGGGGAAAGGAAGCAAGATGAGAACTTTAAAACGTGAATAAAGTTGACATTTTAGTGATGAACCTTACAAAAAAGAACTGTAGTGCATTAATAAACTGACAGTCATATATTATCTTCTGAGTTTCAGTAAAGCTGGAAGATTACATTCATATTTTATATGGTATTACATATACTTGGAGATCACTCAAGTGGTCAATTAAGCAATAATGCTGTAAATGAGTTTGGCAGGTAAGAGTAAATGGAGTCCCATGCCCAATATTAATCAATAAATGCGGATAAGTATCAACACCATTCCTCTCTCAAAAACAAGAGTGCTGAGCCTCTTTCCTGGATTAGCTAATTATGTCTTCTCTTCAGTTTTAGCCTTCCTCTCTTGCCAGTATCTTCTCTCAAATCTGTGGATCTGAATGTTGTTAACAGAGAGAGAGAGATTAAAAGTTCTTACTGATTTGTCTTGAAAGAGACAGCACTGTGGGTCTATGGGAAAGACCCAAATGGGTAAAATAAAAAAGCAATGAACTTCAGCAATCAAAAATAAGTGCACACTTTAGCCATCAGCTAGTAAAAACAGCAGAAACATTCTGCCAACTCTATCTTTTATCTCCTTTCTATATTTTTTTTGCTAATGCTACAAAATCTGTGAGGAACTTGATTTGTTTATGTTTAAGTGCAATTATCAAGACAGTCGCATAAAACGGGTAGGAATCTGCAGGTAAATATTGCACAGGAAGTAAGAAGCTCTCATATTTTTGAGTCTGATTTTCAGTAAGTCTTCTTAATTATGATCTTTCTTGCTGTGTGGCTTTAAACTAGAGGTAAGTGACACTCTTTTATCATTTTGTGGTAGGCTCACCCTGGCCAACAATGAAACATTCAGCCAGCTTCTCACTCACTGCCTTCTCCTATGGGATGGGAAGGGAACAGAAGGAAAGCAAGAAGACTGACATATCAAGATAATGGCAGTTTAATAGGGAAAACATAAGCTCCTTGCACAAGTGAAATAAAACCAGGACCTCATTCACTATTTCCCACTGTCAGGCAGATGTCCAGCTATTTCCCGCAGGGCAGGGCCTCACTCGCCACATGCAGTGGCTGCTTGGGAAGACAAACACCATAACCACAAATGTCTCACCCTCTTCCTTTCCCCAAGCTTTTATTACTGACCATGGCATCATATGATATGGAATATCCCTTTGGTCAGTTCGGGCCTGCTGTCCCACCTACATCTACTCCCAACTTCTTGCCAGTCCCTGGCATACTCGCTGCAGGGAGAAAGCCTTGATACTGTGGAAGTTTTGTTCAGCAATAGCCACGTGTTGGTAAGTTATCAATACTGTTTTAGCTACCAACAGAAAGCACAGCACTACATGGACACCTATAAAGAAACTTATCTCTACCCCAGCCCCACCTATTACACATTTTTAAAAAAGATTTAGCATGAATGGGAATCAAGCCCAGATGGTGTCATGAAAATTAATCCCAAAAAATTATTGAAAAGAAAATAACGTATTTTCATTCTTAAAAATTTATTTATTTTTCTCTTCATTTTCTTTTTCACCTAGTCCCTGGTTTTGTAGTATATCTGTTTACAGATGGTTTATGAGGCTAGGTGAAAAGTGAAATAAGACAGAAGTATGTCTTCATATACTTTCCTTTAGAGTTACTTTAATTCTTACCTTGTTGACATTTTGACACATGGATGTGTGGATTTTCCACGGATGTGAATTTAATAATCTTTAAACTTTAATTTAGATTATGTAGCTATCACAAATTCAGGAAAGATAACTTCTCAAAAATACATGACTGCATACACAAAAAACCACATGATTCACTGGCTCATTCACAAGCTGGTTGCATTTTCATTATCTACATCTACATGGTTCAATCATAAGAGATTTATAGGTTTAAACATGAAATAAAAGAGTTATGAGGGTTAAAAACTAACCTAGGGGAAGAAAAACATACAGCCAATGCTTCTTTTACCTGGCACAGGTACACCATACACATTTGCTTCTTGTATGAAGTCCAACATTACAATGACATCAGAAACTTCTGTAGTTGCAACATTCTCCCCTTTCCATCTAAAATATGGGAAAAAATAATTTAAACCCATGAAAACATATAGACACCTCCGCTTTAAAAAACACTAACTTTAGGAGCAAATCCACTCATTTCAGACTAACAACACCTCAAACTTGTTCCCATTTGTCACGTTGGTACATTGATCTGATCACCAGAAGACAGCGCTTGCAATTCAAATGGTCCTGGATATTAGCTATCACTATAAAGCACAATGAAAGCTTATCATAATCTGATATAACGGTTTTCAAAAGTTTGTCATGTATCTAAACATATCAAATGTGACCAGTCTTTCCTATTTCATACATTTTTCTCCACTTCAGTATCCAACTTCCTTGCTCACAGCAAAACCATCACTAGTTACTACACTCATGGAAAAGACTGTTCAAAGAGCTGTAATTCTACAAAACATTCTGGAAATGAACTATCCAGCTCCACAGGAACACTTTTTACAAAATTAAGCCCCTATGATCCACTTCAAGATCATTATAAACTACATCACAATAGTGATAAACTGAGCACTGCTGGTTGAAAACAAATAGAACAGTATTATTCTATTCTGCATGTCCATGTTTTTTAATGAAGAAATGTGAAAAGAAACAATGATTATACCTGAAGGTATCTCCAATCCTGTCCCAAAAATAAAGAAAATTCTCATGGTCTTGAACCATTAGATCTCCAGTATTAAAATAAAGATCTCCCTTCTTAAATACCTCACAGAGTAATTTCTTTTCTGTGTGTCTCTTATTGCCAGCGTAACCAAAGAAGGGGTTCTTCGCATTGACTTTGGAAATTAGAAGACCAGCCTCACCTATACAGAGAAGTTGAAAGAATGTAAACCTAAGGTATCATTGCACAACTGCTGTACTTTACATTATTATTAATTTGGAACATATGATTTTACAAGAGCAGGAACCAAGTTTGGCACGGTTCAGCACTTAAGACCCAATAATAAAAACTTACCTGTTTCTACTGCTTTACAATTCCTGCCGTCACCTCTACGTGCAAAGTGACCATAAAGACACAGTACAATATTGTCCACTGAAATTCCCAGTCTTTTGTGTTTCTTCCTGATGACTTATCAAACAGTTTTCTCCCAGAACTGCCATTTATCAATTGTGAGTTCACTAGTAGGGTTGCTACCTTCTCAAAGTGCACACTTCAAGTGAATAATATCTCCCACTCCCCACACCTTACTGAATTTCCAGTGATGAGTCTCAACTTCCATCAGCTTCCTACTGAAAAATTAGTGTTAATAAAGAGTAGGTGTTGAACCCCGGCATTAAATCCCTACTTAGTCTCCTTTCAGGAGTTCTGAGAACACTTCTTAAGAATTTTCATTGTGATATAGCCTCATTGCTTTCTTTTTGGAGTAAAATATAAAAGTTTTAACGTAATTTTTTTTTTCCTCAAAAAAATGGGGCGAGATGGGGATAGGATTATCCTGTTATGCACGTAGATTGTCAGGCTGTTAGTTTGCTGAAAGTGGAATAGTTGTACGTACTCCTAACATTTTGGAAGCACGTTCTGAACAATAAAGTTTAAGAGTTACATTACTTTGTATCAGTGACAAAGATTATAAACATGAAAATATATTAAAAAAAAATGTATCAAAAGGTATGCACAATTTTTCACTTCAGGCCACCTCCTCATAAAAGAGCTGTGCCTTTTTTCCATAAATTGGTAGTGTTTACGGTGAAAACATTTAGTTCACTGGTAGTGTCACTGCGGCTATGATGCTCTGAAGATACAGGGTGTGGGTAAGACAAAGTCTCCAGATAGAGATAGTACTTTTTATTAGACTGACTGATATAATTGGAAAAAAAATTAGACCAGGTGTCTAATCAGGGCATGTGTTCCCTTCACATGCCACTCTCACATCCCTACAGGTAATTTCCTATAAAATGTCATGTTTTGGGGACCGTATTTTCCTGAAAGTGCCCATCTTTGATTAAGACCCATTAGAGAATCGCTTAAGTTCTTTGAAAAATCTGCTTCAGCTCCCTGATAAAACTGACCTTTAATATCAGTTTTTCTCCTTCAGCTTTGAGGCATTAATTACAGCTGTTACCTTCCTATAGTATAACAGAGATGCTCCAATACCTGATAAACACTTTGAAAATAAGTATAATCAAGAGATGCCAGATATTTGATAAGTATTTTGCAGACAGCTACAATCAAGTAACCTTTTTTTAAAAAAAAAAAAAAGGATAAGCATTTACTCTCATTCAGCAGTCTTTCTTGTAGATATCTTAGGCAACCATCTCACTATTTTAACCTCCTTTAAAAAAACACAGATGTCATTATCTACATATTCAGAGATACTATCACATCACCACTTTTTAACACTGCTCTTCTGTGAATATACTCAAGGATCTTCTAAGTTCTGCTGGTGTCAGCACTGGTATGTTTAATAATGTTCTGTCTTAGATCAAAAATCATATTGCTTTTGTCAGAGCAAAGAGTAATAGTTGATGTTGGCATAGTACAGTAACACAATGGCAAGGCTCCTTAAAAAAATTCTCTGGAGTATTTGTATTACAATCAGAAGGCCGTTATATCCTATTAAAATACATACTTACCTTTCTTAACTTTTTCACACCAACCGTGCTTATTTCTAATTGGTTCATCTTTTTGGAAATCATACTTGATTAAATCAAACGGGAAAAAAAGCTAAGAAAGAGAAAAAAGGTCATCAGTTATTCGTCTACAGAGTGACATCTGGTGGCAGCAAATAATAAGCAAGGAAAACTTTACTGCAGTCTTGCTCATCTAAAAGTAGAA
Organism: Himantopus leucocephalus; assembly: GCA_003993805.1. Lineage (NCBI taxonomy): Eukaryota > Metazoa > Chordata > Aves > Charadriiformes > Recurvirostridae > Himantopus > Himantopus leucocephalus. Next base: position 111,882,230 of record RSEF01000003.1, read on the forward strand.
TGTAGTTTCATTTAAAACTGAAAATACTCTGCATATAAACTTACACCATTTCCTGGAGGTAAGCAACATCAAAACAATTTTAAATTCTTGTAACTTTCAAAAATACCTAGTGAAGACACAGAACTGTAATTTTGTTAACTTTCTTATAAATAAGTTATGGGATCCACATGTCAGTGGGAGAGCCTACATGAGTCAGGATATCTGCAATTTAACAGGTATTTAATGGTGGTGGCTGATATGAAAAGTGTTTTTGGGGTCTTCTGGCATCTAACCGGCAAAACAAAGGCCTAAATCTCCTTGCAAAGAGAAACCTGCTTCCTGTTGGGCTTTACTCTTGTTTAACTAGCCTCAGTTTTCCCTCAAGCTTTCTCAGGCTGGTGTGTGGTGGAAAGTCTTATCACGAGCACCAGCAGAAGGATATGTAGTCCCACGTTGTTCGACACAGTTATGTAGCTGTGGATGTTCCACAGTTATATCAAGGTTAGTTCTGCATTTTTCTGAAATACTGTGAACCCTTGAGTGCTGACGCTGCTGACCTAACTGACCTCCTAGTTATGTTTTACAACTAACCTTCCTCTTGTATAAGGATCACAGAGAATGTGGTTCTGAGTAAGCTGAAGGAGAGGGCAAGATACTCTTATCAACACTAGAAACTGCAATACTGTTTTTCTCCAATATACAGCCTGACTCTTACTTTGCTTCATTTTTCTACTGTGATATAAATGCAAATTAGACATTGACAGATACCGTATGCCTGATACTATATGGACTACTGTGTTTGCAATTATTATCCTAAAGTTTCAGTTTACCCAGCTGGAGATTCATGAATAAGTGTATCAGCAATCTATTTAACAACTAGTCAAACCAAGGATATACAATTATCTTCTCCTGGAGGAATCCTGGCAAGCAGAGAAACCAATTTTAAAAACATACGGATATACACCTGCACTCTTCACAATAAAGAAGTGCAATATAATTTAAGGATGGTGTTACGAAAGTGACTGAAGTAAAGATTAGGATGCCAAAATGAAAACCCTTTGCTTTTCTGCAACTAATTTGGATGAAGAGTTGCATAATTATTTTATCCTAATTTGAAATGTTGCTGTAGCCATATGACAACATTTTGTTTTCAAGGAAGTCTGAATAAATAGCAACTTGAATCAAATATCAAGCACACAATTTCAGCCTCATATGGATGAACTTGTTTCACTGAGTCTTTTTAATGTTCAACACTGTATTTTCCTTCTACCCTGTCTGAAACAAAAACGTATTTTTAACAGTTGATCAAAGGAACAAGGTCATAGCATGCAAAATCAAGTCATGATCCAAGAACTGGACACTTTTTGAATAAAGTGAAGGTTTTGGTTTTTTTTTAATAACTACAGACTATAGCATTTACCAAAGTCAAGAATTTAAGAGCCAGAAAGTTAATCTTAATTCCAAAATAACTATTATTCTTGATGAACACAATGGGAAGTATTCATAATAAACACAAGTCATGTCTTCTTAGAGTCTTTTCTTTTGGCTGTCCACATTTAATGCTGTTCTTCTTCACTTTCTTTTTTACATTGGTATTTACTACTTTAATAGGTTTCATATGACAGAACAAATGCAATGAATAATATAAATATGAATGAAATGGTATAAAATGAAATGTTATTCTGATATTTTTGTTTGATTAGAACAGCAGCGTGCCCTGTTCAGTTCCATTTTTACCTATTCATTCCTCCATAGCACAGTAGCTGTATTTTGTCAACATATTAGTCTGTATGATGCATTATTTTAAGTTGTTATAAATACTCAAATGTTAATTAAGTGTCTGAGATGATCTAAAAACTGTTGAGACTCTTACTATATTTATGTTGCTGCACACATCTTTAGTGCCTGCAACTTTAGAGTATTAACTATGCCTATGCAGTTAGCTTTTGGAAATAATAGTCATGCAAACACATAATGAAAAGGAGAAAACACCACATTAGACATGCATGATGAAACTATGTCAATATACATTCCGTGCAAACAGCTGTCTGGGCAAACAGCTTTCTTTTCATATTAAATACTAGAAAATGAAAGCTCCAGAGCAAAGCATTTAGTCTGGGTACAGGCCTACATTTGTTTTATCTAATTATTTAAAATTTATTGGAAATCAGGGCCTGAGCTGTTGAAGCATTACCATATTATTTTCACAGAGTACTGCATGCAGCATTCATCACTTTAATCTACATTTTAGTCCCTAAAGCACCACATAAATGTACCAAACAAAAAGTGTCATTTATCTAGCTGAAACTTAAAATGAGTTAAACTGCAACACTACTGTCTGTTTGTATGCTGCCTGGATGTTGCCTAATCACACCATCCCACCCCCTGCCCCTTTTTTTCTTAATTGACTGGAAATGTGTGAGTTTAAGTATTGGTTTGGAAATACTTTTGAAATTCCTAAAGTTTCGATTTATAGTGAATGCTCACAGAACCTTCATCAGAGAACAACGATCACAGGCTATTGCTTCTTATTTAGTTATTTGTTTTAGAGATGAGATATTCTTGAATTCTGTAAGGGAGTATCTGTTTGATAAAACAAAGCATGACATTACAAGCCATTACTCCAGGTGGGGTCCCACCAGAGAGATCCCACCTGGAGTACTGCATACATCTCTGGAGTCCTCAGCACAGGAAGGACATGGACCTGTTGAAGCAGGTCCAGAGGAAGGCCACCAGAGGGGATGGAACACCTCTCCTATGAGGACAGGCTGAGCGAGTTGGGGTTGTTCA
>RSEF01000003.1:111899993-111935388 GCA_003993805.1 Himantopus leucocephalus
GTTGTTCAGCCTGGAGAAGAGAAGGCTCCGGGGAGTCCTTATTACTGCCTTTAAGTACTTAAAGGGGGCCTGCAGGACAGATGGGGACTGACTTTTTTGCAGGGCCTTTTGCAATAGGACAAAGGGCAATGGCTTTAAACTGAAAGAGGGTAGATTTAGACTACGTATAAGGAAGACATTTTTTACAATGAGGGTGGTGAAACATTGGAGCAGGTTTCCCAGAGAGGTGGTAGATGCTCCATCCCTGGAAACATTCCAGCTCAGGTTGGACGGGGCTCTGAGCAGCCTGATCTTGTTGAAGATGTCCCTGTTCATTGCAGGGGGGTTGGACTAGATGGCCTTTAATTGTCCCTTCCCACCCAAACTATTCTATGATTCTATGGCAGCAGATTATTTTCTTTTTGTGTTGAAGAGTATAAAACAAATTTTTACTAGTGTCATCAAGGATATCCTTTCATTATTCCCAATACCATGGGCAAAAACTAATTTTAAAGTGTTTTGGAAGAAAACCCAAATATGTCTGTAATTGTAACCATCTGGATGGAAATATTATTTTAACAAATCTCCTGAGTTTTTTTTGTTTTGAAAATTTTAAATTTACATTTAAATTTCTATTTAAAGGTTTTTTTTTAAAAAAATCATAATTTACTTGTAAGAATTTAGAAAGTTAAGGTTCTCCATTATAAAAGTCAACGATGCTTTGAAACGTCAAGTAAGTTATGCCTGTAAATATTTCAAATTAGAAAGTAACACTCAAAACAAACTTCTTTTGAATAGCTGAAATTAATCTTTATGATGGAGTGTTTCTTGTTTTTCCCAGGGCACCTGATACACATATATTTTAATCTCAATTTAGCAGACAGACAATAAGCACTTTGTTGTTGTGAGTCTCCGACAGTTGAGAATGGTAATGCTGTTAGGGAGATAACTGAGAGATGCTGAGTACCTGAGCAGATGATGTATTTAGACATGGTAAGCCTCTTTTATCACACAATTCACTTAATGTAATAACAAATACCACTAAATGACTATTATGAACAATGACATCTATGAAGACACTGAAAGTGGGAACACATTGTCATTTCCTACTGTTCATTCAGGCACATCCTTCACCCTACACAACTTTGATTTCCAATTACAGTTAACCATAGAGGTAATGTTTGCACTGGCAACCTGAACGCATCAACCAGTGCACTCACCTAGACCCTAATCACTATCTCTTTGGTTATTCTCAGTACCCAATCCACTACAATGTTTCTTCAATGGTCCCTGTATCGTGTCACCTGAGCACAGATTGAGGTCCTCCAGAAACATCTCCCCAGCTGATGATATGGTCACTCACAAGGACCAAATCCCACACTGCTCAAAGCAGCATGGTCAGCTCTAAACAGCTTTTGTCTCGTGAAGAGCTTGATCTTGTATTGATCCAAACTCCCTTGGAAAGCTTCCCTAAGGTCCATCTGGTCTTCCAGATGTGAGGGATTTCCTTTTCATCAGAATAATCGTCGACATCGACCTGCAAAACTGTCGTGAAATTAAGTCCCATCTTAAATCCCTCGCATAGCCGAAGACCCAGCTGCTGTAGAGAATGTTTCATTTTGTTATGTTTGGTACATCTCAGATTGCTATGTATGCATACCACCTTCCAAGATTGGAAACTACTATGCCATGTTCACTTGAGGACCTCTTTCAATGTTTGTAAGATCACCAACATGGAGAGGAGAGTTCTGCATTTGGAGATGCTACAGCTGTCAGATATCTGACTGAGTTGTGTTTGTAGCTTTGATTTGTTTATCAGTCTTTTGATGACAGGTGATCATTCAGGAGGGAAAGACATGAAATAATTTTTATATTTCCATTAAATGTGTGTGTACATATATATAGTATGTACTGTCACTATAAGTAGAGAAAAAACAAGATTTGTTTCAGGTATTCTAGAAGAAAACCACAAACTTCAAGCATGCAAAATAAAGAAAGAAGCAAACATAAACTACTGATATTCCCCTCCTTCTATCTCTCCCCATGTCAACAGTTGAGTGTATGTCTAGAATAAAGTATGCGGGGCCTCACAGTATTAGAAAAAATCTTGACACATTGGAGGAAATTCAAGGAAAAGCAACATAAATTATTAAGGGGCTGAAAGGATTGACTTACGGTGAAAGATTAAAAGAAATAAATATGTATAACTTGCTAAGCAATGACTGGAGGGGGGAAGGGGGAAGGGACATGTTAACTGTCTACATATATTTGAAGGCTATAAACATCAAGGATAGAGAGGAATTATTTAAGGTGGTCTTAGGGTATAACCAAGATTAAATAAGATGTGGTGCAAATTAATGTTGGTAAAATTAAACCAGAAGTGAAAATTGTCCTAAACTGTACATTCTTTTCAAAGGTAGAAAAGTCTTTTAAGGGAAACGTGGTTCTTCAGAGTCATTAGCAGCCTTCTTATTTGGCCAGGATGTGGGAAAGGTACATTCAAATCCCTTCAGCATCAGAAATAGGATTTCAAGTTTTCCAAATTCCCAGTGAGTTTTCACACTGGTGGAACTTTTATTCTATTGGTCTCTCTCTATCTTTTCTGTTCTCTCATGAGTTTCAAATGGCCTTCTGTTTCAGAATGAAAATAAATGTTGAAACCTCTGTAGGGAGGGGTTTGGGTTGGGCTGGGGATTTTTTTTTACAAAATTGAGTTGTTTTCTGTCTTAGCCTGCACTAGATAATTTACCATAGGAAATGATCTTGCACTGACAAGGAAAGGGATGAGATGATCTAATAGGCTTATTTCATCTGTAATACCTATATTTATGTGACAATTTTTTCAGGAAAACAAAGGTTTCACACTCAGACAGTCATCAAAAAGCTCACAAAATAAAGCACAGAGACCGAATGCCAAAATAGCCTGATAACACCAGACTTTCAAGCACTTTTTTCCCCTGTGACCTCTACTCTTCCTTGGAAAAGGCTCTAATTCCTTTAAACTGCTGGATTGTTTGTATATCATAAAAACTTGTGCCATTCAGGGGTTTTTAGCTAGAAGTGAGACCTCTAAGGTTGTTCTAAATCTAGACACATTTAAGTCATTAATGTAATTTTAGATTTCCATTTGTCAATAATGAAGAATAGATGGAGTCGTACAGGTATCATGGGATCAACACTGAAGTAAGATGTTACATGACTGTAAAAAAGCTATGGAGACAAATGGATTGGAAGCCAGCTTTTTGTTGTATAAAGGTAGGTTGCCTGCTAGCTTGGGAAACCTGAAATAACAATTTCTAGTAATAGTTCATCATTCATCTTATAAATATAATTTCTTTAGACCAGGGCTTTTAGGAATTGCTGATGGAAAGTTTACTTTCAAGCAGTATTAATGGCCTCTATTATTTTTGCTTACTAAAGTAGATTACTGGAAAATAATAGGTATAACTTGTCCAGGACACTAATTGAAAACATTTAATGGAGTTCTTTCCTGCATTCTTTTTTCAGCTGTTAGTAAGTACAAGTTTATGATCATTCTAATCCTATGCTCCAAACGTCAAAGGCAAATGGAAGGAGTCTCAGTCTGAACCTATAAGCATATACCACAGTTTTCGCAGCAAGAATTTGTGATGAAACTACCTAGGTAGTGGATGTCTGTGTAAGCTGTAAAGCAAGAGAGAAGCTGCTATTCAGTTGATATTCCAAATACATGAAAGAGTTCTGAACGTTCCTGGCAACCTTGAAGCACTGGCTGTAGTGGCTCAATCCAGTAAACCCCAAACCCTATATGAAACTGCTGGTGTAACAGAAAATGCAGAATTTACTAGCTAGTTATCCTTAGCATAGCCAAGGGGTAGACCAGGCCACATGTCAGAGCAATCAGCCGTCGGAAGGTACTTCAAGCTATTCTAATGTTGGAAGGAAACTTGAATCTTCTAAGAACATTCAGTTTTTGCATGGGAGAGTGTTGTGCTTTAACCCTGGCTGGCAGATCACTCACTCCCCCAACAGTGGGATGAGGGAGAGAATCAGGAGGGTAAAAGTGGGAAAACTTGTGGGTTGAGATAAAGACAGTTTAACAGGGAAAGCAAAAGCTGCAGGTGCAAGCAAAGCTGAATAAGGAATTTGTTCACTACTTCCCATTGACAGGCAGTTGTTCAGCTATCTCTAGGAAAGCAGGGCTTCATCACACATAATGTTTACTTGGGAACACAGACACCGTAACTCCAAATATCTCCCCCTTTCTCCTTCTTTCCCTGAGCTTTTATTCCTGAGCATGATGTCACATGGTATGGGATATCCCTTTGGTCAGTTGGGATCTGCTGTCCCAGCTGTGCCCCCTCCCAGCTGCCTGTGCACCCCCAGCCCTCTCACTGGCGGGGCAGAGTGAGAAGCAGAAAAGGCCTTGAGTCTGTGTAAGCATCGCTCAGCAATAGCTAAGGCATCGGTGTATTATTAACACTGTTTTCAGCACAAATCCAAAACATATCACCACGCCAGGTACTGTGAATAAAATTAACTTTATTCTAGACAAAACCAGTACAGAGAGGAAGGGAGGAACAGGTCTGGCTTGTTATAGTGAAAAACTTTTTTGCCATGAGGGTAGTCAGGCTTTGGAACAAGCTGCCTAGAGAAGTTTTCAAGACCTGACAGGAAAAAGCTCTGAGAAACCTGGTCTGATCTCATAGCTGACGCTACTTTGAGCAGGAGGTTGGGCTAGAGACCTCCTGCAGTCCGTTCCAGGCTGAATTATTCGGTGGTTTTGTAGGGGCGGCTAAATCTGGCAGCCCACAGCTGCAGGTCCCCATGTTCAGCCACTAGCAAGGCTGAACACGTACTCCAAATAGGCACACAAACAGAAGTAAATAACACGTATATAGATATATACATGGCCAGCCACACAAATCAACACAGACAGAAACACAAACGACATTCATGCAAACACAAAAAGCACCAACAGCCTCATGCTGTTCCCTTCTCTGGCTCATCAGGATAAAAGCCCATTAGTGGAAAATATATTGGCCTATACAGACATATATAGAATGTGGATCCCTACAGGAGCTGGCTTTGGACCCTGTTTTGTGAATGGGTAACCTGAAAGCTTTAACATTCCCGTAGTGATATTTTGCATCTAAACTACAACTTGATTAAAATGCAATAGGAAACTGTGTACTTGAATTTTGGATCCACAGATCTGCATTAGTGAGCTGGCATTTGATGAACATATAAAGAAGCAGAATTTTAGCACTAAACCTTCTAGGAGAAAGAAAAAAGAAAAAAAAAAAGAATAAAAGAAAAATACCCCAACATCCTTGTACCCTGAATATTAGCTCAGTAATCCTGAAGCCAGAAGGAGGGAAAGTTAGCACAGGTTCAGGGAGGTTATATCCTTTATATTTTGCCTCATTTTTAACACTTGAACCTGAATGGTGTTGAATTCTTTCTTACCTTAAAGTATCTCTAGCAGACATTCAAATTACCTTGTAGTCATTGCTTCAGGAGTTCCTCTGATGTTTTTTATTTAGTTTTCAAAGCAAATTTGGATCTATTCCAAATAGTTACTGAACAGAGATATTGAATTCATGAAGGCATTTTCCTTTAAACTATATCAAGATGCATCTTTACATGATTGCTTTGCATTCAAAAGGTTCCAGTGAGTAGATTCCATATTCCTTTACGTGTGAATGTTGCTAATTCTTGCAGTTTTCTCACAAGTCTCATAATAGTTGGTAATGACTAAAGGTATTATTCTGGAAGCAAACAACTATGTGATACAGCCTTCTATATTTTACTTGAGTTAATTTTGTAGCCTTAATTTTGTGGTTGAACTTGAAAATGTAATTAGTAGGTGACTTACAAAAGGTTTGGAAATAATATATACGTGTATGTGTGAAACTGTATCAATATATATCTGTGTGTGTTTACATGTTAAAATCAATGTTATATCTATATATACAGGTTATAAGATGTATATATATACACATAATATGCATATTTAACATGTTATAAAAATTTATATATGTGTGTTAAAATGTCAAAATTAACTCAGGAGTTTTGAACCTTTTAATTTGCCATACCATGGCTGCAGTATATCCTTTCCTAAAATAATACATTATCTTAAAATTATACAGTATTTTTCATCCCTAAAAATCAACAGAGGCCTATTTCTCAGTTTCACAGAATCCATTTTACATTTCATGGCAATATAATGGACCATTTGGTGGACACAACTTCACTTTATTCTCATTTTCAGACCCCTTTAAACTGCCACAGATGTATAATCTAGTCTTTGTGTGACCAGAAATCACAGCCAGGATTGTCATTACAAGAATCACTCTGCTGATCACTGTCTGGGTCTCAGGAACATTGCATGACTCTTAGGCAGAGTCACGGGAAGGGATGTTTGATACAAAAAGTAAAGAGACATCTTTACAAAATGTAATTTCCATTATTAGCACTGAATAGGAAACCCATTCCTTTAAAAAAAAAAGGGTTGTATTTTGTTTTATTAAATAGTACTAAATCATTCAACAACAAAACTGGAAGGCTTCAGTGAAAGAAAATGTACAAGTTGTAGTCACTAAGGAACATCTCGTGACCGAAACTTTTCAGTCTAAAATGACACATACGCTAAGGCTGAAGAAATTCCATGTACTTGCCAAGTGGCTACTGAGAGGGCCACTAGTACAGGATCCTCAATGAGTTACTGGCTGCTACGGTCACTAATGCAACAGGAAAAATACCCTAACTCTTCTTGGAGACAGCTGAGAAACTGCTAATCTACCACCCGTTCATCCACTGTTGATCAGGCTGAACTGAAGGTAGCCATTGTTCTAAGGTATTGACTAAAGCAGCAGAGGTCAAAAGGCAGATTTCCTTTCAGGGCTAATGCTGGTTCTTTGCCTTCTTTACCGAGCCACCTTACCAAAAAAGACATTTCACCCATCACAGCTTCTATGGCATTCCCTGCAACAGGGTCATTGGAAGTCTATGCTTTCAGAGACCCAAGACCACGTCTGAGAGGTAAAATTATCGGGGGCATGAACTACAGTGAAAGACAGACCACTAGAAGGACATGGCAGTTATGATAACCTCTTGACCAAAAAACCCATTTAAATAGACCTACAGATTTTAACAACTCTTGATAGCAGGGCACCCCTATATTCACAGGGAACACTGCTTATGCTTGGTGATGTTTTAAGTAAATTTATAAGTATCATAAATAAAGCCGTGACCTGCTTTTTAATACTTCATGAAGTTTCTGTATCGTCCTCATTCACACACCCAGGCCAAAAGGAATACAATACCAACAAAATAATCAGCTCCAAAGTTTATGAGATCTAGGATTTCCCCCTCCTTCTAAGGATGTGACCTCCCTGTGTTTAATCATCTTTCTTACGAGTTCTCTTCTGTGAATGATAGGCTGTTGTTAACATTAAAAACCTCAGCTGATTAAATCTCAGCAGGAGTGACAACCAAGTTTTAAATCTCAGGGACTCTTGAATAAGCACCAAAGTCAAATCGCATTTCTTTGGACTCAGACTGGTAAATGTGAGATCATAATATGGAGCACCAAAACATTAAACACCTTGATTTTATATCTCAGTACTTCATACTATGCTTACTTAGTAGTCAAATGCCACCTTCTAAATCAACAATACTTCTTGTAGACTTTCTTTAAAAGACTCCTGCCTTTGTACTAGTCTAATCACACACAAGTTCACATTAGCTACTGACACTGACTTGTCTACATCCTTCTGGTCTTTATAAATGTATCTTTTCTTATTCTAAAATCTTAAATGCATCATTAGAATTCTACTGTGCTAGGAAAAGCCTCCAGCAAAAGTTTGTCAGACTACTATCAGGTTTATGTTTTAGGGTGGTATTGAAGAAAACTTTCTTGATTATAGTAAGATAAATTCTCCAGACAATTTATGTTAATTTTTTTAATGGAAGGGAAGTTTGGAACACAGTGATTATTAAAACAGGGAAACTCATCCAGCCTCTTATTAGATTAGATAAGGAAGTCATTTTGCTTAGAGCAACAAATTTGAAATCTCTTAATTTTCTTTCCCGTTCATGTGACTCTAGCAGTTTAGATAAAACAAGCAGTTAAAGCAGATGATGAGTATCAGATCTCAAGTTAATACAAAGTAAATTGAATTCTGAAGTATCTCTTCCCTTTGTAACTTTGCTGCAGGTGCCAAGGTTCACTTTGTGAATAGCTCCACTTATTTAGCGACATTGCAGAGGTCCCAAAGTCAGTTAGAGGGAGATAAACTTAAATAAATGGCTTTCAGCTTGACAGATTTTCTGCCCCAAACAAACCTGAAGTACACTTCAGATTCGCGTATGGTTTTTTATGAAAATTCACATTCTAAATCAGCCATCACCATTTTCCTTTCCCAACAGCTATTTCCTATTTTCAACCATTTGGCTATTTGGCATACATACTTCAGGAAGCCTCCCAGTAGAGATACCTTGATAAAACTTTGCTTTGGACCACTGAAAGACTTTAACTGACATTCACGGGTTTTCAGTCAGGCTCTCCTTAAACACTGCACATCTGTGCTCAGCACAATTAGATTTGGGATTGTTCATAGGAGTATGTCCAAGGCTACTTAGTGGGGTATTATAAGGCTGGTTTTACACTATTTTGTGAAACTCCATGAATTCACATCTGGTCATAAATTCAAATTAGCACATGAAAATCTCTTTTCTCTTCAGGGTTCACCAAAAATACTTTGGAAAGAGAGGCATTATTTTCAAGAGTCAAAAGACAAGCAAAAATGCTCAAGGGACTGTCTTTATCAGCAAGAGTGTCACCCATGAGTTAGGCAAAGCTCTGAGTTTAACCCAGTTTGGCTGGGTTCTTGTTTTTGTTTTTCCCCCACACTGGGGATGATACACTTCCTTTTGTCTGTGTTATTCATCATTATACTCTTTGTTCATATATTTGAAATAGTCTGTGGGTTTGGGTTGTCTGAATTTGGTTGTATTCTGAAATTTGTGAGCTATATGCAAGTAATGAATAGACCAAAACTAGGATTACAGCAACCTGCAGAGACAGAAAGGAAGAGGGACCTCCATCAATATTATCTTTCCATATTCCTCATTTCTCTGCTGGAGATCTCCCTTCCATAATATTTTCTTATCATCACAATCACCATGGTGATAGTCATATCATTCCCATTCCCTTAGTAACTGAATTGGGAAGTTCTATGACCAAGCTCTATGACTGGGCTCTCCAAGTCATACAGCATTGTTTATGTCTCGATGTATTTCTATAAATAAGAGGAAGATGTGAGAATTTTTGGAAAAGGCATCAAGAAAGGAGACCAGGTCTTGAGAATATTAGGTGTGATGGGTTGGACCCAGAGCCCACAGCCAAACAAACAATGACTCCCCCACGAGTACACACAGAAGGGAGGGGGGCCAATAATGCAGCAGAATGGAAGCTTCCAATGGCAAGGACCAGCAGGAGGAAGACACTTGCCCTGAAGCCTGATGTGCACTTGCAGAACCACTTCACCACTCTGCAGACTGAAGAGGAAAGACCCACTGTATTAGGAGAGATGTTGGAGCTGAGTAAGGCAGCCCGATCTGCGCCCCGTGTAAAAAAACAGTGCAACTAAGTAAAAGTGATGGGTGATAGTAGTAGGTGATTCTCTTCTGAAAGGTACAGAGGCACCCATTTGCCAACCGGACACACTTTTTAGAGAGGTGTGCTGCTTACTAGGAGCTCATATAAGGGATGTCACCGAGAGACTACCAAGCCTCATACAGTCCTCTGACCATTACCCACTGCTGTTGTTTGGCTGGACGGTAGCAGTCAAAGAGTTGTAGTCAACAGCTCCATGTCCAAGTGGAGATCAGTGACGAGTGGTGTTCCTCAAGTGTCAGTATTTAACACTGTTAACTGTTTAACAACTGTTTAACACTTTGTTGGCAGCATGGACAGTGGGATCAAGTGCAGCCTCAGCAAGTTTGCGGATGACACCAAGCTGTGTGGTACGGTTGACACGCATGAGGGATGGGATGCCATCCTAAGGGACCTGGACAGGCTTGAGAGGTGGGCCTGTGCCAACCTCATGAAATTCAACAAGACTAAGTGCAGGGTCCTGCACCTGGGTTGGGGCAACCCCCGGTATCAATACAGGCTGGGGGATGAAGGGATTGAGAACAGCACTGCCAAGAAGGACTTGGGGGTACTGGGGGATGAAAAGCTGGACTTGAGTCGACAATATGGGCTCGCAGCCCAGAAAGCATCCTAAGCTGCATTAAAAGAAGCGTGGCCAGCACGTTGAGAGAGGTGATTCTGCCCCTCTACTCTGGTCTAGTGAGACCCCACCTGGAGTACTGCATCCAGCTCTGAGGTCACCAACATAAGGACATGGACTGGGGTTGTTCATCCTGAAGAAGGTTTCAGGGAGATCTTATAGCAGCTTTCCAGTATTTAAAGGGGGGCTATCAGGGAGCATAGTGATGAGGGGTAATGGCTTTAAACTGGAAGAGGGTAGATTTAGATTAGATATTAGGAAGAAATTCTTTACTGTGAGGGTGGTGAGACACTGGACCAGGTTGCCCAGAGAGTTTGTGGATGCCCCATCCCTGGAAGTGAATGGGGCTTTGAGCAACCTGGTCTCGTGGAAGGTGGTACCTTCCACCTTCCAACCCAACCCTTTCTATGATTCTGTGATGCTTAGACCCCATCCAGCTGCTCACTTAGTCACCACATGTCTCAATGGGGAAGAGAATAGGAAGAGCAAAAGTGAGAAAACTGCCACATCAAGATAAAGAGAGTTTAATAAGTAAAGCAAAGCTGAGCATGCAAGCAAAGAAAAATAAGTAGTTCAGTCACTTCTTCTAATCAGAAAGTAGATGTCCAGGTGATTGCTGGAAAACAGACCCTCAGCGCATATAATGGTTCCCAGGGAAGACAAGCGCCGTAACTCCAAAAGTCCCTCCTTCCTCATCCTTTACCTCAGCTTTTATTGCTGAGCATGATATTATATGGCATGCGATATCCCGTTGGCCAGTTCGGGTCAGCTGTCCCATCTGTTTCTCCTCCCAACTTTATACACAGCCTACTCGCTGGCGATTTGACAACAAAAAAGTTTGACACTGTTCAAACACTGCTCAGCAATAGCCAAAATACTGGTGTGTTGTCAACACTGGTTTAGTCACAAACTCAATGCACAGCACCATACAGGATGCCATGAAGAAAGTGAGCTCCATCCCAGCAAGATGCAACATGTTAGTTTACAACAGGATAGTAAATTAAAATTGTGAAGTTTTAGCCCTGCATGCAGGAGCTTGATTGTCTGTGTTGTTAAATTATTCCAGTGGTCACAGGGTTTGTCAGCCAAAACTGCTTCTCAAACAGTGCCTGACCATAGCTCAGAAATGAGCACAACCCAGGGACCAGCCTCACAGGCAGTTTGGGTGCAGGCACTCTGTTTTGGAAAGAAAAAGGTTCTACCAGTAAGAATGTATCCTCAGGGGCAGATAATGGGCTCAAGTTCTCATTAGTTTTGTAATATGAAGAAACATGCATTAGCTGTCCTCTCTTTTAGATATATAATTGGATATATTGATATATATTATCTTGTAAATAATTGGACTCATATTTTTAAAGAACATGAATATTTTAATAATAATAAAAATAACTGAGGAGGAAGACATAGACCACTTAGACCAAAATTTACTGGCAATGTACAGAAAGCTACCTTTAATTACCTTTTGTCACCATTATACACGGTAATTGTATTTGCATTTACAATCCTGTTTGAAAAGGGCATTGTCACGTATCTTTGCCCATCTTGTTTGATTAATTGCCTCACTGTCAGGATGTTAACTGAGGATTTTGGTACTCTGTTCTCCTGTCACTGATCTGATACTCCATGACTGTTTCTGATAAGTTAGTATCATTTTTTTCCTATAGTGTTTCAGTGATCTTACTAAGCATCTTACTAAAGGCATCTGATGTTACACTGTTAATAAGATACCTACATCTTTAGATGTAAGACAAGTAATGTCTTTTTTATGATCAGCTGATACAGCTGGGAGTAAACAGACAACCGTGTGGACACACGGATGTGTAGGACCTGTAACTCCCTGTCTTATAAGAATATTTTTCTTGCTTAAATTCAGGTGATCACTTCGTATTGTTATCTTTTCCTATTCTTTTCCTATTTTGTGAAACAAGACAATTATCCTAGATTAAAAATAAATAACTTTAAAAACCCAATAACAATGCCCCCCCAAATATCCAAATCAGATTTGACTTAAAATATGAGAGAATGGATTTATTAAAAGACAACAAAGATTATAATTCTTACCTAAGACTCCTCTCTTGTAAGACCCATGACATGTTCTTCAGTTACTGATATCCCATTAGCCTTTCTAATTGTCATTTTTTTGGTTATTATTTGTTATTCAGGTAGTAGCACCTTCTCCACACTTCCAGTTATAGACCAGCCCCATATTGTGCTAAACGTTGTATAAGGAGAGTAAAATAAATAATGTTCCCATACCAAAATCATTAAAAATTGAATGTTAACACATAAGTATGGATACAGAGCTTTCTATAGAGCTTTACATGCTGAAAACTTTGGTGTTTTGTCAGGAGTTTTCTTCTGTATTGTACTCCCCAAAAGACAGAATCAATCACAAACTTCTTTGTTAATCCCTTAAGTTATATGTGAAGAATGCTAAATATTTTAATGATGAAACTTTGGGATCAGCAGTGATGAAAACACTACTAACCTAAAGACAGTAACAGAAAAATGCTTCAGCATTGATACTGAGGAGATAATCTTCCTGGTTTTCAGTTTTTAATCATTTAACATGGAAGGGAAAATGTTCTGCCCAGAATTCAAATACTAAATGTTTAGCCTTCAATACAGAGGGCAAGAGTTTAATATCAGTTCACTCCCTTTTTCCATCTGTCCATTACTGTGGAACTTGAGCTTCTATTCTGTCATGGAAGCCACTACAGTTTAAGAAGGCGCGTTTGTGCAAAGACACTCTTACAGTTTTGCTTGGCACATTGAAGGCTTGAGAAAGGTACGAGACTGTCAGCTTTGGAGCCAGAAAGCATATATAGATCCAGCACACAAGTACAGCAGAAAGTTGCCATGGACCATGCAAGTGGTTCTGTAGAACTGTGCTTATAACAGCAGTCTGACTTACAGAGAGCAGGGAAAATAATCTAGTTTACTGACACCACACAAACAGCAAGAAAAGGAAAAAGCTGTATCGGTAATCTCTGGCTAATGCTGGGTTTGTTAGAAAGTTTGCATCTTTCCTAGTAGGTGAAGGAAATCTAAGCCTAAGATTTGACTCCCCAGCTGACAGCCTTCATAAACTTTGAAGAATAATGAATCGGAGATGTGAGTGCCTATCTTCCAGGACACGGCTGTTATTAATTTAATTATTTTGTAAACATTTTTTTTTTCCTTAAAAAGAAGAACAAGGAATTTAATTATGACCCAAATTTTGAGTTACTGTTTTGGTTTGCTTTATAGTACCTAAACAATTCTAAACATCACAAAATCTGTTATTGTTGGGATCTCTTCAATCCCTAAAATACTTCCACATTTTGAAGTGAAAAGCATCTCAATTTTTTTTTTTAAGTAGTGTATTTAAAATTCAAACAGCATTAAAATGTAGGGATAGTTTGACTGAGCCAACTTCAGTCCTGCAAGATGTTTATAAAATCAAAGTTCCTTAGGACTCCATTTTCTGTTTATATAGAAACTTCACTGAAAAGTATTAATGATTCATAAAATGTGAATAGATGGGGAGAAAAAGGGAAGTTCCATATCAAATATCTACATCTTTGTCCCACAGCTTCAGCTGCACATTTAAGTCTATCACTTTTCACATTCCTGTGACTTTTCTGTTATTTTTAGCATTTCAAGAGATGCTTAGTAACTACTTAATTCTGCAGTGATTAGAGACCACTTTACAAAACAGTATCAGTAAACAAGGTTAAATTTGGAAGTCAAAAGGAAAACCAAGTAAACAATTAGAAAAGCAATAATATTTTTGATAAAGTAACAAAATTCTTATGCAGTCAAATAGCAATTTTCCTGAGTTGTATACATGATATAAAAACTAATGCATAGTTATTCCCAGAAATACTATTCACTATAATATAATCATCAGATCTAGATCAACAAAGGCAGTTTTTCATAAACATCTAAGACAATTAAAATCATAGTCTCAAAAATATAATCACCAGCTATTAAGCACTTCTGAATTTGAAATATCATTTGGAATATTTTTATTCTGCAGGAGCTTCTTGAGCCTTTGAGTAGGTCATTATTTCATCTTTAGTTTAGTTAAAAAAACCAGTATCACTTGCAGTTGAACGGGAAAAAGCTGCCATGTATAAAGGTATTCTATTAAAGAATCACACAAAATTGCAGAACAACTGAGGTTGGAAGTTCCCTCTGGAGATCATCTTGTCCAGTGCTTTTGCTCATAGCAAGTTAAACCAGAGCAGGTTGCCCAGGACAGTGCCCAGTCAGGTTTGGAGTACCACCAAAGGTGAAGACTCAACAACCTCTCTAGGCAACCAATTCCAGTGTCTGACTAACCACCCAATAAAGAAAGTCGCTTATTATGTTTATATTGGATTCCTGTATTTAAATTTGTTCCCATTGCTTCTTGTGATTTCACTGGTCACTAATGAGACAGGCTATGTCTTCTTTACTCTCCTTGATCAAATTTACTCATTGATGAGATCTCCCTAAACCTTCTCTTCTCCAGGCTGAACAGTCCCAGATCTCTCAGCCTCTCCTTGTAGGTCAGATGCTTCATTACCTTGATCATCTTCCTGGCCATTTGATGGGCTTGCTCCAGTGGGCCTATGTCTCTGTTGTACTAGAGCTTTCAGAACTGGACCTAGCACTCCAGATGGGTCTTGCCATGACTCACCTCCCTTGACCTGCTGGCAATGCTCTGTTTACTGCAGCAGGAAGATTTTGGCCTTCTTTGCCACAAGGGATCATTGCTGCCGCACAATCATCTTGTTGTTCCAGTTGGACCTCCAGGTCCTTCTCTGCAAAGCTTCTTTCCAGCTGGTTAGCCCCAGCCTGCATGAGCGTGTGTGGTTATCCCTTAAGAGGTGCAGGACTTGACATTTCCCTTTAAGAGTATTGGCCCATTTCTCCAGTCTGTGGAGGTTCCTGTGAATGGGAGCACACCCATCTGGTCTAACAGCTATTCCTCCCAGTTTTTTATCATCTGCAAATTTGCTGAGGGTGCACCGTGCGCCATCATCCAGGTCATTAATGAAGAGGTTACACAGGACTGGCCACAGTATCAACCCTTGGGTAGACTACTAGTGACTATCCTTAGCTGGACCTTGTGGTGCTCATCACAGCTCTTTGGGCCTGGAAATTCAGCCAGTTTTCTGTCCATCTCACTGTCCATTAGCTAGCTTGTACTTCAGCAGTTTCTGTATGAGAACGTTATGGGAGAAAGTGTTTAAAGCCCTGTTAAAGTCAAAATAAACAACCACTGCTCTGCCCTCATCCACTGAGCTAGTAATTTCATTTTAGAAAGCTATCAGGTGGGTCAAGAATGGTTTCATAAATCCATGCTGATTTCTTCCAGTCATCTTGTCCTTCATGAGTTTGGATATGCTTTCCAGTATTAGCTGCTCCATCACCTTCACAGGGATTGAGGTGAGAATGACCTGTCCGTAGTTCACTGGGTCCTCCTTCTTGCCCTTTTTGAAGATAAAAGTGGTATTTGTTTTCTTCCCATCCTCAGAAGTCTCCTGATTACATTATCTTTCAAAGATTATCAAGAGGGGCCTCACAATGACATTGGCCAGCTTCCCCAGCACTCATAGGTGCATCACCTGAGGTCCCATGTTCTTATGTATGTCCAGACTGTTTAAACATTCTCTGTACTGATCATCCTCTACAGAGATATCACACTCTTTTCCAAGTTACTCTTTAAAATTCAACCATTCTGTAATGGTTATCTTTATGGTGGTATAGCTAAACTTAGCAATGTACCATCTACAAGGTTTCTTATACTGTCCTCTCCATCCCCTGCTAACTCCTGTGTTTGCTCCAGCCACTGGCTAAATATCACAGGTCAGGCTGTGGTCTCTTTAGAACAAAGACTAACACTTTACTATACATTTCTGCAAGAGCTTTGTGGCCTCAGTTGTGTTGTTTCTTGATGCAACTCCAGTGAAGAGACATAAATATGTAGTAACAGTAATAGTCCAACAGCATGAGACACACTGGCTGGACCTGCAGCTTTCATTGGGAATTCTATAAAACAGAAAAGAAATGTCAACTATGGCAATTGAAGCGATACAACATCAATATATTTTTTGTGATGCAACTGCAGAAGTCTAAAGCGAGATGATCATTTGGAGATGTTTTGGTTTCTTGAATGTGTAATTATCTGAGCTGGTGGCTGTCTGATTTCACTTTAGTAATCCTACTCCTTATGTAAAATAAAGGAACAAAACCTCCAGATTTAGTCCATGTTATTGTCACTATTTCCTTAAGACCATTCTAGCTTTATTTCCTTTGGAATTTTGCAATTCAAATATCCTTCTAAGCCCACAACTTGTGTGAGAACAAACAAGTGTGACAAGTAGCTACATGTGGAATGAGAACATGAAAGCAGAGAAAATGGCAAGCCATCTAGATTTGGGACATTCCACTATTCCACCCTTTTCTGACCATCATCTATGCTGTCTGCCTGTCAGACCTGACTTAAATCTACTTTTCAGGCTCTTTTTATTAGTAATTATTGAATCTTTAAAAAACAGATAACATCTGTGCTAAATTAACATCAATACTTTCAAAGTCCATTTCAGAAGGCACACAGAGTTTGACCTTCAAATAAAAAAGTATCCCTCTCCAGATCTCCAAATATCGCTCCTTTAACCCGTTGTTTCCATACTGCCTGTGATGTTTCTTTTCCCATAGGCACAATAAAAGAAACAGGAATCTCTGCCCAGTGCAAGAATTGAATTCAAATGGATGTTTATCAGAGATGTCAAAATATCCATGACATTTTTTTCTTAAAAACATTTGTCTTTTTTGTTATAGACACGGCACCAAAAGTGGTAGAAATAGTCTTCCTTCCAACATTGAAAACAGCTGTGCTGGGAATCTCTTAACACCGCCAGGCAGCACAAGACTCCCAAAGCAATTTTAATACTGGTAAGCTTCAGGTGAACATCCAGACCATTAGGTATAAAGCTGACAAGTACGTCAGCTGAAGCATGTTTGAGATTTATTTTTGTCATACAGCTCCTGGAATTAGATAAGTATACCAACACTGAAGATATATTTGAAAGGCACTCTTCATGCCTGATACTGAATTGCAGCAAGCTCAACAAACTTCAGCTGAAATCAATATGGTAGTAGTATAGTCATCTATCTACTCCTTACTTGTTTAATCTAGGCCAAGATTTAGACAGATTACACATGGTGACATTGCATACTAACACAGGTATTAGCAGTGTCTGGAAGCTGGAAAGCCAGAGACAGCTTTTCCTGTGTATGAGCTCTAGTAAAGAACAGTGACTTTATTTTCCATGTGGATCTGAAGGGAAACTCGTAATTTGCAGTGGATTACGTGAGAAGAATGGTTCTTCCAGGTACAGAAAATTCACTATTTGCACCTAAAAGGGTCTCACTGGAGGCAAAGAAGGGGGTGTTCTGCAGTCTCCCTTGGGTCTGGCTTAACGACATACATGCATCTCATTTTATGGCAATCAGAAATCATAGGACTTCTTCCCATGAAAAATAGTTTTTCCCCTTTTACCTGAAAATGCTTTGAATGTGTAAAATTGCTAAGGATCATACCCACCGGGAACATGGAGAAGATGATTGGGATTTTGAGGACAGGAAGGAGAGGGATAAGAAAATAAAAACAGAACAAGTCAGTGGTCTGTATGTATTCATATGGGTTTCCCTTAAGAAACCCAACTGTTGATTTCCTTTGTTCACATGTCGGTTGTGATGCCCATTAAGTTTGATTTTTGTCTTAAGAAGTTAATGTTTCATGACTGATGTCTTCAGCAGAATTCGTGGTGACTGATATGCAAGGATGGCCTGAGGCCTGACATATCTTTATACTGACAATCAATGCTAGGCATTGCATGGTGATTAAAAAGGAATAAAACTGAATTTATACTAGAGCTTAAAAGCGTCATTAAGAAGTAGTCTTCCAAAGCTACTCAATAACATGAAGACATGAAGATTTGACCATCTAATGGGTTATGGTTTATTCCCACATTTTACTGTTCACTACCATGTGGTCAAAACATTTGACATCTCACAAAGCTATTTTAAGAAGTACAGTCATTATTTTTATTTTGACTCAGATGAGATATGTTGATCGGCCTGATGAAAATATCAGGCTAATGATTAGAGCCGAAATTTGCAATATATTTTTAAGAGAATTTCTGTTCCCGATTGTACTGTGTTTTCGTACTTGTAGAGTAGTTAAAATCCTTTTAAGTAAACTGGTTTTGTCTTTAAAATATATAATTCTGCTCTGAAACCAGGATGATGAGGTAGAAAACAAGTTTGTCATGACCAGAAGACTCTAAAGAAAAGCGAAACACAGATGACAGCCTGCGTTATGTAGCTGTAAGCGTTGGTTAAAACAAACGTGCACCCTCAGCAAGTCTGTGGATGACGCCAAGCTGAGTGGTGCAGTTCACATGTCTGAGGGACAGGATGCCGTCCAGAGGGATCTGCACAAGATCGAGAAGTGGGCCCGTGTGGACCTCATGAGGTACAACAAGGCCAAGTGCAGGGTCTTGTACCTGGGTCAGGGCAACCCCTGGTATCAATACAGGCTGTGGGATGAAAGGATTGAGAGCAGCCCTGCCAAGAAGGACTTGGGGGTACTGGGGGATGAAAAGCTGGACATGAGTCAACAATGTGCGCTCGTAGCCCAGAGAGCCAACCGCATCCTGGGCTGCATCAAAAGAAGCATGACCAGCTAGTCAAGGGAGGTGATTCTGCCCCTCTACTCCGCTCTGGTGAGACCCCACCTGGAGTACTGCATTCAGCTCTGAGGTCCCCAACATAAGAAGGACATGGACCTGTTGGAGTGGGTCCAAAGGAGGGCCACAAAGATGATCGGAGGGCCACAAAGTTGATCAGAGGGCTGGAGCACCTCTCCTATGAAGACAGGCTGAGAGAGCTGGGGTTGTTCAGCCTGGAGAAGAGAAGGCTCTGGGGAGACTTTATAGCAGCCTTCTAGTACTTAAAGGGGGCCTACAGGAAAGACGGGTACAAACTTTTTGCAGGACCTGTTGCAATAGGACAAGGGGTAATGGTTTTAAACTGAGAGAGGGAAGATTTAGACTAGGTATAAGGAAGACTTTTTTTATGCTGAAGGTGGTGAAACACTGGCAGAGGTTTCCCCAGAGATGTGGTAGATGCCCCATCCCTGGAAACATTCAAGGTCAGGCTGGATAGTGCTCTGAGCAACCTGATCTAGTTGAAGATGTCCCTGCTCATTGCAGGGGGATTGGACTAGATGACCTTTAAAGGTCCCTTCTACCCCAACCTATTCTATGATTCTATGGTTCTATGAACTCAGGAAGCAAACGAAAATCTATTCCTGTTGGAGATAAAACTGCTGCATGTATTTTCATATTGTTGTGATTCTAATCATAATAATCATGGAACTTATATGTAGTCAGGGCCTGAGTGATCAGCTTTAAATCCTACCCTTGGATCACAGATCTGAAACTAGCAGTGGATTTTTCTGATTTTCCCATTCTTTCCATTTCTAGAGAAATGGCACCAATAGCACACCCTCCACAGAAACTGGGATTCCCAATCAGAAAGATTCTTCAGTCTCACAACCCATCTGACTCTTCTCCAACACACATTATTTTAGAACCATGGAGCGGTTCACACTGCTTTTAGTAGCTCAGTAGCCTCTCTACCTAGTACAGCATATGCAGACCTCAAACCATACATTCAGCAAGTGTAAACTCATTTGGTTCTATTGCCTTCAAGGGAGTTATGTTAACCAGCTGAGGATTTGCACAACACCCACCTTTCTTTCTTTTTTTTTTTTTTTATTTATGTGAAAGTATGATTTTTCATGGAGAATCCTGTCCCTCATTTCATTATACAGTACTGTCGTTCAGTTCTACACTGTTGATAACTACAGTTATCAACAGTTGAGCATCAGAGGCATGAAGTACTTGAGAACACTATCAAAAAGCTAAATTTTAGGGGTGACAAAGGTCTAGACTACCAACCTGTGTTTGCACAACATAAGTAGTAGTGGAATAAGAATCAAAACAGATAAGAAAAATGCAAGGGTGAGAACATGGCTTCTGACCTCCATGGTTTCAGGAAATACTGCAACTGTGATTAAGGAAATCACAGACTTTGGAGAGCTTCTTAAAAAATAAATAAAAGGAAAACAACTGAGAATGATGCGGGAATATCAATGAAGGAAATGTGTGAAAACCAGATAAGGAAAAGGCAACATCAACACAAAATAATTGGCAATAAACTAAATCATTAACAAAGGTTATGTTCAACACCCCTTTCCCCTCTACCCCTCTGAAATGAAACTATTTGGATGAGATGGTGAAGGTAGAAACCGTGCAAATTGTACAGAGCACTGAAATAAAACAGTTTAGATCATAAACAGGGTGAATCTATCCTCTAGTTTGAGATCAAATGAGCTAGGCCTTTTTGAGTGACACTCCTCTTCTCAATCCTGCTTCACTCATATAATTTCAGAAAGCTGGTAAGATTGTCTCCAATAGATCAATGTGAATTATTTCCCCTCTCTTTTTGCACCACTTCCTGCCTCCTTTTTTCCTACTGACTCAAATACACCTCACATAAGTAACATTGCCTCCTTGCATATGTCTCTCTGTTGATTACTGGAAATGATTAGTGTATTTCAACTTTGAAGTTAGGCACCTGAATAAAAGTCCTAAATTTTTATGAGTCGTGCTTTTGGCTGTCCACAGAACACATTGATTTTGCATTCACAAAATAAAGGACTGTGGCGTTTGGATTGAAAAAGAATGTGGTAATTCTCAGAATGGTGAAGAAAACAGAGTGTTAAATTACACGGCTAATCCTTGTCCTTCCATTTATAAAACCAGATCGACCCACTGTATGTTTCATTCATCCCCACATCATTTTGTGTTTATGAATGAAAAATGATGTTTCTATGAGCAAATCACTGTAACTGTCCTGGTCTCTGCGTAATGGCAGATAATATTATTTACCTTTTTGAAAAAGGAAAACATATTAAACACGCTGACAAGTCTAGTAAGTATAGCATTCTGCTGCTAACACTAATACTGAGAATGTAGATTATTTATATTTGAAGCCATCATAGCTTGCCAGAGTGACAAATGAGTTTTGTGGTTTGGATACTTACTTAAAAGCTTGGACACATACCTGAATTTCACCCAAAGAATGAACTTAAAATGAAAACATTTGGCTAGAAATATTTCAGAAACAGGTTCTTTTGCACTGCATCCAGTATTTTCTGCACTGAATCTCGTTTGAAAAACATAGAGACCAATAAAAGCTCCACTCATCGTTGGCTGAGGGTTTTGGTGCAAAAGGTCTGTAGCATCAGTCCGGTCTGGAGAAGACTATGCTGTGGTTAAATGTGTCTTGCTGTGTCCAGCATTATCCTGAACTGGAATGTAAGCACAAAATATTAGGCCAGCTTCAAACACCTTTCAAATCAGTATAATTTATTCTGTTCTGAGAGAAGAAGAGTGTGTCCTTAGCTTGTGTTCCTTATAGGTATAGGGTTTATTGCTGATCTTTCCTGGTTCAGGATTTTTCCTGTTTAAATAATGAAGCATAACTATTTTGAAGTTAAAATAATGCGAGAAAGTATGCTTCTGCTGAAGCAGATGACAATTTTGCTGTCAGGCGGCAGGATTTCACAAGTAATGGCCTTTTTTACATACAAATTAAAGTTCTTAATAATGGCTTAAACTGATTATTTTCAAAATACATAACAAAATATATTGCAGGCAAATCTTTGTATACGGGATCAACTTTATTATAAATTAATTATCATTTTGTTTCCTAATCTTCCCAGATGGCAAACAGGAATAGATAAGAGAAATTAATAATATTGGAAATCATTCTTCATTACATTGGTGTATCTTCACTGGATTAAAGACAAGTACCTTGGCATTAAAATAGTGTTGTGAAATGCAGAATCAAGCCCTTTGAAAAAAAAATCCCAGAACTTTAATTATACTGCAGCTTTACCAGTGACCCCCCTGACGATAGACATCCTCTTTAGTTTTGCTCAGGATTTAGTTGTTGAATACCCTTATAATCCTCTCAATGCCTTTTCTTTTAAGCAGTGCCATTTGCCCTGAATAAAACTGTTTGTTGCCATATGCTAGTAAGAATAAAATGTAACACTTACAGAGTGCCTCACATTTTCTAGCATAGTGCTGTTGTGGATATAGTAGTCTACAGACTTATTCAAGATTTGTAGGTTGAGGTAATCTTTGATATAAAGCTATTATGACTGGAAAAAATAACATGAGTGTTGTGGGTTAGAGTTTCTTGTACAGTATCTCAACTCAGTAACTATTCAGGTCTAGGTATTGTTGACATAATTACATTTAGAGGCAAAGCCTATACACGTATCTCCCTTTTGAACTTCCCACATGCACGTTTTTGGAGGTGGACTGGATAGACAAATGTCACGATTAGCTCAACCCAGCTAGCAAATGAGGATGAAAAAGGGATGAGGAGATCAGGGCCTGGTGTTGCACACATCTGCAAACGAAGGGAGATGCAGCCTGTGAAATTCCCTGAGCCAAAAGGACAAAAGTGTTTGTAGCCAGAAAGATAGGTCTTTTCCCCACACTAATATCAGCTGGTCTAACAGAAGCATTTAACTTTCAAAGCACTGTACAAGCATGAATCAATGTTTTAATAAAACAAAATATCAGTCTCTTCTTGGTCCTCTTTCTATGCTTCACAGCTTGGTAGTAAAACTAGCAGTTAGGAACAGACATCTGCCTTCATCACTCCAGAGTCTTAAACTATTTCCAAATTATAACACCAGCATTCTCACATGCAGCTCATAAATTCAGTCCTAAAAGTCTTCTCTTATTAATATACTGAGATCAGAATGGATTGTTAGGCTGTATGGGTATTGTCATTCTCATCTCTACAATCCCAAATCAAGGACACCTAAATTTCTTAGTCTATTAATACCTGAAATCATGGGGGTTTTTTTCAGGAGAAGAGAGGGGAGGAACAATTATGTCTCAAACAAGTAGCAATTTCAGTACTACAACTGAAATACCCACATGGCCTTGAAAGCTGTGAATAACAAAGGAGGAATAGTCTTACAGCTAGAGCACATGGTTCTGCCCTGAAAAAAAGAAACTCTACATACAGGAAAAAAACTTTGCAAGGGAATTACAGGACATCTCATCACCTATTCTCAGTGCAGAATGCAAAAGAAGTTAAAGAAGAGGAGAACAGGAAACCAAGAAAGAAAATTAGTAGTACCCTTAATAAGAAATTATTGCAGCTTTTACTAGGGAACAAAAGCATCAATATTGTATATGAGAAAAATTCTGAAAGTTCCATTGAGGAGACACAAACTGTACCTGGAATAATTTAGTGATAAAATGTATTTCCATTTACTATCATTATCTGAACAAGTGCATTAGTATTTTGTCTTACAAAACAGCAGAAAATACAATTGCTGAGATACAGCCTATTTAAAATATGTTTACTTTTTGGGAGCTCTTAACAAAACAGGCATGGTTCCTAATGAAGCCCCATGTTGATCTGCCGCAATTATAAGAAACTGAGACACCATCTCTTACCCACACACAAGACACAGAAAGAAAAGGATAGTAGTGCAGGGAGGGAGTGATCTACCATTTCTTTGTGGAAGAAATTCAGTCAAAAATGAAACTGAAATAATTTTGTTTTAACAATAATTTTAACAATAGAACTTTTTTGAAAAAAAATCAATTCTGTTCATCCTGTTAAAATATTTATAACTCTAAAGTAGATGTTCTTGAATAAATCCATTTCTTTTTGTACTCTTCAGAGATTCAGTTTTGTTGCAAAAAGCCACAAGTCATAATTTCCTGTGATTCTTTATCAAACCTTTCAACAAACACATAAATACACACATGCTGGTTACTGAGATTTAATTTTGTAATGATTTTTTAATGATTTAATGATTTTAATTTAATTTTAATGATCTACTTCAGATTTTTAATTTTATTTTTTGTCCTAGTTTACCATGAGTTCATTCAGATTTCATGTTTCAGGTCATTTTCTTTGGAAGAACTTACACATTGAATGAACTTCATATCTAGGAGCAACACAGTCCTCTTATCTGTCACAAAAGGCCAGGAGAAAGACTTATGAAGTATCATATGTTACAATCAATAGGTTGGGAAAAGTAAGAACATTTGTAAGAATCTGAAGGGTCAAAAGGCTAGATTCACATGAAAACAGGTTCTTAAGTGGCAGCTGAAATATTTAAATAAAATCTGTAGGGATCATTGAAACAGTTCCTCTATATCTCTATGAAAATGCATGCAATCCTGTCTGAGAATCTCATGGGATTCTCAAACAAGATATTTCAAGTGTGTTTAGATGATTATGGTCATTGGTACCAATCCATATGTACCCACAAGTGCTCTAGTTATTAAGCTACTGACCATAAAGCAGTGAGGATCTCTCTTTCTCTCTCCTCCTGGTTCTAGAAGAAAGTACTCCTCTAGTTTAAGAAATTCAGCAAATGCTTCCTTCTTAAGAATTTGAAGCTGAACAGATCCACAGTGAGGATTTAGATGGATACCAATATGTGTTTTGAGGCAGACTTTTAAAAGGTAGATATTGATTCTCTCTCTGGCATATCTGTGAGCAAAGTCTGGCAGTTCTTCCCTTAGCATGTAGATTCATTTCTTTATTACTTCTACTGCTATAACATTTGGTATCCCTGAGTGTGAAGCAGGTTGCCATCACGTTTAGGCATTGCGTACAAAGAAGAAAGTACTTGTACTTTTGCATGAGGCAACAGTCAAATAGAGTGTAACATGAGACAAAGCATGATATGCAGTCATCTTGACATGTTAGTAGCCTAACTCTTGCCAGGATTTTTAGGTGTGGTGTCAAAGAATTTTAAGTATTAGTCCAAGGAAGAAGAGTGATACAGACTGAGAGGGTAGTTTAGTTATTTTCATGGAGGTGCTTGCTCAAAGTGTGACACGACTGTAGTGTCAATGATTGATCAGAATTGGTAACAAGAGACAACACAGAAAGCCTTAGATGACCTTTACATGACTGGGAAGACCTTGGAAAAAAATAGAACCAGAAGAACTAGGCAGTTTATGTTGAATGCCTGAATGCAATAAAAGAACAGAATAAGGAAAATGTGAAGAGAGGGTTGGTACAGGAAAGCAGATGGATGGGGAATTACCTTTGTCACGATATTAGAGATTATTTGACTAGAAATGTGCTGATTTCAGAAAGGCCAAGGAAATGTGAGCTCTTTTCATTGACCAAGGAGTTTATTCCTCCTATAACTGTTGTCTGATATCTCTTTCTCCTCATTCACTAGGAGGGAGAGAGCCTTGGATAACTTATCTCCTCTTTTAGTCACCTCATTTTGCTTGCCTTGGATCTTCTCTCCAGCAATGAATCTATCTACAGATTGTGAGTAAAACACAATTGCAATTGCCTGCAATGAACTGTGATCTGTTGATTCTTTGTTGACCGGGCAAAAATCTGTAAATAGATGCAGCCCTAGGTGACTGCAACATCCTAAGGAACAACAGAAAATGTCCACATCAATGGGTAAAAAAAAAGTATACTGTCAGAACTTCAACTTAGCATGTGCTCGAAAGTCATCTGCAGTTGGGGGTGTGGTAGGGCTTCAGCTTCAAAGTCCAAACTTCAAGTGTTTACATGTAGGCTCTCGTGTTGGACTCTATAAACTCAAGCTGGTTATGTAGACAGAGGCAACTAGTGTTATTTCAGATGTTATACACTCTCAGAGGTACTTCCACTCCCTATAGGAAACCTGGATCTCAAATGGCAGTAGATGCCTATATTTAGGCAGCTGAACAAGATCTAGATTTCTGCTACTGAGTTGACTGGCTCATGTCCCATTTTACTGAACGGAGAGCTTATCAGTACAGTCCAAGGATCCTAAAGAGCAGTTCAGCTAATAAAATTTGGGTCTCTGCTACAAAGCAGTGACAACCAACTCTCTAAACTCCATTGACAGTATTCGTCAGGAGTGTGATCCCATGCTCATATTTTGTCTAGCCTCCACCTGCTGCTCCGGAAGGATATAGATCTCTCCTATCTTCTATGCCATATCCATAAGCCCTATACAGATGTTTCACATCCCATGAGCCCAAACAGCAGCAGAGACCCATATTAGGTAACTGAAACCCACCTGAGAACCCCATTAACTATACTGGAATCTTACACACCAAATTACTTCTTGACACCAACATTGTGAATACCTAAATTAGTCTGAAGCTGAACCTTCATGTTCCTGGAGGATTCTGTGGTAGAGTGTCACGAGCTAGAGTGTCTTGGGTTAAAACAGTTTCATTGCGTCTTTTCACGCTTCTCTCCAGTAATGATTCTACCTACACACTGAGAGTAAACTTGGCTTAACCTCAATTGGAATTATATAGAAAAATAGACATGAAGACTAGTATTGTGAATCAACATAAAAGACAATATGCCTGAAAGGGAAAGGGAAACTTAAATAAAGGAAATTAATTTAGTAATGTCATTAGTCAGTATGAATATTGGGGACCCAATCTTTTTGTTAGCATAAATAACTTTAATGGAGCTGCCCACATGAGTGAAATTATCTGATACCCTAAATTCAGGCTGTCTGGAGAATTGCTCTGTAAGGGAGAATACGTCTTTCTAGAGGTGTATCTCACATAAGTTACAAAGTATTTTGGAGGTGTTTAGGTCTGATGTTGCTGTAGCTTGAACTTTTAGCTTTTTTTTTTTTTTTTAAGGAACTATTTGCAGTACTCACCTGGAATGTCACAAGTAAAACTAATCCTTTAATGAAATAGTCATCTTTTTTGGTTTTTGTCTCAGACTAAATACAGTTACTTTTAGAATTTCAAGATTTCCCCAAAATGTAATGCTTTTGTAAGAATGTACTAAGTTAATTTGGTTACAAGTTTTCTATTTTCATTTCATATAGGAGACTAGAAGCCCTTTCTTTTCTATTGGAAGAGAATATGTCAGTTTTAAACATTGACTGAACTTCCAAGGGTGTGTCATTAAACAGACTAATATAAGAAATATGTATTCACATCACTAAAGCTCTGTTAGAGTGAAGGCATTTTTTAAACCAGTATATCTTCAGAATAAGCAAAGCTGTCAGTAGCATTTTGCCAGATGTGCTGGAAGAATATCTGGCTTCCATTCTATTTCTTTATAAAAACTACAATTTCAGAGGATCCAAATTCGCTACTGGCTAAATTACTTTTACAGACCTCAGCTGGAGTAACTCAGCTGTGTGCCCAGGATGGCTGGAGGGTCAAGAAGGAAGGAATGCTTCCCAAGGCTGGGGAATGATGATAGAACCTCTATATATCTCCATTTTGCTCCTGAGGACAAATAAGCTCCTAAGACCAGGGTATCCCAGGGTCAAATAGGTCTAATCTAATTCTTAAGAAGATCCCCACAACAGGTGGGCTCCTTCTCCTGTAATCCTATTTTGCTAAGTATTAATAACCCAGCTGCAGCTGGTCTTCTTAGCCCCCCCCACACTCAGGTGGTCATTCATCATCCTATGTGCTACTGCCAACACCCCAGAGGCAAGAGGGAAACAGAACTGGTCAAACAGCAGCAAGCGCTAAGATCATGATAGATAGGAGTAGAGGGAGGTGAGAAAGGAGGGATGTTGTCCCTCTGGCTTAGTCTTTCAATGTGATTCCAGGATCCCTGCTGCTTACAACAGGCATATCCTGCTATATAATGCAAGTTGTCTCGTACACCACATTAAGAACATATGAAAGATCTGTTTGTAAATCACAGAGTCATACTTAAATCTTTGCCTAAAATATGGCCTCTTAAAAGTGAGTAATAACTGCGTAGACATCAGGAGAAATATGTCTTAATTATTTTAGCTCATCCATAACCACTCTGGATCTCTCTATGAAAGCCAGCTGCAGAGGCAATCATTTGGAAACTGCACTGTTCAATAACCTCTGCATATCTCTTCCCATTAAGATATGAAAGCCTGAGCTATCTACTTACGTCAGCACCTAGGAGTCAATGCAATTTTAAATTGATGCTTAATATTCACGAATTCTTGTATTAGCATGCAAGAACATAAGCTGTTGGGTTTTTTCCCCCTTCTTTTTATTTATCATTTCAGACTTCTGAATGCAAACAGTCTCTTCGCACAGGATGTAAATTATTATTACAATGAAAGCAGCCAGAAGGACAGAAGCTTGGAAATGATTTCTCCTCTGAGCAGTAGGAGATTGTTCAGGTCCTGCTGTTTTGAAAACCTTCTTCCCCCCACGCAGGCTACCCTGTGAAGAGAAAGCCTTTTGAATATTTTGGCAATCAGAGAAGGCCCCAACATAAATTATGGATACAGAAACTCAGAAGACATTCTAACAAATAGAATACTATGGAATCCATTTTTCAGCCACCATATGGTGTCAACAGAATGCCACTTTGTTTCTTTTGGGTAACAGCTCATCATTAAAAAAATAAACAGGCTGGGGGTTTTTGGTGAGCAGAGAATCTACAGTCATTATATTGAAAAAATAACAAGTGATAAACCGGCCTATTGCTTTGCCATCTTCTTACGTTGCCGCACATACACAGGTATTTAGTTGTTTCTATATTGAAGCAAGTCCAGGAAAGAGACTGTCATTGAAGCTCAGAGGTTTTAATTTTCCCATATATTTTCAAATGTGAGAAAAGTTATTCAAGCTCTTTTATAATATTAGACTTGTTGCAGGTAACTTACAAGTATGTTTTTAAAAGCTAAATCTTGTTTCCTTCTTAGCTGTGCTTTCCATTTATTTCCCTTGTATCCTGGAATATTGTGATCGAAGATGAGACCACTTTGGGTTTTTGGTGTTGATTTACAAAAAGCCAGTGTTGACTGAAGAGTGCAATTACTTCCCAACTCAGAGAAGATCTGGTTTGCATTGGCAGGGTTTCATTCATAATATTGTCTGACATAAACCCAGTTATTTCTTTCCATTAAGTGGAAAACTTGAAAAATAGATCAGTTTCCACTGTAGTTCCACAGGTATTTTATGCAACTTTCATCATTTTCCATTCTTTCCAAGCTAACCCTAAATTAAGCTAGGTCAGTTTATGCTTTTCCTGGATTGAAAGTAATGCAGTTGTTCTTAAAGGACTACCCTAAAAAAATTCCAGAAAAACAGTCTATCCCTCTCTTTCTCAGGTTTTATGTACTCCCATCTTCTTTCACTGGCTGTCCTGCGGTCAGGTGATGAAATGGGTCTTTGAGTTTGATTTGCAGCCTCATGATGACAATTAGCTCTAACAGAGTGCAAGGTCACTGCATTTGCAGTGCATATTTGCTGCATACTCCATTTTTTGAATGAAATAAGTCAATGATCTGGACAGGTACTAGTGTATTAGGACTTGAACCTGAAGTTATTCTTGTTACACTTTATTTTTGTCTTTCCTATGTAAAGTAAATGTAGTTTGAGAGAGCTGTTGATCTTTCGTTGGCTGAGTTCTTAGGATCTACTTTTTCATCCAGTTCTACCACATTTTATGTAAAAAAAAAAAAAAAAAAAAAAAAAAAAGCAAGCTAGATTNCATATCCACAAGCTGTCAAAACAATGACCCTGAGTCCATTTACAATCATAGCAATTTGACTCTGTGTGGAAAAATATTAATTTGTCAATAGGCCTATGTGTCTGCTTCCTCCCTTGTGGAAGCAAGCAAAGTAAATATTGCTCTCTCCCTTTTGTAGGCAATAACAGCAAAACATAAAGTATGTATAGCAACTTCTCTCCTGTTTCAGGTTAGTTTAACCTAGGGGGAGGTTCATACAATAATAAACCAACATTAGAACCCATCTTTGTAGCTAAAGATCCCACTCCTTAAACCAGCAAAACTAAAAAATCAACTTTATGGAATTAAAGAAATCAGAATGAAATAACCAACTTTTATGTTTATCCAATATTTTACAGGTTAGGAATGGGATAAACCTACTAAATCATTCTCCCAAGACAAACTTTTTTCTGGAATATTTTGACCAATGCATTTTCCAATCCAGTTGTAAAAAGCTATTGATGATGTGCAATTTCCTGTAGCAGATCTATTATTAGCCCAGGATATATCACAGCCAGGAAAATCTTATGATTTCTCTTTTGCTCAATAGGATATTTTTTTCCAAAAAAGACCTCCAGCAAATGTTCAGTGTTAGAGTTAAATGGAGTTATACACCATTTTTTTATTTATTTAGTCTAGTCTTTTTTTTCCCCTCTTTTTTTTTTTCCCCCAAATGTGAAAGCAAACAAGTGAAAAACAAAATCAAACGTGCTGGATATAAGCACAAGTCTTTTTCTTCACTGATATTCTTTGTCTGAAATGCATACAATCCTGCTATGCTTCTCTGGTTGCTCTTGACTTCCTTTTATTTATGTGTGATTGGATAAGTATGAACGAGAATCAACACCCGCTGCTCTTTATTATTTGTATAACACCAACACTATGGGAGATATCTTGCAAAAAGTGTCATCATATCTTTGGCTGCAGAGGGTGGCAAAAAGAAGTAATGGAGCCTTGACAGGTTTGTTAGGATTGTATGCTCAGATACAGAAAGTACAGCAAGACTTTCCCTGCAGGAAATTCCCTATGTTGGCCAGGGATAGAAATACAGTAGGAAAAGCCTAGAAAAGGGAGTGTTGCAATGTGTGTACATAAATATATATCCGTTAGGGAATTAGAAATCACTGTGATGGGAGTGCTTAGAAGATTGTTAAATCAGTCCAGTTTAAATCAAAGCTTTGCTGAATGAGTTCATTCATTAACAGTGCACAAGCTAATGGTTAGTTCTTACACATTATCAATCATCAACATACAAAACTATTAGTCTTCAGTACCTATATCCTAAATTAAAGATGAGTGCACAGTACCACAGCCATATGGTTAACACTGATGGCTACAGCCACTGATGACCTTGGTAGCTGAGATCAGACCTCCAAGCTCATTGATTAGAGAAGTCAGAATTGAGTCAGACTTATCTTCTTTCATCTCCTGACATTTTTGCTATTGCCCCCTTCCCAAAAGGAGCAATCTCATCTGCCTTATCTGCTCCTGACACTGCTTACCTTGGTTTTAGGTTTTGCCAGTCATCTTTCCTGTATTCAGCAGGATGTTCTGTTTGCAATAACTTGAGCTTTCCTTCTCTGTTGTTTAGCAAATGATCATCATTTGGATGTCTCTTACCAGCAACTACCTTCATCTTTCTTTGCCCCTTTGGTGGGCACATAGCTTAAATATTATGTAAAATGTCTATATGTTGTGTCTGTTTGTGCCATCACAGTGCTCAAAAATACTTCTCTAATTGTTCTGGTCACATTATTTCAGAATGCTTATGTTCAGGTTCAAAGCAAACTAATATTGATTATATTCTGATCAGATATCTGTTTTGGCTACAAAGGTTTGGCCCCCAGATAGATGGGAAGAAGTATTAATCTCATAATCTGACCTAAGATTCCCTACTTGGGATGTCCAGAAGGGATATAACCAAAGACCTAAATTCATCTCACCCAAAATTTACTTGCTCATTGAAAGGCCTGAGACAGGATCTTAACTTCCTAAGTCCTGTTCAGTAGTGCTAAGAGCAATCTGGAACCAGTTGCTCTCTAGCAAAGAAAGCGATGATGGTTAGGCTTCCTACAAAGACAGCTGAGTGAAGAGAGTAAAATTACATGAGGTGAACTCAGATCTAGGGTCTTAATCATGTTCTACCAATTTTTTTTTATAGAGCTAAGCAAACTTTGAAGCAGAAGCAATTATTTCTTAAACAATAATAACTGTATTACAAAGCTTCAAAGAGCTCAAGGCATGTTTTTTAGAAGATGTACAATGTTGTAAATATTGCTGTTAGTTTACCATTTCATATCTAATAAAAATCCCTGTGTCTTATCTGGCAATTTATGATGTGAAGGGAGAAAGAAAAGGGTCTTTATGTGGCTACTACACTCTTTAAAGTAATTTTATGGTGCTCTCAGAAAGTTATCCGTTCTACCAACAGAGAAATGAATCATGAATAATGGGTAAGCACCTTTGTGCTGTTTACAGGCTTTCAGACTTTAAAGTTTACATCCTGGTAAGCCAGTATATCAATTTAATTAGGTGCTTTGAGTAATTTACCCAAGTAAGTTGTTTGGTGATAAGTCTTTAGTCCTCAATCTTCTTCTGATTAGAAGGATGATTAATTTTCAGTTGCTTAAAAAGCCTTCAGCGACAAAGTATCCAACCACAGTTTTTGCTGATGTTCCCTTTTCCATTTGTATTCTGAGCATGGGAAGTAGGTGGAGATGAGCTGCCTGACATTTTGTTTGTTGGAATATATTCAGTATTCCATAATTGCAAAATTTCCTCATGTCATGCTTCAAGGATGGGCAGTTTTATGTTATTCCCGGGTTTGATGATATGCCAGTTGGTACAGCTCAGTGCATTTTTGAGCACTGTAAAATTGGAGTTCATGGAACAACTGGCTTTCATTTCAGTCCTTCCCTTCTCATAGCCTGTTGCTTTCTCCTTGGTGTTCTGCAGTTCAATCTTTATGTGAAATTGTACTTCTGCCTTTTGTAACACTCCCCCCCCTCCCCCCATCATATAATCTCTCCATTAATAATTGTGGATTTAAAGCCTCTGTTCCCTCTTGCTCTCCCTGGAGGAATAAACACCTGCTACTTTTCCACCCTCTGCCCGCTTTGTTTCTTAATGTTGGAATTACAGCAGTTGTTTCCTGCTGCCCAAGAAGCAGGAGTTGCAGCCTGAAAAATCCAGGAAAGCTGATAAAAAAGCAAAAATCAGGCCTCTGGCTTGTGGAGACCATGCATTTCACCCTAAAAGGGTTTTTGGAGGGTGTCAGCCAGAGAACTGCCTTCTGCTTTGAAGGAAAAAGCTACCTTCAGACTACCAAGGCTTTCTTTCCTGGTTTGAAACGTCTGTGACCACGCCGTGCTCCAGCCACGCTTGCTGGCACCAATGGTGTATTTGCACGCCGGGCAGCCGTGCCGCATATCACAGCTATTGGCCAGCAGTGTGTGTAGCACTTTGCAACTCAACATGGAAGATGCCCGTTCTGGGGGATCTGAGGTGCTCTTGCTGTGCAGGCCGCTCTCAACACGTGACGGTAAGTGATGCCAGGGGAGAGGGGTTATCTCACCCATCTTCTTCACTGTCAGTCAGAAAGTAATAACCAAGAGTTAAGGTCTTTGCATTTTAAAAATAACGTGAGGAAGAATACTGCTAAAGCCCAAGCGTCACGGTCCTGTCACTTTTCTCAGGGCAGAAAAAAATCTCTCAGAAGTTCCTCTTTTGAGTTATACTCAGGTCCAGTAATTTTAAGTCATAAAAGTTTATAATATATTTTTATACACTGACTAGACTGGCTCTTATTTCATGCACCGCATTTTAGCTGAACCAGATTAATTTAACCCATGTTTGTGGCTGGCCATATTTTAGATTGCCTTCAGGATGCTACTTTACCAGATTTAAGTCAGCAGTGAATCACAAGCAAACTTTGCTCGGGCATTACTTAGCTTGCCCTCAGGTTAGTGGCACTGCTTAGAAATGTGTCTTAAAGAAAGTTGCCTAAAATGCTAGCTTGAGCATTTTTAACTTCTCTTCTTTGTATAATAATGCTCTAGGCTTAAAGCAGTAATTACACAGAGTAGAAATACCTGCTGCCATGCTCATTTTCTGTACATGTGCAACAGTGGAAGCTCTGTGAATC
Organism: Himantopus leucocephalus; assembly: GCA_003993805.1. NCBI lineage: Eukaryota > Metazoa > Chordata > Aves > Charadriiformes > Recurvirostridae > Himantopus > Himantopus leucocephalus. The sequence continues at coordinate 111,934,005 of RSEF01000003.1, forward strand.
CGCTTGGGATTTTGTAATTTATTATTTATTTGGGGGCACTTAGTCTTAACACTCACTGTGTACCCTCCCCCCCCTTCTGTCTTTTTAGTTAATTCTCCCTATTTCCTTGTGTCCCACAAGTTCCCTGTGACCTCCTTTCCCCCTCCCTCCTCTATCTGTTATTTCTTTTCCTCCTCTGCTAAGCTTTGTCTTTCTGTTTTCCTGTTACCTTCCCTGCCCTTAATTTTGGTCAGATATTGCAGTTGATACAAACCTGGTGTTTCCAGAATGAAAAACTGGCAAGAAGAATGCCTCTTCCCTCCGTTGTACCCCCATTAACTAATGAAAGAGGAGAGGGAATTAGCCAGGCCACTAAATATGAAAGCTATTTCAGAATAGTCGGTATTTTTACTTATCTAATCCAGAAGATACTGCTGCTGTGGGAGAGAGACAACTGTGATTTTAGAATACAGTGAGTGTAATGATGACATAACATCTTTGCTAAGCTTTGCCAAACAATCCCTCATTACATTTTCCTCTCATTTACTGTGTTTATCGTGGCATGCAGAGCATGGAAGAGGATTTGCCTGATTTAACGTCAGCAAATCCATTGGGATCAAAACACTGCTATCCAGTGTTTTGCTAGTTTCAAGCAGGTCATGGTGAGTTAAACTACATGAGCAGTCTCCTCGATCGCCTATGGTTTAGGCTGTTCCCTGTAAAGGAAACCATATATAGAATAGGCTTTGTTTAGCAATACGTTTCAGAAACATCCTGCTTTCTGTACCTTATCTGAGCACATACTCGCAAGTATATACAAAAAACTGACTTTGCATTAATCCAATACTTTCTCTCAATAAAGAAGCAAAAAATATAAAAGCATATACATAATGCATAATCCTTATGCATTAAGATATACCACAGTCACAGAATCATGGAATCACAAGGTAATTCACCTTGGAAGAGACCTCAACAAGATCAGCTATGAGGTCAGAGCAGATTGTTCTGGGCTTTGTATTGAAAACCCACAAGGATGAAGACTTCACAGTCCCTCTGGGCAACCCTAAGTAAAAAAATGCGGAAAATACCAAAAGTTTTTCCCTGTGTTGAATCTGAACTTCTGTTGTTTCAGTTTATGTTCGCTGTCTCCTGTCCTCATATCATGCCCTACTGTGAAAAGCCTGGATCCATCGTCTACCTTTTCTACAGAGCTGTCCCCCAACTCCAGGCTGGGTAGGTGCAAGGAGTTATTCCTTCCCAAATTTCCAGTCTGTTTAATATCTTCAATATCTCTAACAATGATCTGGATGAGGGGCTCAAGTGCACCCTCAGTAAGTTTGCAGATGATACTAAGTTGGGCTAGAGTGTTGATCTGCTTGAGGGTAGGATGGCGCTACAGAGGGAT
>RSEF01000003.1:111935488-111967846 GCA_003993805.1 Himantopus leucocephalus
TTTAAAAGACATGTAGATGTGGTGCTGAGGGACACAGTTTAGTAGTGGTCTTGGCAGTGCTAGGCTAATGGTTGGATTTGATGATCTTAAGGGTCTTTTCCAACCTAAACAATTCTATGGTTCTAAATGCAGTTCTTCTGCACTTTTATTTGGGTCTTCTTCCATAATGGGGATGAATATTTCTTCTTAATCTCTTAAACAGAGCCATAACATCTTCTCATGACTGTGCTTACCTTGTTGTAACCCAGTTCTCATCTGCTACTAGATTTTGCAAAACATGTCATGACTGATTACTCAAGTTCCTTGTGGTTCTCTGTCTAGGACTTTGCACAAACAAATCTGAATATTTCTCATGTGCATTTCTTTTTAGTGAGTAAATTTTCTCTTTCTCGTCTTTTCCCTAGTACCATGATCATTAATCTTTTCTGGTCTTCAGACTCTTTATTTTAAAATGTGTTGTTTTCTTTTCTTTCATGACCAGCCAACTCTTCAAAGTCAACGCTTCTTCACATTTCAAAAATCTCTCATAAGAAAGGGGAAAAAAGTCTTGTGACAACCTTTCTGACATTATAATTTTTAAAAAAATATTTATTACTTTAAAGCTCACTTTTCCCTTCACCTGTTGTCCTAGTTCATTTCCACAGTCAGCTGAATGATATGGGAAAAAGTATCTCTATTCCTTCAAATCTTTCTGCCAACATTGTCCTTCTCAAAATAGCACAGAGAAAGAAGAATGGCTACAAATTTCTTTTTTTTTTAATTTTAATTGCACATTCATAACTTTGGAAAACATGTTGGACGTTACAGTGGTGGCAAGGGTAAAAGCCTGTCCAAAGGGCTCTGCAAGTGTTCGGGCTCTGTTTTCAGTTGTGGTTAGTGCAACCATAATGTACTGACTACACCACTGGCATTCAGTAGAAGCAATAAATAATTATTTTTTTTTAATAATACACTTTTCTGATCCATGAACAAAAAAAGCCTCTCTGCTCCATGTTATTTCCCTTCTTTGATAGACATCCCTTCTGTTTTTTATAACGTTGCTCTTACAGAAACAATAGGGTTTCTACCAACTCTGATCTACAGCTAAACAAAAAGTTCACCAGTTCTGCTACACTTTCTATTTCTTCATAGCAGGTTCATGTCTTTGTATAGCCTTGACACTTTCACTTATCTGAATCAAATCTGTCAGCAGAGTTAATCTCCTCTCCTTCAGTGATTTACATTTGGCTTTGATTCAGATTTAGTTTGTGCTCCCTACTCTTCTGATAATGCTATTAATTTTTAGTTATGCTCATCACTGCTGCTGCCAGTGTAAATTTACCCTACAGTCTACAAAGTGAGACTAGTACTATGATCCTGGTGCCAGCCTGTTACTTGGGTGTCAGGAGGCAGAGGAGAAGGGGAAAATACAAGATGAGAATATTTTTTTTCCTCCATAAAAAGTAGTGTTAAAAAAACCCATAAAAGCCTAAGGCCATATCCCATTCTATAAAGGGTTCCCTGAGGATTTCCCTGCTTGTGGTAAATTACATTATTGTGTGGTAAGCCATAAAGGAGCAAAGGGGTGAAGAACAGTGATTGCTGCTCATTGCTTTGTCTCACTTTTCCTTGTACCGCCAGCAAGAATCAGAAGACAGACTCTAAGATTCAAGAGAATTGCTAAATTATTGTATTGCCTGTAGAGTTTGTTTGCTGCACCAGGTGATTTGTAGAATCAATGCTAATAAATAAAGTTCTGCTCCTTGATTACTCTAACCTATGTGAGAGTTCACTCTCAATTTAAAAGGAAATAAAGACGTGGTCATAGACAAAAAGGTCAGTCGACCAATTTTATTTAAAATAGTGCAACAAGGCTTTGCAACCAGGAGAACTGCTGCAAGACAGTAACAGACAATTACTCTGCCAAACAAAACAGAAGCAAGGAAAGAAGTCAATTTGTTTACAAAGTAAGGGATGTGACCATCCTGCAATAAAGTCTCTTTCCAGCAATAGCTTAAAGTGATAAAGCTTAGAAACTGTGAAAAAGCTTAGGAACATTTAGAGCAGAAAGAGGACAAATTAAATCCCAGCAATTTGTAGTGCAATATTATTATATTTTGTTAAAATTCAAGTACTTAACTTATTTTTGCTATAATCTAAAAACATCAAAAGACAAATGCTAAACAATGAATGCCCTGAACTCTCAATTTAAAAGGAAATAANAAAAAAAAAAAAAAAACCAAATAAAAACCAAACCAAAACAATCAAACAAAAAAAAACCCCTAAACCGAGACAGTGGATAGCCAAAAAGTTTCCAAAGATGTTTACATTAGTATCTGTAGGAAGAGAGAAAAATAAATAGAAAAACAAAACTTCCCAGTGCAGGGTTGCTTGTTATTTACTAGGTCACATTTATCCTTTTCTTTGAAAAAGCACTTATGTGACTCCTGGAATCATAGAATGGTTACAGTTGGAAGGGACCTTAAAGATAATCTAGTTCCAACCCCCCTGCCATGGGCAGGAACACCTTTCACTAGACCAGGTTACTCAAAGTCCCATGCAGCCTGGCCTTGAACGCTTCCAGGGGTGGGACCTCCACAACTTCTCTGGGCAACCTGTTCCAGCGCCTTACCACCCTCCCAGTACAGAAATTCTTCCTTATAGCTCGTCTAAATCTACTGTCTTTCAGTTTAAAACTGTTACCCCTTCTCTTATCTCTACGCTCCCTGCTAAAGAGTCCCTCTCTAACTTTTCTGTAGGCCCCCTTTAAGTACTGAAAGGATGCAATAAGGTCTCCCCAGAGCCTTCTCTTCTCCACGGTGAACAACCCCAGCTCTCTCAGCCTGTCCTCATAGGAGAGGTGCTCCAGCCCTCTCATCATCTTCGTGGCCCTCATCAGGACTCGCTCCAACAAGTCCATGTCCTTCTTATGTTGGGGACCTCAGAGTAGTCCAGGTGGGGTCTCACCAGAGCGGGGTAGAGGGGCAGAATCACCTCCCTTGACCTGCTGGCCACACTTCTTTTGATGCAGCACAGGATACAGTTGCCTTTCTGGGCTATAAGCATACATTGCCAACTCTTGTTGAGCTTCTTATTCACCAACGCCCCGAAATCCTTCTCAGCAAGGCTATTCTCAATCCATTCTCCACCCAACCTGTATTTGTGTTTGGGATTGCCCCAACCCATGTGCAGGACCTTGCGCTTGGCCTCTTTGAACTTCATGAGGTTTACACAGGCCCACTTCTCAAGCCTGTCCATGTCCCTCTGGATGGCATTCCTTCCCTCCAGCGTGTTGACTGCTCAACAGAGCTTGGTGTCATCAGAAAACTTGCTGAGCGTGCACTCAATCCCACTGTCCATGTTGCCGACAAAGATGTTAAATAGTACTGGTCTCAGTACTGACCTCTGTGGAACGCCACTTATCACTGGTCGCCACTTGGACATAGAGCCGTTGACCACAACTCAGGCTCATATACCAAGATATAAAACATTGTCTGACTACAGTCCCACGATTATCAATACTGCCAAACTACTTGAGCAATCTCTAGCTCATTTGGACCTCATTTTGATAATCCAAACCAATTTCCAGGCACAGTGCCACGAGCTGGCACAGGTCAGTTGACTCCCTGATTCCGACATATGTATGCATGTGGTCATCCTGGTTTAAATCCTAGGCAATGTACTGGCATGACTAAGATCTCATGGTGTACTGGGTCAGGCTGGGATGGAGTTAACTTTGTTCTATGTGGTGCTGTTCTTTTTTTTTGTGACTAAAACAGTGTTGATAACACTAGTGTTTTGAATATTGCTGAGCAGTACTTGCACAGTGTCAAGGCTTTCTCTTTTTTGCACTCTGCCCCCTCAACAAATAGGTTGGGGACGCACAATAAGTTGAGAGGGGACACAACAAGGACAGTTGACCCAAGCTCACCAAAGGGATATTCCATGCCATATAATGTCATGCTCAGCAAGAAAATAATAGGAGAGAGGTTTTGGGGGGGAAACTGGTGGGGCATCATTCTCCTTGAGAGAGGTAGCGAGTCATCGACTTTGCATCACTTGTTTTATTCTCTTGCTCTTTTTTTTTCTTTTCCTCTTTCTCCTTCCTTCACTTATTAATCTATTTTTTTCCTGACACATGAGGTCTTTTTTGCTTTTGCTCTTCCTGTCCACTGCTTTTGCTCTTCCATATCCCACTGCAGGAGACACGGAGTGAGCAAGCAGCTATATGGTGCTTAGCTGCTGGCTGGGGCCAGCCCACAACATAAGGCCATAGAACAGGGTCTAGTACAGCTAGTTTGCCAGTGGATGTAGCCTCAGTCATCTTGTTATTCACTAGTACATAAATCCATTTTTAATCCCTGGTCATCTTCTGCTGATAAGTTTTGGTTTAGAAAAGCGTTTCTGGCTATTCATTAAGTTATTAATGCAGAAACATTTTCAGAAAAAGCATGGGATCAATAGAATCAATTATTATAATTAACTGGAAAAGAAAAGAATGACAAGTGATCTCACACTGCAGCAAGGCATATTTCGGGTGCTTATTAGGAAAGTTTTTATCTCAGGATGGAGTTTACTGTCAATAACAATAAGGAAATCAGTCTGAATATCAACATTGCTTCAGACTTTTAAGGATACATTTTAATGGTAAAATTTGATGCAGCAAATGGTCTGTCAGCACACCCTAGTCAGTACTACACAACCACAACTCTGCTGGAAGTTCTTCTATCCTGGCACAAAGGGTTTTTTCCTAGCATGGATGGTGGTATTGCTGTTTGCCAGTTTTCTTGCATGACCTTGGACTCACCAGGCACCCATTCATAAGATCCCTACTTTAAAAATACTTTAATAGCATTTTGGGGAAAGATGGTGAAGTGCAGAGTTATTATGATGATGGAAGCTGTATACTTTCTAAAGTGATTGTTTTTCTATTTGACTTTGACTTCTTTTTTCCCCCTGAACTATCCTGAATTCATTTCTAAGGCATTGCTTTGTTGAAGTCACTGGGAGTTTTGCTTGCACAGGCTCTAGATGACTGAGTAGGCTCTGTGAGTGATGAGGGACTGTTCAGAAATTAGTTCTGAGCCATGTCATTATGCTGAATATCATCCAAACTCAAGGCTACGACTGACTCACTAGATTTGTGGAACATTTTTTTGCCGTGGTACAATGCAGCATTTACATTCAAGCCACAGCTCTTGCTGTCACTCTACTTTAACCACATTGTATCATGTTATGTTATTTTGAGAAAATGTAGTATGATTGTTCAGATATTCAAGGTCTTAATAAGCAACTGATTCAGTACAAACCATTAAAATGTGTACTGTATAATGGAGGGACATGACATTGGTGAATTGTTTCCTTTTAAATCATTAACTGTCCATTAGTGAGACAGTTTAATTAAAGCTTTAAAAGGCTAAGCTATTGCTAAGAACTAGTAAAGAATGACAGTCATATGGAGGTGGATCTGAAGCAAAATATTTGCAAGACATATGAGGTCCAGAGAATATGCTCATCTGATCCTTGAGTTTCTCAACTTTTTCCTCCCAAAAGGCACTATCAACCCTCCAGCTGCCTGCTGTCAGCTGGTGCCAAAGTATTTAGCACACGGGGCATCATCATCTGTCCAGCTGGAAGAAGTAGAAGAAAGTAAATTTTTTAATCAGCCTCTACTAGGCCCTGGTGAGACCCATCTTGGAGCTCCAGGTCCAGTTCTGGGCTCCCCAATACAAGAGAAATATGGACATACAGGAGCGAGTCCAGCAAAGGACCACAAAAAGATGATTAAGGGCTTGGAGCATCTGATATGAAAGGGGAGGCTGAGAAAGCTGTGACTCTTCAGCCTGGAGAAGAGAAGGCTGACCTTATCAATGTGTATAAATGCCTGATGGGACAGTAAAGACGATGGAGAAAGCAGTCAAATACTGGCACAGGTTGCTCAGAGAGCTTGTGGACTCTCCATCCTTGAAGATATTCAAATGTGACTGGATGTTATCCTTGACAACCTGTTGGGCAGCTGAGCCTGCTCTGGGTAGTGGTGTTGGACTGTGTGATCTCCAGAGGTGCCCTCCAGCCTCAGTGTTTCTGTGATTCTTTGATTATTAATGCAAAAGACTTTCTCAATATCTGTGTAACAGCTTCCCAGCTGCATCGTAAAAGTGCCTTAGCCATCCTTCTCTCCTGTGTATATCTATTTAATCACTACTTAGAACATTAATAAAAACTATTAAAAAAAATGAACCTATCTAACTGCTGAAAGGGCTGTGAGCTATGAATTCAGTTCCTACTGCTTAAAAGAAGTTCTGGACAGATATCAAGAAAATGTAGTACTTTTTTCACCAGCATAATGTGGATATACACAGTGCCTGAAATGGAATGTCCATTTCTGGTGAGGAGAAAGTAATACTTCTATCCTTGCTTTCCCTGCCACAGAAGAGCACCAGTTTATGTCAATTGTGCTGATGGCTTTTGTGTTACAGATACCTGTCTACTCTGTGCCAGAGAGACATCAACTCGTTTTAATTAAATTTTCTCTAGGGGGAGTTTAGTGGAGCAGAATGTAATTACCCAGCTAGGAATTTTGTAAGAACATTGAAATTAACATCCTCTGCTCTGGTTAAAAGTGCCACCAGATGTTTAATGAAACAAAATGGTCAGGGACCTCTGTTTTGCTTTTCATCTAAAACACAGTACTTCATGCTAAGTCACAAGTACTGATTCAGTGAGGAAAGTGTTAACTAATGAACAACAAACACCACATTCATTTTTGTCCCAGTACAGCATCTTCTTGACTCATTTGTGAGAGGTAAGTAACTTCACATTTAAAGGTAGCTGAACATGAACACAATCATGACAACTATAAGGTTTTAGGGTTTTCTTGTGAGAAAACTGTGATCATTTTTTAGTCATTTTTGTTTCTCCAAAGAAATTCTTTCACACAAGGGGATGATCGTCTCTACAGTTGGAATTGATGAAAGAAAAGTAAATCTGCTTCCCCACTGAAAGAGAAAAGTGAGGGTTTTGGTTTTTTTTTTCAGAATTCATTTATGTATGTATCTATAGTTAACTTGGGCTGCAGCTTCAGTTGCAAATTGATTTACCTAATGTAATTTTCTTTATGCATCTGCAGTTGGACAGTAATATATAAACTAGGCAACGTACATGCCGAGTAATTCCGTCTCTCAGTGCCAATGCAAGGTGTCACTAGAAATCAGGGGAATCAAGTTCAGCAAGGAGTTCAGTCTAAAACAGACCAGAAGTTGCTGCAAAATACTTGGGAAATGTCCAGCTGCTCATGTCTGTCTTTGTGTTTTTTACTTTGGGACCGTGAATTCAACATGAGCTTCAAAGGGCACACTGAAATTTAGCAGGCCAAACGTATTAGCAGAGCTCAGATTGCTGGGATGAACTGGTAACAGCATTTTTTGCTTTGTAAGACTTCCTTGCCACAGCAAATTTGTGGCACCACCCTTCCAAAGTCAGATCAGACAAGACAGTGTCATGGCTTTGGCAGGTTGGAGCCACATAAATACAGAAAAATGTACCTTCTTGTCAGGTTGGAACTCAACATTTAGCCCATGAATTTTGGGAAAGGGAAGAACTATGTGGTAACCAAGTGTTCTAGGCTGTGAAGTTTGGACCGTTAGGTTGCATACAGTTCTGCACTGGCTTTTCTCAATCGCCAAACCAATGCAATTATTGGGGTTTGGGGCTCCCTCTCACTTTTTGGGAAGTGTTTCACCTCTAAGACTAAAATGTAAAGAAGGAAGAAACAGCAATGAAGTTTGTCAGAGTAGGAAAAAGGAAGGAGTTGAGCATCCTTTTTTGTTAGTCTGTTTTTCCGGACCTGGAAATGAACAGAATTTAGGTTAAGATCAAGTCAAGTGCTTCACTTACCCTGTCAGCACTGCATGTATAGCAGTAAGAAGCGCAAATTTTTGGCTCCAGAAGTCATCCCAGTTCTTTGAGACCATTAAGAAGAATTATTCAGAAAGTCAGGCACTTCCCTGAGGACTGAGGTTCCCGACTATTGAGGAATCCCAGATATAAGACAAGAAGATCCCCACCTTTCTTGTCCTGTTTCCTATACAATATGCACATCCATAGAAGCGTTTGGCAGGATCTAGGCCCCTGTTAATTTCACGCTAACTTAAACACATAAAGCCATAAGGGACAGATGTATTTTTTCTGTGACTTCTGATCTTTCACAAGGGATCCAAAGATCCTTTACCCTTAGCACATTCTTTAAGTGCTTGAGTTAGATGCATTACTGGAGTTAGAAATTTTCAATGTAATTGAGGCACAGATTGTAATCAATTACTATTAATTCCTATATCAACATTAGGAAGGGCAAAAGGAATATACACTTTTCTAATAATTTTTCTAAACTTAATTAGTTCTACCTGTACTGGCAAATATTGAAGCTTTAATGAAATTTCTGACAGATTCCTCCAAGCTGCTAGGCAATTTAGAAGAAGTGAGAGAGGGAAGATAGAGAGAGACATGGAAAATAAGAGATACCATTTCTGAGCAATAGACTTACAAAACATGTCTGGCAAAGAGATTATCAATAAACAGAAGGTATTTTAATACTGACAAAACATTCAAAAGATGCAGTTTATATTGCTGATAAGTAGCAGTACTCCATCTCTTTCTTCCCTCTCCATCTAACTTCTCTGTATATCGTCAATAGCTGAACTCTTCAGTCCTTTATATTCAAATGAATGTTTCCCACCAAAATATTCATTCAAATGGGAATGGTAGTGATTTTCAGATTCTCACAGGCAGAGTGGAAACAGAAAGATAAATGACTTTCTCACATTACTTCGGTGTTATTGTTATCATATATTGTGTGATGTTCCCTCATTATCTGTCGGTACACAAATCCAAGCAATGCATAATTTCTGAACCAAAAGTAAAATAGCAAAACATTTCTCAAGATGTTTTCAGCATTTTTAGATTTAGATGAAGAGAAAAATGTGCCTAACCCTGGCTGACAGTAGACATTAAAATTCTGAACACGTACATAAGCTTGAGGTACCTGAGCAGACAAGCAGCCAGATTCTCTACTGAGATCTGGTCCTTTTGTTCCACTCAGGCCATGTAGAAGGGAGACATTCTGAATTTAAACAGCCATAGAGGGATACCATTGCTGATAGAGGGATAGCATGGTGGTCTCTGCACTAATAAATACCTCCATCCATACTGAATAATGCTATTTTTTGAGAGTAAGGAGATGGTAGCAAAGCAGAGTTCCCCTGAACCTATTTCCTGCTCTCACAGCCTAGACCACCTTGGCACATACACTTAGGTTTTGTAAACCAGCTCTCAAAGTGAAAGAACTCATCTGCTGCAGAAAGAAATCTATTTCAATACAATTCCTAAGCTGAAGTTTTCTCTTCCTTTCAGCACGGAAAATGTAGATTCATTCGTGTGAGAAGGTGTGGGTGAAAAAGAACAAGAATAATGTAAGGTTAGGAGATTTCTGAAGTAGATGATACTTTTAATTGCTTATATTGTAAGCAAATGAAATGAGATATAGGAAACCTAAGAAATATATAACAGAGGCAATTCTTTCATCTCAGTTTATGTGGTTGCTGAAGCACAGGCAGGTGTTTCATCTTCCAGATTTTTCAGAAAGATATATATAGTTAGATCTTTGGTATCTGATAGAGATACAGTTCATTTAATTTAGATTTATACCTATGTTTTGGGCCTCTAGTGAGTCACTATTCCTAAAACCTACATTCTTTATAAAGTCAGAGAAGAAAGTAAATGCATTTCAGGACCCCAGAGGAGGAACTTGTTTGCCTAAATCTGAATTTAAGCAAAAAGTTTAGATGGCAAACCTACCAGAATTCCTTCTACAGACTTCCATCTTTTGTCACTGTTGTACATGTCTGGTTTTGTGAGTTTGTGTCTTTGTGTATGTACACTTATTTACAATTCCCAACCTAAACAGAAATCTTTGATTTGAGACTGTATTTCAGTTTTCATGTTGTTTCTCATAATTTCAGATTTCTTTTCCCCAACACTTCAGTCATGGAGTGGCATGAGTGGCAGAATCCAGCTCTTGGATGAACTTCGCTGAAGATGAATGCCTGTAAAAAGCAAAGCTCTACTTGTGCCCACATATGTACCCAAATCAATCCAGATATAGAGACCAATACATGTGCATCTCTAGGACCTTTTAAAAGTCTGCCTCCAAAAGGCACAATTCTCTCCATTTAACTCCAGACAAGGCAGATGAGAATGTCGAGAGAGGTATTTACCAAGCTTTTACCTCATAAAGGAGTTAGACACTATATTGAAGGAAATTAGCTTATAGGTTTCCAGAAGATGCAGTCTCTGGAGCTAGTTTAGACTGCAAACACGTCACCCTCAGTTCTCCCATAGCCACACCAAGAAGACAAACACTGATGTAACAAGGAATGTCCTAATAAATAATGCTGAAGTGACACGTGTGTAGGGGTTCACATGTCACAGAAGAATCTTACTTGATCCTACACAGATCAGTAGCTCCTGAACTCACTCCTAAATGACTTTTTGTGTTTATATTCTACCTCCATCCTGGTGTGCAATATGTGTTAGGTTGACTGAGGATGACATGCTTACAATGAAACACTTTCTATTTGGCTTCAAAAAGAGCTGCAAAAATGTTAAATGCTAGACATGCCATTTTTCTGAATTCTTTGGGCTACTTTTAGCAGTGTTGTTCTGCTTTCTTCCTACTAAACTATGTAAATACCAGAAATAATTACCTCTGTTTTCATGGGTTTCCTATCTGTCTTTGGAGAAAATTAAGTACGTACCATAGCAGGTCTCTGCTTCTGAAGAAACTGCCAGTGTAGTTGTTCTAAAGCAAAGAAACAGGGGAGATCAAACCAATTAGACTAGAAGATCGGTTCAGATGAATAACCTTAACTTAAGCTCATCCCTCAAATCTGGTGCACTGGTGAGTTCTAAGTTAGGAACCTAATTACCTGAATTCCTTCAGTAGAAGTTAACAGATAAGTACTTCTGGAAAGCCATTTCACACACCTAAGATGTGAATTGCCTTTATAAGTGCCCTCTGTAAAGACAGCCTAAGGGACTAGCTTTTTCAGGTAACTAATAATGTCTGGTCGATAATGTAGTCTTGGCTGTAATCCTCAGATATCCAGCTGTGCCCTTTTTTTTTCTTTCTTTTTTTTTNTTTTTTTTTCTTTTTTTTTTTTTTTTTTTTGCTTTTATTTCATTTTACTGCTTTACCAGTTTCTAATCTATAAAAGAATTTTAACTTTCATCTGTAATTACTTAGGCATCTAAATCGTATAGCTTGAGAGGGACTTTGGAACTCCCCAAAAAACGTATAAAGTGCTTATGACTGCAATTGCATCTTAAACTGTGAGATTGCCCTTCATCTGTTTTGCTTTCTGTGACTTTTCTTTTTTCCCTCTGGAAAGGTCCAAAAATCATGGTGGATCAGGTCCAAAATTTTAGAGGGAAAAGAATAATGAAAAAAAACAGGAGGTGTTTTCTGTCGTTACTGCTGCATGGTTTATAATTTTCTTTTTAAATCTTAATTTCAGCAAATGTTCCAGGTGTTGTGTCCTGGTTTGATGTGGAGTAAAGCATCTGTCATTCATCTCAGTGGCCAGTCTGGCCCAAACCATGACATCCTGAAATGATTTTGAATGACCTTTACTGTCCCTGGATATCCCTTTTCAAAGCTATTGATCCTCCCAAGCTAAAAGTGATTTACAAAAAGACCTTCCAGAGTACTTTAAGTGTTGTCTATTGGCCACATTGCAGGGCAAAATATCAAAAACAGCCTCTCCAAGTATTTTCTGGTATCTATGCCCAGACTGCATAAGCACAGAACATTTGAAACTGAAACTTAAAAATCATTCATTTGAATTTAAAAAAGTTAAAATTTAAAAGAATTAAGATTTTTGGATTTGTCGTGCTTCAGGCTATAAGGAAATCCATAATTAATTGTGATTAGAATGAAAACTCTTTGTGGGTAGGTTATTGCATAATTGAATTTTCTGAGGGGTCTGGCCTACAGTTCTGAATTCTATCACGAGGCTGGCAGGACACAGGCCTTATGGGTTATTGGGCCAATTTTATATTACTTTTGTTAAGTTCTGAAATTTCCGTTTCTAACCTGAGACATACTGAAAGGAAAACTGTGCTACAGGTCCCCTAAGCTGTGTGTCCCTGAACAGGATATCCACCATATCAGCCAGCAACAGAGTATCCAAATTCAAATACATCTCCCAGAGTCTCAGTTTTACAAGTAACACTTAAAGTGGTAACAGTTAATTCTTACATCTGACAGTCTTCATGGACTTTCATTTTCCCCACAATCTTATACTTCAGACTAATTCAATTTATCTTGTCCATTTTACTCAAACAACTGAAACAGATCTATGGTAAATTAATGTGCTATAGATAATTTGGAATGCAGTGCAAGAATTCAATGCACACCAGCACTACTGTATTACCTAAGGATATAAGATTTTAATTTAAAAAGTTAAAGGTCCATAAATCACATTCTATCTACACTTGTCAATGTTTCTGACAACCTATTTTAACATCTAGAATTATTTCCTTCTTTATCACATAAGAGAGATTTTAGTTTAACTTCACTTTACCCTAAAAAGTAAAGAGGGAGCCTAAAGTAATTGGAAAAAGGAGAAGACTGTTGAAGAAAAGGAAAAGAAGCAGCGGGTACTTACTGAAGACATTCCCAAAATATGGTGGGGGTATTCTTTGGTGAGACAGAAATGACTGATAAACAATCAAGTGAATTAGGAATGAGAAAATAACCTCTTTGATGTACTTTTTATTACTTAGTGTATGCAGATGAGGCTAAGACACCGGGGAGGCAGGATTGAGAATGCGTGTCAGGCTGCACGGCAGAAGATAGCTGGTGACATCTACAGCACTCTGACAACCTAAGTTTGGGAAAGTCTGCTATATATTTCAAAGTTTGGGGGGAAAGTGGTCACCTTATTCCAACTTGGGTATGTAAACAGGGATTACAAGTGACTCTAGCAGAACGAAAATGTATGAACAGACAAATTAACATCTATTCTGAATCAAATCTGGAAGGTAGTCAAGGTTTATTATGTTGTTCTTCCTATCTCAAGGGCATACTTTAAAGCCTACAACAAGCTTTGTGTTGCCGTGGCTATCCTTCTAACAGCCATAGAAAATAGCTAGTTCAAAGCCACATTGTAGATGTCTCCGATACATGACAGTCAAAGAGTCTTGGTATATCGAGCAAATTGTTACAAAGGGTAACAAACAGGGAGTTGAGGTGTGGGAATTTCACATAAGGAAACAGTAATTCATAAGAAAAATGCTTTTTCTTAACTGTTTGGGGCTAGGGTCTCAGGAAGTGAAAAGATGAAAGAACAGCCTTTCCAGTTACGCTCCATGACACTAAAAGGAAGTCCAGTCTTCAGTATCTTTTACACTTTGATTCATGTGTCACTAAAATACGCTCGCACATAGTACCAGGATTGTAGGAAGCTTTCATGACACCCGAGAGAAGATTTCACAATAGTGTTACTATTCAGTCCACTTGCCATGCATCCTCTCTCAGCGCATCCTCTCTTAACATCCTATGCACCTTCCTGCAGCCCAACACCATGAATTCTCCCACTAGCTCATGCCAAATGTGGTTGTCAGGGAATTTCTCTTAGTTCCAACCACACCTGGGAGGAATGTGTTTATCCCAAGCAAGAGGTAAAAATATCTTTCAGCTTTTGAACCAATTTGTTCCCTTTTTGTATTAAACACTCCAACTGTGAACTATTAAAAGCCCTCTGTCTCCCAAATCCAACCCTTCCTGTGCAGGTTTATTTCTTGGCTTTGTCCTCAGCTTTGGGAAGAATAAGCAGAACAGCTGTACGCTTCCGCCACTTTGTATTTGTGCGTTTCCCCATTCGGTATCCTGTCTCAGAGGAGTTTGTGCAGGCATGCCCCTCATACTATTTCTGGGATTTTGAATACTAAGAAGTGGGAGGAAAGACAAAAACATCAGAAACTGAGAGGTACTTCTCTACTGAATGTCTCCAGGCATTAATGTTTCCAATGCAATAAAGTGCTGGAAGCTAAGTAGCCAACTAACCAAAGATGCAAATTCAATGCAGTTAATATACCAAGATTTTAACAATACATATATCAAAATGAATGCCAAAGGAAATAACAATAACTAAATTAGTCATGTTTTTAACTTACCATTTATACGAACCACTGTTCATTACAGTTTGAAAAGCAAAGTATAATTACACCAAATGCATGATGGTAAGTACTTTTTTCACAAAGCGTACCCTTTCGCACGGATTATTTTCCACTGAATTCTTTTTATGATGGGATTTATCCCACCTTATTTCAGCTTTTTGAAACTGGGCAGCTAATTTTAGCCAGCTGAAGAGAAGGGGAGGTACTTTCAGCAAGCAATTTTTTCCACCTATTTAGGATGTTATGAATTGGCATTCTACCATTACACTGCTAAAATCTCTTCAAACGTGCTGAATGGAGAGAAATTAAGCTAATTTAATCTCTCATATATATATATAAAAATGCATCAAATTCTTCTACATTTTTACTGGTACTTTTTTTGTTCCTTTTAGGGCAGGGGTAGAGCTCCTAACGGAAGTTGATGATGGCCTCACTGTGGTTGTTGTTCTGCTTCCATGTAACTTTGCTGAAGTAAGGATTTTTCTCATTAAAGGGAACAGAATTTTGTATTTTCTTCCTCAACACTCAAGTCTGTGTCAATTACAAAATTGACCTTCAGAAATTCAAAAATTCTACTCACTTTTTCCCCTCCTGAAGTTCATGTTATAAATGTATTTCACTTGAAATTAAAAACTATTTATTTGCAGTTTCAAGCTGTTGGATTTCATTGGGACTCCAACGTCAAAAAGCTCAATCTTGCATTTTCTCCCTTTGAAATAACATACCCAGTGTGATCAAGCCACCTCTCATCATTCTTGTAGATAATTTAAATAGCCTGAGCTTTTTAGCAGGTCTGTAACTCTTTTCTCCAGCTCCTGAATGTTTTATGGGATTCTTTTCAGAATTTTCTTTATTTTTTTCAGTAGCCTGTTTAAAACATGATCATAGCTGACCAGAATTTTTTAGTTTTGCTTCAGAAATGTCTTCTACATAAAGAGTTATGAAATTATATATATTGTAGACACAGCCTTGGCTGATGAAATGTCTAGCATTGCACTTTTTTATCTAATGTAGATGATTTTTCTTGGGTTTTTTTTCCCTTTTATATATTCCCTGTTTACTAAGCGGGCTGTATAAATCTACTCTGTGTTCTCTTCCTTCCCTGCCTGCACGCCTTTGCTTCAATGACTGTCTCCCACTCATAATAGCAAAATTTCCCTCAACATTTAAATACATTGTTTTTTCTTAGCTTTGGTATTGTTAACAGTAATGATCTGCTCTCTTGGTCAGATCAGGTACTTCACATGTGTCCAAAAATAAGCGTACTGTGAAGCTTGTGTAAATAAATGTTTCTTGATGTTGAGACTGTCACCCAATAATCTCTCATGCAATAATACACAAAAAAAAATCAGCTTTGATCATTTCCATTCTATCAATATATATCTAGGATTCTCTCCATGATGGGTCTGTTCCAGTGCTGGTCTCTTTGTTGTGCTCCTACGTCTTCTTGGCTCGTGGTAACCTGATCTTCTCATTTTACCTGTGTGTGTTAGCTGTTTGTTTTTGATATTTGATCTCTGAGTTGATCACAGGATTACTTTATTTTTGCTTCTATTTTACTTTCCAGAGGAGGGAACAAAAAGAAGATAATGGATAGAGGGTACTGTACCCAGGTCAGAACATTGTCAAAAGTAATGATGTCCACCTGCTCAGATCACTGGAATTCACTTAATTCTCATCCACCTTTGTGGAATAATGTGTCCTGCAATATGTTGCAATAAATATTACAACAATTTGCGAATCAGTGACCCATATCAGGATGAAAGTCATCTCACTAAATAGTTGAGTAAAGGTAGACATGTTCCCCATTAGCCATTTAAGTTCCTCATGCAATATTTGAAGACAAAGAGGACAGCATATCACTTGATGTAATTCAGATCACCTTCCTTACGTGTCTGTTTCAGAAGGGGATGAATAATTGTCCAAGACATCTGTATTCTCTATAAAAAGAGCCTCACTGATCACCTTACTTTGGACACAGACTTTTAAATTGTTAACTGCAGTCCTGCTGACTGATACTCATAGTTGTAGCCTTCAAGTAAGATTTCTGCTTAGCAAATGATCCACGTATTTCCTTCCTGAAATTATTTTAACTCACTCTGAAACAGAGACACAAGTTTTTCAAAGATTTGTCCTGTTAACCTAATTAATGCAATTACCATTTTCATCCTGACTACTGACATCAAGGCATAGAGTCGAATACTCTACAGAACAGTTCATTGAGGTATACTAACCAGCCTATTTTCATTTATTCAGCATTAGTAAGCACCTTTTTATTGGGTTGTGCTGTCTGTGGTCAGTGATCATGTAGTTAAAAATAAGCGACTCATTCACAACTCAAAAGAAAACCAAGGTTAAATAAGTATTCTCTGCTCTGAATTGGCCTCTGTGTAAGTTGTAGTCAACCTAAAGAAATGACAATAAATTATGGATGTGTAAAACGTTTGTTGACATTCCAAACCTAGTTAACTGTTAATCATTTCAGCAAACCTGTTGGCTTGCTTTGCATTCCAGTTCAACTACATGTATTAGAATTTCCCTAAGCATGCTATGTCTTCACAGGCTAATTTATTTTTATGAAGATCCCAGGGACACCGAAGACATTTTGCTGAACTTTGTTAATACAACTTGCTGTCAACCTGGTGCATTAATGAAAATATTTCCACCTTTCTGATATGCTACCGACATTTAATTTCAAAAGCACAATTAATATATGCAATGTTATTGTGTCTCTCTCTTTTGTAAGCCAGTAAACACTAACTTGGGATTTATTAACTGCTAAAAGCAGTAGACGTTCAATCAATACAGTATACTTCTGGCATGTGAATGTGGCAAGAGCGTAATCAATCTTTTGGGTGAAATGTAAAACTTAAATCCTGACCATCTGAGATGATAAAGATCTTAGAACATGGTTTTGTTGTGTGGGGTTTTTTTTCTGTTTGTTTGTGTTGGGTTGGGTTTTGTTGTTGCATTTTTTTTCGTGAAGAAACAGCTAAACAACTCCATATATTGCTCACATTTTGCATGGCAAAATACCATAGCCACATGAAAATACTATGGCCACAACAAAATACCATGGCCACATGTCATGGTTTCAGTTGTAATAGAGTTACCTTTCTTGCTAGCAGCTGGTATAGTGCTATGTTTTGGATTTGGGATGGGAAATAGTGCTGGTGCACACTGGTGTTTTTGGTTTTTGCTAAGCAGTCAAGGCCTTTTCTGCTCCTCATCCCACCCCACCAGCAAGTTGGGAGCAGATACAGCTGACCCCAACTGTTCAAAGGGATATTCCATACTATGTGATGTCATGCTCAGTATATAAAGCTGGGGGAAGAAGAAGGAAGGGGAGGCATTTGGAGTGAAGGCACTTGTCTTCCCAAGTAACTGCTATGTATGATGGAGCCCTGCTTCCCTGGACATGGCTGAACACCTGTCTGACGATGGGAAGCAGTGAATGAATTCCTTGTTCTGCTATGCTTGTGTGCATATCTTTTGTTCTACATATTAAACTGTCTTTATCTCAATCCATGAGTTTTTTCTCAGTTTTACTCTTCTGATTCTCTCCCCCACCCCATCTTGGGGGAGTGGGTGAGTGGCTGTGTGGTGCTTGGTTGTGGCTGGGCTTAAACCACGAAAATCCAACATAGCCACAACCCTGAGATTGAGAGTCTTATGCTCTACCGACTGAGCTAGCTGGGTGAGAGGTCCCGGGTTCGCATCCTGGACAAGCTCTCCAAAAAGGACATTGTGGTTGTGGACTTCTTGTTCACTCCCAGCCTACTCACTGGCAGGGCAGGATGAGGAGCAGAAAAGGCCTTGACTGCTAAGAAACAACCAAACACCAGTGCGCTGTCAACACTATTTCCCATCCCAGATCCGACACATAACACTATACAAGCTGCTAGTAAGAAAATTAGCCCTATCCCAACAGAAACCATGAGGCCACGTTACTCAGGATCTCCCACTTGAATTCACCGTCTCCTGCCATTTGAAGTAGAGTAAAGCCTTTGCTGGCTGCAGCATTTTAGAAGTTTGTAGTTGTCTCTACTGGATAGTTACCAGACAGCATTTGGGTGGCCTGACACTCCATCCTCTAGGAGTCAACAGAATGTAAACAGTAGTTAGCAGATTATATTGTGTCAAGCCACATTTGGAAACCTGTTTTCTTCCTAAATTCCCACTGTGTTTTCAGCATCGGAATCTCCAGCTTTTTTTTCTCTTTAAAATCTAGCATTGTTATCTGGCTTTAAATAGCATGAGAATCCTCTGTAAGAAAATAAGCTAAATAAATACGACATTTTGGTATAAACATAAAACATTGTTTCTTTCTGTGCTTTGGTTACCATAGGTTGGAAATGATATTTCAAAAAACCCATTAATGTTCCATATTACAAAATGTAAGATGTTAAACGTTCATTTTCTGGAAGATAATATTTTATTGCATATGATTATTTTAAAATGGCTTTTATCTGCAGATTGAATAAATATCCTACAAACTGAACACTTTGTCCATAAAAGCATGAGATAAGGTTTTTTCTTTTTCTAAAAAATACTCAACATACAAGAACAAAACCTAAGTCTTTGAAGTCAATATTTGTCAGTGTCTAAAGTAAATTTTGGTGTGGTTTTTTTTTTTTAATTTAATCTTAAAATTTAGAACAAGAGATATTTGAAAAAGTCAGCTGTTCAGAGATGAATATGAAAACTGCTAATCTTCTAATGAAAAATACGTTGAGTTGGGTTTGCTATGTCATGCTACTTAACATTTGGCAGTATCCAGATAATAATGTTGGCCAATAACAGACTCCTACACAAATGCCTCATTGGCTTGAAGTTCGTAGTTTACTATTAAAGCTAAGTAAAGCTTTTATTTTTCTAATGCAAAACTAGGCTTTTGACCTAACAATATGCTTAATCATTTGTGTTAAACATCTACTTTCCTGCAGCATTTAATGATTTCATTGAGAAATTAAAAGCTCTGGTTAGACTGTCTGATCAGAATAATTCACTCACAATGCACCACAGCTAGAGTATATAATACAGCCCACTCAGAGCCTTATAGAATCAATAAGTGGTTCACTACATGGAAGAATTTAAAAGGACATAGACATGGTAGTATTTTGGCAGAACACCTCTTTCATGAGCATGTTTTACTGATGAACTTCAAGTTCTTTTCCTTTTGAAAAATAATTATTTTCTATTCTTTCCTCCACATAAAATAAGACTTGCAGGAAAAGACACTGCTGGTCTACTGGCACAAGCTGTTGAGAACCAGACATCTCTTTTCTTCATCAGCATAATGCCATCTGCCACAGACAGAGATTAAAACTGAGGAAGAAGGAAGAGAATGACACCAACAGGAAAGATGTTTATTAAATCCCCGGTGATGTCTATTCAGTCTTCTCTAGATCTGGTTAGAAAAACAGTCAGACTGTTCAAAACCTATTGGGTTCCTAGAAAAAAAACTGCATTAATTTTCTTTCCCTTAATAATATTACAATTGATCTATGTGTACTTTTGAAGACTAAGAATCTCTAAGGATATTGCAAAAAAGTGCATCTAATAACACTTTTGAAATAAGGAACACTGAGTGTTTTGTGTTTCAAATATTTGAGGGCATTATGGAAATATCACTCAGGGCAGGAAGAATACCAAGAAAACATCAAAACAAAGTATGTAAAAGTCCTCTCACATGTCTATTAAGAAAATAACAGACTGTCACTGTATTTCTGGATTAGCTGCCTGAATCTAAAATACTAAAACAACAAACACAAGATGTGGTTTCTGTCTATATAAGTTAATGAACACTGTGGAAAAATGAAAACTACTTTGAACTTTTTGCATTAAAGTAACACTTACAGGATTTTACTGAAATGGATCCTCACTGAGCTAAAGTATTGCAGAAACACACAGTTAGAAACAGCCCCAGTCCCTTAAAACTTACATCATACACAGAGAAAATAGATTATGAAAGAATGAAAAAAAATTAATTGTTTATTTCTTTACACGTTGTGGATTTGTGCAGGGAAGCAGAAGTAAGAAGTAAAAGGACTTCCAGTCTTTTCTTACAACTGCTCATTTATAGCAGCAGAGTATAAGTAAAGTTGGTGTTCTCACTGCTACTCTAATATGTGAAGAAAACTGTTTTAGAATCCCTTCTTGAGCTCTGAGAGTAGGGCTTAGGGCCCCTACAGCCAAAGAGGGGAACTGGGCTGTGAAACCCAAATGGAGGGAAATGCATCTTAACAAGAAGGAATAATGCAACTAGCAAATCAATACCTCACCCAGACCAGCGTTTCTTTGGGCAGCAACTTGCTTAAGGACACCGCTTTGGTAGGTTCAGTTCTCCGTGTACACTGTATAGGGAACGCAAGCACCTAACACAGTATGCTGGACTCCCTCTGGGAATCTGGAACATAAATGCTGTGATATAGCCATGGCACTGCATGGCCATACAGGCACGGTCCCAGGCAATGATGACTTACACAAGGTCACACAGGAGAATTGCAGTAGATTTAGGCAAAATCATGCCCTGTGACATCTCTATGGATGAATCCTGCAGTGATCCCACCCATTTAATTGGTGATCCCCTTTCAAACACACATGCCCAGTCATTACCAAAGAAGCTGCTAGCTCCTGTGCCACACTAGAAAACAGCACAAACTGAAACAGGAGGAAGGAGAAAACGCTGAAATGAAGAGCTATCGTAACATCATAGATACTAAGACTGGAAGGTCATATAGCAATATACCTACCAATACTGGAATGATCCCAGGAGTAAGATTCCTCGTGCTTTTTAAACACTATACTATTGCATGTCTGAATACATTTCACTCTCTGAAAGTTTGGCTTAATACCCAGCTTGAAGCTACCTTTCCTTTTCTTCACACCATTATTTCTAATTTCTATTAAGATTCTTTAAATGAGGCTCTGCTCAAGCTGAGCAGAAGAGATTATGCTCAGGCTGTGGTCTGTGCTTCAGAAAAGAGGCAGGCTGTAGACGAAAACAGTGGGGGTAGAATATACTGAATTACGTCAGTGACTTACTGTTTGTCCATTTATCCTACACAGGTTCTTATACCAACTTTGTAGATTTTGCTATTTTAGTTTTGTCTCCAGGGCACTTCTCTTACTCATTCTTCTTCCTATTCTTTAAATACTATCAAAATGGTCTTTTTCTTTTCAGCCTGAAGACCCTCAAACCAATGAGAAAAAAAAGTAGGCTTTTCTTTTTTCTTTCTTTTTTTCCCCCTGACAGAATATATTCTTCTCTTTAACTATATTGGCCAACATATTTGCTGCTCTATGACACTCAAGATGAAATATAAAAAACTCACCACATTCAACTCGATGGGAGTTTTGATATTGATTTTTCTGTAACCAGGATATCAACTGTTAGCCATATCTTTCAGTTTTCTACCCAACACTGAGTGCATGTGAGGTGAATTATTGTTCTTCTATACATAATACAACATTATTTAGTGGTCATTTAAGAACAAAATCTGCAGACTAAACCCAGGTGTGTATTTACACTAAGTTAGTAATTTGTAAGGCCATAGGAAAAATCTTACTCCCTAGCCAAGGTGATATTATTCAGCATAGCTCATCTGGGGCTAATATATCTCTAAAATAACTTATTCATATAGCTTGACTCTTTCTCATACTCCTTTGTCACATTTCTGTCTTAAATCATTTATATCATTAATATTTCTTATTTATTGCTGAAAAGTAAGAAAACACAAGTAATACATAATTTCCATCTCACCTTTAGATGTCTAAATGCCTTTAAAACTGTAGCCCTGATTTATGTGCATTCAAAACTGACAATGGGCATCCTAAAAGGTTGCTTAATATTCATAGCTATGTACTTGTCAGTTGTTTTTAATGAAAAATCAGAGAAACATGCTATGAAATTCTCCAGTACTTACTGTGGGCAGGGTTTTCTAAATGTATGTGTTTACATTTGAGCTACTTGTCTGTGTTCTCATTAGCATCACTAAAGAAAGATTGGTATTTCGGAGTATGATTAACCCTTCCTAAAGTTGGCACTTAGGAAGATTAAGTGGACCATGTCTTAAAATGCCTATCTCTCCGTTAATTTTAAGAGAAACTTGGAACAAGTTCTGAAGTTGAAGCCATCTATGCTGTGGATATCAATATTATAAGATATGATTCGCAAACAACGTCAATATGGGTGCATGTGTGAACACTTCTGCATGTATGGGTTCGTGTGTAACATCCTATAGTTTCAATGGAAGTTTAGTGGTAAGATAATGGGATACGGATTCCAATTTCAGTTCGACTTTCTGACATATCATATAGCCTTAAATAACTCCTTACTCCGCATTTTCCCCAGGGAAAATGGGACAGCACTTTACCTTTCTAAATCAGATGTTCTAAGGAAGTGGTTCATAATATGTGTAAAATACTTCTGAGATTTTTGCACGGAAGGTTTGGAAAATGTTATGGTATTAACTTGTACTTTCCCTTTTCTGACTTGTGATTCAAGTTTCTCTGCCAAACTCAGCTTAAAAACAATTTTAAAAAGGAACCAAAGTTTCACTGAAGTGAATAAATCCAGGACTTTAAGTGGTAACAATATCTACAGAATGTGCTGTTTTGGATAAGGCTAAGTGTAAAGAGAGATGCATTAATGAAAGGAAAACAACTTTTCATGTTCGCTGAACAACAAAATATGCAGTAGGCTCTCCTTTGTGTTTGATTATAAACTTTTTGAGAAGATAAAGCCTTCTGGCAATACATCAAACCGCCCTGCTTAGTTTCAGTCTAACAACTCCAAACTGAGTACTTCTTTACAACTTCCCTCCACAGTGCTCCTTAGAATGTCCTTAGGTTTTCCTCCAGGCAATGGCAGCTATAGTATGTGCTGAAGGATTTGTCACTACAGATATTAATACACCATCAAATAGAGAAATTCTTTTTAACTCTGTGTCAAATGCAAAATTATCATCACTAATACAAGAACTTAACAGTGTTCTATTTTTTTTAATCTAATGCATTTTCATTAATGTAGCTCTCTCATCAAACTTGAGGGAGACTGTAACAGACAAACTATGATGACCTTGGACTGACTCAGCACTGAGCTTTTTAATTTGAATACATAATATTGTCTGGGAATACATATTCAAAAAAAAAAGCTAATATGTACTATAGGAATNTTTTTTTTTTTTTACACAATTATGTTTCCAGTCCTAACTAGTATACTAATTTCAAAATTAATTCTAGACATCTAAATAATGTTTTAGCTGTATATATATATTTAGAGAATGATTCAAACACACAAATTACTAACCAGAATTTAAATTACAGAATTGCAGAATGTATCAGTATACTACTCCAAAACTACCACTT
Source organism: Himantopus leucocephalus (assembly GCA_003993805.1). NCBI lineage: Eukaryota > Metazoa > Chordata > Aves > Charadriiformes > Recurvirostridae > Himantopus > Himantopus leucocephalus. Next base: position 111,959,075 of record RSEF01000003.1, read on the forward strand.
TCTATGTTAAAGTCTTTCTGTAAGTCTCCATAGGTGAAACTTAACTGAAATTAGTATATTTAATTAGCTTTGACATGAAGATCTCAAAATATCTTTAAAATAGATTTTAATTACTCTTCCACTTCCCTGCACGAAAGGAAAATGGTTTTGTATTCATTTCTATATTAGTATTCTAAAAGAAGGTTTGAGGGATTTGGTCTTTTCTGTATTGTGGACAAATAAGAAACTGACTGCCAGCCATGTCTTAACCAAAAGATGATACACCCTCTGCCATATGTATAGAGTATTTTCTCTTGTTTTTTATGTTACTGTGATCATTTTTATTATTGCTGCTATTATTCACAGCATGTGAGTTTAATCTTGCCTCTTATATGCAGCAATACATCTCTTTTTTTTTTCCTTCTTCTAGGAAATTATTCGTGCTCCCTCCTAACACTGCATTCACAAGCGATCTGTAACAGCTTAGAAAACAGATTTTCAGCTTTAAGCCTGCAGACTAAGAACAGGACAGGATCAGGCTTTAGGCTCCTTTCCTCCACGTTAGCAGCTAAGAAGGTTCCTGTCCTCACAAAATGTACAGCCTATCCACTTCAATTGTTTATAAACCTCCAATTTTCTGTCCCTGCACTAAGCCGCGTGGTTTGCAGTGGAAGGATGGCTAAGTGCTGTATAATGTCTGCCAGAACAGGCTGGAAACTCTCAGATCATATTTCCTGCAAAGACTCTGCCCCTCGTCTCCAAGGTGATTTTGGGCAAGCTATTTTGTCTCATTCTCCGTAAGACAGAGATAATGACAATGATCTTCCTGTATAAAGAACTTTGATATCTAAGGCCACAAACCCTGGCAAAAGAAGTTATTAGTATTAATGGAATTGATCAAAATTGAGCTTAGAGCCTTACCAGACTGTTTGGCCTGAATTACCACCACTCCATCCCTAACCTTCCCCCGTGCACAGGTGCAAAATCACCCTTCATAGTTTGGCTATTTTGTGATGCACACAAATTGAGGGATGTGTTGACTGACCAACTTTGTTGTTCATGGAAGCCTGCTATAAGTAAGCCTGACAAAGAAGTTATTACCAACCTGCCTTTCCAGAAACTTAGAAATTCCTCTAACATCCTACTTTGGGTTTGAAATGTACCTTATTAGTGAATTAGTCTGGAAGGTAAGAGTAAAATCCTCTTGACCACTTTGAAGTTCTGGAGAAGTGAATGTAACATATACTTTTTCCTCTTTTAAAATACTTTTAAAAAATACCAAAAATCTTTACACATGATTTTTTGAGGGAAAAAAAAAAAAAAGAATGCTGTTAGAATTTTGAAACTTCTCTTAGACAAGAACTGTGTAGATTTGAGGTTTGGACTAGAGACTTATAAAGTAAAAATGCAATCACTGTCACATAAAAACTTGAGACTACTTTCAAATTTTTTACCGGATGTGATGAACCCTCCTGTAGTCAGTCAGTATGAAAAGAATTTATATTAGATCCCAGTTAATATCTTGGACTGAAATCTTACTGTGCTACCAGCTTTAGGTAAAGAATAAGTAATACATTTCAGAAATTGAGTTGGTCAAAGAACAAGAATATTTTCCCTAAAAGAGCTTCCAAGTGATTTTCCTATAACATTTTTGAAGAAGCTCCATTGTGATCTTTCTGAACAAGTTCTTGTTTCATTTTTCTTGTTTTTCTCCAAGGTTTTTTAAAAATAAAAAATGTTATTGTAAATTCCTCTTAAGAGAAAACATTTTCCAAACTAAGTTTTAAGACTTTTAATTATCTCATTTTTAAAAATAAAATTAGAAAAAGAAAAGTTTTATTCTCAAATACTGATCCTTGTAGAAATAAAATTGTTTTGTTGAAAAAGTCTAATTTTATTCACAAACCTAAACCACTTTCTGTTTCATTAACCTGCACCTATTCTTTCTTTAATCTAAGTGCAATCTATCTGATTGTGATAAAAAGACAAAGACTTCAAAACTTGCACTGTATTATTGTTGGAACATTGTCTGTTCTGTGTGTAATTACATATATATTTCTTATTTCACCTGTGCAGCAACTTTGTCAAATTCTTCCATGGTGTAATATCACTAATGTAGCTACGTTTATATGAGTGATGCATTTGGTTTATGGCCTTTACATCTGAATAATCTTTTTAACAAACAGTGCAAATCCTGTTCACACACCTTACATACTGTTTAACCACCTGAAAGGAAAATAAAATCTCCTTCTCACCGTAAGTTATTGTCTTTTTTTTTTTCCTTTGCTTTTATTTAAGTAACAGCACTAGCACAACAATAAACAAATGTACAGTTTGCAAAGGGCATACACATTCCAATTGCACTTGAACACACAAAATAACATCCTTCTGTTTCATTCATGAAAAGCATAATCCTGACCCCAATCCCACAAACCCATGAAAGCAAAGATGGAGTTAAGAGGTACGCGTCACCTAAGCCAGCAAAAACTCTCTTATCAAACCAACAACACAGAACAATAATATTATTTGTTCATTTTAAATACTGGATGATTTCGTTGCAGTTCTAATAGATTTTCTGTACTTCCAGTTGTTTTTCAACTTCGGCAAAAACATCTTCTCCTGCTTCCATTAAGTAAGCAATAATCTTACAGTCACTGCACAGTAAGAAACAACCTCACAGAACGTGAAATAGGCCTCCTAGCGAGTACATGGTATTTCCAGGCCCTTTTCTGAATAAAATTCAGCATGGTTTGATGAACAGAGATTTGGCCTAGACTGGGCTTGAAGAACAGTGTTTCACTCTTGCTTTGGCCACTGATCTTCTATGTAAGAAGGTCGAGCTTTCTTACTTCTGCTTTCCCTTTTCAGACATCCTTTGTCCTCTGTGTGTGATCAGGTCTTAAGGTCAAGGGCACTGACTGACTCTATGTTTGCACAATATTTAGCACAATAAGGACTTAACCTCAAATAACTTGCAAAGACATGTATATTTATCCTTATATATTTGTATTTATCCTTATAATCAAATGATTTGTTCATGTTTGGTCTGGACACATTGTTCAGTTACTGATGATGAACAGAAATACAGAATAGGATTTCGTCAGATTTGTTATTCTGAGGATAGTCTGTACTCATGTACTCAGCACTAGCAAGGATGAATATTTTATACTTGCAAGCACTTTAATCTAAGAGCACGCCTTCACTTGCTAAAATACCGCTTTTATGGTTCACATAAGAACTTAGCTGATACCAAAATGTGGATATTTGGGCATGCTGCACAAGGAGCCTAATGCCTAGGGAATTTACTTAACTTCTGATGTGAAATAGCCTGCATTTTTAAATCTTACGAACCATCGTCTTTCTTCACAATTTCTAAAGAGAGAGACAAGCCAAAAGAGCTCTACATCGGTGCAAGGAGCATCTTGTTGGATGGGATCCTGAAGAATAGGTGATTATTGTGATGGGCAGCTGTTTTAAATCCTACAGCGTGAGCATAGAGTTAGTAGAAATGTCAATATGAGCTCCATAAAGCAGAATGCCACCAGTGTTCTCATTGAGGGATAGGAAAAGGGAAATGAATTTTTGAAAATAGTCATAAATAATAAAAAATGGTTGGCCTATAGCATTTTTCTTAAATTAACATGAAGAACTTGAACCCCGTATAAAATGCCTTGAAGAAAACCTGTCCAGTCTTGAGGGATGGGGGTTTTGATCAGGATAGATCAAGTGTGTGAACAATTTTCAGATGCGTAATTTATTTCCTATTTTGAAAGAAATTGCTTAGCCTTGAAAGGTTTGTCAGGAGCATTGTCATGTTTTTAAGAGTGTTCAGGGAGTTTATCAGGAAGAAAGCAATACATTTCTAGCAGGTCCCTTCCAAACTAAAATACAATTTCATAAAATATTCAGCATCTTTGTGGGCTCATAGTTATACTTATAGGAATCCATTCTCTTAGGATAAGGAACTGAATCTGTTGCATATATAATGAAGCCATAGATAATCATGGTCATAACTGAGGGCAGAATCCATCCTTCCTTGCATGAAGCTCTTCTGGGGAACAAAAATGCAAGGAGCTCTGCAGCATGTCAGAGTTGTTATTTGAATTTATGAGCCAGTCACCAAACCGCAGTGCAGCTCCTGTATAGGCTAGAATAACACTCATGGCGCCTCTAAGCAGGACCTTTGAGCCACGGAGGCCTTGATTTTGCCTATAAATACTACCACAGCTCTTACTCCTCACCCCTTTACAGACAACTCTCTGGGAACACTCTGTGCTAGTCCCAGGTGCCCACCCTGGCTGGCTCAGAAAGCCTTAAACTGTCTGCCTGCAACCTGCCCAAAGAAGGGAGTGAGTCTTGAAAAGAAGAAGTTAGATCACCAGAAAACAAAAAAACAAAACAAAACAAAACAAACCCAACCCAAAACCAACAACAACAACAACAAAACACAAGGAAATCTGTGAGGGGAAAAAAGGACCTAATGTGTTTTTGTCTGGTGCTTGATAAATGTGAGCAACTGCTCATCAGATTGGAGGCAAGGGAGTCCAGCCAGCTCCGCGCTAGACTGTGACCAGATGCACAGCTTTGGGTGAATCACTTCCATTCTATTTCCTTTTCTAGTCTTTCATTTACTGATTTTTGGTCAGATGCAGCCTTCATAACTGAAATGCCCAACCTCTGCTGTTAAAAAAACCCAAAATGAATGAAGCTTTGGTCCCCAGTAATGTGCTACCAACAATGTCTGTGTCACCTTAGCTGCTGTGCTGTTTCAAGTTCCAGGTCTTGGGCTTTATCACCTGCATAGGTACAGCAGTCTGGTGTCACCCATCACCCACCTCTGCTAGGGTTTTCCCCTGGAGGAAGCCAGTGGGTTTCCATCAAACCAGAGACAGACAAATAAGGGGTATACTGATTGTGCTGATGCTCAGGGGGGGTTAGACTTTAGTGTGAGGAGAAGTCCAAATAAATATGAGAAGATAAACACTCATCCTGGTGTACCTGAGTAGTCAGTGAAGGAGGTGGAGGCCCTCAAAGGCTTCCCAGTTGAGCAGAGAACTTCTCCCTTATAATAATCATAGAACAGCCAAGGCTGAAAGGAACCTTGAAAGATCATCTGGTCCAACCTTTCATGGGAAAGGGACCCTAGATTATCTAATGCTCTGTCCTATTCCATCTTGAAAACCTCCAGCAATGGAGACTCTGCCTCTCTGGTAAGATAGCTCCGGTGTTCGTGGTACTTTCCTCTTCCCACTGACTGTGTGAGTAAGTCAGGTGTTTTATTTACTGCCTCAGTATACGCCCAAAATGTGTATCTCTCTGGGGTGTCCAAGGCTGGATCCCACTATTTTCAAGTCTTCAGAGTAAATATTGTTTCTCAGTATGAATCTGTGCTAATAAAATAGAGCTCTGGTTTCATCTAGGTCCCATAGCTATTGCTATAATACAAATAATCAGAAATACAAGATTGAGATTCTCAGAAGGGCTTGTGAAAATAGGGTTAAGGCAGTAAAACTTATGTAAAGAATGTCAAATAAGGCAGCCTGAAAATCTGTGAGGAAAATGTTGAAGTAAGTAGAGGTGGTAGAATGGTATAGGTAGAAAAAAACCCAAATAGTTAACTCTACAAGAGGACAATGTTTGAAGATATGAAACTTTTCCTGCATTTCTCCCTGGCAGATCCCTTCCAATGAGGAATATAAATCAAAAAGACCTGATATTTCTTTGTTGATAATTCAATCTTAAAGCTACCACTTTAGAAAAATTCATAAATAGAAGGGTTAGAATAAACATGTAAAGGTATAGTCACATGGAAATGGAGATTTGTTTTGGAAGGAAATAGCAGAGTGGCATATGGAGTAACGTACAGTGAAATATTTAGCTACGGCATGCTATTTTTTGAAATCAATGTGCTAAATTATAAAGTAAAAATGAAAACAAAGGAACAGAATAATTTATTTATAGTGTAAGAAACTTATTTTCAATCCACCCATGAGTGTGTGAAGGTGGCTGCATATAGCTAAGTAGTACTGAGAAATCCTAATAATTCAAAGTAAGATACACATGGAACAGAGACATGAGAAGAAACCTGGCAATCCTTTAGGAAAGTCTATAGTTATTATTCATCCAGACACTGGAAATTTTACAAGATGTTTTATACAGTTCTCTATATCATGTAAACATGACCATCTGCCAAAGATAACCTGCTTTTCCTAAAAATCTACATATCAGTCTAAGATGTAAGAGCGCACAACATATTCATAAAGCAAAATCTCTACTGTGAGAGCAAAAATTTTATCTGTGGGAGTGTAGGTGCATACACAGACCNTTTTTTTTTTTTTTTTTTTTAATGTTTACTATTATACAGGCATTACTTGCACACAATTGTGTTACGTGTCTTCTGAACCTTTAGAAAGTTCATTCCCAGGGAGGGCACAAGGGGATCAAGAGAGATATGTAGGAAGTAAAATTGCACAAAGGAGACAGACGTCATTAATCCATCGATCTGACTGCCTGGGTCTGTCTTTCTATGCATTGCTAACTCCCTGGCAGGCTCTAGCCAGGTAGCATAGGAAGTGCTAATGTGATCTGACTCAAGATCAATACTAACATGGTCTTAGATGCACTGTTTGTGCTTGCCAGAGTACTAGTTTGGAGACAGTACTGGATTATGTTTTACACCTTTTTAGCATCTAACAAGCATTCTGGGCCTCTAACAGAAACCAAACACAATTAAGTATCAGAAGCGAGAGAAAGGCTGGAGGACTTGGTGATGTTGTGATAACAGAGTGAACCTTTGACCTCTGGGTTAATAGCCTAAAACTTGCTTAAATTAGTGATGACAGAGGGCTAAATTCTGCACTGACTTTTACCCTTTAGAGCCTCATGGAAATAAGAAGGCTTGCAGGAATTCGGGCAGATCTAAAATTTGGTCTTCAAACTGAAAAGCAATTAGAAATGAATTGGGATTCTAAACACTGTGCCTGTGATCAGTTTAGACACACAGGCACACAGCAAGTGGCACCAGTTGTGTTTGCTAGCAACCTCCGCGGGGATGCTGCGACTGCAGACTTCATCTTCCCCATCTACAAAGAGACGTTCCCAGCTGGTGTCACAACCTGTCAGAAGGCAGTGTGGGGTGGTACTGCTGCCATCCACCCTCTGTGTGAGCTGTGAGTAAAGGTCTTCTGTCTCCAAAAGTGAACCCAGCTCCCTCCAAAAGTGCCAAATCTATCTGACGAACAGAAGGGTCTAAAACAACTTAGAATCATTTAGTGGCTCTAATATCTGTTCACCGCAGAGATTCAGAGTTACAGCTCCCATTCTAGCTACAGGATGCCATATAGACATTATGGTATGTAGTAATTTCAGATAGCATATTTATACAGAGCCATTTAAGCTCCCTAAAGCACTTCGTATGTAAGGCATAGACAAGCATCATTTCATTCACCAGCCAAATGAAACCACCCATTCACCTGAAATAATCTTCTGTACTTAAAGTATGTTAATCTCTGAGGAAAATTAAAAAAAAAAAAAAGCAGGAAAAACTGGAAGAAAGGGCATGAAAAGTGTAGTCCACAAAAGGTACAGAAACAGGTGGTGGAGGAGCCAACGAGGAGAGGTGCACTGCTGGATCTTGTACTAACAAACGAAGAAGGACTGGTTGGGGATGTGACAGTTGGGGGCAGCCTCAGCTGCAGTGACCTTGACGTGGTGGAGTTCAGGATCCTGCATAGAAGAAGCAGGGCAATAAGTAAGATAACAACCCTGGACTTCAGGAAAGCTGACTTTGGCCTCTTCAAAGACCTACTTAAGGATTCACATGGGTTAGGGGTCTAGAAGGTAGGGGGGGTCCAAGAGAGCTGGTTAATATTCAAGTACCACTTCCTCCAAGCTCAAGATTGGTGCACCCCTGTGAGTGAGAAATCAAGCAAAGGAGGCAGGAGACCTGCATGTATAAGCAAGGAGCTTCTGGAAAAACTCAAATGGAAGAAGGAAGTTTACAGAATATGAAAAAAGGGACTGGCCACTTGAGAAGAATATAGGAACGTTGTCAGAATATGCAGAGATGCAACAAGGAAGGTTAAGTCCTACTTGGAATTAAATCTTGCAAGGGATGTCAAGGACAACAAGAAGGGCTTCTTCAAGTACATCAGTAGCAAAAGGAAGACTAGGGAAAATGTGGGCCCACTGCTGAATGAGGTGGGTGCCCTGGTGACAGAGGATACAGAGAAGGCGGAGATCCTGAATGCCTTCTCTGCTTCAGTCTTTACTGCTAAGGCCAGTCCCCAGACCCTGGAGGTAAGAGAAAAAGTCTGGAGAAAGGAAGACATTCCTTTGGTCGAGAAGGATTAGGTTAGAGATCATTTAGGCAAAGTCAACACCCACAGATCCATGGGCCCCGATGGGATGCACCCATGCATGCCGAGGGAGCTGGCAGATGTTACTTCTAAGCCATTCTCCACCATCTTTGAAAGGTCACGGAGTACAGGAGAGGTGCCTGATGACTGGAGGAAAGCCAATGTCACTCCAGTCTTCAAAAAGGGCAAGAAGGAGGACCCAGGAAACTACAGGCCCATCAGCCTCACCTCCATCCCTGGGAAGGTGATGGAACAGCTCATTCTAGGTGCCATCTCTAAGCATGTGGAGGAAAAGAAGGTTATCAGGAGCGATCAACATGGATTCATCAAGGGGAAAACATGCTTGACCAATCTGATAGACTTCTATAATAGCATGACTCGATGGGTGGATGAGGGGAGAGCAGTAGGTAGAGCCTTGACTTCAGCAAGGCTTTTG
>RSEF01000003.1:111967946-111992846 GCA_003993805.1 Himantopus leucocephalus
ATCTCTCTTATGAGGAAAGGTTGAGAGACCTGGGTCTGTTTAGTCTGGAAAAGAGAAGACAGGGGATCTGATCAATGCTTATAAATATCTAACGGGCATCTGTTAAGAGGATGGGGCCAAAATCTTCCCAGTGGTGCCCAACGACAGGACAAGGGGCAATGGGCACAAACTGGAACACAGCTAATTCCAACTGAACATGAGGAAAAACTTCTTTCCTTTGAGGGTGACAGAGTGCTGGAACAGGCTGCCCAGAGAGCCTGTGGAATCTTCTTATCTGGAGATATTCAAAACCTGCTTGGATGCCATCCTGTGCAATCTGCCCTAGGTGAATCTGCTTTAGCAGGGGAGTTAGAAAATTTCTGAAGGTCCCTTCCAACCCCTACTATTCTGTGATTCTGTGATTATGTGAAAGATAGGTAACTTAGCTTTGTTTGCTTCCAAGTGCCTTCTGATAGCATGGGAAAAATTCATCTCCAAAGAAAAAAATCCATCAAAATTTGTGTTGTCTCTGACAAGACTGGGTGTTTTGCTTCCTGTCCGGGTCTGAGGTATTTTCTTTTCAGTAATTTTTTACTTTAAAGTAAATCTTTTCTAACTAAACACACTTTCTGAAAATAATTTAATATTTTTCAGGCAGAGTCTGCTTCTAGCAGTGATAAGGCCTGATGTTTATAGTTAATACCAAGGAATGGAATGCAGAGAGGCACTTGCTTATATTTATTGCCTTTGAACCTCATCTGTGAGTTCCTGAATCCAGTTCCTGAGCTCAGATCTTATCTGTCGTGGAGTCCCGTCTGGGACTTTCCCAGAGGCTGCTGGTGATGTGATCATCATCCTGGGAGTTCGATACTGGTTTTGTATATATTGTACATTATTTTCTTATTGATATTTTTATCTTTTCTTTTTAGTTTAATATTGCAATAAAATAGTTTTTGTTTTGGGAAGGGAGAGAGGTTAAAAGAGAGCATCTTTCATTTGTTTAGTGGCCAACCCAGCCTAAACCATGGCACTTCTGTGTATTTCTCAGTCCTCTTTCTGATTTTTAAATTATTCAAGGCAGAACACTTTCATGTATTCAGACACTTGAGAAAGTCTGTACTGTTCAGACTTTCTCTTGGTTTCTTTGGAGCGCAGATGGTCAAAGTGTGTGGACAGAAGTCCTCCTCCAGATCCAGCTAGAAAGATTCCATCCCCACAGGGATTCTGGTGGAAGCTCAAGGGCAGCCTTGGCTGCAGTGACCATGAAATTATGGAGTTCAAGATCCTTAGGGTGGAGAGGAGTTTGCACAGCAAGCTCATTACCCTGGACTTCAAGAGAGTAGACTTTGGCCTCTTCAGGGATCTGCTTGGTAGAGCACCATGGCATGAAGACCTGGAGGGAAGAGAAGCCCAAAAAAACTGGTCAGTATTCACAGATCAGCTCATCCAAGCTCAGGAGCAATGCACAAAGGGGAAGTCAGGCAAAATCACCACAAGGCCTGCATGGATGAACAAGGACAAACTCATACACAAAAAAGAAGCCTACAGAGGGTGGAAGCAAGGACAGGTAGCCAGGAAGGAATACAGAGAAATTCAGAGCATCCAGGGATCAGGTTAGGAAAGCTAAAGCCAAGACAGAGTTAAATCTGGCCAGGGATGTCAAGGGCAACATGAAAAGTTTCTATAGGTACATCAGTGATAAAAGGAAGACTAGGGAAAATGTAGGGCCTCTCTGGAAGGAAACAGGAGACCTGGTCATCCAGGATATGGAGAAGGCTGAGGTACTCAGTGACTGTTTTTGCCTCAGTCTTCAACAGCAAGTGCTCTAGCCACACCACCTAAGTCACAGAAGGCAAAGGCAGGGACTGGGAGAAAGAAGAACTGCCCACGGTAAGAGCAGGTCAGGTTTGAGACCATCTAAGGAACCTGAAGGTGCACAAGTCCATGGGACCTGATGAGATGCATCTGCAGGTCCTGAGGGAACTGGCGGATGAAGTTTCCAAACCACTATCCATCATATTTGAGAAGTCATGGCGGTCCAGTGAAGTCCTACTGACTGGAAAAGGGGAAACACCACCCCCATTTTTAAAAAGGATAAACAGAAGACCCAGGGAACTACAAGCCGGTCATTCTCATCTCCGTGCACAGCAAGATCATGGAGCCTCCTGGAAATTATACTAAGGAAAATGGAAAATAAGGAAGTGATCAGTGACAGCCAACATGGCTTCACTAACGGCAAATCGTGCCTGACAAATTTGGTGGCCTTCTACGATGGGGTTACAGCTTTAGTGGATAAGGGAAGAGCAGCTGACATCATCTACCACGACATGTGCAAAGCATTTGACACTGTCCCGCGTGTTATTGTTGTCTCTACATTAGAGACACATGGATTTGGTGGATGGACTACATGGTGGATAAGGAATTGGCTGGATGGTCGCACTCATGGCTTGATGTCCAAGTGGTAACCAGTGACAAGTGGCGTTCCTCAGGTGTTGGTATTGGGACCAGCGCTATTTAACATCTTTGTCAGCAACATGGGCACTGGGATTGAGTTCACCCTCAGCAAGTATGCCAATGACATCAAGCTGTGTGGAGCAGTTGAGACACTGGAGGGAAGGGATGCTATCCGGAAGGACCTGGACAGGCTTGAGAGGTGGGCTCATGCAAATCTCATGAAGTTCAACAAGGTCAAGTGCAAGGTCCTGCAAGTGGGTTGGGGCAATCCCAAGCACAAATACAGGTTGGGTGGAGAATGGATTGAGAAAAGCCCTGCTGAAAAGGACTTGGGGGTGTTGGTGTATGAGAAGTTCAACATAAGCCAGCTATACGCACTTGTAGCCCAGAAAGCCAACGGAATTCTGGACTTCATCAAAAGAATTGTGGCCAGAAGGTCGAAGGAGGTGATTCTGCCCATCTGCTCTGCTCTGGTGAGACCCCACCCGGAGTAGTACTGTGTCCAGCTCTGTAGCTGTAGCAACTCACCTGTTGGAGTGGGTCCAGAGGAGGGCCACAAAAATGTGCAGAGGGATGGAACACCTCTCCTATGAGGACAGTATGAGAGAGTTGGTGTTGTTCACCCTGGAGAAGAGAAGGCTCTGGGGAGACCTTATTGTCACCTTTCAGTACTTAAAGGGGGCCTACAGGAAAGATGGAGAGGAACCCTTTATCAGGGACTGTAGTGATAGGACAAGAGGTAATGGTTTTAAGCCAAAAGAGCGTAGACTTAGGCTGGATATAAGGAAGAAATTTTTTCTCTGAGGGTGGTGAAACACTGGACCAGGTTGCCCAGAGAGGTGGTAAATGCGCCATCACCGGAAACATTCCGGGTCAGGTTGGACAGGAATCTGAGTACCTGGTCTAGGGGAAGGTGTCCCTGCTCATTGCAGGGGGGTTAGAACTAGTGATCTTTAAGGTCTCTTCCAACCCAAACCGTTCTATCATTCTGTGAATTTGCCATCCCCATTGGCTGAACTCAGCTTGAATAGATCAGAGACTTGACATAAGAAATGAGTTGCCAGCACTGCTTTTGCGTATGACAACCAGCTGGGAAGAAGTCTTCATTTGCCATGCTGCTAGAAAAATTCACCACCAAAGGACCCCTATCAAGTACACAGACCTATCATACTGTGTGCTGTGACATAAGACGGGCAGTTTATTACCCAGAAAAACCTCAGAATTAGACTCACCAGAAGTACTACATGGAAAAAAGAGCATGTGAAAATTGTTGTCTGCTGGTTGAAACTACATAACTGCTTATACTTCTGTTTCTTCCCCTGTTATGACTGACTTCAATATCAGCACTTCTCTAATTCTTTTCTGTCTAAAAAATTGTTACTAGAGATGCTGAGAAACAATTGTTGGGTCTGAGGCAACATGGTATAGCTGTGCTGCTCTTTTTCTTTTTAACAAAGCAAAGGATGTGTTCAATTTAAAGAATTATTTTTAATGTAAATAAGCAAATGCTGTACATAATCCACACAGCTCTGGAGCTTATGGATAAAAAGTTTGCACAGCACAAGCAAGGCAGCTTTGTTTCTCTTTAGAGCTCAGGAAGGCGAAGGTCAGACAAATCAGAATATGGAACATTTGGTTCCTCATTGGCCTCCCTGGTGCTTTTTCCTCTCAGTGCATTTCATTTTCTTGGCAAATGTCTGTGACATATCAGTAAGTCATTTTAACACTTCTTCATGCCCTACTATTTCAGTTTCAAGATCATTAATAAAACAGCAGCTTGGAAGGTGGCACAACAGGCATTCTAGTATGCTAGCAGGTAGGGTGGCTGTCTGATTTTTTTTTTTCCCAGCTATTAGCATAGCCAGACCTCAGTCTCATAAATAAACAGCACATAGTCTACAGAGAGTTTTATATAAAAAAAAATATGCACAGTATGCTTTTCACTGACTGGCTATGTGCTATTGAACCATCTATTAGAGAAACTTTACCTTGGAAATTCAGGCCTTATAATATTAAAGTTTTAAAATGAAACCCCCTCAGGCTAGCCCAGCATAAACAATTAGTTGCTCCCTGTTAAACTCCATATCCATAACAGCCCATTTTGAATGTTTCATAAGGTACACTAAGGGACATCATTAGTATGTGAATTTCTTTTACAAAGATCACAATGAGGGCTTTAGGAAGAGAATGCACATATCCAGGGAAGATTGGCAGACAGAACGTCGCAAGCTGCTCGTGCTGAGTCGATTTAGAATCATGTGAAAGCATTTGAGCCATTTAACTCTATTTCTTTTGATCCTCAAATCTCTGCCTTCACATAATCTTATGAGTACAGTTTTCTAAACCCAATTTAATATCCTATCTTGATATTCCCCACTGGGTCTCTGGATTATTTCTTTAACTGTTTTTTCTTCTTTTCTATTTTCCTTTTTAAACTTTTATGATTTCTTTTTTTTTGGTTCTAATGTGAAAGCATCTGAAGTTTTTGCCTTTTAACCTATTTGCTTCTGACACAGTTCAGGGGTAACCACCATATAGTAGATTTCCTCATCTATCTTTATAGGCAAGTTTAATGCTGCTTCTGATTAGCTTCATTGACTGCTGCATCCATGATGCTCTGCTTGAAATAGAATGAAATTCACACCACCTCCTCATTGATTCATAGCTCAGAATCCAACTCCAAAACTTGAAATCTAAAAAGAGTTTTGCCCCCTTTATGTACGTAAATAAATTCTAGGCATCTTTATAGAAATCTTTACCTACAGATAAACCCTAGACTTACTGAAATCAATAGCTGGAATTCTAATAATGCATTGAAAATAAGATCTGGTGAGGAAAAAGTAAATTGAACCTTTGTTGCAATTAGATTGAATTAACATCACAGCAGCACAAATCATTTAATTTCAGCTCTATTTCTGAGTGGTAAGGATTGTATTGGAAACAGCAGAAAGATTCAAATACTAAAGGTTATCGAGGTTTCCAAAATTCACATGCCTAATTGTCATGAGAAAAAGCAGCTAGTGATTCTTCAAAGGACAGAACAGTATTGCCAATGTAAAACACGTTTGTCTTACTCTGCATGGACTCAGGTAATCACCAAATCCACATGTAATATTTGAGGGCTATAATGTCAGAAACACTTATATCCTGGTCAGTTCAGTCAGGAATAACTCCACCCAAGTTCTCTGTTATGTTTTGTAACAGTGCAGATGCCCAAAAGGGAACAAAATAGTTTCTTATCAGTCACAATTCATACTTTTTCAAAGAAATCAATATGTGATGAAATCTGATGCAGTTTATTGGTGCTACACATCGATGGAAAGCTCCAGTGAGGAGCAAAGCAGAATGCAAAACTTGAAGCTTCTGTCAGATGTGGTTTTCTGTTGTGTTTATTCGTCACTCATACCCACTTTAATGATTTTGAGTTTATCTACACCATGAGCAGAGCTGTAATACCAATCTAAATAGTAATTCACAGCTTTTCCTATTTTGGGTTGAAGCTTTGTGTGGACACTTATTTCAACATAAGAGTGCCTTTATATAAATTCAGCTAAATTGGAAAGGAATCAACTTTAAGCTATATCAAAATAGGTCACTTAGACTGAAATAATAGTGTCAGCACACAGACTTAAAACAAAATAATGAAGGGTGTGAATAATAGCTGATATTTTTATTTGGATTTCATTCAACACAGTGTTTTATAGCATAAGCAACAAGTAAGGGTTATTTTTAAGATAACTGCACTGCTAGTAGGAAATAAAAAATAGAAAAGTTTTAAAAAAAATCCTGATACTTTAGTTTTTGCAGAGTGGCAGGTAACACTGTTTGATAGCCTGAATTGATCACTGGATCAACAGAAAAATCTAACATTAGAAAGAAAAGAAGGCCTGAGGGTCTGAAGTGGAAAGGGGAGATTCCTGATGTGCAGCACAAGAAGTGCAACGCAAACTCATTGCAGAGGTATGAGTAATTTATTTAGGCTTTCGATTCCTGCTAAGGTCCCTCTAGTCCCATTGAAAAGTAACTGCAAAATGTATATATAAATGCTGGATCTGTCCCGAGGGGTTCAATATTAAGCAAATGTTTAGTTCAGTTATACTCAGGAGGATTACTCTCTTGTTTGTAGTTACGACTCTGATTTGCTGAATCAGGGCCAGGAAAATTAGCATCTTTTAGAAATAAGTCCTGATTAAACTAACAGAATAATAGCAAAGATCAGGCAGGCTTGGTCTGGCTATTGATCTTATTGGCTTTTATTTTCTTGCAATTTCAGGTGATTTTTTTTTTTAATGTCTAGTTGCTGAGAGCTCTTTCAACTATAGTTAGAAAGTAAATTAAATGCCTTACAGATTCTCTATTAATTATTTTCAATGTAGTAATTTCAAAAGTAGCTTTGTGATACTAGAGTGCACTTTTTAAATTATGCAACACAGCTTCCATATTATAGAAATTTTGGGAACACCAGGGTGCATATTTTTATTCCTCTGTATGCATAGATAAAAACTGACATTTCCTAAGGGAGTACTTCAGCCAGGGCTACCACAACATTAAATGAGGCTGCAAATTCATAATTTATTACTTCAGCTTAAAGAAAATTCTTCAGCGTCCAACATAAATCCACTATACTGAAAGTTAAAGTTTTCTTTTGGTCAGTAAAGAGAAACCTTAAGAAAAACAGAGTTTTTTTGCATTGCATTTATTGTTGCTTTGTCAAGTTTCATCATTATTTTCTTTTAAAAGTGAATGTTACTCAACTATCAAGTTAGCAAACAGTGATGGTTTCGATCTCAACTAGTGCAGCATTAATAAAGCCCCCTGTAAACTGTGTTGCATGATTTTACAAACATAAAAATTGACACACAATGGATTGCTAGAATAAAATCTACCTCTTAACTAAGTGGCAGATGTCTAGGTGGTTTTGTTTTGGTAGGTTTGGTGGTTTTCTTTTAAATGTTGTAAAATTGTTGACATTTGTGTCCTCAAGACTGATTATACTTCAGGAAAAAAGTTTATTGAAAGCAACTTCTGATTTCATCTGTGTATTGAAGAGACAGTAAGAGCTTATATGGTAAGAGCATTTAAAATGTCTTTCTGGAAACAATCTAATTTAAGATGATTTGAGAACTGTAGAGAACAGAGGAAACTAGTATAAGTAGCAGAAAACAAGCAGAAAGGGAGAAAAAAACCAAACCACTCTTCAACTTCCGGGATTGCTGCCGTCCACCTATATGCATGAGTCTCAATGGCCCCAAACAGGATACTTAAGATATAGAACAGAATGATCACAGTGTTAAAATTCAAATAAAATACCACACTAATGTTGTAGATCTGAATGGCTCCAAGTCTTCCCAGCTCTGAAAGTAAAACTCATTTGTTTAATAAGACCTTCACATGGAAGTGCTTTTTGTCTGTCTGTTAGATTCAGAATAAAGAGAAAAGTAAAAGTGAAAAAAAAAGAAAGAAAAGAAAAAGTATGGTTACTTGCCATTTGTAAAATTAATCGCTGCTTTAAAAAAAAATATTTCCAAGGAACATGTTCCCCTACTATGTAATGTATTATACAACAGGCAGGGGCAACGGCTGCTGAAGAGCAACATATCGTTGCGATATTGCTAAGCTGGTTGTAAGAGAAGAAAGAATGATACTAAAGAAATGAAGTCTGCTTAAAAGCTGATATCAGAAAATGAAAGGCTAAAATGCTGCCTTGAGAAACTGAAGCCTGAGACGGGAAGAAATCACCTAGATCATTGAAGCCAGATCCTTGGAGTCACGTACATTCATTGCCTCATCCAACTTCAGCCAGCTCATGGCCATAGTTCTAAACGAAGCTAGTTTCTATGGACTGCTACTGTAAACAGAGAGATGCGAAAATGTAGTGAGGAAGCAGTCTGGAATAAGATAGGTCTTGGAGCCCCAAGTTCCAAGAACTAGCACTCCAAACACACCCCCATCCAGTAAAAGACATCCCAGCAACTTATAGGTAACTCCAGGGCACCAGGAAAAAGATCAAAGCAGTACAAATGACAGACAGTCTGTGACACCAAAAGGAAAGGAGAGAGCAGCAGTATTGCTCATATCCATATTCCTGCAATAACCAATAATTTATCAGGAGAAAAACCCAGCGGGCTCTACGAATACAGAATACACTATTATCTTTAGCTACTGCTCAGTTCTGAGATCTCACTGTTCAGAGTACTTTAACAATGCCTGAAATAGAGAAAAATCTAGTGCTGATCATCACATATGAAGTAGTAAACATATATATGTACAGTAAATATATATATAAAAGTACAGTATATGATAGAGTGAATCAAATTCTAATTTTTATTCTGCTAGTTTTGGGGAAAACTCATTATAAAAAAGAGGAGGAAGAAGAAGAATAGCTACATATTCAACTTGTTTGACGAGTGGGTTTTTTTACTGACAAAAACAGGTAGAGCTAACTAAAAATAAAAATACCTTTCCTGGAGAAAAATTCCATTATAACAACACTTAAGGCTTTTTGTTCACTTCTGCCTGAAAGACAATGACAAGGTGAAATACAGAAATTCTCAGCAAAACATAATGTTTGACGTGAATTATTTTATTTTGTGTGAGATATTTGCTCTGAGCCAGTTCAGCATCAAACATCATCACCTGTGACTCTGCACAGAGCACTGGGAGTTGTGGTTCAGGTGTCTTTTGCCCCATCTTTTGGCTATAACCTGTGCCACCTTGCTCTACTGTGAGCTATAAGACAATGGAGGTTTCCTACACTGAACTGCCTGCCTATATTGTTGCCTATATCTCTATATATGACATTTTTCAACCGTATCGTTATGTTCTATCTAAATTAAAATTAGGTGTCCACAAACGAGTTCCCACAAATGAGAAAAAAACTATTTATGTGATATCAGCCGAACAAGACTATCAGCTTTAGACTGCAATTTAATCTGCTTCATATTCTCAAGCAAAATTTTTCTGAAGATATTTGACAAAACCCTGAATTGCCTGAGATATCACATTGTTTGACTCTTGCAACAGCTTATATGGTCTTTCAAATTCTGTGGCTTTTTCTTTATCCACAAAGTTACAGTTATATTTAAAATGCCATTAAATCCAGACAGTGTTTTCTGAGTTAAGCCTTTTCTCATTCTCAATTGCCCTTTCTTTAAAAATGAAGTCTATATCTTTCAAGTTATTAACATTGTCAATATTTTCCTTTTTAGAATAAATGTAGTTTAATTTAAAAATTAGTAACTGTTATCAAAACTTTCTACTTCTTCACAACTAGGTTCACAAAAAAAATCACAGTAAAAAGAAAAGTGAATAACCAAATTGATCAATTAAAACTTCAAAAGGCTGAGCAGTGACAACAGTATATGTCACTCAGTCATTTTCTGTTTCTTAATTACAATGACAAAACCTCAACAGAGGTTGAGAAAGAGGAAACTATTGATTATCTGTTAGACGAAGACCTTTAAGAGGCCCTAATAATTTAAACTCTAATTGTAATTTGAGCAAATCTACTTCTTATCTTATTGAAAACAAAGCAAACAAATATGTTTCAGGGCAGCAACTCAATGTCATTTTTAGAGACAGGCAAATGGACACAGAGACAATGTTGAGTAAATCAACTATTTATGCTCAGCTCTGCACGGTCTGGCTGGGATGGAGTTAATTTTCATCACAGCAGCTTGTATGGTGCTATGTTTTGGATTTGTGACCAAAGCCGTGCTGATAACTCAGGGATGTTAAAACTGGGTGGGGGAGTGAGCAAGAGGTTGTGTGGAGCTTGGCTGCCAGCTGGGGTTAACCCAAATCATCAACTCATCTTTCATTATTTTAAGGGTTTGATTATTGTTTATTTTCTTAATTCACTACATTCCATATATAATATCTGCAAAATACTATCTAAACTAAAGTACTACTGTATCAGATACCAGGCAAATGTGAACAACAGGCAGAAATTCAAAGAAAGCTAATTCATCTCATGGGAGATAAGTGTCCCAAGTTTTCCACCCAGAGGGATACATTTTCTGCCCCAGTAAAAAGCTCAAAAATAGCCAAATAGAATAGAGTATGTTGCAGTAATTCAGGTTACAGTAGCAAAGACATGGATAGCAATGGCAGGCTTCATAGAGAGGAGGAGAGATCACAGACTAAGCAATCCACATGTAATAGAAAGAACTTTCTTGAGACTAGCACTATTACCTGAGACGTTTTTGTTGACATTATTTCCTCATTCTCCTGTATTTTTATTATGAATATATTTGAAGATGCAGACACTAGGTTGTTATAATACTCTCTGCAGTTTAAAGTTTGAGCATTTTCCATTGTACCCTCAACTCTGGCATTTCTGCAAAGTTTTTCCTATCTTTCCAAACACGTACTGGCCCAGTTTTAGTCTCTGAAGGTCAGTAGTAGCAATCAGGAATTATACAGCTCAACCTTACAGTGCTAGGAAATGCTAAAACATCCTTTCTCTTTCTTTCCATTTGAAGTGTCATTATGAAGCATTATTTCCATTTCTTTCATTTTGTTTTAGCTTGCTACAGTCTTCTACTCACATTTAGGGGACACTTTGATTTTCTTATAAAATGATTTCGTTTCAAAGATATACCTTCTGTTCACCAGATCTACTACAGAAATATTTGCAGTATCCTTAACTATGTGGAGGCATTCTGCGTTCAGGCAACTTTTTGTTCTTATCCATCTATTCCTCTACTCATTATCTAAAACAATGTTAGGCAAGCAGTATATTACCTCCACATTTCTGGAGCTGTCCTCTGAGGTCTCCTCATCTCTTATCACTTATCTAACAACCTAGCAGACAACTTCCACATGTTATTTGAACTATTACAAGCAAACGCATTTCATTCGCTTAGTTTAAGAGCTAGAACACAAAACACGTTATTTATTTGCCTGGTTTAAGGTATTTCACATAAACATCAGAGTTGGCATTTAGTCAGACTCCAGGGATCGTGTCTACAAATTAGGTAGCCAAGAGAGGCACTTAATTGGGATTTGGATTATTAGGATAAAATGTGGCCACTGGCAACAGTCCAGATTCCTAACACTTTGCAATATTGTGTCAAAAAAAACCCAAAACAAACAAAACAAAACAAAGTTTAGCCAGTTTTTTAGCATGTATGGAGACAGCTCCAGGACAGCGTGAACAAAACTTTGCTTTAGAATAGATTTTTCTGATTCAACCAGGACTTGACTTAGACTTATTAAAGTAAATGTAACTAAAGTAAATATCCCTAAGGAACCTAGGAGAAAGAAGTGTTTACAGTTAAACTTTTAGGTTTCTTTGCCATGATTTTAAAATGCCACATTCGTCAAACACGGCACTGTTTCTTCCTCAGTAATTTGGAAAGGACAGTAATGATTCATAAAACAAGCTGCTACTAATGCTCTGGAGGGCATAGACGTGTTTTTGGATTAGTCTCGTAATTTCTTCTAGATGAGGCAGATAAGACCTTAGCTTCTATAGATACCAAATCGGATATTAAACATTAAAGTTGGCAGTAATTTCGTGGCCTACTGTGGGCAATTAAACTGTGGTGCAGGTTTTGTTGACTCAGTCTCTATACCTTTATTTATTTACATGTGATAATGTTGGTAGATGAAAACAAATCTGGAAAAAATGCCTCCTTCTGAATGAAAAAGTGGAACTAGATCTGTCTGTTTGACCTTTTGCAAACCTCAGAGGTATTTCAAAATGACGTCAGACAAAATCTCTTAAAATTTGTCACCAATATTCTGTTAATGTGTGTTATAGTGGAAAAATTGCTCTGCACAATTTTATTTTTTTAAGGGGGAGGGGAGAATGCCAGATTTGCTTAAAATATATTTTCATTATTGAATTCAACATAAATTGTAGTATTTTAGCATATTGCCTTTATTGAGGTGGGGTTTTTTTTATGTGATTTGTTTTTGTTTGTTGTTTTTGTGGGGTTTTTTTACTGGTTCAGTCTGATATTAAGCAGTTTCTATTTGAGCTACCACAGGGACTTCGTGAGTGCTGTAATTTAGATGGGTCACATCCTCATTCTCTTTCAGGTCTAGACTAAATTTTCTGTATGTATTGTATTTGTTGATGCATAGAAAGTTCCCATTTTTGGCTTCTGACAAACTGAAAAGAAAAAAGTCTTCCACTCAGTTGGCTAGAACTTATACAGCATACCAGGGCCACTCAATTTTGGAAACCAGAAACGTTTCATTTTTTCAGCAATGTGTAATAAACATTTTGTTATTTCAGAAATATTTTGGAATATTTTCTTTCACAAATAATCTTATATATTCATTTTACGTCCATTCTAGGACAAAACCAAATTTTGATGTATGGAACCTCTATATCATATATGTAGACCTCATTATTTTATAATTATAGGTGTATGAACATTTAGAATGTCAGAGGTCGGTTGCTTGAGGAAGCAACTATTTCTAAGCTTTCCACAATATGTCATGATATTTGAGAGAAGAAAGGACAGGTACCACCTAGCAGGGAATGCTCTGTAAATCCAGGCCCTCTCTTGCCTTGTGGCATGTTCATATAGCTGTGCCATCTGTTTTAGCATGAGGCACTGTTGCATTGATATAATGACATCCATAAAGGGAGTTGTTCCCTTATAACTACATAATTAGAAAAAATCACACTGCTAACCAATGTCGTTATACTAATACAGGATCAGTGAGTGGGCAGGGTCTACTGAAGCATGAGGCTGCATTTAGATGTGCTCTTTGGGCACAGATGAGTCAAGATAAGAGAAAAGCATTCCCATCTTGTTCTCTCCGCTCCCTTATTGCCTCAACAAAGATAATCACCCATCAAATCTGCTAGAAAAAATCCCTGTGTGGCTACCCCTTGTCAAAACGATAGAAGTGAAAACCCAGCGACACTGGGACTCTACTGTCAACAGTGACTGCTGTTTTCTATCATTTTGACATAAGCAGGTTGGGAGCATAGTTTTGTAGGCAGGTCTAAGGTAACAGTAGTCCCCAGGTAGGGTGGAGTGATGATCAGTAGCCTCTCAGTCCAGCTCAGGTGCAACCTGTGCATCATGTCTGACCATGGCCTGAGTGTGTGCTTATCCTCCAGCTGCTGATACAGGTGAAACTTCTGAAGAATTATTTGACTTCCTTTAAATAGACAGGTGAGATCCCAGTAGTGTTGGATCCTTAGTAACTGAGAACTAAACCAGCACCCAAGTATGGTATGAGTGAGAATTACACTTCTTATGGACAACTGTCAAAACATCCCCTAAAAGGAACTACTTCATACCATCTTCTGCATAATTTTGGACTTTGCCAACCCCTGGAAGACTTTGAAAAGCAGCTGTTCCAGATACTATGTGCTCTTCTATTTGGAATTTTTTTCTCTTTATTATTGATCTTTTCTTTCCAGTTTCTCTGCTTGTTTGTTTGTCTTTTTCTTTATATATTCTCTTTGACAAACTGCAGCTCTTTTTTCAGTGCATTTATTTACTTTGTTTTCTTCCACCTTCCTGTCTATTCTTCATCTCCGCTCTCTTGGAGATAGATGAGAGAATGATCACAGTAAAGTTTGACTCAAATCTTCCAACGTGCCACAAGTGAGGGGGTTCAAAATCAGGCAAAACTAGCCTGCCCCTTCATGTTTTGAAAAGACACTGAAGCAGTTGAAGTCGACACCTTCAGAAGAAAATGTTTTAAAAAAAATCCACTGTTTATATTGATAATTATGCCAGGTATAGGACTGTACAGTGTCGATAAAATTATACTGTGTTAGACTCCTGTGATCTTAAATCCAACTCACTCTCCTGACATGGGCTGACTTTTCAAAAACCAAAAATACTCTTCACATTTCCTAAACATCCAGTACTTCTTAAACCTGGCTTCCTTTTGTAAATCTTTCTTTTCCTGATGCTTTGTACACCTTTGTAAAGATTTCATTAAAAGAAATAAACATACATACATTATAAAACCCAAACCCCTTCTATTCATTTCCCTACTACAGCATTCAAGCTCTTTGTGGCACAGTGCCTAGTTTATATTACCAGGACGAGGTTTTTGCAAATGAAACTCTTTCAATTAGTGTTTCAGGAAGCAATTAAATTGTCTAAAATGTATTAATGAATACATTGAAATCTGGAAGAGTACCCTTTTTCTAATACTTCCATTATTAATGCACCATCTGTTTTGTTTTGTTCCCTCACTAGTGTACAGTTTCAGTAACCTCATGTCCACAGAAGACAGTATTCTCAAAAAGCAAAGCCAAGAAATTTAAGCTGATAATCAGTCTTAATTATACAGTATACATTCCAAATAATTTTACAGATACAATAATCAAGGATGATTTTTTTTTTCTCTCTTTTATTTAAGTGTTCTGTGTGGCAAAGCAGCTCTCTGAATAACTGTGGGTTTGATCTTCGTTTTCTTGCAACAATAAAGACAATTAAATATTTGGCTTC
The DNA here is from genome assembly GCA_003993805.1 of Himantopus leucocephalus. Lineage (NCBI taxonomy): Eukaryota > Metazoa > Chordata > Aves > Charadriiformes > Recurvirostridae > Himantopus > Himantopus leucocephalus. Next base: position 111,982,817 of record RSEF01000003.1, read on the forward strand.
AGTATGTGGGGTTATTGCTATAGCAGGCAAAGAAGCTAACTTTTGCACATGGACGCGTACAATAATTAGGTGTAGGGGCAGTAGAGCTTTCATTAGAGAAAAGACTACAGGCAGCAGATGCATTTGGGGCATTATTTGTGTAAAGTACTTGAAAGAATTTGAAGTAATCGAGATAGTGCCATGTGCATCACCATCTGTAGAGAGCATCCATGAAATATCCTGAGGTGATAACTTAAAAAGACGTATGAAAAATAGTAATTTATTCAGGCTGCCAGAAGTATTCCTTTCTGTTTTAAGGGTAGGAATCATCCCATTTGACCTCAAACCAAGCAAAAGCACCAAATAGTTTCAAATCTGCTCTAAATGGGAGAGATTGCTCACTTGTACCCATGCAGCTCTTTTATGGGGTGAAACAAGATGCAGGGCAAGGTGCCACACCGGCTGCTGTTACAGTGAGGGCAGAGCAGTTATCGCCCTTTCGCTTCAGTATTGAACTGGTAATTTTTAAGGATCAGAAGCAAATTCAATGTTTCCAGTCCCACAACAGCTGATCGTGAATATGCGTTTAGTTACGGGGATCCTGACATATTTGCTTCATCTTTGCTGGCTGTATTATGAACACAAATGTTTACAGAAGTAGAAGATTGCATGATAAATTTCTGTGGGCCCTCCAGCAGTTTCCACAAAGAGCATGAGGCATATCTGTTGTTTAGAATGGAGGCTCTTTTTTTAAAATATGAGGCCAGTTGATGGCAAAGGGATTGTGGTGGGATTTCTTTGGAAAGAGCTAGACCTTTGGACATGAAAGAGCCAAAATCTGCACAGCTTCAGAGAACTAACTACAAAGCACCTTTCAACCCAAGCTTTCAGAAAGGCGAGAGTTGATGTGCATCAGGAAGAGCTGGTGACGAAGGACATTATTTTGTTTTGATTGGTACCTCTGGTTGCTTGGGTTTGGTGTCGTGGGGTGGTGGAGAATGAAGTGGTTTACCTTTTTTATGTATTTAAATTATTTCTAGAGCCCACATTTGAAGTTTTAGTTCTGTTTTCATTAGATTTCTATACAAATAGTAACTAGTCCCATGGCTGTGCAGCATAAGAAGACTGGGAAATGGATTTTTACACTGCAAGGTTTTTTTAGATGTGCAACAGTTTACTATGCTTTGCTGGTTATTCTGCTGGTTAGTTAACCCCTCTTCTCAGGAATAAAGAAACCAACACATAGATCATGTGTGAGCAGATGGAAGGAGTTAACAATCAGTGTGAGGATTTTTTTTGCGCAGATGTGTGACTGAAACAGTGTAGACAACTACAGAGTACAAACCCAAGGTCCTCAGATTCCGCAGGCTGCACTGTAGTTGTTACCATTTTATCATTTAAAAATTAGCTTGGGTGTGTCCACTCGAGCTGCATTTATGTCCAAGCCCTCTGAGAAACCTATGGTCTGTTAATTCGTAGGAGCTTGAAGAGCAAAAAAGAAATTGCATTTATGTTCACTTTAAGGAGGCTTTTTATTACCAGAGCAGTGTGAAGGGATCTAGTATAAAGGAGATTTAGTCCTTAAATTTTAAACATTATATAAAAATTTAAATTAGTCTCTCTTCTTCAGATTGTTGTCATTATGGAAAGGTCAGAGATGATGAATTGTTTGTTGCCGCTGCAGATATAATGTACTGTACAGTTCTATTATTTGCTGTTGAAGAAAACATGATTTATTGGATAATGTCAGAAAATATTTGCTCCAGGCCTGCAATATATGAAATATATAGCCTGTATTCAACCATGCTGCTTAAGGGAACTACTGTACAATCCTCTGAGGCTAAAAAGGAAATCTTTCAACAAGTCTAAATTATTATTTAGTGATTCATCAACAACACTATGTCTCCAAAATAGTTTTTACAGCTACACATCAAATGCTCTAATTAATAAAAAATAAATCAAATAAACAAAACATGCACTAAGTGGCGTTTCAAATGCTACTGACCTTTACAGTTGTTTGAGGAGGCATCCTGTACGTTGCAACCACAGTCATGTGATGGGAGGCACAGTTAGAAAATCAACAAAAAGCTGTGGCTGCTAATAATAGATAGAAACAAGATGTACATTTAAACACTAACTTGTATAAAAAATCTAGGTAGAAACAGTTTCCTCATCTTATTTAAGCATTTTAGATTTAATTTTTATCCATTCCCAAACCAGAATTAAACAGCAGAAATAAACAAAATGCTAAAAACTTTAAATGTAAAGTAACATTTAGTTTGACTTGAAATTGTTTGCTTAGTTCTGATAACTGGAAAAATACTGCATTTAACTCAAAGTTAAAATCCAGAAGGTGAATTTAAATCACAAAATTGGAGATATTGGATGAACAGGGAAGGTTTTTTAAAAGACATTAAAGTTAACCACTTTTCTACAAATGTACTCAGTTCCAGGAAATTGGCCCTTTCTAGCAAATAAGGTGTAGAAAGTGTTGGAACCTGCTTCAGTTATGTGTTCTGGTCCCTAAGTCCAACATTTCATTTCTTATCATCAGTGTTTTAGCAATGTCCTAGCAATGGCCATTTTGAAAAACAACATCTTAGTCCAGCCTGTGCCAGGAGACCTTTTTTGAGCAATGGGACATGCAGCCATTTTGAAAATGTACAATTTTTCATGAGATGCTCTGAAACAGGTTTCATCCTTCAGCCTCTGCTGCCGAGTTCACCTTCACATATGAAAAATAGGAAGAGTTATAATTAGCTCAACACAGTTATTTTCAGAGTATCTGGTGCATCATATCTGCTCAACATGAGTGTCTCAAAGAGTGTGGGGAGATGGTGTAAAAAGAAGTGTAAGGAACACAAGAAGCTGGCAAAACTGGCATGTACATGAACACACACCAAGAAAGGCAGAGAGACATCTTTCCTAGGGTGTCTTTCGAGAATTATGACATCAAATTCTAAAGTGCTTTGCAAAAATGTGGCAAATTCATCTCAGCTGGTAGCTCTGTTAATGTCAGTGGAGTTACAGCAGGAATGAATTTGTTCCAATGAAAGCATCACAAGGAGTACACTACTGTTAGACTGTTACATTGGTTATTAACTCGCTTTCCTTTCAGTGCTAAAGAGTATAGCTAAAGCTTCATGGATCTATTTTTAAACTATGTAAAGTATTTGCCTCACGGATCAAAGAAATATGAAGCCAAACTTACCATAGCACAGACTCGCGGAAAAATGGGCTAGAATGAAAGAAATGTCTTTGAAATATTCTAGGGACCCAGCATGAAACCTGGTTAAAGTTGTATAGCTTTCCATTTGAAAGGTCACATTCAGAATTGGCTTATAACTTTGTGAGAGGGTTACTTTTCAAGCTGAAATTGTCCATAGTTATTCTCAGTCAAAGATTTTTTTTTAATAATGAGCAAAAAAGGGGCAGTGATTTTTAAAGTTTTACTTTTGATTAATTGCCTTCAGTGCATATGAGAGCAGAGACTGAGCAGCTGGTGTGTATCAGTATCAAGAAGGTGAAAAATCTGGTTCAAGCAGATGAGAAACTTGTCTCCCCAAGTGCGGAGAATGATTTGGGAAGCACTGAAGAGAGTAGGGGCTGTACTGGGTCTGGAGAAGATGAGAATGGTGGCCAAACTTGTGAACTTTTTTTAATTATTTTTTTTTTTCCCAAAAAAGTTCCCGTGGCATCCCACTTTCAGTCCCTCCAGAGTGGCTTTTCACTCTTGGAGCCCTCTGAGCAGTAATAAGTGGTGTGCAGCAAACAAAAACAGGAGCCCTAAACAAAGCCCACCTGTGTTCTCTGTCCTCTCTCAGGACCAGACTTGCACAAGATAACCACTCAGATCTATGCACAGAAAGAGATCACCTCGGTCCTGTGTGGGTAGTTCCGTTTCTGATATGCTGATTGTAAAGTTTGGATAGAGCCCTGGCTGAGGTTGCTGAGCTAATTCACAAGCTAACCACTACCCTGACATCTTCTCCCTCTGAAAACATGATGTGTGTTTCCAACCTGAGCTCTAGATTAGGCGTGTGGTGAAAAAGCACAAGCTAGTGAGGCTCCCACAGCCTGTGCTAGATCCTGAGGCGTCATTCATTCAGGGGTGCATATAGCCAAAACCAAATTTAGGAAAAGGAACTTCTCCCCAAAGTCCATGAAGGTTATCTGATGGACAGTATCTAGGAAACAAGCCCAGCTGGGGCAGTCCTAAATGAAGATCAGGATCTCTGCCACGATTTGTGTATTAACATGATGGAGGTGTTTTATCAGCAGTTGTTGGATGACCTTTGGCCCAAATTGGGAAAGGAGAACACTGCTGTATCAGATGTTGTCCCAGCCCTCCATCACCACAGAGAAGCTTTGTCCTCCTTCCCTCCATGGCCTCCCCCTTCCCTAACCCCAGAGACAATGCTGTTCCCACAGCTGCCCTCTGGTTTCTCATGCTGCTCCTGCAACAGCTGGAAAGACAAGTGGCTTGTGCCCTGGCAGAGGAACTGAAAACGGGCTCTACCGATGAACCAGATGCCTGCTTTGTGGAGTTACCCTAGATGAAACCCATCCTGTTCACCTACCAGTGCACATGCAATCTCAGGCTAACACCTCTCCTTCCTTTTCTGCTTAAAATTGTCCTGAATTAGCTGAAAACAGAGCCCTGCTTTCTGCTCCATCCACCTGAGAGGACAGAGAAAAGCCTGCACAGGTGCCTCCTCAGCATTGCCCATTTCCTGGCACCAGAGAATCCTACCCCTCTCCTTGCTGTAGTCTTTTTTGTGTGGAATAAGATGCAGCGGTAAACAAAGAATAAGCTTTGTCTGTTCAAACACGTTAATGACCAACCAGTCAATACTATCTTATTCATTTATTAGAAACTGAGAAAATGCCTGTTACCTTTTGAGACCAGAATGCTGCAGGTGGTGGGTTTGTTTGTTTAGTATATAGAAGTTATCGATCAGAATATTTAGTCAAAAGTTAGAATGCTTATTGTGAACAGTTGCTGAGATTTGTGGTTTTACTGAGCTAATCTAAAGCAAAAATTATTAAAGTCAGGTCAATAATATGGATTGCTCCCTTCTTTAACATCTTGCTCAAAGAAATACAAATGAATTTATTTATATCCATTTGTAATATAGATTTCTGCTTCCATTTCTAATATACTAATGTTTTTTTCTTGTGGGAATTCAACTGCTAGGTCTTTCCTTATCATATTTACTGTCATTAAATATGTTGAATAATTTTGATACATAATTCAATGTGTATATGCTGTATACTAGTTTCATAAAATTAGTGTTTAAGGCTCTTCCAAAGTTTTAAAAAACATTTAGAAAGCAGATATGTTATTGGTTCTTGACTCAGCTTGGGAAATATACTTTCGTATTTCCCAGCAGTATATAAAGCCCCTTTTGCTATATATCACAAACAGATTTCCTCCCCTATACCTTTCTAGTTTCCTCTGGGAACACGTTGTCTGCATTAGACCTTCACACACTGTAAATCATACCCTATCTTCCTACTGTGTTCTGTTTGTTGCTACAAACAGGAGCCCCATACTTCCTTTCTTGAAGTCATTTGTACTTTGGTAACCAGCATTTAATGTACGTAATTTCTGTTTGAATAAGCCTATTGCAGCTTGCTTTTATATTACTGCTCAATTATAAAGCACTCCAAATGCATTATGAAAACTTTGAAGGTACAGAAAATAAAAGGTCATTTGCAAGGAAAACATATACAAAAGGTCACATTTGATACTTAGATACGATTGATGCTTTCCTGCATCCCAACTACTCCTCTTTTGAGCCATGGTGCTGTATTGATAAGCACACTTATCTTTCTCTATGGTAAAAATGTGCTGCTTTCTAGAATCAGTCAAGTACTACAAAAACTAGTGGGGTCTCCCCAGAGGCATGTCCTCGTGTCTAGTTGTTCATATTTGTGTTTTTCATCTGTCTCGCACAAGCATAGCGTCCACATTCGGGCACATTCATCACTTCAGCATTAGGAGGCTTATCACTTGCTGTCACAAGGTGATCCACTGACAGATGCTCTGGCATTTTCATCACCCTCGACACTGTTTCCATTATATCTTGTATAGGTTCTCTGAAGGGAGATGACAAGCACATGTGGAGACAAATTCTTTAAAACACTGAGTAAACCCCAGTCTTTCTTTTTGAAAAGTATTGAATGTTTCTAGCTTATTTGAAAAGGAGTTGTGCTTTCTGAAGAATTTTGGGTTTGAGTTATTTTGGTAGCAGGTAGATTGTGGTGGCGGTGAAGCTTCTTATCCATATGCATAAAATAATTACAGTCCTTTTAGAGTATTTTAATTCTTCACACTATATTTATTACAACTCACCAATCTCAAGGCACTTTAAAACATATGCAGTAAATTTCACACAGGCATCCCTTTGTCATGTAATTAAACCAAGTTACAAAGAGCTGAAGGATGGCACGTCCAAGGTCCTACCATAAATTGGAAAGCCCCTTTCAGCAGATCCATAGTACCTCATTATATCACTAATAAACATATGTGCTGGTTCTTTTTTTTTCCCCAGAGCACTGGCAGCCAGTCTGGAGTGGTCTGTAGGTGGAAACTCTAGAAAACAATAATGTGGCTTTAGAAATAATACTGTTGCCTATCTCCTTTGTAATAACCTTTCTTGTTCAAACCCAGCAGAAGAAAAAAATAAAAATTACTTGTGTTGTTATGTGCCTTTTTTTGGTAACTTGAACTATTTACCGTATCTCCATTATTTTCCTCTTCTGCAGGGAGGGCATACAAAAACATATTTATTGTACTGTCTATTTTAACTTAACCACAGGGCTGCAGGTTTAATATCTCAGCACTTCACAATCCTCATGTTTACAACATCCATGAGGTAGTAAAGTTCCGCTTGTAGATGGTATTATAAGATTATTTTCAAGGCTGAAAGTGTTTAGAGATTCCTTGAAATTCTGCTGTGTACATTATAACGTAGACAATCCTTCCTTCATGTACAAGAGCAACAGCAATTATCTCCATAGAAATACTCATTGAAAATCAGAATATAACATAATACTATGTATATGCTCCTGTAGGACTGAGTCTGCTCCCTGATTTGCTTGTAAACCACCATAACCATCCCGCATCCTGCACTGTGTTGAAAGGAAAGTTGTTTTCATGCTAGGGCATTGCTGTTGCCCCTCAGTGTGACGATGTTTGGTGAAGGCAATCTTCAGGCAATACAGGATAGCAATGTCAACACCTGCGTGCTTAGCCAGCATATGAAAAAGTGCAGAGAGAACAATGTTCACAAGCCGCGAACAGGAAAGCAGCTATCTGGGTGGAAGTGAAAACTATGTCTTTTCTAATTAGGTCAGAACCGAATGGTTTGAAAAGGTCCCAAAACTACTTTTGCACTTGTAGTTGGTCACTGACGGTGTGCATGGATGTCTGGCAGCGTTTTTAGTTCAGGCTGGGATATATGACAGTATTTACTGTGGATGAGCATTTTGTGGATCTTGTTTTATACTGTAAACCTGGCAAAAAGAAGGTCCTGAGAGAAGTCCTTAAAGGAACTATTTGTCCTTTTTCCTATTAAAAAAAAAAATGTGGGTAGTTTTTTTAACATACACTGTGTATGCAAAGGTATTTTTATCTTGGTTTTTAGGTTAGAGAGGGTTGTTTGTTTTCATCTGGGTTTTGGCTTTTTGAGTTTTCATACTGTTGCTGTTCATTATTTTGAAAAAATGTGGAAATAAACACTTTCAGACAATTCATGGAGAGCACAACCAAGGCTTCTGTATGTTCCTCCCCCATTTCATTTCTCAAAGACTCCACAGGGTAGGCAAGAACCCAACTTCTGAAATTTAGATTTATCACCAAGATGCCTGATCAATAGATCTTTGATCTCAGTAGGACTCTCCCACTGGGAGTTGGACTAGGTGCAGATTTATTTAGAACAAAGCAGCCTGTGTGTGGCTGTTCCCAGATGACTTTCTGAGTGCTGTACATTTGTAGGGATTAGTTTATAGGCTAGCTAGCTCAACAGATTTTTTTCCCCATGGTTATTTCAATGTATCAAGGCATAAGACCAAGACAGTCCAGATATGTCGGATTACACATTCTCTTCTGAATATATTCTCTTGTTTTTCTAGTACATTTTCTGGGCTAGTTGTGTTTGTTCATTTGTTTAGCTTTATATAGTCGTGTTCTAACATTTGAATTGAGCCAGCAAGGTACTCCTGTTCAAAAGACTTTTGTGAGTAAGAATGATCACCTGAACAAAACCCACAAAATATTCCAGGTAAAATTCACCCTTTTTAATTATAACTTCTCTGGTAGGCCTGAGAGGCATATATAAATTTTTTATATGCACAACAACGAGAAGCTTCTTCATGAATGCCATTAGTACAGTTGCTCTCTGCACTTAGGAAAAAAGCAGATTCCCATCTTTAGCGTAACTAAATTATATGAGTCTAGTGAGCAGTGATATAAATAACAGCACTGATGTCTTCAAGCATCAACTGACGTTAGACTCGACAGGTTCTAGTAATTGAAGAACCTGTGATTGACTTAGCAATGCCTGTGCCACTGTATGTTGCTGTAGAAAGGTTCTTTCTCTGTGTCTGTGATGAGGGGCAGGGGAGTCTAAAGCAAAAGAAGGACAAAAATGATTTTAATTTGTTAATCTCAAATGTCAGAACCACAGTGACTTTAATCATTGCTCTTTTTAAGGTCCCTCTATTATTCCTGATTTTTCTGCCCATATTTTCCAAAGTCTGAAGTGAAATAAAAAGAGATAATTGGCTTTGTATTGATAGCTGCTTCTCTACTCATTGGTCAATAGCTGATGGGTACTCTTGGATCTCCAGTGTTCTGTGGGACCTGAAAAGTTTACAGAGCACATGGATAGCTACCACGATGCTTGTGCATCCCTGGAGAACTTATTCTGTAAACATTTGTAATTGGCTACGCAGCCGTGGTTCAGAGTGTTTGTCACAAAGCAGCATTTATAGGACTCATTTGAATTTATAATATCTAATTTGTGCGTGTTTTTATCAGAAGGAGAGGGTTTGACATGAGCACAGGGGCAAAATAAGTCATAAATTAGGGCAGTGACTTCTCATAATACTTCAAAATTCCCCTTACTATTCCATTTTTTCTGACACATCATCTCTCCCGGATGCGACGAGAGTGAAGCACCAGCTATGTCTGTCAGCAACAGTGTCTTAAAACCCTGTTAAATGTTCTTGAACAGGAAAGTTTTAGTGCTTATAACTCGGCGAGCAGGGGAGGAGAGCCGTGTGACCTCCTTCTGTCTGCTGCTCCTCTGATACTAATTTCAGGCTGCTGACTGATTGGCAAGCCGCAAACCTGTTAGCAAGAGATTTTTAGCTGTGGGATCTGAGACAGGGTTGTTTAATAGTGTCTAGGTCTGAAAATGAATTCCTTCAAAGTTCTGGGAGGGTTTGGCTTCAATATTCATTTCAGTCCTTTCTGTCAGTGGAGGTTTTCAGGAACAGATTACACAGAAGTGTATCAGGAATGGTTAAGGTATAGCAAAGATGGTTTCTGAGCACAGGGTTGGAATAGATGATGTCTTCATACGTCTTCCTCACTTATTTTGTAGGTTTGTGATGGTAAACAGATCTGAGCCACAAGATTCTGATAAAGATGCAAAAAGTAATGATGCTTTGGGCTAAAGGGGAAAGAGTAAATCAGATCTTATGGTCCCATTACATTGTGTAAAATTAGTCTTGGTAAAGAATATCCCTACTAATGGACTGAAGCATTTAGTCTGGACCTGCTGGACCTAGATAACACCTTTTCCTTCTTTTTAGTTCCTTAACCTATCAAATACAAACCTATCACAGCCTGTGCTTCCTAATGTCTACGTTTCTGATCTTTCCAGTTCCTGGCCTGGTCTGAGAAACCAGAAATGGTCTTTTTACAGGCTTATCTCTGGATTAACATTTTCATGATGTAGGAGACTTAAAATGTTCTGACCTTAAAATGTTTCATCGCCCTGTACTCGGCACTGGTGAGACCCCATCTCGAGTACTGTGT
>RSEF01000003.1:112008732-112023412 GCA_003993805.1 Himantopus leucocephalus
AGATTGGACCAGATGATCCTTGAGGTCCCTTCCAACCTGCTATGCTATGATTCTATGAAAGCCAGCACTTTGTAATCCGGTTGTTAAAAAAAGATGGTGGACCAGTAAAAGGAAAAACAATACGGTCCTGAAACCACCACAGAAAAGTACTTGTTTCAAACTGACAGTTGGTCTTGATTGAGCTGTCTTTGGTGAAAGGAAGATGAAACAACATGGAAAAAGCATTGCAGACCACAGCCATTCAAAGTGGTTGATGACACTATGATAACAAAATTATCAACCACCACTGTAGACACAAAAAAAGGACTATTTTAGGAAACATTTCCAACTGTGTTTCCTCCAAAATGCTTTGACTTCCTTACTTACAAGGTTAGACTGACCTAAAATAGTACTGCAGTCAGTGGGCAACATTGCCAGCTATGTGTCAGAGATGGCTAGCGAAGAAGAAAAGATTTCCGTATGTGCTCATATCAGAGTACTCATCAAGAAATGGCTGTGAAAAAGCTGAAAAATCTCTGGGTGTGAAAGAACTGGTCACCAGAAGCTTTGCCAGCAAGACTGCTGTCATTTTTTTCACACTTCCTTTCATACAGATCGCAATCTTCCTCTTCCACCTCCTCTTCTTCAGGACAGCAACTCTTGGATGGGCTCCCAGATTTAACATCAGTGAAAGAAAAAGGACCAAATGTCTGAAGAAATCCTAAGGGTTTTGACCAACCATTAAGAAAAACAAATGTTTTCTGCCTAGAGACTGAGCTTTTGCAAATGCTTGTCACCAACCAAGGAAAATTAAATTATTATGTTTTAATCTGATTTTGGTTGTTGTTTCTTTTTCCTGATATCCACAAATTGACCAAATTCTTCAATTAGCAAATAAAATAAACAGATCCAGAGAATTCATAGCTAAACGTAAGGGAGGAAAGTAGTACAAAAAAAATGGGGATATAAGGGTAAGGTAGAGGGAAAGGAATGAGTAACAGTCAGTGTCTCTCAGGTACTTTTGAGCAGCCTGATTTTTCCCATTGCACATTGAGTGCAGTACTAAGAGAAAGAAACTAAGACTTTTATAATATAGATGGATTGGAACAAAAAGGAAGGTGGGAGAAACAGACTCATATATGAAATGAATGAACGAAGCAAGAGGGACAGTATAAATATGAGCATTTGGAGGATGAAAGCAACTGAAGGACAGACAAAGAGCTAAAAGATCCAAAAGCAGTAACTAATTAAGTAAAGCAGCCAACAAAGCAAAGACTACTGAAACTGATAAAAGCAAAGTCATTGATTGATACTAGGTTGACTAGTGCTTGGTTGCTGGAGCAGAAGATGATGGCAGGCAACCAGGCACACCTCAGCTGCTTCAAGTGTGAAGGACGATACGGATTCTCCCTGAATGACCCAAAAGACCTGAGGATGGGTAAACAACTGACTGGCAAGGAAATGAATGCAGCTTTATTAAAGTCAGATAAAATCAGATGGGAAATGTGGCATTAATTTTAAGCATATGGCATAAATGATAAACCACTGGAACAAACTATTGAGAGAGGAGGTGGACTCACCATCTGCTGGTACTTTCAAAACTAAGATTGCATATCTTTCTGGAAAATAAATATTTTATACAAGCACATGTTACTGAGCTCAAAACAGAAGCAGCTGCAGGAAATCGGAAGTCTGTGAAAATATACGTCATCAGAATAGTTGAACTAATGGTCTCTCTGTCCTATAAATCTGTAAAGGTTTCCAAGAAGCACCTTAGGAGTAGTAAAATGGCATCAAATGGCATATGGAAAATAAATCATTGATGCCAATACACAGAGTGATACAAAACAGACCATAATAATTAAATCTTGTTTGTGTGTGTACACAAGTTTAAATAAAATTTGAATAAGAAAAAAATTAAACACATAGCTGAGGTTCTCTGTAAGCTTAAAAAACTGTGCACTGCTGTCATGATCTCTGCAGCAAAATGACTGTGATACTGTCAATTAGGAGGTGATACTGTAAATTATGAAGTGAAAGATTAAAATGAGGTAGTGCAATGTATCTGAATCATAGTGCCACATATTCCTGCTTGGATTAGGATTTAACTTCTGGTATTTTGTATCCTTTGCTAATTAAAATCAAATATCCACAGATGGAAGCTACTTTATACACTTGACCTGTGTGGAAATCAAAGCTAACCCACTGCCGCTACAGAGCTGAAATCTGTTTTCCCTTTGTCACCAAATGCTACAACCTCTGTAAGAGCCCATGACAGCAAACTGTCATCCTTCAAAAATAATACAGGTTTTTCTCCCCAGTCACTAAATTTTATGAAAGCTGTAGTTCCAGGAAGCCAAAACAGGAGACAAAAACCAAGACAAAAACCCAAGTTATTTCCATTCTTATTTTACTCAACATTGCTTGAAGCCTCCACAGTCAACAAGCAGGAGTAATGTTATCAAAGGCAGGCATCTACGTTAGAAATGCTTCTATCTGAGCTTGTCACCCCACCTCCATTTAGAGGCAGCAGAAAGAAATAAACACTTCTAGGATGTGATTCCTCCTGTTTTATAGTTGTTGTCTAAAATAAGGCAGATGAAAGTGCCTGTTTCATTTAGAGGAAGACAAGAACGGAAAGTGCAGCATGGACTTCTAAAATTAGGAAAGATAAATTCCCTTCTGCCTGTCTCTTTCTGAAACAGAAGAGATCTGGAATATCTCAGAAGTTTTCTAACCCTCGTGTATAAATGGAGAGATACAGCATACAGCTCACTTGGTTTAAAGCATTGACAAAAGATCTTTAGAGTTTTAACTCCAGTAACTAGCTTGAGTTGCAGCTTAGACTTCCCTAGAAACTTTTGGCAAGATGCAGCAGCCTAAATCAAGGACCATATTAGATACCTTGGGATATCTGAGACCTGCAGGTGGATGGGAGATACAAGACAGGGCCTACAGGATACACATGACCTTGCAGCTAAAGGTCAAGGATACCCCACTGCATCCGAAATGGCTGTGATCTGAATGTTAACTTCTTGTTGCAACCTAATTTCCAGCCATTTTGCTTTAAGCAGTCCAAATTAACACCATAATCTCATTTGCTGTATGGACCAAGTGCATTGTCATTGGCAAGGCAATCCAGCAGGTTGTCTCTCAGCATTGGTGGGTAAGGATGCTTTCCCCAGTTCCTTCTGACAAAAACGTTGCACCTCACCCAAATGTGTGCTTCTGTTCCACTGTCACGCCCTATCTTTACTTGCATAGTAACTTCCATAAACATTATCCATTTTCACACGTTTAGAAATTAAATTAGATTTTTTTTAAATCTAGGGTGTCCTACAGGATTCAAGGGATATAGAAAAACCTTTCAAGGGACATCATTATAGTACTAAGCCATACTTCCTCACATGGTTTTCATATTAAAAAACCTTTGTTTTCCTGTGTGGAAATTTTGACTTAGAACTGCCTTATTTAACCTGTTCTAATATGTAAATGAATATTTCACATCATACCAGTCTTTTATTCTCTTTTATCCTAAAATCTTAACATTTACAAATTTATTATATAGAACATTTATTTTATATTAAATTTAATTAATAGAAACTATTCATAGTCATTTGAAATGCACTCCACGTTGATTGAAATAATTAGTGTAGGGCTACTCAATATTTACTTAAGATATGAATCTAGAGGGATTTGATAAAATTAATTAGCGGGAACTAATTATAGTTAGGATATGAGTTAGGGTTTAATAAATATAATTACAGAGTACAAATGATAGATTCTTAATTAATAGATACTAGTTGCCAAACATTGAAGAGAGATTATCATATTTCTGTGCAGGACATGCTATTCAGCACACCTTCAGTTCCAGTGGAAATAGTGACATTTAAAGTGCTCAGGGAGGGGGCTTGAGAGGGAGTTAAAAACAGATAAACTAATTTGTTTCAATTTTGCAGTGAAAGTATCAGATCAATTAAGGAAAGCTGCCTTCTAAAAAAGGATACATTCCTGCTTGTGGTGTATTGGCATATGGCACAGTGGCTATGGGACAGAATTTTAGAGGTATTTAGGCATTTAATAATCACGATAAGCGCCTGATGGGATTTTGGTATTACTTAGCTGTTTCTGAATATTCAGCTTGGCACCTGTTCTTTTCTTTTATGTGCCTATCTCTCTTTAAAAATGCAGCCTTCACTTTGTCTGTGCCTTGCTGTCCTACCCAAAAAATGGGGATAATAATGTTTTCCTACCTTAGAAAGGTGTTGTGGGTATAATTTCTTCAAAAACTGAAGTAATCAACTAGTAGAGTATTAGAAGCTGTATAAATATTATGAAAAATTGATGGAAGAATTGCTCTCTATTTTGAGGCAGAAAGCTGGCCATGTTTTAAATTAACTTTCTGCATTTGGATTCTCCATCCAGTTAGGGTTCATTGCACCCTAGAGCTTCTTAACATATGTCTACATAGCAATCCAGAAATGCAATTGCTGTGTCATAGACTGGCATTTGACCTGTGTGCTAGCACTCCACAAGAAGGACGGGAGTGACAGGACACATATTCTATTGTTCCAAAACGTGAAGGGCAGGTTCATAAAAATTGCAATTACTGACAAGCTAGTGAGGGAAGAAGTTGATTACTATTTGGATGAGAAGAAAACTGGTCTATGACATCTTTTATTTTCCCTTAGCCACTCCTAAGAGATTATTTAAAGAATACTCGCCGGTTCAGTCTGAATCACATATCATCTTAACTAATCAGAAATCAAATTTCACACTTACACAGAAAGCCATGAAATTATAAAAGGACAAAAAAAAAAAAAAAAAAGCATATTTATAGTATGAACAGCCATGCTGTCAAGAACAGAAATTTCTGTGTATTTTCCTTTTAAGAATTCAGAGGAAACTGAGGTATGGATGGGGTATTTTGCCCTGGCACATTTCCTCCCTTCATCCCACTTGGAAACTGCAATTAACTCTCAAACAAGTAAACTGGACTAGGTGTTCTCAAGTTCACCCTTCCAACCTAAATGATGCTGTAATTCTGTGAACAGCCATTACTCAGAATCCAAAAGTGCAGCTGTGTCTCCTTCTAGGACAGGAAGAACATTACATTTAAGGCAACATTCATTTTTCTCTACAGTTTGCCCCTTTCAGAACACAACTAAGTGCCCCAAGTATAAGAGATGCTGGCTACTTTCTGCTCCCATGTGTTATGTATTTGGCTGTTCATCCAGAAAGCCTTATCATTCAACCAAATGGATAAATTCTTAGCTTCTAGCTAGGCTCCCACCTTCACATAGAAATGTTTGGTCAGAACAGACCTTAAATGACATATTTTTGCCAATGTAGAAAAATTTCTAGCAGTTTGGCATTATTTGGCTGCCATCAGCTGAATATCCAGCTGGTGCAGAAATGCAAAAGCACACCTTCTTCACAGCAGCTCATTGAACCAGGAGTTTATCTGTTTGCCAAGTATCCCATAGTGGGAGTCAGTTGAGAAAAACATGAGGTCAAGCCGAAAAAGGGAAGGTATTGAATCATAGTATCACCCAGACATTGCTCACCAGTCAAGTCACCTCGTACCTGCTGGTTGAGGCTTATTCAGATATGACTGTATTAGCTAGATTTAATTTTCTTCTCCATTCTTTTAAGTATCTCTGTAAAGCATAAGGCTTTAAAATTCACTCATTGCAAAAAACTCATCTTTTCCCCCTAAATTCAATGCAAAATAACAGAAAAAACCCTCAACATTTTATACCTGCCATAAGCATTAAATAGTACTAAGTCTATCAAATTTATTAGAAATGCTTTAATTCTATTACATTATTGTATATGTCATTCATAATAGCAATAAGACTGTAAAATAATGTCTTTCCTTTTATCAGTGTCTTAATGAAATAATACTGGGCTCCTACCAGAGCCAATGACAAAATTCCCCAAAGTGCTCCAAAGGCCAGATTGCAGCAGACATTGATGAGTAAAAGAAAGAGAGGTAATGACCAAAGATACTTCCCTCTTTTCAGACCGCATCTGACTCAAATTGAGAAATGACATGATCTCTAATCCCCTGTGACCTTCCCAGAGAAGTGTGCGTAGGCTGAGGGTAGGAAGCCACTCTTCCAGCAGCAGTGGGAAATCTGGTAATCAGCAGCATCTTGGCCACCGTGTCCCAATTTGAACATCAGAAATTGACTCTTTCGGAGCTACAGTACAGACTGCACCCCATAAGCCAATAAACGTTACCTTTATGCATAAAGCTTCACCCTTTAATAGGTAGGTGGTCATCTCTCCTGAGGGGCTGCAATTTGTAGCTTCACGGGATCTAGCATTCTAAGAGCACAAAGGGGTGTATTCGTTACTCACAGCGATGGGAACAGACAGGGAGAAGGGCAGGGTTAATGAGTAAACAGAAAGGAGCAAGTTGTTAACAGAGATATAGCCCAGGTTTATAGACTGATTCCCACATCTTTCTCTTAGTAAAAATAAAAATTTAAAAGTATGTGAGATGCACGCATACACAGAGGAGAGGAAATAAAACACCCAGCGTTTAGAATGGATACAGAGCAGAACACATCATTTATTTATGATTTATTTTCTTTGTCCCCTTAAATGAACTGTCACAGTGGCAAGGGAGAGAGAGCGATCCTTCATATGTTTGTACTGAAAGGAATTTTAAATACGTAAAGACAGACTGGGAATAGCTGCCAAACTGTAAACTGCAGCTCTTCCTTTGCAGGCTTTCTCTTCTACAGCCTACCTGGAAGGCAACAGTAATAGACTCTTGTGCAATTTCTACCTTGCTCCTTCACGCTAAGCAGTGCTGACAGACACATCACTGCAAGTTTGTCTCTTTATTCAACAGTAGTACACACCTTAAAGGAGACCTCTCAAGTCTGAAGAGTGAGCGAGCCTCCTCCACCCACTCGTCTACTTTCTCCTGTCATTATCACGCCATAGGTTATCGCTCTTCAGAATTACTTCTCTCCATCCCTCCCCGACAAAGTGATCTCACACGAAAGTGTATAGCAAGAAGATATTGGCACTGTAGGGCAAACTTGGCAAATACGACACACTTCTTTGTCGGTGAAAACTTGGCAATGTCAATATAGTGCTCCTCTCTGTGGATCATACCAATCCACTTGTGCAAAATTCACAGTGTGTTCAAGCCAAATGCCAAAATATTTTGCTTAAAACAAGGTCAGACAGAAATCCAGGCAAGGAAAGGCATGTCTGAACCAATGTTTAAAAAAGAGCCCTAAGACTACAGACTTATTTAAAACCAGTAGCCAATTAACTGCCCCTTCCTCCTTATTCTGTACAAGTGAATTTGTGTGTCATTATAAGCAGTTGTAGCACTTCCAGAAGAACAAGTTTGCGTTCAAACTCGGCAGAGACTATTCCAGCTTGAACCAATTAGGCTCACAGTTTCTGAAAGGATTAATCCCACAGTGTGATAGTGCTTCCACACAGAGTCCGGTTAGGCATCTCATGAGAAGCGGTGCAATCTCAGCTCAACAGTGGAGATGAGGTCCTGCTGGGTCAAAGCAAGAGGTGTTAATCACAGCCTCCCTCACCTTCTACTAGGAGGGGGCCTGTTTGGGAAGGGGTCGGCAGTGTTGTGGTTTGGGCTGGGCTGACCACTAAAACGAAAAACAGATGCTCTCTTTTACCTCTCTCCCATTCAGAGACGGAAGCGAAAACTTATGGGTTTAAAAAGAAACTAAACTACTTTAATGAAATATTAATAATAAAATAATAAAAAGAAAAAGATAATAATATTAGTAAGAAAATAATGAGATATACAACATACACAAAATCAGTATCGAGCTCCCATGATGGCAATCATGTCACCAGCAGGCATGGGGAAAGTCCCAGACTGGACTCAGTGATGGACGGGAACTGGATTCTGTATCTGGATTCAGGAACGCATGGATCAGGATCAAAGGCAGACCAACAGAGTGCTTCTCAGACGTTGGCCATTGAAGAAAGCAACTAACCCCTATGATTCTTCAGCTTTTATACTGAGCATGAGGCAGATGGGGTGGAATATTCTATTGGTCAGTTTTGGGTCACCTGTCCTGTCCACTACTCCCCACAGTTGCGACCCCTCTACGCTTTTCCACTTCTGACCCTCCAACGGGACATATAACAAAATTAGCCGACCTTGGTTGTTATAGGAATAAGTGTAAGCAAGAGCTTCTCTGCACACCATTTCTTTGGTATTCACTATGAACCTCAAACCTTATCTGCTAGAAGCAGCCACAGTCTGAAAAATATGCCATTAATTTTAGAGAGTTAGTTAAAAAAGGCTTAGCTGCAACGTAAAATCACTAAAAAGAAAATTGGCTCTATTTTACCTCAAACCAGGACAAGCAAGGATCTGTGAACTCCTGGAAGTAGAAGCTCTGTCCTTCCAGGTCATTCACGTGAGGGTTTCAGAGTAACCCCTTCAGCTACCTCTTCAGAAAAGTCACTGGATCTGTAGCTGGTTAAGGGCATTTAACTTTATGTTAATGCTGTCTGTT
Source organism: Himantopus leucocephalus (assembly GCA_003993805.1). Lineage (NCBI taxonomy): Eukaryota > Metazoa > Chordata > Aves > Charadriiformes > Recurvirostridae > Himantopus > Himantopus leucocephalus. Next base: position 112,017,240 of record RSEF01000003.1, read on the forward strand.
TTGCTATTTAGAAAAGGCTCATTTTGCAACATTACATGCCATGTCTGTGTTTGCTGAGCTAGTTTTAAAAAAACGAATGAATGAACAGAAGTTTCTGAAGGGAGTGGCTGCGATATCTAATTTCCTATCTGTTCTGATCATACCTCCATTTCTATTAACACTCTTCTTGGCCTGTGCTTCTAAGCCCATGAGAGAGTTTTCAGCCATTACTTCCCACAATCCTCTCCATACATTTCCCATCACAAACTCACACTGATCAGCAGTTGTCAGAAATATTATGTCTGCCATTGATGAAGACATCACATCCTCCTGTCTATACCACTGTCACTTCTTCACACGTACGCTGCTAAACTGGCCATATCCACATTGAGATTAAGAGCTTAGCAGGAATGGACATTTCATCTAGAAAATAAAAATGGTCAGAGTTACAGTCAATAGTCTGTCCCGCACTTGGCAGTGCAGCGGACTAGGATGCTTAGGGTGTGCCAGTTCTTACAGCCGAGAAAATGATGTGACAAGATAGATCCCTGTTTCCCAGTTCTTAATGACTACCTACCTGTTTCTAACTGGACCGATTAAATGTGGTTCTTTGTGCTGACGTGGAGCAAAGCTTGAATTCTTCTATGTGGAAGGGCAGAACATTACGTAATTATTGCTTTCCTACTCTAACTCAGATTTTTCTTATAAGTTATTAAAACCATAAATGTAAGTTTTGCTAGTAGTTTAAATCCTAATTCATCCATTCACAGTCTTTGACTACCATAAGGTAAGTAAAAACATGTCCTGAGGAAAACTGGCTCCTAGCTGTCTTTTGTCTGGATTGTGGCTTCTTGGAGACAACTGGCTCTGGATTGTCAGAGGCAGAGTTTGCTAAATGATTGCCCTCTGTGCAGATATTTCTAAGTTTTTGTTTCATCATTCAACAGGTAGATTCATTTCCACCAGCAGGGTACAAGTTAGTCTGAAATACTGTAATGATCCAATACCAAGAGGAAGATTATTAGAAGGACTCACCTTATTCATCTGAACGTGTACCTTGACTCGTCTCTCTCCGTACCACAGGGTCAATCCTAGAGGTATCTACTACCACTTCTGTTGCCTTTTAGTTTTTGTTACAGAAGCATTTTCATTTTAAAGGGGCTATGGAGAATTAGACATCTATAAAGCAAATAGGCTTTGAGGAGGAAATTTTCCATTTTTTTTATTTGGACTGAAAGGTCATTTTTCAGTCTAAAAGAAAAAAAAAATCCACTTGGCTGGTGCAAGAGCAGCAAACCCCCTAGCTTTTGCACATTGACAGAACCTCCTCTACTTTTCAGGTAAGTAAACCTGCATCCTTTCTAAAACTGCTGTTCTTAATGCCTGACTTCTTATCTTGAGGATAACAGGCCGTTGCCATTTAGGAAGATATCTTTTTCCCCCCTCCATTCAGTAAGCAGATGGACTAGAAAACGCAGCTCAACTCCCTAGCCATGAACTGTCTCTTAGGGAAAATTTTCTGGGCTTAGATGCATTCAAAAACTTTGGGATCATTTTCTCAGTCTCTGTTAGCAACAGTCTGAAAAGTAGGTACTTTTTACAAAGGCAATGGAAAGCAAAAAAAAAGTCCTTTTTGTTAATTCCTCAGGTTCTGGTCTTAAAGTCCCATTCATAAGAGGTGTTGTATTCATATGAAGTTCCTTGGCTTCATAGGGAAAATCTTGGAGTTTGTCTACATTTGTTGGTTGGTAAAGAAAATGTATAACACGTATGCTAAGATTAAGTATAGAAATTCCTCGGCTGGACCACCGAAGTCGGCTACAGGGGCTTCAGCTAGAAAAAATACTCATTTGTATTCCCCAGGACAGAGCTGGGCAACCAGAGGTGTCATGAGATCGTGCAAATTTAATGTAATATTCATGCAATTGTCTTTTGTTACTAAATCCTGCATTCCTATAGAAACCAGCTATGTGGAATCTCAGTTGCCTTTCTGTTACGTGTGTCTGTGTGTTTCAGTTTCAATTCCCTGGCTGCAGAGAAGCTTGCAAATGTGGCACATGTGTGCAATGCAGATGCTGGACAAGAAGCTAACTAATAATATGCTTGATTCTATAACACAATTCCAGGGTTCCTGATTCACATTTCCCGAATGCTGAGCTTGCCACTATTGGACTTTCACTTATATTTGAATACTGGGCCTGTTGTCAACACAACGCTTTAGGCAGTCTTCTGCTGAAAGGTAATATGTTAATTATTATGGTCTTGAACACATACTGGAGCCATTTACTCAAAAAGCTTCTGGGTCTAGTGTTTGGGGAAAATCTAAAAGTATGAAAATCGTTTCTTGCCCTGTCAGTTAAAACCCCCAGGCAAACATAGTACATGAAAAACCAAACAGTTAAATGAAGCATCAAGACAACATATGCACCAAATCCTTCTTAGTCTTCATTTTTCAGTTATCTTCATTATCACTCTCCTACTATGACAGAACTGCAGACGCTCAAAGAACTGAGAAAATGAAATCTCAGGTTTCATTCAGCACCCAAGAAGGACTGGTATATTTTTCATTTCACATTAAGGAATTCTACTGAATTGTAAGCAGCAATAACAGCCTATAGGCAATAAAGTCCATGGTGACATTCTTATTATCATACTAAATTCATGTGTCCACCTCTGCATGATGAACTTGGTTCTACTGCCTGAACGCAGGCACGCACTGTCTTTTTAAACCATCTAGTTTATTCATGACACCAACAAATGGGCTTGTAGATCTGACAAAGGACCTTCTGGAGGAGATGTGTGTCCTTTTGAATCAGCAGTCAGCTGTCAGGGCATACAGTGGTGCATCTCAAACAGTATTAGATGCCTGTGTTTAGCAAATTGAATAAAGATCATTATATAAGCTCCTGTTATCATTAATGGAGATGCAATCAATGCAACGTATAAAGACCAGAGAGCTGAGAGACTCTATGATCTGTATTGACTTGGTCTTCATTGATTGTAACAGGATCATAGACACCTAGTGTAACAGTAGACATCTATGCTAGATATCTAAATTCAGATTTCTTAATCTTAAACTGAACAAAGCACCCTAACATTGTCATTTAAAGACTAGGAGTAGAAATAAATGTTTCCTGAAAGTTGGAAGCAATTTCGAATTAAGTAATAAATGAGAAAATGTCACTGTGCAGTGAGAATGTGATTAGATTTTTAGCAGAATTTAATGAAAGTAGGGAAGAATGCAAGAATAGTCTCACTTGGTCGAGTCCAAGATCCATACTCTCCTACAGTAGCCATGAGCAGATGTCAAGGAAAATGTAAGAACAGGGTAAACCTGATTTTACCAGGATGTTGAATATTCTTATGGTCACAGGTCCATTCTAAATATGCCTGGTTACTAAGAATATAAATACAAGTCATAGGTACACACTTATATCAATTATCAGTTGGGTTTTGAAGCTCTCAGATTTGGAAGGAAACTCAATGCTCATTTGAATGTCATTAAAGAGTTTCAAAATGATATATGTTTTTACAGGAGCTGATAGTTTCCAGCCTTTTGCACAGACAATTTACGTGAAAAGAACATATTATGATTCACCAAAGTATTATTACAAAATCCACCCCTGATACGATTAGCAAAAAATAATTGTGGTTATGGAATAAACCTACCAGTGCATTCCCAGAATCATGCTAATCTGCAAAATCAATCTTCCATTTTAAAATGCGTTCTTGCCCTGCCTCCACCCTCCCTTCCTTTATGTTGAAAACTTTCAGAAAACAGTCTTGTCACATATTGACAGTGACGAGACGGGAAGCTGACCTATTCAACTCAATGAGCTGGGGACTTCAGAGACTAACCGCAGTCATTGAAGCCTGATCAGTTTATGGGAGGGATTGTATGTCTGTGCCAGTGGCAGCAGGGGGCTGGAACTGATGATCAAAAAAGACCTTCCTGTCGTGTGTTCTTATTTCAGTGGAACATGGTTAAACGCACGGCCTTTTCTACAGTTTCCTTTTGTCTGGTTTTTTGTTTGTTTGTTTTCAATTGTCCCTTTTTGAATAGAAAAGTACAACAGAAACAGAATGTCCTGCTTCACAAAACATATACAGATGCAAAATTCAAACCCAAATGAGAAAAGAGATAAAGATGCGAGAGCCAAACTGAATGGTATTTAGGTATTCTACAGCTATGCTAATAAAGTAACGTGCTTATGGCATTGCAGTGGCAGGGCATAGAATGACTCACGTGTGTGTAACTGAATTCTCCTAGCCTACCAAATATGAGAGCCACTGGGAAATACCCAGTGTGACTCATCCCTGGCCCAATCTGAGTCTTGCACTGTGGCTTCAAAATGTTTGGAGAGATGCAGGTTGCATAAACCAAAACATGTCAGAGAGTGCTGTAATCTTTCCATAGTACAGAAAATCAAACTCCAAGGCTTGGCAAAATTCTAATACAGCCTATACATATAGGCTATGCAATCCACGTACACAATGCAAATGACAGAGATACACCCGAGTATGTCCTAGTCAACCAAGAGGCCTATCGAATAACAGTGCTGTCTTAACTGGCAAAGTAGCACAAGACCAGCTATGATCTTCCATATGAATCCTGGGTTTTTATTAACAGGTATTTTTCCTTTCAAGCCTGAACAAGTGTTGCTGCAAACTTTACCACTAACTCGATCATCTCTGTGTGAGTGGCAATTAGGACACTACCATGTGGCTGTAGGCATGAACATGTATCGGTTTTCTTCTTATTTACATTCTTGTCTCTTTCTGTTATAAAATGAATACCAATGAAACAGCAACTGGGGAATGTTAATGTGGACACTGAAACATTAACTTCTGTGAGATATTTTTGCGATTTTAATTGTAAAGTCTTAAATAACATTGACAAAGCTTTATTTTGTATTGATTGTATTGCTATACTAAACTCTTCATTATGTGAATTTGTGAATGCTCACAAGAATCAATCATAATTATGCATGGCCCAATACAGTTGAAATCAAAACAATGGATCGGTTCATGCTGTAAAGTGTATTACGTCTAGCAATCTCTGTGAGGCAATCAACCAAAAATTGGATCTGTATATTAGCATTTCAGTTATTTAAGTATTAAGCAATGGCAAGCAAACCTCCAGAGGTCCTCTTCACATAGGTTCATATCAGCATAAGATTAACTGATTTCAGGCTTATATCCCCAAAACTCCAAGGAGTTATAATCAAAACCACGAGGCCAGACTGTCTTTTCATTAAAACTTTAAAGAAAAAGTCAGTACATTTTATTCTACTAAACCATGTTCCTGAAAGTCCTAATTTTAGTTCCACATAAATGGAACAAAAGTTAGAAATTTTTTGTAAATGGAATGGAATGATTCTACTTCATCTGAACCACTAATATGCAGTTTTGAAGTAAGGGAACAAACTGCTATCAACAGTGACACAGAAGGTTTAAATAATATCTTTTTTTTTCTTTTTTTCTTTTTTTTTTTTTTTTTTTTAANTTTTTTTTTTTTTTATTTTTAACCAGTCCTGTAAATATGATTGCAAATTGTGAACCAAAATCTATTGAAAAACTAAGGTTAAGCCTCCAATTTATCTAAAATCTATTAGCAACAGTAAAAATGATGTGGGGATTTGGTACCTTTAGTGTAGTTCTTACTAAACTGTGATTTCTTATAGAAGCTGCTATGATTCCTAGTCCTGAATCCTAACGTAGCAAAAGCTGGCAAGTGGTAGGCAACCTGGAGTAGCTGTGATCGGCTGTTGAATTAACCATGTGCCTGATATTACACTATTACAACACTAAAGGAAAAAAATCAGTGTTGCAGATAAGCCAGAGAAGAAAATGGGGAAAGATTAAGCTCTCCAATTTTATTTCATCCTAGACATGGACCCAGGTGCAGAGCCTTCTGACTCTTCGCCAATAATTGAAGAATTCGAAAACACACATTATATACAATTCTGCTCAATTCCTACATCCATCAGACGGAATCAGGCATGCTTAGAGGGATGTTTATCCCATTCCAGTGAGCTATTCATTTCTCCCATTCTGTTGCATAGACTACTTACATTGAGTCATTCTTCTTTCATCTTTCACAATGGTTCTTTAAATTCTTCAAACTCTTGGTTTCATGTAGTTCTTAGTTATCTATAATCATAGAATCATAGAATCATAGAATTGTTAAGGTT
>RSEF01000003.1:112031381-112075732 GCA_003993805.1 Himantopus leucocephalus
GTACTCAAGGTGGGGTCTCACCAGTGCCGAGTACAGGGGGGATTTTCCAAATTACCATTCAATTAGGGAACTGAAGAAAATTCGGGCTGACCAGAGGGACTCCTGTGTGACTTTAGGTACTTCCAGGGTTAGACAGCTGCAGAGTGACGCAAGAAGTTGAATTTGATTCAACCCGACTGAATATTCAGATACATGCTCAAGACCTTAGAAGTTACATGTTGCATTTCTGGTACTAAGGCCTTCTTTCTTTCTTTCTTTGACCTTATATTGTCAAGACAATGCATGATCCAAGGTCCAGAAACACTGGTGACAGTCTTTCCTCAGATGTAAAATAATTCCGTGTCATATCACATGACTTGGAACAAAATCATTTGTCCTTGTGGTGGGTTGACCTTGGCTCGCTGCCAGGTGCCCACCAAGCTGTTCTCTCACACCTCGTCCTCTGTGGAACAGGGGGAGAGAATAAGATTAAAAACTCATGGGTATAGATAAAGGCAGTTTAATAAAGAAAAGCAAAGGCCATACACAAAGGAAAACATAAAGACTTATTCTCTACTTCCCATCAGCAGGTGATGTCCAACCAATTCCTTGGAAGCAGGGCCTCAGTACATGTAGTGGTTGCTTCAGAAGGCAAACACCTTAAAAACAAATGCCCCTCCCCCTGCCTCAGTTTTTGTTGCTGGGCATGACTTCACATGATATGGAATATCCCTTTGGTCAGTTTGTGTCCACTGTTCTGCGCTGTTCTGGCTATGTTCCCCCTCAAACTCTTGCCCACCTCCAGCCTACTGACCTTGTGAGGGGTGGCGGGACGGATGCTGAAGAGACAGTCTTGATGCTGCACAAGCACTGCTCAGCAGCAGCCAAAACATTGATGTGTTATCGACACCTTTCCAGCTACAAATACAAAGCCCAGCACTGGGAGGGAAAGTTTACTCCATCCTAGCCAGACCCAATACAGTCTAGTGTTCCAGTCCCCATTGTACAATCCACTCTTTGGATGGGATTTGTTTTATCTACCTTTAAAGGCTTAAAAGTTAGCTAAGTGTCATCACCCTTGACTCCATTTGTTGTCCCTGGTCTGAACCCCACCAAGATGACTCATGGGAGAGATCATCTTCCCCTGAGCGCTTTGCATGCTAAAAGAGATGTTTGTCTACAGGAGCACAGGACTGAGTATGGGAGACAGGGGAACAGGACTTTTGGTTTGTGTGAGAAATTACTGTGGGGTGCTTAAGGAGCTGTGGAAAGGTACAAAACCTATTATGGGATATACAGAAGAAGGACCAAAGGCGGGCAAGTGAAAGATCAAGGGCTACCAGGGAAGAACAAGTGTGCAAAAATAGGAGACAAAAGGGGTTAGTTTTCAGTACGTTGGTCTGACTGGGCCCTGCTCTTAGCCACGAACCTCATGGCCTTGAGGGTTCAGTTCAGGTATGAGCAAATGGAGGGCATTGGGGTTTGGGAACCAGCTGTTGGGTAGATCAAATGAAGCCAGGTCCTGTAGAGACCCACATTGTGTGTGTCTATATCCCACCAGCAGACTTCAGCCCTGATCGGCTGGAGAAGAGGAGCAGGATGGAGCACTTCTGCTGCTCATGCACGTTTGAGTGCTGAGTGTCACAATATATGCTCACTTTCCTTTGTGTGTTCACGTGTGTGGCCAGTTCTGTTTATATTTTGTGTATGTGTGTACATGTGCCTCTCTACTAACCTGACCTGGGGACATGGAACTGCAGTGGCCTTGCAACTATCAGGCCAGGAAGGAGGAATGCCCCGGGGGTCTGTAGCTACCTGATGAAGCTACCTCTGAGAGCCCCACCTGGGCATCTAGAGCCACTAGAGCTGCCAAAGGATATATATCCATCCAGATAAGCAGCAGGAAAGCAGAAACGATACTCTAGGGCATTTCAAATGGCAGCAGATGCCCATATAGGCAGAACTGAGACTCAGGTGTTTGAAGAAGAAACTGAATCCCATCCCTAGCATTAGACAAAATTAATCCAAGCCCTTGTCATTATGAGCAGTAGTTGATTTCTGTGTCTTTCACTTCACCTACACTTGCAGTATATGTTTGCTAGCCTGAAGGAAATGTTCTGATCTCCTCACATGAAAACACAGATCACTGTCATTATTCTTCCCAAAACGAGTGCTAACTTTATACTGTATTTCACACAGGAGTGGCTGTTTTTTAGAAAAGATACTTCTAACCTTCCCTGCACACTGCAGCTACTGGGAATACCTTGGGAAGGCAGTGATGGCAAAATGCTGGCTCAGCACTCAGGACAAGCAAAGCTGTGTACGGCTCATTTGCTTTTACAATAATTCGTTGTGCTACAACAATTCATTCTTTTTAACCTTTTAACTGCTAAATCCTTTTTTGAAATGAGACTATATGGCAAAAAGTCATTAAATAGCAGATCTATTTAAATAAACCTGACTTTCACGTTCTTTCTCCAGCTGTGACCCTTGCACTGAGCAGCAATAGACATCTTATTCCCCGGGGGTTTAGCTACCAAAGCTCTCTCCCCTTTGCCTATCTCTTTGCCCCACTCCCTGCCCTTGTCCTTTATGGACTTGTTATTTAGGCAACTGTAAAGCCCAGGTAACACAATAATAAATACAGTGAGAAGTACAGGTGGTTTTCAACTGAGGGCTGTGAACATATATGATACTGAACCCACTGATCTGGTGAAGCTCTGTTGAGTTTGAGTAAGGGCAATGTTGATAAAAGGGAAGAGATCACTTGCTTTCCAGCTGCTTCCTCTTAATTTTATACAATGTAATGATTCCTGTCTTGCTGGGTAAAATGTGTGCATTTTTCCTCACTGTCAAAATGCCAACAGTATCAATTAGATGTTTGCCTTTTTCTTTCTTTCTCTCTTTATTGCTTGCTTGCTTGCTTTCCTTCTTGCTTTTTTTTATTTCTTTCCGTCCTTCCTTTCTTTCTTCCTTTCTTTTTCTTTCTTTCCTTCTTGCTTTTTTTATTTCCTTTCTTTCTTTCTTTTTCTTTCCCCAAATCAAAGTAAATAAATGTTTTGTTTGCATTTTTAGCTATGAATATGCTTTTGATCCATTTTTAGACTTCCTCTGAACCCTGCCTTTCTCAGAACTATCCATTAGCCAAAGTTTAACATTCTGGAACTTCCAGCCTGACTTGAAAGCCGTATGTTAAATTATGCAGCTGAATTCCATCAGTCAATTTCTCCTTTGCTGTCAGCACAGCAGCTACATTTTTTATTGTCTGAACAAGCTCATCCCATATAACAGGCTGCAAAAACATCAGAGGGAAAAAAAGGATCAACATAGGACAATACTTCCTAATCGGGCCTAGATTCAAAAGAGAAAGGCATGAGGATTTTTTTGTGATTTTTTTTTTTCCTTTGGCAAAACAAAATGAAAAAAAAATCTATTTTGCATATCAGATAAGTTAGAAATTGCCTTATTTAACTTCTGAAAGACTAGGATCATTCAGAGCAAAATTGTGCTGTGAATAAAAAATATGCAAAGCCGCCTGTAGCAGTGTGGTACAGGTTATCTGACCTATCAGCTTCATAAAATAAAAACTAATGAAGTCATGGCAGAAAAAGTCAACTATTACACATCAAACAATTGTGGAGTCTTTACCTTTGCAGAAACTCATTGTAAATTGCATGTTAGGATTATATGGATGATAGTTGTGCGTAGCTATGTGTTCTTATAATGTGCTAAAGCTATTGCTACTGCAGTTTTTTCCTAGGCTAGGTCTACATGATCTACTATTCATGTAATCTTAATGGTAGCTTAAGTGGGAATAAAATCTTTATGAAAGCCACTATGGTTATCTCACTTTAAGAAAGGAATTCAATCAGCAGCCCACTGGAATTACTTATGTTTTGACTAAGGTATTTGGCTCCTTTTATTGAACATTCTGCTTTCAATGCATACATCCCATGGATATAAAATGATGGATCTCTTTGGATTTTCAACCAGCGGCACTTTATATCATTAATAAATATTCATTTTCCTGCTATCCCTCCAGTGGTATTTCATCATCAATCATGGCTGAAATCACAGCTGTGAGAGCTGTTTATGCTTTACTGTTCTCCTCTACATGATTTGGCAGATACTTATGAAATTATTGGAGTGTGGAAGTAAAGGGGGGTTGGAGAGGAGGGAAGAGGGGGCCTGCTTTTTTTAAAAAAAAAATATCTTTGTGTCCGTATTTATTCCCGGAGCAGTACTGTTTTGTTTTGCCTTCCAAAGTACACATAAATCACTCCATTGGTCTCAACTGTCCTGTGAAAATAAAAATGATCCCAAACTGTTCAAGAATTACTCAGGGACTATTCAGTGTTCAATATGTCAGAGAAGCAAAGACAGACGCTCAGGAAGAGGAAGATTACAATCAATGAAGAAAAATCAATAGCGTGTAGAAGTTATCCTGCTGCCAGCATTGTCAGGAAAAGGTTTCTCCATTCCCCAGTCTCATTACATATAGAAGATTATTAGAATCTGAGCAGCCAAAGTGAAGCTGTAATCATCTCGCCTTTGCTTTTTTTATGTTCTTAGTGTAAATCAACATTTCACTTTGACTTAATAAACAAAACAACCTGTTCTCCTACCAATGTAGCATTTTATATATTTGCTTTACCTGCCACTGTAAATGAAAAGAGATAAGATTAAAAATACCTTAAAGTACAGGTTGGAGAAGTTTGAACAATGACTTGAGCCTTTGGCTACGATATTTTCTGTTTGCTTGGTTTTTATTCTTCCATCTGTGTGTTTTTCTGTCCCTCTGGCCAAACCAGTGGATCCTGGCTGCCAAGCTCTGCTTGTTAATGAGATAGTCATTTCTTGATTCTCTCCTGAAAATCAATTAACCAGCCAATGAAATCACTGGATTTTATAGAATAACATTTTTGCGACCTTAGGGAGATATGCATGCTTTATTGTATCAACTGATAAAAAGAAATAACTGCCTAGCTAACAACAGTATCTTTCTGGCCCTGATTCAAAAAAGTATCCATGTTTTGGAAAATGATTTAACGTATGTAAATGAAGTAATTGAAAGCATGATAAATAAATATTTAAATGTCTTCCTGAATTTGGACCTGTACGAGTGGAAAACAATATCCATGTATAGTAGTTTATCCCTTAATATATTGTACATTTTAATAAAATATACACACACACTGACGTATAGCAGACAGTCTACATAAAAAAAAATCATCTTCAGAAATATATGTCAAGATTAATTCCATAACCCTTCGCTTCCCAAGACCCTCTAAATTATGGTGACAACTGTTAGCAAACACAGATGTCCAAACTCATAAACTTTGCATTTATATGAGCTAGGACTGCTTTTGCGTGCAGGTGTTTGTTTCATTTATGAAAATGCCAACTGTATGTACAAAATAGGGACATTTTTTTCAGACAGCATTCAATAGAATTATTTCTAAATACCATCATATCATCATCACCATCATCATCACTAAGTCTGTTTCTGAACATGGTGCATCAGATGTTGGTGGGAGATAACACGTGAGATAAGCCAGTCGGTAATATTTTTATTTCAGAGGGCTGTGCTATAGTCAAAAACATGTCATAATGGAGTGGTTAAAAAGGTTAAATACCAATTTCTTCATTCTGACACATTGTTTGAGTGCTTGAGTTTGCTCTTCCCAGATTTTAGATTTTAATTTTTTGCAGGCACTATTTATGTTAGGATATTTAGTGATTAATTAAACTGAGTAATTTATTATGTTGATTTCATGATTGCTACTGTGATTGTGTTTGGAATATCCATCAACACTACAGTAAATACCTGCAAACACCTGAGAAGACCTTCCTCCCACCCTGAAGAATAAGAAGTCTGAAGCATCTACCTTCATAAATCCCATCAGGAAACCCAGGGGAATGATATAAAAGAGCTATCCTTTATTTGTCTAATCTAGAACCAATGAAAAGGTAGACCTAATCCACAAAAACATAGACTTCAAGCTCCAGTGAGAGTGTCTGATGCTAATCCTAAAGCTAGTAACAAGAGCACATGGTGAATGCTGAACCTGGAACATATGGTGTTCAGTTCAGCTTCTACGGCAATGAAATAAAATCAATCCTTTCCAGGGAGGAAATCATAAATAGCGCTAAATTTCACTTTTCCACATGATCTTTCAAGCTACATGCTAGGCAATTTGTCACTTATGAGAGCTCCGGTAGCCAAAAAGTTAATTCTTCAGAAGTGAAACTCTCCGGCAGTTCTTGAAGTAATTGACTGGGATCTGGAAGTGAGTGATTTGTCTTGCCTGGCAAGGGTATCCTTTAAGTTAAAAAAGAAATGCCAAACACAGTACTTCAGGCCTGAATGTTAGTGTTTGTATTTATATAAGAAGTCTCTGAAATATAATACCATAATAAATTCTCCTTATTCCTAAATCCTCCTTCATTCTTAAAAAATAAAAATAGTAAACAGAGTTCTTTCTCACATCACCAGAAACTCAGTTACAAGGAGTTTCTATATGTAAATTACCAAAAACTAAACAGTCCAGTCCAGTTTTACCCTGGAAGTAGTACGCACCAAGTAGGGCAAAGATATGGTAAAATGACAGCTTCCATGAAGCACTGCTAATTATGCATGTCACAGATTTATTTTAGAGCAACGTAACCCACTGCTGTCAAGAGATGCAGTCAGATATGATTTCTACCCCTTTTTCTACCCTTGTCACATGGATGTCCCTTTGTAGTCAGTGGAGAGAAATAGGCAGAAATAGTGTACAGTCTTTTAGAAGTCTATTCAAAATTAAACAAATCATGCCCATGGTTCTAGTAAGATGTTTTGTCCATATCTCTGCTGATTTTAAAGGCAGTGTCTGGACACTAACTCAAGTAGAGATGTCAATACTATAAGTGTTTACGTTTAGTAAGATGAATCCAAATCTTAATGTTGTTGCTTCTGTATCTTGACCAAATAGAATCTGGCCAGAACTGAAGACTCTGTAATTATTTATTCTAAAACATTATAACATTTCAGCTAATTTTTCATAATGGGTGTTAAAATTTGTATCGTATTAGACAAGAAAGATGTCTTTTCCTGTTTATTCTCTGTCTGATCAAGTAATAAAGTAATGTACAAAGGAAATCTCTGAACTCATCTATTAAGAGCTATGGGTCACATATGTATCTATTGAATTTCAATGCAAATTTTATATTGACTCACTAAATTGAATGTACTGTACATGAAAATCTAGGACCCAGCTCTGAAAAGATGGATGTATATATATAGGACCTACTTATATAATTTTCTCATATGAAGAAAGGTATACAAAATTCTTTACCCAGTGACAGATTTTAAAGAGCATTTAAAAGCACTGGCATGCAATGTGCAGGATTCTCAAAAGGCATGCAGGCTCCTGCTCCAATTAAAATCAGTGGGAGTCAAATACTTAGGCAATTTTAAAAATTGTATCAGACATCTATCTAAATCCATAGATTGTTAAAAAGGATAGTCCTTTGTATTGTACTGCAGGTTTGTCTGGAGAAAAGGCAGTGCCTAGTCTCAGATGCAAAAAAAATAACATTCTTAGCTTCAAATTTTCCTTTGCCACTCCTTCCTTCATAATTTGTCCATTTATCTATTTTCAGAATGCCTCAAAATATATCAGTTGAGAACCAAGCACAGGGAAAATGTTTTCCCTTCAGTTTACTGTATATTCGTACAAAAAGTATAAAATATTTCTCATATGCTCTTTGCATAATTGCTCTCTATAATCAAGTGTTGCAGTAGAAAAGTCCCTGTTCATTAGTAGCAAATATTACACACATATACACATGCACACACATACACACACTTCATTTAAGCATATTAGCAGTAAAGTTAAATCAAGTAAATATCTGCAAGCTGTATGGGATTTAAGCCAAACTGAGGATGTGTGTTTCTTGAAATTATGTAATGATAGTAGCTTTTAAAACAATCTCCTGGGCATTGTTTTCATGAATACGATTTTGAAGGAATGTATATAAGTCACATCTTTCATGAGAACAATAGCTTTTTATTGCTTTTGCCTTAAATATAATAAACTAAGAACTAGAATATAGTGAGAAGTCCCATAACAATAAAAACAATTTGCAGTATTTTTAGACTTGATTTTGGTTTTATTGTCAGAATGGACAATAACAGTTAAAATAATTCTTCATGACATGTATGAATACCATAAATATTGACAAGTTATTTTAGTTTTAACCTAGTAGAATAATCCATAGAGAAAATTTAAATTATTATAGCACATGCATTATTTAAGCAATGATATTTAAAGATCTAGCGAAACCAACAGATTCTGAACTTTAACATTGTTAGCGTCAAGTTTTTTTTAAATCAGTCCCAGTATGGAAGCATTACATATAAGGATTTCAAAATGATGGGGCTGTTTAAATTTCAGTCCAAGAGTTTCTGCATGACTTTCCCCTGCAACGTAATAGAATTCAGATACAGTTTTGGCCATAATTGCTCACTGATTTTTTTAAAGTTAGGAAAACTTACTTTTTTCCACTGTTTTTTATTTTACAGCTACAAGGAAATTCTGGTTCTGAAACCTTTGGGAGCTGATCTTGATTGAGACTAATTATGAAGCCACTGCAGAGACTGAAGCACTTGGTTGACACACTCTTTGTCTTTGCTGCTTCGCAGGTGGGCTGCCACATCTCAAACCAGCTGCAATTCTCCAGCTATCATCATCCTTTACACAACTACGAAGCCTGCAATTCACCAATAATTAATGTAACCAAGGTGAAGCCTTTTGGCTGGTTACTAAATAAGGTAAGCACAGCAGAAATCAGAGACAAAAATGGATGCCCTCAAAGTTAAGAGTGTTCTTGATAATGGAAAGAAGACTCCCTGTATTGAAGGACATACTGTAAATTTTTCTAATCCTTTGTAGTATTTCCTCCTTCATATTAATTTAGGTTCTGGCTTATCTTGATTCATCTTTGGACAGTTGCTTCAATCAGGCTGTCTATTACAAGAAGGAAATAGTATTGTTGTCATATAACGTAAGGAATATCTATCATTGCATGCATTCAAATGATATTTCTCTGTAGTGATGATATCTCATGGTTCCTTCTAATAATGTTACAGTTATAGAAAGAGAACATAATAAACACATCAAGACACTAAGGTACAGTTGCTCATGACCCTCTTTGTTATTCTGAAAGGAAGATTACGGTACACTGATTTATGTCAGTGCACTTAGTTGAATTCACCAGCTCCTTCAATATGTTAATAATGTCCTGCAGTTAAATGTGCTCAAAAGTACTACTCGGTATGTAACAGCGTGAGTATCATTCTCCCAGCGTTCTTCAGGGAACTTCTGCTAGATCATTGCAAACAGCTTTAGTACTGTATTACCTGATACCTTATTGAGACAGAACAAGACGGAGCTGTGGTGTTCTCAAACTCTTTGTCCAAGAAGTTGGGGAGGGGATAAAATATTTTTGGCAGAGCCATTTGTAGCTGGTGATCATTTCGGAAGTGCGCACTGGACTGATTTAATGTAGTACAGATTGTCTGGTTCAAATGGATCTTTCTTAAAACTGTGATCTGTATTCCCCCAGAGCTTTTCTTTTTAAATTTTCCACCACTGCTTTACTGTTGCATGAATGATCCATACAAAAATTATGCTGTTGTAATAGTACCATAACTTTAGTCACAGTTCCCTACTTCTAGGATTCAAAGAAACCTACATGATGTTGTGAAATTACTTAATAATTTTGGCTCAAAGATTTTAAGAGTGAACTCTGCTGATATCTCAACATGAGTGAAGGCAAAACAGCTTAATGAACTATACTTTTCTTAATATATTCTGCAGAATATAATTTGAAGTTTGTAACAGCAGCAAATAACATAAATGTTGGGCCATAATTGCAACAAGTAAGTAGGCTGAGAGTAATTGTATTACTGCTTTTACAATTAATTATCCATATCTGCTCATATTTCCACTACCACCACCCAGTATTGTTCCCATTATGATTCTATAACTGTCTATCTGACACTGAAAGCACTCCATGAAGTAATATGGAGAGTGGTATTTTCCTTGTTTCTTACTACTTTATACTATCATTATGGTAAAATATTTATGGAGAAAATGTAAGAGTAAAATAAAATGTACCAAAACAAAAAAGCAATATACATCCTTTCCTGGATTTTCAGTTTCTTTCTTTACTGGAGATAATATTTTCTGCTTTTTCCTGAGTAGTGAAAAAAAATATGATTCAGGCATTGTTGAGGAAAAAACAAAATGCATATTTGAAAAAGAGATTAGGTTGGTAAAATTGAAAACAAGAATGATAAAAGAATTATAATACACAACTTGATTAGGAATATAAATTCTAATAATGAAGAATTACCTGAATTAATCACAATAAATATAATTAAAATACTCAACCGAAACCCCAGAAGACTGTAGGAAGGGATATAATGCAAGTTATAACTAGGAAAGACCAAACAGGAACTTTACTCTCTATTACAAAGTTTTTCTTCTCTTTTGTTGTTAGTGACCGTGTAAAATCTAAATTCCCTAGAAAATGGATTAACATCTCATCAAGAGAGGGACAATTTCTTGCATTTCTAGACTTTCAATTTTTTTCAGAATTTCATAAATGGTAGGTACGTCTCTAACACTGATTAAAGATATTTCAATAATCCAAACATAGTGCAGGGAAAAATAATGTGTTTCTTGCATATCAGTGTCCATTTCTACTGTCTGTGATACCATTAGTCAACTCTTCATCTTCTGCAATGCTGTACTTCTCTGTTCCTGTTGTGGTTTAACCCCAGCCAGCAACTAGGACCCTGCAGCAGCTTGTTCACTCCCCTCAGCTAGGATGCGGGAGAGAATCAGAAAAGTAAAAGTGAGAAAAAACTGGTGGGTTGAGATAAAAACAGCTTAAAAAGTAAAGCAAAAGCCACAAGCAAAGCAAAACAAGGAATTAATTCACTACTTCCCATCAGCAGGCAGGTGTTCAGCCATCTCCAGGAAAGCAGGGCTCCATCACACCTAATGGTTACTTGAGAAGACAAACGCCATTGCTCCAAATGTCCTCCCCTTCCTCATTCTTCTCCCGTCTTTATATGCTGAGCATGATGTCACGCGGCATGGAATATCCCTTTGGTCAGTTGGGGTCAGCTGTCCTGGCTGTGTCCCCTTCCAACTTCTTGTGCACTCCCAGCCTACTCGCCTGAGGGCAGTATGAGGAGCAGAAAAGGCTTTGACTGCTTAGCAACAACCAAAAACATTAGTGTGTTACCAACACTTTTTTCATCCCAAATCCAAAACGTAGCACTACATCAGCTGCTAGCAAGAAAGTCAACGCCACCCCAGTGGAAACCAGGACAGTTCCCTTTCAACTGAAGGTTCTCCAAGTTGCAGGTTTATTTATTTAGTTATTTATTTTATTATTTCTATTTTTCAAGCACTGTGCCTGCGAATGGACAAAACAAAATGGGGGTGGGGGGCTGGAATTTTAAAAGCTACACGATGTGTACAGTTTTAAATTTAGTAGATCAAATGATGAATAGCAACCAAACTCCATTGCACACTTTTACCACTGACACGCAAGGAAATGAAAGGAAAGGAAGCGCAATTTAATAATAATGAAAGTTCCTGAAACCCAGAGGCAACTTTAAATCAATCCCTCAGGATCTTCCTAAAGGAATAACGAAGCAGAAGCACTGATGCATACAGTTGAAAAGAAATAGCATAACGTGATTATTAGGATTGTTTCACACAGTAAAACAGTATATAAAAACAACTTTTAAAATAACAGTGAGCACAGATGGAACAATACTATGAGAGTGGCCTGATGATTTGGAAAACTCAGGCAGCTTTGATGTGGAAAGCGAATTAATCCAATAGGCTAAAAAAAATTTAAAAAAAATAAACTTTTCAGAAGTAAAAACATTAGAATGATATTTAGGAAGAAAAGTGGTATTTAGACAGAGAATATGCATCGAATAAAGAAATA
The DNA here is from genome assembly GCA_003993805.1 of Himantopus leucocephalus. Classification (NCBI taxonomy): domain Eukaryota; kingdom Metazoa; phylum Chordata; class Aves; order Charadriiformes; family Recurvirostridae; genus Himantopus; species Himantopus leucocephalus. The sequence goes on from RSEF01000003.1 coordinate 112,043,379, forward strand.
TTGGTGCGGGAAGTTAATGGCTGAAGAGATTAAAAAACTGGGATTTATAATCAACAGGTACAGAAAAACGATGGACTGCAAAGAACAAAGCCTGGAATTGTTTGTCTTACTTGTCTAGTTTATTTGCTGCTTCTACTCTCTACAGCCCATGTGCTTTGCTGTCTCATAAAATCCACTCATGCACTTAAATAAACTGTACTTTATTGTCCTGCAACAGACACTTGGGCTGACGCTATTACTCCAAATGAAATCAATGGCAGAGCTACCATCAGCTCGATGGGAAGAGAACCTATCCCACTCCCATAAAACACAGTGAAAGAATTAGCACTGTCTGATCAATGCCTTTTCAGATCAGAACTTAGTGCAACACTCAATAGGTTTCCTGACTGGAGCAGGCTGCTAAGTGCAGGTTCTTTTTCACTCACAGAAGTAATACCGGGGCATTTCTGTGGCAACTTACCCCTACAAGGCCTTACCATTATACATTTTTATTCCCTTTACTATCTTGCAGGGTAACTTTTCCCCAGCTGAAGAGAGGTATCTTTCACCACTAAAAATATCCTGAGAAAGTAAATAAAAAATAAACGTAATCTTCATTATAAGGTGAGCTGCTGCATCAACAAGATGAAATTTTTCAATGAGGATATAATCCCAAATAAATCTTCAAGCAACATGCTGAACAGCAGAAGAGAAACTGATCTCATGATGAGTGGTCAAAAATACAAATGAAGTTCAGGCTTAAGTAATTCTTAGCATTTTACAGTATTGTTACTACTCCAAAGAGAAAAGCAAGATCAATATTGAGCAGGTAATAGCACCCAATAGTAGAACAGACCTTGCTGAATTTCCAAACACCTGATTTAGTCCATAAGCAAAAAGCAATAGAAGGATTTAATATAAACAAGACTTAACTGATTTTCTTATATTTATTTACTGCATGCATACACCAGATAGATGTGTACAGATAGCCACTTGTTTTGGTAGAATTCTAAATAGATGAATATTTAATATTACTTGAACTATTTCTTGAATAATTGAATACTTAGTGAACTTCAATACCAAAATGTATAGACTGAGCTCTACATAAAACCAGGGAGGAAAATGGATCCCTTTAGTCCAGAAAATACAATTGTTCATCCATCCGTCCATCATTAAATATCAAATGCCAACATAGCTCTGTGGTTCAGAAGTGATTAGTATGTGGATTGAGTGCTTCCATTCCTTTCTTTTTTTCCATTTATGTGGCTATTTCACAATTACAAATTACAATTGCTGCTGTAAGCAGCACAAAGATTTGGGGGTGGGGTAGGAGTTGTATCAAATACTATTTTCCTTAAACTTCTGAAGTCTCAGAATTTCCTTCCACTTCCATTTCAGCTCCCTGTTTATCACCCTCCTTTCCAAATAATTAGGTATCCTAACAAAATCATCTGTCTTTGTTTTGCAGAGATTTAGTAATCTGTTTGGAAACAAAGAAGTGGTAGACTGAAGTTGTTAAAGTGGTAGATAATACTCTACTCATGCAGGAATCTTTTCTGCTCCATTTTATTTACATACCTGCAGCTGTTATTAATATAGAAACACACACGTGTCTGCATACACACACACACACACACACACACACACAGAGCATGGAAACCCATTTGGGAACTAGTATTTCTAGAGTTTCTAATTCCAGAATTCCCATTTGTTTACGGAGTTACTTTAAATAGATTATTTTATTTGGGTGTTTTAGTACTTAATATGTGTATTAGTATTTATACTGTGTATAATAGTGCTAAGCTGTCTTAGAAGTTTTGTTTCATATCTGCACAGTGCTTCCAACAAATATAGGATGTACTGAGCATTATTAAAAGTGTGTATTAATAAAAATGCTGGAGAATTATACGGTTCAGGAATCAACATTTTTTCCACCTGCAGATGTTGTTTTACCAAAACGTAGTATTTCTGCAGGATTCAGAAAAATTCCTCTGTTTTTATTTTGGGAGAATCAACATGTAACTTCTAAAAAAGTCCAGTTTAATACAACAAATTCGCTCTGGTAAAAATACTGACTTTTCTGTCCCAAGATTTTCAAGTCAGAAGGGCTTTTTAGCTTTTTTTCAATAAACTTTTGATTTTTTCAAGTGGGTTCAGAAAAGCAAGTAATTTCAAAATTTCTTACAGAAGATAATTCCACTGTTCAAACAGTTCAGAAGAAGTCAGGTTGATAAGCTTATAGAAGTTAATGGCTTATGTAAAAGTGAAGTTTAACTTAAAACTGCAATATCATCTCTTTGCATTAGCATTCCCTTGTCAAAAAGTAGTAAATCTGTATGTATGACTTTTTAGGCACAGTACGGAGTTACAGATTCTATATTTCCTTCCTTTAACCAGTTGCTGACTTCAGCACTTAAAAGCTTATCTGTTTGGCTTTACTGGAGTTACTTCTGAATTGCTCACATATGAAGTGACAGAAAAAAATCAAGCTTGTCCTCTCAGAAAAGGATAAGAATTACTGAGAAACTAGGTGTAGTTTATTGTGTAGTTTATTGTCTTTATAGTTATTAGAGCCCCATGCCCAGATTCAGAAACAAGAACATCTGGAGTTAACCCACATGCCTTCACACCTTGTGACTTTCTGCTGATTAGATTCTCCAGCGGTTTTCCACTTCCAGAGTAGCATCGCCTAGATCAAATGACAACAGAGGTGGACTCAAGATATCAATCAGATCTCTCCTCACATCCAATCCGCTGCAAGTGTCACGGTGTAATCAAACCAAGTGACACCACAAAGCAATTTCAACTGCAGGCTTTGCCCACAGCGCTAACGAGACAGCATTCATGGCGGGGGGCGGGGAGTACACAAAGATCATTTCCTTCAGGCAGGTGGATGACGGACACAGGCTGCAGGACTTGGTTTCCTTAGACCTGATTCCACCCCAAAAAAAAATCAGCAGCTTGCAAGGTATCAGCAGTTTGTTTATTTCTCTGTCTCCGCTTGGAGAGCTCTGTCATGTGGTGATTCTAATGCTGAGAAGTCCAGAACAGAAAACGAAGCTCAGTGGATTTATTTACACATCGGTACCCCCCGAAATACCTCTCCAGCTCACAGCCTTCTCAGAGCAGCAGTGCTGTGTCTGATCTGGAAACGATCCAAAAGTTACAGTATTTTCTCTTTTTATAGGAGATGATTCATCATAGCTGTCCAATTGTTTTTTCAACTAGAACTGAAATTCATTAGTTTTTTTTTTTTTTATGGCCCACAGCCCTTTGTAAGGGGACATCGATATATTGAATAGTTAAACACTGAAGAACACTGATATATTTGGTCCTTTTTATCTTCATTTTACTAATATAGGTGACTGCCCAATTCCCTGGGGTCTGAAAAGGTCCAGTTGTGCTTTGTGTCCAAAAATGCTATGAAAGAAGGAATGGAAGTGATATAACTGTGCAAAAAATGCCATGGTAGCAACAGTAATGCCTTTCTACTCCTGTCCAAGCCTAAGGTAAACCAGGTCCAACTGGAGCCATGTCCGAGACTGGAGAGGAGAGACCTGGGACTCACAGGCTATGGCTGAGCCAACCCGAGACAGAACACTTGTGCCAGCAGGAAAAAATGAAAATCCATTTTCAGAAATATTGCTCAGCACTAACACAAAACTTGGGAAAAGGGAAATATGAGTCACTCAGAGTTTTTATTCTCATAAGGTTCTGTAGATTCAAGCAGACAGAGAATGGTCTGAACATAATATTCAACTTAATTTCCATCAAGAAAACAGAATGTTACATTTGATTCAAAAATGACAAATTTTTTGCTTTGATCCGGATACCTTGAAAAGATTTTTTCTTGAGCTACTCATTCCATTAGAAGGTTTTATGTGTTTTCCTCTTACTTTATTTCAGAAAAGAAAACGCACTGGAAATATCATGGCTTCACACAAACTGGAAATTCTGAACTTCAAACTGCTGGATAACTACTGTCTCACAACACGGTAGGGAACACACTAGCCGAGTGCTTTGTAAGAAACATATATTTGTATAACCAAACTTATAAATCTCCATTTTTTTTGTTTTGATATTTTTTTGTTTCGTTTTTTATTTTGATCTTGGTTTTGGTTTTAATTTGGGGCACTACCAAGGAGTATTTTCAAAAACAGCGTTGGAAAAAAAAATTTAGGAAGTAGCTGTTACGAAGGATTGTTGTCTTCAGGCAGGATTAGATATGTCATTGCCCTTAGTAACAAGAGTATAGCCCCCGTGTCTTGGCCAAATTCCAGTTTGAGAAATTGCATCCTGCCTACCTAAATTTTCTCAGCAGTTGGAATGGATATCATATTAAGCAATATCATCCATTGTTAGGGATCTGGTGAATAACACCTTCCTTTTCCTTTTTGGAAGGCAACGCTCAGATTTCCTCAAAAGTGTTATCAGCTGTCCTTGAGAGGTGCGAGACACTGGAGCTCAAGGGGAATGACGAGCACCAAGCTCATCCCAGGAAAGATTTAATATTTGCAGGATCAGGCCCCTGAGGCAATTTTATTTTATTTTTGCTGGTGAAGGCTTTGTGTTATTTTACAAAGAGGAAGGGAAATGATTCTTCTTAACATGGGGGTTTTATATGTACAATTACAGCAAAAAATACAGTGTGTGGACCCTCTGTCCTTAGGTCGTTAAGGCCCACGAACCAGCAAAACAAATAAACAATTTAAATAGCAGTCTTTACGTATGCTCAGCTGATAGATACACATAAGAAGTGGGAGTTGCAGGAACAAAATGTTATGCCCATGGAAGAGCATGTGCATCGGTGATCCATGACAAGGAACACTGTACCACTCACTTGGAATTAATTCATAGAAATATCAATCAGATATCACGGTACAGTGTTGCATACATATTCATTTAGCTTTCAGTCTTATGTATCTCATACACACACACAAAAACACATACAGACATATACGCACACACAAACACTTAATCTATTTTTCAGCCTTCAAAAAGGCTCCCAGACTGGAAAAATATATATAAAGTCTGTTCATTCCTTTCTTTGGAAAAAATGCATTGAAATGCTAAAGAACCAAAATAAAGTCCCTCTCAAACGTTTTTTTCTTTAAATGCAGGTGTCTGAAGGATGCTGCACAGGTGGAAACACTGGAGGAATGAAGGAGAGTTTTGCTGTCTCCTTTGTAGGCTAAATAAGGGAGTCAGTTGCCAAATACACTGCACGGAGTGGAGAAAACTGAAATCGTGTGAAGGGTTGATGTCTCCACATGGATTCCCAGGTGTTGGATCCCCTGCTAACGTTTATCAGTACGGTTCAGGAAAATCTGTTTTAACAGGTTAAGACCTTGTGATTTAGCACAAGGTCACAAAACAGAGGTCCTTTGGTAACTTTTCAGATAACTCCTTGTTCTTTCTGCCCCTCCTCTGTAACTTTCTACAGCCCCTTTCTGCCCATCATTTGCTGGCCTGGCTCCACCATAAATCCTTGTGCCTTTTCAGGAGCCCTCCCAAGGTGGATATTTGAAGCAGTGAAGGTCTATATATTTAACCTGTTTCTTCCGTGGAAACTCCCTTATACTGCTAATGATTGCCCGTGGCTAGGAAAGCTGGGTGGATCCCACAACCAAATCTACGAGTTCTGTCTAAGAGAGGACAGAAGCCAAACCCACTGAACATGTTCTGCTCCGTCATACCATCAGCTTCTCTCTCACCTGCATATGACATTCTCCAGTTCCTACATGGACAGGATGAATTTCACCACACCCCATTACAGACACCCAGTAGATGGATGTCTAATACTTGCTAGTCATTCTGGACCACTTGATAGTAGGAAAGAGTGTGGAAGAAGAAACCCACTGAACAGATGGTAACCCTTTAATTACAACACACAAAAAAGGAGTGGGATGAAAAAATAAATTTATAGGCTTGCAGTACTTCTTAAAAGTTGAAAAACTGTCATTTTTATTTAGAATCAAACCAAAAGTTTTGAAATTTTACACAGACCGGAACATTCATAAGAGACTAATTTGGAGCAGACCAAAATAGTATATGTTAACATGAAAATGAAATAGATTTATTTTTAAAAGAGATTCTAAAGTGAAAGATTAAGCTAAAGAAACTAATTAAACCAAAGATATCAAATCAAAGTAAAAGGAAACATCTTCTTTAGAAGATTTTAGAAAGGTGGGGAAAAAATTTAAAATATTTTAGTGTTTTTCAAAGTAATATTTTTACCTTTAAAATGCTATTTGAATTAATTAACTGAAATATATTGAATTAGGCTTCTACAGGGAGATAGCGTTATTTTTATAATATTGGAATTTACTTTTTTCATTTTAGAGATGACTCAATGAATTCTTGTACATAAAGATGGACAGAGGATAGGGCCTATAATATGACATGACAAGAACATGTGATTTAGCAGTTTAGACTTGTGCAGATCTTGCTGATTTGATTAAATCTTCTCTTTTATGTCACATTAGTATCTCTTTTCTGGTAAATGGATGGCATGTTGAGGATGCAACCAAGTAGAAGAAGAGTAATGTAACCTGAATAGCTTGAGAAGCACAGAGGTAAGCATAGATTTGGGAGCAGAACTAGGGAAGAGTATTTGTAACCCAAGATGATATTTAACATTGAATTGACAACCTTCACCCTTTTGTAGTATACTGTTACAGATGCAATAAAACAGAGCTTCACACATAATCCCAAGGAATCTGGAGAATCAGAAAATTAATGAATAGTTTAAAGAGAAATGAAAAAGTACAGAAACCTATAATACTCTGAAGCAGATACTCTCAGTGCATGTCTGCTACGTGTATGAACTGGAGCTCATTCTCTTCCCTCTGTTTGGGTTTTAGGAAGATGATTTATGATGTCCTAGTTTCTCCTAGTGGGGGAAAAAGTAATTTAAAGTAAAAACACAAATCTTGTGCTAACATACATGGATACATGTGAATGACAGTCACATGGACTAAATCTGACTTTCTGAAAGCAGTAAAAGAATACCAGTAAGAATATTGCTCAGATTGAAACCTTCATTTAATCAGTTTTGATAAAAAAGTGTTAACCATGAGTTTCTGATAAACTTTCTTGCATAGCTTTACGAATTCTTAATACGCATAATTCTTCAGTGGCTGTTCACAGTCTACTCAATTGTGAAGATCCTCTCATGCTGTTAGAAGCCAAATGTCAAAGTTCATGGAAGAGATTTGCTAAGTGGCTGGACAATAACATTTTAACAATGAGTATGAGACTGTGTGAGTCTGAAATTACATACCAGAATATGCCAGATAAAAAAGAAACTCTCTGCCCTCGATTGCAAAAATGGACCCAAAATCTCAGTGCCAAAAAATGCAGTAGGTGAAAATCAGAAATAGTAATGTTTAGATATCTCATTCATATTTGAGACCACTGGAAGTGACAGAGCTCAGAGAATATATTCAGAAAAGCGTGCCTACTAACCCTGACACTAATAACTGAACTTAAGAAATAAAGCCCCGGTTTCAAAAATTTAATTCAATTTTTTAATAGTTCACACACACACACACACACACAAGGAACTTGAATCCTGAAAGTATATGATATATAAAAGGATCATTATAAAAATTATTTCAGTTCAGTCACTGCTCCTCTTTCACCTTTGTTATTCCACTCACGGCTGCGTCACCTGGAGGGACTGGAAAACAGAACAGACCAACCCTACTGAAACAAGTACATTTCAGTCATTAAAAACAGCATCCACATATTTGCCAAACACAAATGCTTGCAGCATGCAAGATAGAACCAGTCATTCATGCAGGAACGTGTGAGGCTAAATAATATAATTGCTGTATGATAATATATAGGTCCTCACTGTGCCATGACAGCCTATGTGGAGTCTCAGCCACACAGCAGGACTAATTAAGAAGGCAGATGAAGACTAGCACTAGCAAAAATTGCAATAAAGGCATCACTTTCCCCCCCACCTCCTTTTCTTACAGCCAATGGGAAGAGAAAATTTCACAGTGTGCTTCACATCAGCCCGTACGTGCATGTTAAGAGAAAATTCACTCCCATTACCATATGGCAGGTGTACATCCATGGCTACAAGTTAGGATTTGAGTCCTCACCATTAATTACACAATTCTCATCCCACAGCTCTGTGGAGCTGTATAATCAAAATTTCATCCATAAGGTGAAATTCACCCCCATATAGGCAAAGCTGGAACACTGATCATACAACACAAGAATCCTACTTATACATTCAGAATTTATATTCAGTACATGTATATTAAAACTTTATTATGTGAATATTCTGCAATCAATGTATCTAATTTGCAGGCTTGAATCTGCATTTTTTCTGTACTGAGCTCAACAAGTGGGACACGTATGTGCAAATGGAGGAAAGATTATTCTCTTAAAAATAATATAACTATGATTCATTTCACCTGACTTGAAAGTCTTTAAAAGTTAAGTATCTAGGGTGGGATTTATTGCTTCATGTCATCTAGACAGTAAAAAGCAGGTGAAACCAATCTCTTCTTAAAAGTGTCCATTTCTCTTCAGTGTCTATTGACGGACCCTGGAGTGACCAGCTCAGACGGACATGTCTGGCACTTGAGATGGCTGTAGCTGGTTGAGATGACTATGAGCGTAAGGCTGTCTCTACCATCAGTAAAGACAAGCATCTTCAGATACTCATCTTCCCTACTTTGGACTCCTCTTGGAATGACATGAGAAAACCTTCAGCTGTTCACTAGGTGACTCTGAAATACAAGACTTAAACTAAGCCACTAACGCCTGTGGTCATGGCAGGACAAAGACTCTTCCAAGTGCCCTTTTCTTTAAGCTAGTCACTCTCACCTCCCATTGATTGGTAGCTGAGGACTTTCAACAACTTAAACAAAGAGTTCAAAAGCTTTAAAATGTTTCAGGTCTTTTTCAAGGTAAAATGTCACATCTATTTATCATTAAAAAAGAAAATTTTATCTGTTGGTGAGATCAATCCTCTGACAACAGCTGGAACTCAGGAAGCAGGAAAAAGCACCTCGGCAAACAAGAAGAGCTAAACTGTAAATATAACATACATTAATATGAATAAATGAGGTCAAAATCCGTTTATCTCACAAAAAGACAACTGAGTCACACTAAAAAGCATATTTGGCCCATTTCTTTTTATTATATTTCATTAGAATGTAAAATCTTTGTAAAAATATAAAATATGACTGTAGAAGTTACATTTTATAAAAATGTAACAAAAAAGAGTATATCCAGCTGGGTCAGACCTGACATACAACATAGCTCATTAACACTCATAAGCATTGCCTATCTTGTTTAAATCTTTGATTATTTAGTTTGTTATAATATTATTCTAATGATTCATCTTAGCGACTATTTAATAAATATATACTGAAAAATGAGAGAACAGTGTATTCTGATTAAATTGTGAGGTTTTCCCTATAAATTCAATTAAATTCATGAACAGATATACACAGTATACACATAACAAAGACATTACTTATTTACAGGCAGCCTGAATACATGCGTACTCAAAAACCTTTTTTGGGGAATCAGATTTTTTATTTTTTTTTACTCTAGCTGCCAGATTAATAACCCTTTGACTTCATGAAAATGGAGCAGTCATGGGCTAAGTTAACATTTATATAAATTTCAGTTTATGTATCTCAGGAATATGTTTCTTTAGTTAAGATGAAGACGACTGTCATCTCTGTGCAGAGATCAGCACAACCTATGGAGTTGGGGAACTTCTCTATTTCCAAAAGCACGCTTCATTCTTCCCTTTTATTTGGTTGTTAAAAACATTCTTGCTGATAAACCTTTACCTTTGGTCAGAGTGCATATTTCTAATCCTAAGAAAAATTCATTTGTGGAAATATTCAGCATGTTTGTGTGTAAAATAATAACATACAGACCAGTAAGATGGTCTGAAGGAGGCTGGTAAATATGAGGAAAATCCAGGTACATTTTAGACAAAGAGACTAGAGATCTGGTGTCCCAGCAATTTCACCACTTTTAAGGCAGGATCAAAACATGTCAGAAAGGTAGAAAGTTCAGGTGACATTAGTCTGCAAAAATGCCGTGTGCATACCAAAGAAATCCCAGGTACAGAGAGTCTTAAATGACTATAAACTCACATGACATCATTCAGGTTGTATTCATGACTGATTATAACACATTCACACTCCACTCATTTCACGCAGTCATTAGAGAGTTAACTTATAAGTTCTAATGAGTTTCCTGGAAAACGTTGTGTGATATACAATATCTCCAAGCTCCAGCACTGTATAAGCGTAGTTACTAACACCATTTTGGTGAGAATGATGACCCAATTAGAACTTTGCTTGAGGAAAGAGAGAAAGCCTGTAAAAGTTTAGGTTCTTTCTTAGCACACTTTTGTTGAGAGAAAAGCAGAAGATGAAATACTAGTGCTCAGACTTGCAGCAATGCAAACTCCATGGTAGCCAAGATAAGCTAATGAAATACAATGGGACAAGGAGTTTTCATACTTCACTAAAAGAGGGGAATTTTTCTTTAACAAAATGATTCTGTGCCACTAAAGAGGTTTTGTGCCAAAACAGAATCTCAGCCTTGCTCAGCAGTGTAGCTCCAGTGGAGGAGTTCCAGAAAGCTTTCAGGAATCAGACATAATAAACTCAACACGTTCGAGCCAAGACTATGGCAGTGAGAGTTCCTCAAAAACACTGAGGTGCATCTCTGCCAAATGTCTGAAACTTGAGTCTAGGGAGGAAGGAGGGAAGAGCAACAGTGGCAATTTCTGTGTGCCAGTGCTACCAGCAATGTTCAAGTTGCTGTGCTGCTTGCAAACAAGGAAAAGCCGTTGTGTCCAGAACCGTAGATGAAAGCTTCGGAAGCCTGAGTTTGGGATCAAGAGGAAGGCCGGAGGGTAGACAGCAGGGCTAGTGCTGGTTTGGGCCCCCAGTTCAAGAAGATTGTTAAGAATCTGGAGAGGGTCTATGCAGTGCTGAAAAGTAGTTAGGACCTTACGGCACCCACAGGAAGAGGTTGGTGGAAACGGGCTTGTTAAGCCTTGTGAGAAGGAGAGCAAGGCTAGTAATTGCATTGCCCTCTGAATCCATTCCTGATTCCTGAATAACATCTCAAGAAGGTTACAGAAGAAAGCAGCACCCACAGAACTTTAACCAGATATTACCCTGGGCTCACCGTCCATTGGCTAAGACAATATTTGATCAAAATTTTCAATTTAATATTTTTAACATGTAGTACTTGAAGTACTTTTTAAGAAGCAAAAAGGTGGTCTTTTTGGGTGCCATTTGTCATAATCTTTCTTTGCTGGTGGACTGTAAGTAATTCCTGTGCTTCTGAACATCAGGACCCTATGGATCTATATTCTTCGAGCTTTGAAAAAGACATTTTATGAAGTTCCCAGAAGATACTTGCATTCACTAAAATAGCTGGGAAGGAGTTGCTACCCACATTAAGTACCTTCTCTAAGCTTATATTTATTTATTCTGCCTCCCCTTCCCCTGGCAGATTATTTATTTGCTAGCTACAAACTAAAAAATCATCACTGCTTGGTGTTTGGGGTTTTTGGTGTTTTATCATAGTAGAGGCAGACAGCGTGATAAGCACAGGGCAGACATTTTACTCGAGCATTGTGTTGATCCAAGCAGCTTGAGCAACCCAGGATATGACAATATTCCCAGTATTCCAATTTATTACATAATGAAGAGGAAATATTTGAGACTGACACTCAAAATTTTCAGATGTTACCTGTTAACAGCAGTGACAAAGCAGAGATACTGTCTGCAAGACAAATACAAAAGTCTGCCACTTTCCCTCTCCAACCGGTTTAAGACTCAACAATGCAGCTGACTGATCACCAGCATTTGTGGATTTCTGTTGTGGTAAATTTTTGTAAAGAAATATCAGTGTGAATGTGTGCTTCAGATTCACCAAAACGCTGTGGTATGCAAGTATCTCATTTAAAACCCAAGTGCCAGTCTCTGGTGAATGTAAGTTTGGGAATCTTCATTAACTTTTAACATACATTTGAAGAAATATGTGTCTAGTAAGAAAAGAGGAAATTTGATGTAAGGCCAATTACTCTTTTGAAGAAAATACACGAGATGACATCTTATTGTGGGGCACAAATTTCAAAGCTACGTTTCCATTTTAATTCTTCTGTTTAAGTATATTATGATCCAACTGTGAATTGACACAATGAAGCAATGGCATTACACTCTCATTGTTTTATTTACAGTTCCAAATACAGAGAATCCTTCAACGATATGACTTGTAAAACTATTCATCTTTCTTTCAAACCCAAAAATCTTCCCTGTTGGGACTTGCAATGAAAGAGAAAAAGACCATCTTCCACCCAAAGAAGTGGAAATTTTATCAAGTAAATTTCCAAAGTTCTACTGTCCATAGCAGTCTGAAATATTGGTTGCTGAGATTCCTCTGCCCAAAGAGTACTACATTTTTTATTAGACTTTGTTCAGCCATCGAAAAAAAAACTCCCACTCCCCAGAACAAAGGAGAGAGTGAGTTTTAATAAAACACCCATTAAGGCTCTTAAAGAGAAGGCAGCCAATGCAAAAAAAAAGAAGCAGGTGCAATGCTGGTCCTCAGGAGACTGGGCAGATAAACCCACAGGAGTAGTTAATGTGTATTTGGTGAAGATAAGTGTCTGTGAAAGATGGGTGAGAAAAGCAAAGTGATTTGTAGCAGGGCATCATAGGGAGAATTTGAGCATTATATGTTAAAGGGAGAAGAAAGAGTCTTGCCTAGCTTTTTTCTCTTGTTTCTGACAATATAAAAATTAGACCAGTGAACCAACCTTACAAGTCACTAAGAGTAGGAATCACTTTGCCTGAATTTATGTACTTGGCATTTAAATGACTAATTTACACTAGTTATTTATTTCCTTCCCAGGTCAATAGGGCAGGATAGGCACTACCAGAGAGTTACTTTTTTGTCCTAGATGAAGTGCTAGGATACATCTCCTTCTGGAGAACCATGTCTTCCCCCTTTAAGCAAATAGAGCCCAGAAGAGTAGACTACACCCTTTTTGGTGGTTCGTATTAACTTGAAACATGAGAACGAGACCAGCAGGTCAGACAGTGTCAACTATCTCATCTTCAAACTGACCAATCTGTGACAGAGAAGCCACAAAGCACATGCAATAACACTTACTCAAAATTCTCAAAATTCTCTTGGCTGCCAGTGATTTGTAGCTCAGGGAATCCATGAGTCATTGACAGTGTTTTTGCATTTAATAGCTCACAATGTATTTCTATTCCATATTTCCATTTTCTATGACAAACACTGCTGTGGCTTCACACAAGGGAAAGCACTACTTCCTCCTAGGTATTACCAGGAAAGATAGCCACCAGATTAGTCTTGTTTACTTCTTTCCTTCCTGTGATATTAAACACTTACAGGCTTGTGTTTAGCCTGACTGCAACCCACTCCTTTTCACAGATCTAAAGGCATGTCATTCAGTAATGTAAAAGTACAGGTGTAAATAATTTATTCTTACTTTTTTCCTCATAAGACAAAACTGCACTCCATTGCGTTTTCTCACTTAGAATATCCTTTCTCATCCTTCTGGACTGGATGCCTCAATCTTTGAATAAGCACCTAACCTCTGTCATGTTTTCTTTTCTACAAATCACTTGGGTCTCTATTTATACCCTCCACTATCGAAATAATCTTAAATGGAATTTAAGCATATGAGCTGTAGAGAGCAGTTCTGCTCACTTACTGTCAGAGACAACCTGGCTCTAGTGGTACTTACTATCTATATTAGATTATATGTTTCACAAGACATCTAAACCTCAGCTCCTTTCCCCAGTTTGAGCTGTAGTGGTGCCCATATTGTAATGCAACTCACCAGCAGCTGGAAAGCACCTAAACACTATCTAATCCTGCACAAATTATCCTTAATACACATACAGAGCACTGAGTTCAACTCAAGATCAGCCAAGCAAAGAATCTTCCATGTAATTTTCCGGCGATTAAAGTATTCAACAACATGTGAGAGCTAAACTCTAGTCCTTTCCCAGCCTCTGGGGGCTCTTATCTCCCAAAAGAATAACTTAATCTCAAACACAGGTTTGCCCTCTTGCTGAAAATGGGTCATGGGAAATAAAGGAATGTAAGAAAAAGACGCAGCAATAGGGATCATAATTCTGTAAAGCAGTGGAAAGGGGGCTTAGATGAAGCTTCTTGTTTCTCGTATAACAACATCTAACTTGGGCAGCTACAGAAGGTAGTTTGAATATGATTCATCAATCTCACCATGCTATTTAAAGATAATATGCGATCATTCAAAGCACAGAGAAAGACCCCTTTCAGCAAGACCCCCTAAATTGTATTCCTTAACAAGCAAAGAAGTTCCTTGTCTTCTTTTCCCTCTGATACACTGTACATTGGTGTCCAAGTATGTGCATGAATAAAAGAACACTGCACTAACAGTACATCAAGGATACAAAGCCAAGTACCCCAAAAATTTGAAACTGTATTTCTAAGATGGCTCATCCAACATAATTCTGATTTTTGTGTCTTTGATGTTGATTTATTTATCACAGAATCAATTCCAATATTATTCTGTGTATAAAGAAGATAGAAATCAAAACAAGAATGGATGGTGAAAGAAACCGTTGATTGAAGAACAAATCTATGAGACTTAGTGGACATAGCTTTTTCCAGGGAGTCCTCAATCACCTGATAAAATCATACTTCAAGATTATAAAATACCTTGTGTGCTATTACACGTCTAATGTTCCATGCACATCTCTGACATATCATAAATAAAAAATAGATGATATTACATATACCGCCTTGTCAGAGGGCAAACCTAAATTTCGTGGATGGATGGTCTAAAGGTCAAACATACAGATTTTCTCCAAGACATCAGTTTTTTCCCATCAAGAAGGTAATAATATTGTGTGGAAATAATTTTCAAATGTGCTGTGAGTTCTGAATATAGCTTCAAGACCTTGACATAAACAAAAGTTCAAGGTGTTCTAATGTGTAGCACCTTAAATGAGAAACTTCTGAATGTTACCGCTTTCCAAGTAAAGTAGTGTGAAAAAGGGAAGTTGGGCAGATTTAAATATCAAAAGATGCAGAGACGACTACCAGCATCAGCCAACAAGGTCTGACTACATAAAGCATCCTGCAGAGTTTATCTATCTAGACCTTTTTATTTGTCCATTTTCCATAGAGAAGTCTGTCTGGGATGGAAATTCAGCCTATTGACTATAGTAAGTAATTGATGAGGCACTTGAAGAGTGGTGTCTTATTATCACTCAGAATACATTGTGGGAAACCACTTGTAAAAACTTTCTCTATTATTTGTATATTTAGATCAGTGGATTCATTGATTTTAAAGCTATTTTAATGAATCCTTCTGAAGTTCATAATGTTTTCCTCTTTTCCTTGCCAAGAAATTCTGTGAAGAAAGTTTATCAAATATTGTACATTTATTCTCTAAATAAAGCAAAGAAGGTCATTCGTTAGTGACTGGACAGCTGCAGGACTGCTTTTCTTTCCAGCCAGAAGCATCCTGAGTTTGCTTCCTTATTCCTTCCTTAATAAATAATTAAATAAATTCTGTATGTATTTAGTTGATAAATGTCTTTGTATGGAGAGACAGATATACAGACAGCTAGACATATACAGATCCCTCCATCCAAAAGACACAACCAACTAAACCTTCCTCTGGCAGACAGTAATGTGAGCAAAGATGTGTCAGAACTGATTTCCCCAGCCCTTGGAGTCTTGGTTAGGTAGCTGATACACTCTGATCATTTCCTAGTTCATCTCCTACAGTTATCTACACCTTGCCTTAAACATCTGCTCTCTGTTGTACGCTCACATTGTCCACAGATTTGTAGTGAAAGCAATTATTTCAGGAGTAGGACGTTTCACTATCATGTGTGAGATAGGCGTTTTCTTCTGCTAGAGAACAGAGTAAGGCTGTTAGAAGCTACTGCAATTCAATAAAATAAAGTCAGTTGCTTTTCTATTCCTTTGTTTTGCATACAATTTTATGTCACTTTTCTCACTGGAATTCCTAACAATGCAGTAAGCAACATGGCTATGCATATTTTTTCTGTCTTTTCATCTTCTCCCAAGGGAGAGGTGTGCAAAGTAGTTTGTTTTGGTAAGATTTTTCTAAAAGTTTTGGAAATACTTATGCTGCTTTGCGATTTCTTATAGCAGATACTGATGAGTTTGTGGTCCCTAGTTCCTGGGGAAGGGCTTTTATCCATTTGTGTGCTTCCTTGTTTATTTCCCTCCCCAGAATTAGAAGGCTGAATTTAAATTTATTACAAAGTGATCCATTGTGCTAGAGGATCAAATCTCATATAGAATAGTTCCCATTCACAATTTCAAAGCAGTTGTAAAATATGCACAGAATCAACCAAAGATGAGAACTGAAACTTCCTATGAACTTGAGCTGAAGGGCACATACATTTGTGAGGAGGGCAGCCCACGTTGATGAGAAGATGGACTGCAGCACTGGTAACTCTGCAAAGTCTCTTAAATATTGGAGTCTCTGTGTCCAGTTATATCACATTACTATGGTCAAGATGAAAAGTAAATAAAGATGTGAACAGCTGATAACAGGTACCACAGACGAACAGGCACCGGAGTTACCTAGCAACTGGAGACAAAGTTTTGCTTGCGCTGGGCTAGATCTGAGCTAGAGCACTCGCAGATTATGGGGCAAATTGACAAGTTGATGAATTGCTGATAAGTATCTGCAAACAAAAATCTGAAAAAGGCAAAGGAGCTGCAAAATTTCCTGAATGCTTTCTTCTCTCTAGTAGCATCACTGCCATCTTACTTGAGTTTTTAATATTTATTACTTGCTGATGTCTTTTAAGCATGAGACTATTTTGGAGGTAGGAACATTGCTACAGTGAAGGACAAGTAGTTGCATTCATCAGCTGCATATTAATACCTATCTTTAGACAGTTCATTTAACACCTACATGCTTATCTGGGGGCTAATGGGGAGAATAGATCGTTATAGCACTTCTAGATTAGTCGGATTAGTATCCAGCCTTGGCAAACTGAGGTTATACGCTGGGCCACATGCACACCTGCAGTGCATTGTAAGCCACTGCTTTTGATTTCCTCTTTTCTCCCAGGGGAATAGGCCTGGAAGGGATCTAGATAATTGCATCCTGCCAGTCTTATCTTGTAACCTCATCACATAATCCTGTTATCAAGTTCCCTCTGAAAATGGTTTCTCGCTTCAACTACTTTTATGAGATGGCTGCTCAGGAACCACATTGGTGGTTGGGAATGCTTTAGTATCTAACCTAATTTGCTCATGGCAAGTTTATACATTTTGTTGTTGTGGCAATATCAGTTTATATAGACATTTCACCTCTTAATGTCTACCATAACCCTGTGTTTAACAATCAATGCCTTTATCTTTGTTTTCAATTTGAACACATGCCTTCTTTTGAGAGGCCAACTGTTCACTGCTGTTGCTCAGTCCTCACTCAGTCATTTCTCCTCTTCTTCACAAGTTCCTTGTGTCTGAGCCACTGAGATATTTCCTTGGATCACCGGCACAGCCTTTCTCAATTTCCACAGTCTACTTTTCCCATCCAGTACCTCCCTCCCTCAAAAAAGGTGTCACCAGCTTCTATTGATTGCCATTGCCCTACCATTCGCCTCTAAGTCATGCAATAAGGCATAAGTGCCAACATCTGTTCAGATAAACAACTACATGTAATTGAGCAGAATTAGGCCCTTATTGGTTTTATTTAGTAGGACCCCACAGAAGGCATATCCTTTTGGCAGTCTCAACGTACCAAAATTCTGTAGTGAGTGAAAATTTGATGAAATTTTACCCTTCATGTGGTGAATTTAACAGGTTGAATACCAACATCCACAACAAACTGTTCCATTTAAGACTCTTTTAATACATAGTTCAATCACCATAGACCATACTGAGTTTTGCTGACACTGATGCAAATATGCTAATTTCCCTAAAGCCGGCAGGCCTATGTTATTTCATTGTTGCTGAAAAATGATGTAACTACAGATAAACAAGGCTTTGCCTGTTAGGTTCAGGATTTCTCTGCTATGATCTTCTCTGATTCATGACAAAGAAAGGACAGTTGTAATATACTAGATAAGCTTTCCCCTACACTGATGATAAACCTGGACCTAAAATTTGCTATACCCAAAGACCTCACATTGAAGCACCACAAGTTTGAAAGCAGAATATGGGTCCACTGTATACAACCAACATCCAGGACTTCCCCCACATGCACAAATAGTGGAAGGGGACCTTTCCATCAATGGATAACTTGCAATTATCTAAACTTTGTCTTTTTTTACACCAGCAGGTGGCCCTAGCTCCAATCTTTTCTGGTGCAGTAGGAGTCTAATGCACTGAATGGAAGAAGTGGGGCAAGCTGCTAATCAGAGCAGCCCCTCAAGGCATCTGCCACCTGCTGCCTCCTCCTAGGAGCTCTTCTGATTAGTTCTCTGCTAATGCATTCTCCTCCTGCATATGCATTATGACTGAAGCTAATGGGACTACTTTCCACAGACATGGCAGGCAGAGTTTGGCCCAGAACTACCACATTGAGTTCTGTTGTGGGCGTTACATTAGCACATACTGACTACCTTGTCTAAGCTGATTACCTAGATTTGGGTTGGTCTAGAGCAAGTTTTTTTTTAACCTCACTGACCTGAAACCCACTCATGTCATGGTAATGGGTCTGCTGGGCTTGCTCCTGTTGCTGCGGGGCTTGCTGGTAGTTCTTTCCTTGAACACACTGAGGTATTCCATAGTAATCAGGTCAGCACTGTGGATATAAAATTACCTGTTTACTATACTTACCTATTTATTAATCAATTTAGTCCACGTCTGCATGCTTAGCACGGTAGAAAATTTTTAAACTATAATAGCAGATGCATGTTAGTTAGACTGTATTTTGTAAGCAACATGAAGGAAAAGTTTTACTCTTCATAATTTTTTTCCAGACTATAGTGGCCCGTTTATAGGCCAGTGCTGAAAGCAAAGTGTAAATGGGAAGATATGCTCTTGGAATATTTCTCTGTCTAAATAACATTATTGGGAGCCAGAGGAGTAATAAGGTAGGAAATCAATTGGGAAATTTTGTAAAAAGTGATTCTCATAAAAATTCTTCAGAAAATGCATGAGCCTACTGTATTCCTCTCCTTTACAAGCATTCAGCCTGAACAGTTATCACATTTTCAACTGAGGGAGTTTAGGCAATTCACTTGGAGAGAAAAGAGTCATTTAAAACATAAAATAAAATAAATCTGTACCAACTCACCATGTGCAGAGACAAGGGTAGCTCTCCTTCTCCCATGGTGCTGGGTATTTGTGCCTCATGCCATTAATGAAGAAATCAAAACGTTGACAGCAAAAGAGTATAAACTGAAATGAGAACTAGAGGAACTAAAGACAAACCTGAAGTAAACAAATGATTATTCTGTTGGATATGGCGGAGCAACATACATTATCAGGCAGTCTCACTTTGGACCTCAAATAAGCAAATAAAATTGCAGGAGTATAATTAGCAGTGTTCAACACTGTCTGTAACGAAAACCATTTCATTGTACAGGAACAGTTCCTCTCTTTCCTGCATTTGCATCTTCCCAATACCCGTTACCACTCTCACAGTTGGTGTTAATTGCAGAAGAGCCTCATTCTCTGACTTGCTCACTTTGTTTGGCATGATAACAACAAATGAGAATCTAATAAAATCAAGGTTATCCACCACCCAAGTACCACAAAAAAAAGTGGGGGGAGGGAAAAGGGTTTCCTGGTGGGAATAGGAGCTAGGCATAGAAAAGGGAGCAACTCTAGTAATGGTTGCACAACTGCAAAGCAACATATGCTGACAGTGAAGGAAAAGTGGAAAGGAAGAAAATAAAACAGATAAACATGAAGAAGTAAAGTCAAGTCAGTTCTGGCATTTGTCACCTTCTGACACCCTGCTGAGAGCTAATTCTTAGTAACCGCTTACCTCTATATACCTCTCCAGCTAATACCAGATTACAGCAGCTTTGCCAGCATCCAGCCTATATAGATTTTGTATTAATGAATTTGGCTTAAGCTAGAATATGTTTAAATATGGCACAACTTGTGTCAGATCTTCCCTTCTTGTGACAGAAAATGGATTCTCAGCAAAGTGTCTATCGGAATTGAAACTAAGTTTTTGAAGAAACATTGAAGGTTTGCTCATGGAGGTGTCTTCTGTATCAAAGGACCAGTTACCAAAAGAAAAAAAAGCCTCAGACCACTTCTTTCTTTTTAAATTAACCTTTCCTTTTGCTCTGAGGAAAAAAAAAAAAACAAAGAAAAGGGAGGTGGGGGGCAATAAAATTTTAAAACTTAATTTTAATTCATAAATACAAGAGGAAAAACAGTTCAAAGAAATACATGGATATGTCCCACCGTACACTACGGTGTACAAATATGTTGTCAACTCTTTCACAATATTTAATATTTTCCTATTTTTCTTATGAACCTCAGCACAAATGTGAGGTGACGTGTGAGAACATCACCTTTCATTTTCATACACTGTCAAATGTTCCAAGTCTTAATCCTGCCACATAAACTTAAAAAAATATGGTGCAACACACATACAGGCTCCATACCTTTTACGTTCTTTTTTTTTTATCTTAAAATTCTTTAAAACTCACCTCATAACTACAGGGTTTGGGCTTCTGGTTTGATGTGTGTTGCTGGTGGACAACCTTGAAATGATGACATTTCAGGTAGAAAACAAACTTCTCAATTACTTTATTTTTACAGGTCATAACATAAACCATTAGAGGAACCAATAAACGGTAGATATCGTATTTGTTTTCTTCACACAGAAGATCTTTGCCGAAGATCTTTGCCAAAAATCATAAACATGATAATTTAGGCCAGTTAACTTTGAACATCTTTTTAACATGACCATGAGGAACATAGAAGAATGGGAACAGCGAACACCACATAGAGATCTAAAGACAAAGCCGAATGGTTCAGCCCTGATGGGGAATATGAAGGAGGAAAAGTCCCCTTTGTATTTTCCTCTTTCTCCTAATCACCATCCCGGCCCACCACTTACATGAGACATGGCTCTCAGGTGGAGCAGCAGCGTTGGGATGATGCAGCTGTGTACACCTGGGATGGCTGCTTGGCTCCTCTCCTTTTTGTTTCATTGCTGTTCTGCAGACACCAGATGTGTTTCTGTTTCCACGGGAGGAGGGTAATCACCAGCAGCTGTTTCAAGCACAAGGAGACAGAGATTTGTTTATTGGTGCTTGTCCATAGGTGTTACAATAACTTGCTGGATGTATTATTTTTTTCTGCAGAAACAGAGCAACCAGAGTGGAGAGTAAACTTAACATTTCTATAATGAGCAACAGACTTTCTAAAGCAGAAGCGTAAGCACTGCGTGTCACAGACACTCAAAGAACAAATGCTTTCTTTCAGGCTGTGTCAAGAATAACGCATCTCGCTGACAGCAGTCCCCTCTTGATACTCATGCAAAATGAAAGGAAATAGATCTCAGCAGCAAAGCTCTATGAGTTTGTGCCCTGAAGTTCAAGCAAGAACACAGGGGTAAGGCTGCAGTTTGACTAAAATTTTTTAACCAGCCTTCCTTCCCATAATTCAACTTCAGTGCATTTCAGAGCCGCTTTCACTGTGGTTCTCTGACCCATCGTAGGTACGAGTCAAATTTTTAGATCTTGGCTTACCTAAGTCAATCTTCTTCAAGGAGAAAGTTGGTTTCTACTTGTTTGTTTCAGAAAGCCCTCCAGGATACTGAGTCTTTCTAACGTTTATTTTCAAGATTCCCATGATATTTTCAGATACTCCTAGTCAAAAGAAACATGGGACACAGGGACTTCGGTAGAAATCCAGCTGGCTCAGTCAGAACCCGTGTGTTCAGTGGGAGAGCCTATGAGATTTTTTTCTTCAATCACTTTGGCTCTTTTGAAGAACATATTCAAAATCTAAAACCTGAGCCTATTTCCAAATAACTCACTGATAGAAAGGAACTTTTACTGAGATAATACTGGAAATATCTCTTAGAAGTCATCACCATCTGTTCCAGCTGAATGAACAGTCCTGAACAGACAGATGGAAGATAAAGTAGAACACATAAAACTTTCCGTATCTTTTTATTATCATTTATTATTATTGTTTATTATTATTGGGTTTGGGCTTGGAGGTTGTTTGATCTGTTGGAGGAAACAACTGAAGAGTAAGGTCGGAGAAACTTTGAAATAAGATGAGAAATAAGGTCCTCTTTTAGCCTTTGGCCAAAAGCAAGTCTTTAAAGTCAGTTCATAATTACACTGGCAACCAGTGGAGACTCTTGTATATGTCAATACCAATGAGTGATTGTCAATATCTCTGATCAGCAACATTTTGCATCATTTGTAACTTGTATACTGAGTCTAAAGGGAGACTTCTAAGTAAATCATTACAGCACATTGTAAATGCAGGAACCAGTTTCTCTTAAAACGCTTTAGTAACACTTCATTAATTATATTGAACTTGCAGCCTGAAATTCTTCTTGCTTATATTCATCACTTACCACGACGAGTTGTCTATATATTGTCTAAGACACTACTATATCAAGCTGAATAGGCAAATTATACCCCATGGATCTTAGCAGAGGGATAGCGAGCCACAATTCTCACTGGTGTCAGCAGTACAGACACAGCTGAATGTGGCGTCTGACGGAAAGAGAAACAAAGCAAGGCATGTTAGCAAATACTTTGGTTAATAAAGGTAGCCGCTTTTTCTTTTCAGGCATTTCCCACAGGCTGACTCAAAATCTCCTGTATTTGCTATTCACAGTTATTCACCAAGCAATTCTTTGCCTGCACCTTATTTGCACTTGTTTTTTGTGAGCTGAGCTGCCTTGTTCAGATGGGGATGGCAGATCACTTGGCACTGTACCTTTGTTTTCTTTGATGAGAATCAAGTTACCGACCTCCGGTTACGCGGGGTTATGGTATTTTACTTCTGCTGAAGATGCCTAGAAAGCACTTAAAAATTCAAATGAGCAGATTGACAGATTTTACTCTGGAGGAAAATAGCCCCCCAAGAAGTCATAGAAAGCAGCTCTTTGCTTATAGAGAATTATTTTGACAAACACTTGAAGATAGACCTCCTGTATGGATCCTGCATCCACCTCACTTTCTTTTCTGAAGCCGGCCAAGCAAAGTGGATCTGTTAATATGAAAGGACTAGGAAAGGAAGACAGCAGACCAGTGTTGCAATTTTATAGCATAATCTGCCATGTCCCCCAGTAGCAATTTTGTGCTAGGTGTTAGAGGTGGTTTCTAATTGGACCCAGCCCCTCTTGCCCTCTTCTCTGGGCTTGTGTATCCATCCGTGGCAAGCCAGCCAGCTCCCTCTGCATCTGAGCCTGAACATGAACAGTCCACCCAGCAGCATGCTGGGCACAGTCATGGGACCTTACCTGGACCCCTGTCACTCTGTCCCATGAGAACATCACAGCATCAGTGTGTCCTCAGGCCTGGACCCATTGCATCTCAAACTAGGCAGCAGGAAAGGATTCTGGACTGAAACTGTAGGAAATGCAGGAAGACTCTAATCAGATACAGAGCTTCAACCACAAGAAACAGCTTCCAGGATCACAGTCTAATTATCTGAAATAAAATGACAGAACACATTATCATTTTCATTACACAGGCCTCATATATTATGCTTCATACGGTAGTATGAGTAGAGCTTTCAAACCACTTTTCTTTTAATCTCCATTCTTCTTTCTTCATCATCACGTTTGCCTGTGTTTTCCTAGTACCTGCACCAACATTAGTCACAATTGGCAGGAGTCCATAGAGAGCTTTAGAGAACATTATTTTTTGCCCTCTGTGCATACATTAGTGTTGCCCTTTAAAGACGCAGCCCTTTGTCCTTTTAATGAAGAATAAAACTCATTTCCAAGCATCCCAATAAGATTATCTCAAATAATAGCAATCCAATTAGCTCAGACAGTTTGAAGTCTCACTTAGACTCCCAGGTGGTATCCCCCATCATTAAATATACTGTTTTAAAATACTTTCAAATACCTGTTTAGTATCTAGAGCCAAAGATGCTTCTAAGAATGCAGGTAATATCCATCTCCTAATATCAACTGCATTTAAAGGAGGAAACAGGGATGAAGAATATCCACACTTGGCACACTTTGCCTCACAGCTTGTGAGCACCTCAGCCTGGCCAGTTCACTCAGGTCCCTTCTGTCACCTTAACACAGGATTTTGAGCCTGTCTGCACTAAGCTAGGAATATTAAAGCAAAGCATGTTCAGTTTGTCAGTGAATTACTTTGTCCTTCAGGTCTGACTGTCCCCTTGTCACTGTCAGTACCTTTTCTTCCTTTGCTTCTTAATGTGGGGCTTCTATTGAGATGAGCTATAATTACTTAGGCAGCTGCCCTATCCTACTATGGCCTTCAGGCATCTTTCCTGGCTACCACGGATATCTCCTTTAGTTCCCACTGCTAACTTCCCTTTAGAAACTGTTTTCTCTAGCTGACTTTAAATATAACTAACTTCTTTCATGCTCTAAATACTCAAAAACTGCTGTTCTTGCCTCCAGCTTCTGACTTTATTTTTCTTTACACTTTTGTAGCCTCTTGGGGAATTTTACTGGTTCCAAAAATCATGAATTTCAATTTACCATATTTTTAAGTTTTCTTTTAAACCCACTCACCTTAGTAAAAAAAGCTTAAGTATTAGACCATGTTATCACCCACTTGTGAGAGAGGATTGAGGGAAGAATTAGCTGAACTGGAAGTCAGGCTCTTAATACATGTCAAAAAAGCTCAAACTTTTCCTGTCACACAGCCTGAGGCAAAAGGAGATTTAAGGAGGACACAGAAAACACCAACCTGTTTTGTCTTGCCTGTCTCTTGTTCAGGTCGGCTGTGTAGTCTGAAAGCATGTTCAGTGCCAAGAGAACAGTGAAAACATGAGGAAGCCTCTATAACAATATTATTTTCCAGTACTGGTATTCCCATGATTTGTAAGGCAGTCAAATATAAAGATATATTGAAAAATCATAACAGACCTCTAATTTCCAACAGCTTATCCCTTGATTAATTGGAAATACCTTCTGCAACCCAGAAAGGACACATTAAAAAAGAAAAGTCTTAATAAAGTATATGTGAAAGAATTTCTCAAAATTGACTGCTCCATCTTCATTCTAATTTGAAAAAAAAAAAGTCAGATATAGACACAAAACATGGACTATTTCAGTCAAAATCATTAAAGAACAGAAAAGTTACCAGAAAATTAAAAAAAAAAAAAAAGGANAAAAAAAAAAAAAAAAGGACAATGTTAGGAAACTCTGAAAAAAAAAAAAAGCATTGTTAGTAAAAACTGCACAAAAATACCAGGGCCTAAAGCCACACTCCCTTGGAGGCAAAGAAAAATAATGAAGAAAAAGTGTTCAGATTCAGCAAGATTCAGATGGTTTGGATGATTGGACCTGTGGGGGACAAAAGTACTTCACTGTGAAATAATTACTCTTGAGCCAAGGGAAACGTCTGTAGGATATTGGGAGAAATGGCTCAATTGTTCAGTTCAATGACAAAAAATGGTATTTGAGACTAACGAAGAAAAGGAAGCCTCCAACATCACAGCCATAAAAAAAGTTAAATGATATACTTGAGTTTATTACCAAAGAAGAATACAAAACAGAAGTGCTGATAAAGTTCGTGCTGGTCGGCCCCAATCTGAAAAATTGTATTCAGTCCCCACTGAAGATGAAAATAGGATTACGATAGAAAGAGTGCAGGAAAAGTTGGTATCTGATCTAAAAAAATCTGAGTTGTCTGCGTGGTTGGGAGGCAGCAGTAGGGAAATGGAA
Organism: Himantopus leucocephalus; assembly: GCA_003993805.1. NCBI lineage: Eukaryota > Metazoa > Chordata > Aves > Charadriiformes > Recurvirostridae > Himantopus > Himantopus leucocephalus. The sequence continues at coordinate 112,069,258 of RSEF01000003.1, forward strand.
AACTTGAGGTAATATGGCAGACTACAAAATTTGAGAATGACATCTTAGAGAAAGTCATATTATGCACAGTCATATTATGTATGCAGGAGAGAATGCTGCACTAAAATGCCAATGAAAGTTGTGCATTTATTTCAGGAAAAAAATGGCCCTTTTCTACCTTTCTGTCCGTGTAATTTTATTCTCGGCCAACTCCAAAAATAAGAATTAACTTCTAGGGCTTAAATACATGGTTTCCAATCAGTTATAGTTAAAAACCAAACAAACACAACCCCCCCATAACTTAGTATCTTCTTGAATCTGTTTAATTGGCTATATATTGGCAATGAACTAGGGCTTCATTATAGCTATATTGTTGAAAATCATGAGATCTCTGCTGAAGTCAACGGGGTGATGCCCTTTGCCATTTCCACTGCAGAGATGTCTCCTTTTCTCTCTGTACTATGGCTGCTTACGATGCTGGCATGCCAAAGTACATGTGGCGTGGTCTTCAGAGACATGGCCAAGTGGGATTGTTTTCTGCTCACAGTGTATATGATACAGCGGTGGCTGCTGCCTGGCTCCTGCTGTTTGTGCTTGCTGTGATCCCACTGCATACAGCCCTCGCACCTGATGAAGTTCGCTTTGATTCAGTCATTCATCTTTGGTCTCACAAACCAATCCATTGTGGAACGTTACTTTATAAATTGATGAGGAGGTCTCAAAGAACTATGCCTCTTCATCATCTTCATAATCAGACATTTAGGTCTGCGGCTACACATTCAGAAACACACTTGCTATTGGTTTGTCATTTATACTGAAAGCGACACAGAGGATGGGGTTTATTTATGAATCCTAACTCCTTGTGCTGGACACCTCAACATCATGCTGCGATTGATTCCATATTTATGGCAAATAAATCTAGACTCTGCTACTTGTTTACTCTTGTACTCTCTTTTTATAACTCGGTATACAGTTTTTAATTAAATCAACCCCAGTTCTTTCATTGCTTGCTAATACTATTATTTGAACAGTGCAGCTTTGCTGGACCTTGATATAACCACAGCCAATTTACTGTAACCACCTAGTTTTGTCCTATTTACCCACAACTTCACAAATAATTCACTCAGTCTCTAATTAGTTCATATGGAATCATTCAAATGCATTCAAGTTAGCTGTATTTTACAGGTGGGTAATGCAATGATCTGGTTTCACCAGACAGCTTTTTTCTCATTGCACCAAGCTCGGTAAATTACTGTCTGTATACGCGTAAATACAAGACCAAATGATGCCAGTAACTGACAATCAGAAATACATTGGGTTATATACAACCAGCAAAACTTCATTACATACCAAATATTATTTCTGGTTTTAGTCAGAGAAATCCTACCGTGTGAGACAAGTGGCTGTATGAGAGGGATGGATATTGAGTCACACAATAACTTCAATCGTAAGAGGCAAGTTCTTGATGCACAGGACACAGGACATAGCATCAGTTGACATGGGAGTTTCTGTAGCATTGTGCTGCTGGTGGGAAACACGCTTCCTAATGCACTCCCTGGTTTCAACATCATGCTACTATGTCTCCCTCAGTCTCCAGTCCAAAACCCCCCATGCATTCCACCAGCAGAATCCCAGTGCAGAAGAAAGGCAGTGATGCTAATACGTGAGGATGTCTGGGAAGACAGAAGTCTGAGTTTTCTCTTCACCTCCCATGATTTCAAAAGGTCTGAGTTTCCTCTGTATAGTGGAAGTTCGAGTGACCTTATTTCCACAGTTATTTAATTTACCTCTAATTGAATAGATCTTGCATGTGTGAGAGGTGTGCAACTAATTATATTTCTTGGGTATGTGATTGACTTAATTCAGTTCCCCTGTCATGACAGAACTCTTCACTAAGAGCACTGTACAACTACAGCTGTGGTTACGGTTAATTTTTCATCTTGATGGCCAAGCAAAAGCTTCAAAAACTTATGTTCTATCAAAATTACACAACGTTTTATGTTGACGTGCCAAATCAAAACACCCTAAAGAAACATTTGAGGGGAACGTTCTGTTTACATCAGCAACTATTAGACACTACCTTTTTTTTTTCAATTTCAATGTATTTTTGTGCCTCATTCCTCACTCATGTTATAAAGATACTAGTTTTCTATTAGGTTTTCATTCTACGGGTATCAACTCAAATGTTACGGCTACATCTACACTAGTAAAAAGAGCTTCTGTCCCAGAAAGCACCCATCACAAAGATGAACTTTTTTACCTGCCAAAACAGGGATCCACAAAGTCCGTACTGAGGATGGTCCCTGGGATAACTCCTGAAGCACACTCAGACAGTATCAGGGATACTATGGATTACAGGGAAAAAAAAAAAATTCCAGGTACCATGTTACCAATTCAGGTCTCTTGATGATCATGGGACACTACCTTCCCCTGGCCTTGTTTAATTTGCTCATATATGGAGATACTTTTGTAAATACATCCTCTGAAGGTTACGTGATATTCAGCTGTAAATAGACAAACTGTTTATCTGGTTAGCAAATATGAAGTACTCATTCATTATGAGGTAAGTCTGAATATTTGGTTCATATATAACCCTCTCAAGCATTTAAAAAAGATCTTCCTAAGTAGTGTTGCCTGTCTGCAATATTTTCTGCTGCTGCTGAGAAGTGGATCCATTCTAAAAAGCAACTCCAGATGCTTACTACGTAGGTGGGGAAGGATCTTCAATCTTGTTCTTAATTACTGTGGCTCAAATTGATTTGACCTGAACTCTCTCTGCCTTTCAAGTAGAGCAGGATCCACAGGCAAGCTCCCTAGCTTTTTGAACTAACATGCTGGCTGACAAATAAGTAATTGTAAAGAGCTGATTTATTGCTCAGCCAGACACAGCTGGATGTAAAATATTAATTTTTAATGTAAGAAACAATTTCCATTTCTTTTACCCATATAAAATCCAATAAATTAATCCAAGCACTTACAAATAATTGATATTTCACAATGGAGAGCATTTTTTTTTTACCACTTACAAATGTGCCCCTTTTGAAACCAAATGTTTTAAAGAGAAGACGTTTGTGAATTTCAAGGCTACAAATATACCTCAGGGTTCTGCAGACATCAAAATAAAGACAGAAAAGCAAAAATCAAGGGTATTTTATGATGCTACTAGGACCCCAAAATATAGCCTTGTCCAAGTTTTATTTTTATCTTATATAATACGTGGATCCTACTACATATTAAAAGCTGCCATCCTTCCAATTCCTTCTTGTAACTCTTTGTCATTTTCCAGTTCCCTTATTTTTCTGAAATTTTACCAGGGTAGGAAAGAGTAGTAATGAAGGGATCCTGGATGCACGTATGACTGTCAAAATACTGCTGACCTTTTGAGCTCTAAGAACTCTCTTCTTCACTTGAAGAATGAAAATTACTATAAACTTGTAATTACAAGAAAGAAATTCCATGTCAAAGGCTAATTCAGCTCTAGAATAGGTTACTCAGGAAGTCTGTACAGTCTTCATCATGTTTAGAAACATCTGGAAGCAACTAAGGAAACATCTGTCTGGACCAGTTTAAGTCTATTTGATTTTGATTAATAAGTGGGCCTACATCCCTCCCACACCTATGTTTTAGGATTCTATTGCACAGATATTTAACCTGACTTCATAATCAGTTTACAAATGCTCAGATGTCAGATCCCCTACTCAAATCTTTCAGGATCCTCTTCTCCCAGACAGCAAAGAACAACCTACTGTTTCTGTAGCAGTAAACAGAACAGGCTAGGGACAACTCTCTAACGCTGAGGCATGGTGTGGCACAGCCCACCTTCACACAGCTAAACTGTCCAACTCTGACCAAAAAAGGAGAGACTACACCCAGAGTAGATACTGGAAATGATTCTTGGCTTGTGCTAACCCCTTACTGTGCTGAGGCAATGTTTGCTGCAGTGCTACTGGGCATCAGCTGAATCCATGTCATAGAGTTTGCCAACAGTTTAGCAGGGTGGGTGATCACACACGAGCTCTCAGGTCTGTGCCTGGTTCTGTTTAATTTGCCAGTAAAGATGTAGAACTTGATTTGCTTTCCCTACCTTGAAATGGAGGCAGAGCTCTAGCAAGTAGGGGTAGGAAGATTTGCAACCTTACTCCATAGTAACAAGACACGCAAGGCTCAAGCATAGGTGAGGCAGGGAGGATTTTATGTACAGGCTGTGGATCATACCTACATGTCTATATACTACCACAGTGTCAATATGAAACAGTAAAATCTTATTTTCTCTATACACAAAACTCGGAAGGCTCTAACAGAGGCTTTCAAAGCCGCACATTATTTCCCTTGTAATCATTAGCACTTGACAAAAGCAGAAAGCAACTGATTTCTTAGAAGCCTGAAAACATCAGCTCACCTCATATTTATAAATCCCTTTCACCTTTGGCCATGATTTTGCTTCTATTTTTACAAAAGAAGTCCAGACACTGAGCAAAACACTCTGCTTTTGTTGTACTGACTGGACAGAAGTGGTTCAAAAAAACCTTTTAACAGTATTCTGGTTTTCTGTGATTTTCATTTCCTGGTGATGGTTTGTGTTACTGCAGCCAACGAAGATTGCAGTTAAATGTATATGCCTTTCTGTTGGTACACAGATGCAGGGATGCCATGGCCTGAAGAGCTCGTATTACCTAAATCTATAGGGCAGGTAAAGGCTTATTATTAGTATTCCTATTTTCACATGATGAAAACAGGTTATTCCCCAAGATCAAAGTCCATGATGAACTAGGAACGAAGTGCAAATCTTTTGAGCTTCAGCTCAGTGCCTTCACAAAACAACTTTTCCCCACAGACAGAAAACTGACAAAACCTTTGAGAATATTACCAGCACATCTGAAATCTCCTGAGTGCTGACTTCACTACTCCTCTGTAAGCCCCTGCAATGTATTGGACTAATAGTGGCTAGAGAGCCTGTGGAGAAAAGACTGTACTAAGGACTATAGAAACATGCTCAATTTTCCATTTACTTGTCCGCACCTCACCTGGCTGTTCGGGGTTTGTCGCAAGTATAGAATCTGGATGGTTTAAACCATCCCAGTTCCATTAATTTACATGGTACTATACACCACTGAGGATCTGTCTGCCGCATCTTAGGTCAGAATGTTAACCCTTGATTGGTTTCCCATTTCACCACTGAAGAACAAAAAAAACCCATAATAATAATAATAATGATCTTTAAGGTCCTTTCCAAGCCAAACCATTCTATGACTTTATGAGCCTATGATAATAACATACCCAAATCATCTGTTGATTCCATAGGGGTTTCCTCTTTTTCTTTTTAAATCTTTGATGATGAGCAGTGCCATGTGAATATCAACTGGGTAAGCAAGGAAACTTGTCTAGAGGGATTCAAGAGTAGAAACGATGCACAGTGGCGCTCTTGCTGTTATTAGCAAAGTGATCAGGATTCAGAAGTGTTGCGAGGATTCTTTTGCCATGTCAACCATCAAAGAGAAACACTAGAGAGATAAAAGTTACCGAGTGTTAAACCCTGCCTGTCGCCTTCGGCATGTTTTTGTTTAGTTCCATTCATCTCAACATTTGATTTTTAATAGTTCACTTTTGTTGTTATGAGTGAAAAATAAAAAGGACTATTAAAGAACAAATTGTGTGCAGGCAAAACACAGTTTCTGGCACTTTGCACCACCCAGAACACAATGCTATCTGCCAATTTGACTTGCTTTTATTTCATGTTCAATTACAAAAAAAAAGGTACAGGAGAGAGAGAGGCCCAACTTTCTCTTTTCTATTTATTTTTTTCATTACCATGTTTAAAAAATACAGCAAGTCAAGCTAACAGCATAGGCAAAAGCAACCCCTTAAACCCTAAGGAGCAGAAAGCTATTTTTAACTTCCTCCAGGAAAATTGTGTAAACACTATCCACTGCAACAAAACATGAATTTAATAAACCCCAATATCATCACTGGAAACAAAGCTATTTAATTTAAAGTCTAGGCTGTGCCCTTGAATTTAACAAAGAGACATGATCTGGAGAAATAAATAGAAAAGGTAAATAATTGTAGAAACCATGAGCCAAATCCTCAGCTAGAATCATTCGAAATTCAACAGCAGCACACAACTTTAAACTGCTAGGAACCAAGGCCAAACTTTGGACATATGGAAGATTTTCTACGCGGCATTTTCTTTGAAAATTATGAGTAACAATAACTTCATAAGAAACTAACAGGGATATTAAAGCCAATACGCATACGCCAGTAGAAGTATCTGCTCACCCATGAAACCCCACTCTGGAAGAAAGAAGGCACTAAAACTCTTGCCCTTGCAATTTTTGGACAATATCTCAAACATAAACAGGGTAAAATTTCTGTTCTTTTCACAGCTACAAGCCCTATGGGAAAGAAACACATCTAAAAGATACTAACCCCCAACCACAGGTAATCCAAGCGTTCTGGTTTGAGAAACCCACAATAATTTATTGTCATTTAGGCAATT
>RSEF01000003.1:112075832-112149989 GCA_003993805.1 Himantopus leucocephalus
TATTAGAAGAGAAATTACTCCTGTGTCACTCAAACCAGGACACCAAGGCAGTCCCCATTGCTCCCAGTCCAGTTGTTGAGAAGATTTGGCAAGAAGTGAATTTTCTTCTACCCTTTCCCTTCTCGTGTTTCTGAGGAGGATGATGGAAGATCTCATCAAAAAATATTGCTTTAGTGGCTTGGTTCTCACAGGTTGTTGAAATCTGAAACCTTTTTCTTATCATAAATAACTTTAAAAGATTTACCAAAGAATAAGACAGGCGTGCAGTAAATAGGAATATATATATTACAGCTTGTACAGCATACAGATAACATGCATACACATAGCCTGCAGGGCAAATGATTAGATTAAGAAGACGAAAGCAGTGCCTGAATGAGATATTTTAGTACCCAAAGCTTCACCGCCACTCGGTCATCTTGTCTCTCTACCTCTTTGCCTTCCCTGAGGTGTTCTCCAGCCAACAGCATTTTCCATCAGCCTGGGCAGCAGCAGCAGCAAGGGAAGGTTAGGCTTCTATATTCATTTGAGATGCTTCTCAAAGTATATTTCTCACCCCACTCCTATTACAACTCTGAATGCACAATTCCGTAATATTTTACGTCTACTATTCTCTGCGTCTCCTATGTTTGCAGGGCAGAGGGTACTTTCTGCATCTTTGATTTAATTTTATTTGTGGGGTTTTTTTCCCTATAAAATAATTTGTTCAGCTCTTGCCTGAAAGTTAGTTTATTTATCCCACTATTCTATTCTGTATATGTCCCAGGCTTTTTATTCTAATTTCTTTGTTTTCTAGATAACAGCTAAACAATCATTTGGACATGCTGAAGGGACCGCATCACAAAACATGGATGATTTTTTTGTTTATTGATACTACAGCTTGTTAATTATTCTTAGGATAATCCAACTCATGTCTACTACTGTGTCCTTTCTCATTTATCTATGTAGGGACCCTGCCTTGTACCACATCTTTGTGACAATAACTACTTGCTCCATTCACAGAGATGCACAAGTTTTTCATTTTGAAAACTTCTGCAAAACAATACATTGGTTTCCTAACACTCACAGCGTCTTTGTTCCCTGGATAGCTCAGTAGTATGTTTTCTACTCCAATAGCTTCCATCCTTCCAGTTTGTTGTCTATCACTGGTGCTAATTTGCTTCATCTGAAAGGTCAATGTTATCTTTCTTTTTCTGTATGATTTCAGTGTGTCACCAACCTCATCGTCAAAAATTTCTTCCTTATATCTAGTCTGAATCTACCTTCTTTTAGTTTAAAAGTTACCCCTCGTCGTATCATTACAAGCCCTTCTAAAAAGTTTGTCCCCATCTTTCTTATAAGTTCCCTTTAAATATTGAAAGGCCACAATAAGGTCTCCCCTGTCTAATTTAAATTAGACATGTTAAATCACCTGCAGTCCATTTTTCAACACTGATTTTAGAGGGCACCTGGGACTGCCTTCACCCATTCCCAAACTTTGAACGACTAAATTTAGGTGAGATGAACATGATCTATGATACTCTATCTTCTCTGGACACGCTCCAGCACCTCTATGTCTTTCTTGTAGTGAGGGGCCCAAAACTGAACACAGTACTCGAGGTGGGGCTTCACCAGTGCTGAGTACCGTAGGACGATCACTTCCTTAGTCCTGCTCGCCACACTATTTCCAGTAAGAGCCAGGACATTATTGGCCTTCTTGGCCACCTGGGCACACTGCTGGCTTGTATTCAGCCGGCTGTTGACCAACACCCCCAGGTCCTTTTCCACCAGGCAGCTTTCCAGCCACTCTTCCCCAAGCCTGTAGCATTGCATGGGGTTGCTATGACCCAAGTGCATGACCCAGCACTTTGTCTTGTTGAACCTCAAACCATTGGCCTCGGCCCATCAATCCAACCTGCCCAGATCTCTCTGTAGAGCCATCCTACCCTCAAGCAGATCAACACTCCAGCCCAACTTCGTGTCTTCTGCAAACTTACTGACGATGCACTCAATCATCTTGTCCAGATGATTGATAAAGATATTAAAGAGAACCAGCCCCAGTACTGAGCCCTGGGGAACACCACTTGTGACTAGATGCCAACTGGATTTAGCTCTGTTCACCACCACTCTCTGGGCATGGCCATCCAGCCAGTTTTTCACCCAGCAAAGGGTACACCCATCCAAGCCATGAGCAGCCACTTTCTCCTGGAGAATGCTGTGGGAAGTGGTGTCAAAGCTTTACTAAAGTATGGGTAGACAACATCCACAGCCTTCTCCTCATTCACTAAGTGGGTCACCTTGTCATAGAAGATCAGGTTTGTCAAGCAGGACCTGCCTTTCGTAAAGCCATGCTGACTGGGTCTAATCACCTGGTTGTCTTGTATGTGCTGCTGTTGGTACTCAAGACGATCTGCTCCACAACCTTTCCCTGGTCAGACTGACAGTCCTGTAGTTCCCTGGATTCTCCTTCTGGTCCTTCTTGTAAATGGGTGCCACATTTGCTAACTTCCAGTCAACTGGGACCTTCCCAGTTAGCCAGGACTGCTGATAAATGGTTGAAAGTGTCTTGGTGAGCACTTCTGCCTGCTCCCTCAGTACCCTTGGGTGGATCCCATCTGGCCCCATAGACCTGTGTGTGTCTAAGTGGTGTAGCAGGTTGCTAACCATTCCCCCTTGGACTATGAGGGCTTCATTCTGCTCCCCATCCCTGTCTTGCAGCTCAGGGAGGTGGGTACCTAGAGAACAACAGGTCTTACTGTTAAAGACTGAGGCAAAGAAGGCAATAGGTATCTCAGCTTTTTCCTCATTCTTTGTCACTGTGTTTCCCCCCCACATCCAATAAAGAATGGAGATTCTCCTTAGTCCTCCTTTTGTTGCCAATGTATCTATAGAAATATCTTTTACTGTCTTTTACAGTAGTAGCCAGATTAAGTTCTAGTTGGGCTTTGGCCCTTCTAATTTTCTCCCTGCATAACCTCATGACATCCTTGTAGTCCTCCAGAGTGGCCTGCCCCTTCTTCCAAAGGTCATAAACTCTCTTTTACCCTGAGTTCCTGCCCAAGCTCTCTGTTCAGCCAGGGCAGTCTTCTTCCCTGCCGGCTCATCTTTTGGCACATAGGGACAGCCTGCTCCTGCACTTAAAAGATTTCTTTCTTGAAGAATGTGCAGCTTTCCTGGACTCCTTTGCCCTTCAGTACTGCTTCACAAAGGACTTTGTCAACCAGGTTCCTAAGCAGGCCAAAGTCTGCTCTCTGGAAGTCCAAGGTGGCGGTTCTCCTAACCGCCCTCCTTACTTCTCCAAGACTTGAAAAGTCTGTCACTGTGGTCACTATGCCCAAGACAGCCTCCAACCATCACACAACCCACAAGTTCTTCTCTGTTCACAAAAAACAGGTCTATCAGGTCTATCCTGACACCAGCTGTGCCAGGAAGTTATCTTCCACAGACTCCAGGAACTTCCTAGACTGTTTCCTCTCTGCTGTATTGTACTTCCAGCAGACATCTGGTAAGTTGAAGTCCCCCATGAGAATAAGTGGTAGTGATTGTGAACTTCTCCCAGCTGCTTATAGAATATTTTGTCTGCCTCTTCATCCTGGTTGGGTGGTCTATAAAAGACTCCCACCATGATATCTGCCTTTTTGACCTTCCCCCTTATTCTTACCCATGAACACGCAATATTCTCATCACCATCATTAAGCTCTAGACAAAAAAAAACACTCCGTAACATACAGGGTTAGCTTACTGCCCCTCGTTCCTCACCTCTCCCTTCTCAACAGCCTGTATACATTGATAGCTGCACTCTAGTCATGGGATTCATCCCACCAAGTTTCAATAATGGCAACTAGGTCATAGCTTTCTAGCAGCACAGTGGCTTCCAAGCCCTCCTGTTTGTTGCCGATGCTGCATGCATTGGTCTAGAGGCACTTGAGCTCGGCTGTTGGCCGTATCACCTCCTTAGAGCAACACCCCTTAATTCCTTTGAGGTATTTCCCTACTGTTTCCCTGTTGGCCCCTATTACCTCAGGAGCCCCTGGCTCATCTCTATAAGACTTCAAGTGTGCTGCAGTGTAGTCAACACGTCTCAGAGCAACACACTGAGGGCCCTCGCTGGCACCTCATCCTTCTAACCGTGGCATGTCAACCCACAACTTGTCTTGGGCAAGCCTGATATTATTCCCCTCCCCCTTCAAGCCTAATTTAAAGCTCTGTCAATAAGGTCTGTTATTTTGTGAGCAAAGATCCTCTTCGCCTTTTGAGAAAGGTGAATTCCACCTGATGCCAGCAAGCCTGGTGCCATGTAGGCAATCCCATTATTGAAAAACCCAAAATTGTGTCAGTGACACCAGCCATGGAGCCATGTATTAACACATGGTCCTGTCTGTTTTTTTCAGCGTTGCTGCCTGCAGCTCGGAGGAGAGAGGAAAAAATAATCTGTGCTCCAGATACCCTTACCAACCATCCCAAGGCCCTGATCATACAGAGAGCTGGAACATCTGCACCTGGTAGCCGAGTGCCTATAACTGGGACAGGTAAAGGGCAGAGATTTTTGCTGGACTCAGAAAAACAGCATAACTAAAGAGTTTCTGAATTTTTATATTTTTTTTCCCTGGAGCTTTTTTTGCTGTTGCCGTTATCTTGAAGACATGGTTTGTTATTTCTCCTCATCAATCTGCCCTTTAATACATTCAGCCTTCTGAGGGTATATCCACAAAGCACAATGTACAGCCTAGTGCATGTATGGGAAGCAATGCTGGGTCATCCCAGGCCATTACAGTCTGTGTCTCAGCAGAGCTAATTAGTCCTTCTGTGACTGGAGCACCATGTCATAACAGCTTTACTGTTGGTACCTTTACTAGCTCGTAGCTTTAGTGTCCCTGCATGGAAATACATTGTGCCATGTAGACCTTTTGTCAATGCCAGTACCTAATAGGATTCAGCTAGTCCAGCAGGCCAACAGAAAGACTTACAACTGGTTCTAAAATATCAAAAATGTAATTGCCCAACCATAAAGCCAGCATTTCAGTTTTTTGAGCTAACTTCATCTCTGTACAGGGCCTCCCACATCTAACAGCAGGATAAATCAGCAGAACAGAATTGCATTTTCATCTTATGCTAGCAACCGACTGTACTGCATGCACAACATAACATAGTTTCATGCAGAATACTTAGATCATGAAAATTCTCACTGAAGACGCACAAGGGGTCAATAGTTTCAGCAGAGAAAAGTGCTGTACCACACTCTGAAGCAGAAATACAGGTTTCAAAGTAATATCATCTGGTATGTATTCAGCCCTTTTTATAAAACTTATTATTTCTTTTGAAATTCCCTGAAGTGGCTTAATACATTTTGATACATGTTTTCTTTGCATAGTCTGGTGCCCTTGCTGCTGCTGTAATAGATTATTTTTATCATCATCATCAACCACAACAATTACAACAAAGGCAAAGGAAAAGGTATTTGTCTGGATTACCTTTAAAATTTATGAACAAACAATTTCTCAGCAAACCATTTCAGATATCCTCCAAACACTACAACCTTTTACAAGTTCAGACTTCCAATTAAGATCATGCTAGGAATGCAATCAAGGATCTCAGCACTCAGAAGTTAATTATCTCCTCAGGCTAAGTCATAAACATACTTGTTTTGTTTTTGTCCACTTCATCTAATGATATAATGTATTTGGAAGATACAGATTTTGTCAGTTGTTATCAAGAGGGCCTATGGTGAGGCTGTGGGAGCTTTTGTCACTACTGAAATACAGCAAAAGCTAAACTGTTTCTGTGAATTAACAACACTGGGTACTCTCTGTCCAAAATTACCCGCAGTCTGCCACACTACATAAAGCTCTAAGATTGTTACAGATCTTCTCTGCGTGCTCAACCAACTTATTCATCCCCAAAATTGGCTGGATTTGAGCCATGCATATACACTTGCTCTGTATATCTCTAAGACAGATTATTTAGACTGACCTCATGGAAAGCTGAACAAGGCTGAAGATAAATAACTGAATAATTCTTTCTATCCCCGATCAAATGGCTGGCTGATTCAAAAGGGCCAAAAACCTCTCTGACTATCAAAAAGCAATGGCAGCATTTGAAACTTCCAAGTTAATCCAGCTCAAAGTTGGATTGACTGCCCCGGAGACTTTCAATTGCCAGATGGTTCTGCTAATGCCCACCTGGGAAAGTGTGTAATTTGGGTGGCTCATATATCTAATCTTATCTGCTGCCAAAAGGCAGTGGTTAAAAGCAATGTATTCCCTGTCAACATTTCTAGGTTTTAGATGTGTTTGTGAACTGCTAACAGCCATTGCTTTCCAATATCACAGTAATTCTTCAAAATTCATCACAGATATACTATTACAAATGAGGTATATTTGCAGGAGGGATATTTAGCCTTGTTCATCTTCCACTCTCCAGAAGTTCACATAAGATCTAGTTGGTCTTTTGGTATATCTACATTTTCAGTTCAGTACTGTTCAGAGCCTGGTAACAAGATCAGACCCACCCATCATAGGTTACACAAAATTTCACAAAAATCTTAAGCACCATAAAGCGTGAACCTCAGTGGGGGAGAGATATAACTAACATGTGCTATCCAATCCACAGACATGGAAGCAAATCCAGGCCCTACAAGACCGGGCCAAAACTTCACATGTTCTACACTAGCAATAGGGGTGGGATAAGTGCATCCTGGTAAGATCACATCCAACTGGCAGAAACTGAGCTCCATTCTTCCAGAATACAGCATGAATTATTTGAACTTCAGCTACAGCCAGTTTTGGAGACAGGCTATAAGCAGCAATGTGGACCAATGACAGGAGATGGCATGCTCATGAGTCCTCTCTTAACTTTGACTTGCAGACATATCAAAGAATCATAGAATCATACAATTTTGGGGGTTGGAAGGGACCTTTAAATATAATCTAGTCCACTCCCCCTGCCATTGGCAAGGACATCTTTCACTAGATCAGGTTACTCAAAGCCGCATCAAACCTGACCTTGAAGACTTACAGTGATGGGTCATCCACAACCAATATCCTATTGGCCTTGAGTAGTAATGCCATAGCATGTAACTTACTTCAACAGTGGGACAATTAATGCTACAGAAACTCCACTCAGGAGGAATATTAGCAGCCAACACAACACAGACTGTAATGGTATCTGAAAAAGCTTCAGGTGAAACGTATCAAGCTCACAACAGCCAGCTAGTGGATATTCTCTCAGTGACTAGCATCCGTAAAGAGAGAACTGATGACAAATAAATAATCATCATTATTTCTTGTTTTCTGCTAACAACTCTGAAAATATTGCCCTGCTGCACGGCTTGCTCACCATTGCAGCCTGCCAGTGCCGCAGGTGATCAGTGCTTTATTATGCACACTGTAATGTGGATCTTGCTTGTTATTCACTGTTTTGCATGGCAAGGTTTCTATGGGGAGAAAACCATTCCTTATAAAGAAATAGTGAGAACTCACATTTCACATTCACCATTTCATATGCTCTTTGTGTTTTAGCACTTTGCATCCATCAGAGACTATCCTGAAAATCTGCCAGAAAAGATCCCACTTGTTTTTGTAACTTGAGCTGACACAGACAACCATTCAGCACCAGTAAATAAAATACAGTATCTGGGAACATGACATAGCAATAGACTTTACAGCAGCTTCAAAATCAAGGAAGTCATCAGGGGAGAGCTGAAAAGGTCTTCACTGTATTGTAAATGCTAATCCATGTGGTCCCATTCAGTGCACAGAGCAGGATGAATACACTGCTGGTATAAACAGACATGACCATATTGAGAAGTTGCACTCACAAATGCCAGCAGTGAGTAGTTTGGGCCAACTATATGCCTCGCTTTCACACATACTTTTTGCAACAGTCAATGATGTCCAGAGATTCATCCTATTTCACGGAATCACGGAATCACGGAATTTTCAGAGTTGGAAGGGACCTCTAGAGATCATCTAGTCCAACTCCCCTGCCAAAGCAGGATTGCCTAGAGCACATTACTCAGGACTGCATCCAGGCGAGACTTGAAGATCTCCAGAGAAGGGGACTCCACAACCTCCCTGGGCAGCCTGTTCCAGTGCTCTGTCACCCTGACCGTAAAGAAGTTTTTCCGTATATTTGAACGGAACCTCCTATGTTCCAGCTTGTGTCCATTGCCCCTATTTCACAACTGTTTGTTTTCTGCACATTTAAGAGGCATGGTCTGGATCCAGCAAATGGACCTATTTGCTGTCCTAGGCCTAAAAGTTGTCTAGCGGTGGAGCTGGCTGTGCTGAGGCGAGTCTGTTTTCTATACATGATGGAGGGTTGAGCTCCTAGATGGAGAGACACAACAAACAGCAGCTCTGAGCTGGCAATGCTAGGGAGTGTCAAGCAAAAGGATGTCTGAAATCCTTTCTGTAACTTGAACATAAGCGTGGAAGCTGCCACACGGCACCTCTGTGAAATATAGCTTGAGCCTACTGTTCTCTCAAAGGGAGCTGGGGACAAAATTCACAAGGAAACCCCTTTTGCTTGGTCATTGGGGCTTATGGGTAAAGAAACACCTGTGCAGGAAGCGGGAGACTTGGATGTTGGAGACCATCTGAACCCTCCATTTCCAAAGTCCAGGAGAGTGGTGTTATTGTGGCAAACACTGAGAGAAGGCCACTCTGCCTGTCTAGTAGGAGAAAGGATACTTTGCAGGCAAGATATCAAAATCAGAGGATTATAAGAGAAGGCTGACAAAATGACTGTTTTTATAGTCTCAAGGGTACTTAAACATTTCCTCAGTAAACGTTAGAAATAATCTAGAACCAAATATTTGAATCTTGAGATTCCCACTTCCCTGAAGACTGCATGAACAATTAGTCTATTATAACAAGGCACATTGTAACACCACATCCACAATCTCAGCTGAATTCGGGGTAGTCCAATGAGCACAGGAAAAATTAGCATAAGGATACCTTTTTCTGAATCCCAGAAATCTGAGGAAGAAACTGCCAGTGGGGCCACCCCAAGAGCTGCAGTGAGGGATCTCATGACTCACTTTGCTAAAGGTAGGTGCCTATATTTTATTCAAAGAGATCTTTAGGTTGCTCTCTTTTTGGCTTGGTTGTTCTGATCCCTTATCCAGTGTGCTTAAATGAGTGAAGCTTTCTGTGTATTAATAAACACTTTTCTAGCCTAACATGGAAATATTTTGTCCTTTTTTTTTCTATGCTTCCTGCTAGAAAATTTACATTCTGATTACAATCCCATAGGCAAAGTTGCCAAACTCTTCCACAATAAGCTGTACTCCAAATCTCTCGTGCTTCCTTTTTTATTTCTTTGAGGGAATAAATTTCTCATCCGTACCTGTTGTTGTGCCCCACAGCATGTCAAAGGCAAGAGTGAAGAGGCTCTGGATCTTAAAATGTGAGTCACAACTCTCTCAATTCAAAGGGCCAAACTCTTTCTGTCAGTAAAAGAGTCGTCTATGAAGCCTCAATGAGAAGAGAAGAAATAACTCCAATGTGAAAGTCTGGGTTTTATTTTGGGCTAGAATATGTATTTACTTTGGCTGTCTCAGGGAAGAATTTCTGAAGCACACTGGAACTCTGTAAAGATGCAAGAGTGGCTTTCATGTTTGCAGTGTTAAGCTGCCAACAAGCAGAAACAATGTAAGCAATTGCACTGGTCTCTGAAATCATTTATTCTTTTCCTGTACTCTCAAGGATGTCCCAAGGATGCTCCAAAAGCCTTTCACTTGCAGCATTGGAAAATTTACCACCATTCAACCACTTGAATTAAAGAAGAGTGTCTCTTAACTGGCAGCAAACCTAACTTTGCCGTTGTCTTTTTTCCACAAGACAACAACCCCATTACACATTGCACAGTACTTTAACAAAGCACTTGATTCTGCACATCTAAACTCAAACAGCAACAGCAAAATAATGTATATTTAGAAAGTACTCACAGATACAGAAACACACACGTATATGCCTGGCACTCTAAGTGAGATATCACAAATTATTTACAGTGCTTTTAACACATTCTTCACAGATAGTTTTTGTCAATGAACTGGAAGAAAATATCATTGCAAAAAGCTTTGTTGATAATATAAAGAGCTGAGGATTGACTAATAATAATATTCAGCGATCGGTACTGAATCAATAATGTTATAGGTCTGCTGTGGTCAAACATCCTGTAGTGTATTACAGCAAAGCATAGTCCATCTGGGACTGAAAAATGACGACTGCACCTGCGAACCATGGGACCACACCTTGAAAGAATAGTGATTTCCAAAAAGGTCAATGTTAGTATATGGAGATAGCAAACTGGACACAATATTGATCCGAAGAAGTATCAAGACCTGCCAACTGCTGTCTTCTGTTCAGAATTCTACCCCAGAACCTGAAAAAATACACTTAGAATAAGAATCTGGGAAAAAAAAAACCAAAACCAAACAGTCTAAATTTATTCAGTGACAGAGAAAGTAGAGAGGCAATTGGATCTGGATGTAAGAATACTGGCACAAGAAGACATCCAGAAATGCGCATGTCCTTTTTATGTGGTATCATTAAAGACAGCAGAAAATCCCAAGTCTGGAGTCTGAAGCAAGCAACAATCAATGACAAGTAAGTTTCTCATTTTTGATAATAGGAGAACTAAGAACTGGGGCAATTTACCAATGAACTTTCCATATTTAGGAGTCCTTTGAAGAAGACAAGGTATCTTCCTAGAAGTTATGAATTTGGTATTAAGTTATTGGTTCTAATAAAAACTGAAGTGTGTACTTCTTCCACCTGTGTAATGCAGGTGATCAGAAAGGTCTCTTTTCCCTTAAAATTGATTGATGCATTACTTGGAGGCTAGATCTTAACTAGCTAGGGTATTTAATGAAATCCCTCTGATCTCAGAACAGCATTAATGCAAAGAAAAACACAGAGAGATATTTGGATTTCCTTACATTAGCCTTAAGCGGTCACTGTTATCTCTGTCTATTTTTCCAGTCATTCAATGATTATCATTGGATTTTTCAAAGCCATGTCAGTTTTAGGCACCCAGATCCCATTGACTTTCAACTCACACTGTCTGCATTGACTACAGACCTCATCAACACAAAATGAACCTCTGACTGGACCACGGCTGTTCTTTTCAAGAGTTAACTGCAGCAAATTGGTTACATAATTAGAGCTACAACTTGCCTCATTACAAACAAGCAATGAAAACTTTAATCCTCATTCATCCAAAGAATCAAAGTGTGGAAGCTCTAAGTCTTGTCTGAAATGGCAGATTAGAACAAACCTTGACAGTGCTAAATGGAGACAGGGAACTATTTTGGAAGACTTGTAAGATAAATTGATCATGCATGACTCCGTTTCTGCCTTAGGGGCAATGTTGATGAACACTGAAAATGCTGCTGTACAAAAAAGAGAAATAGATATTTCTCTGCTCTAATTTATTCTAGACTTCCTATAATTAGAAGAAATTATTGTTGTGTGATATTCGTTCATCTCATTAGGCAGTTTAAGAAGAAACAAATTCATCCTTTCTGAAGAGAATGATGCTTTTTTGAAGGTGGCTAAAAGTCTCAGCCTCCATTATAAGAATTAAACCAAGTGTTTACAACCTTTTTTCTTAAAGCTGCTAATAGTCTGTTATAAAGCCATACCTGAAGCATATACAAGATGCAACTGTGGGGCTTTTAGCTTTTTCACTCCCCTCTCTTCACACAAAAACTCTTATCTTTCTGAAGTAGTGATTGCTTAGCAAAATACATGCATTTTGCCCCTACATGACCTACCTAGTGGCTAGGAGGGAGAAGAATGAACCTCACTCCATACCCAAATCTGTTACTGAGGATGCCACCACCAAACCCTGTGGTAGAAACTGCTAAAAAAACAGTAGGAGTGGTTGATTCAATAGTCTCAGTCTACAAAGAAAATAATCCTGTCTGAGGGCAAGCTGACCCTTAGAATGCAGTTCCCACATTCACCTGTTGGAAAACAGCTACAATAGTCCATAAACTAAGACAAGCTGTCCACCATACACAGTAGACCATTGGATTTTGATTTTATTGATTTGGGGGAAGGGTGGGTGTCCTCCAGAGACAGGATGTCCAAGACAATAAATAACCAATCATTCAAGAGAAATCTCTGGACTTCTTGGGGGGTGGGACAGCTCCAGGTAGGTAAGAAACAGAAGACCTCCTTCAGATTAAATGTCTATACCCTTCAGTCACCCCAGGGGAGGGACGTCTGTTTGGATAGCCCATCTCCTCTTCACTTTTCTGGAAGAGGTGGATGGGGTGATAGGATCCTTCCCATCCATCCACGAAGAGAAATTCTTGTAAATTTCTCTGCCTGTTCAGAGTGGGTTCTGTTTTGGTCTGCTGGTTTGTAGTGCTTTGCTGTAAAGTAGGATCAGACACTTTTCCAAGTCTCTAAATGTCTCATACAACCGGAGAAAGCAGGGTGTTTTGTTTTGTTATGATTTGGTTTGGGGCTTTTTACTCTGAATAAATAGGAAAGTAAGGATTATGTTTCAGGTAAGTTGTAAAGAACATTTTCATAATCCAGGGACCGGGGGAAAAAAAAAAAAAAAAGAAGAAAAAAAGTGCATTACAGGCAGCATTTGATGGCAGTGTGGTACCCAAGCCATCTGAAGTCCTTTGTGTGTGTGTCTTGCAATTAGAGTTGAAGCAGGCTGTTCTCCTGAGTCTGAATCCCTTATATGCTACTGTCCCCTGTTTGGCTGACTTCTCATCTCAAGCCAGAATTGAACCACATGGCTTGGGATAAAGAGTGCTTAGATAGATATGAAAAAACGTGCCTCTCAGATGTTATGAAACGGTCTCTTTTGCAGAGAAAGAGCCAGAATAAGATCAGATTAGTGTACTGTTATGATCCCCCTATCTTTTGTTGTCTTGCTCTGATGTAAGTGTAAAGCCAGGCTGATGATTGTATCAAAAGTATGGGCCCTCTGCCTTATAACAAGTCTCTCTCTGTTTTTCTGTGCATGTGCGGCTGTGTGTGTGTGCTCAAGCAGCTATTTTTTCTTTGTTGGCTGTTCCAAAGCAAACTGTATGTGGTGTGCAAAACATATTTCAAAGTAGTTCTAAACATTGATTATATGCAAAACACCTGATGGAAGCAATGTGAATGCTTAGGTAATACACACATTTAAGGAGTCACCTTTTTTATTAGAGATTGGAAAATTTCCTTGAAAAATGAGAAAAAGACAGGATACCCTGCAAATCTGTAACTGGTAATGAGGAAGTGCTATGACACCTACTCCCAGTTCTAACCTATGGTGAAGCTCACATCAGAGACAATCTCTGCTATTCCCAGCAAAAATTTGACTCCTTTTTTCAGTTCAACAACCCCAGGATTCTTACCTACTATGTTGCATCTTTCCTTTTTCCCTTGATAAATTTTCTTTCCAAGAACATTCCTACTTCATGATCAAACCTACTAATCCTTCTAATTTGGTGCTTTTGAGTGTATTTCTTTCAAGAGATCTAGAAAATATGAACATTTCTAAAAAAAGGAATGCTAACACAATAAGTGATGAAAAAGTACCAAACAGGAGACAGTTCTAAATACCTTTGCTCACAAGCTTGTAGTACCCTTCTGTAATTGAGACATTTAACAGGTTTTGGTCAAAATCAAAGCAGGTCATTATAGGTTTCTTTCAGAGTCAACAGAAATAAATATTTCCTGTCCTAAAATGATTCCCTAAGAGAATTGAGATGAATCAGCTTCCAGTAATGCTGATTCCTCTCCATTAACTATAAAATGTGTCTTGCTTAGACCCAAACAGCTAACTTTATGGCATCTAATATGAGAAAAACTAAATCCTGTCCTAATTATACTCCACTAATACCCTTTGACTTCTTATCAGTATTGTCTATATGGACAGCCTAACATCTACTGTAACTGTATTTTAACACATCTTATCAGTATTGTCTATACAGACAGCCTAACATCTACTGTAACTGTATTTTAACACGTCTTATCAGTATTGTCTATACAGACAGCCTAACATCTACTGTAACTGTATTTTAACACGTCTAAAGGCCCATATACCACCTGTGCTTAGCTGGGCTGCAGATGACACTTGGCTGCATGCAGATGCCTGCTCACCCCCTACAACAAAACATCCTTTGCAAATAGCCTGAACAACAGCCCCTGTTAAGATGAAAATGTGAAAGCGCACAGTGTGTGCAGATAAAACACACAACAGTCTCTGGAGGGTGTTTGTTGAAACCCATCATAGTAAATAAATAAGTATGAGCTGGACTAGTCAGTAGGTAATTTCAAAGTTACTGTTGAAACAGAGGAGTCAACCTGAAAAGGCACATTAACATAGCATAACATTTTTTAACAGTAAGGAACAATCTTGGAACAAGAGAGGCAGCAGTGTGAATCTGGTTTGGTGCTGCCAGAAGTTACCCCTTTGCATCACTACCCTGCCCAGTTTGGGCTGAGCATCCTATGGCATGCCACAGGGAGACACACCCGGCTAGGAAGAAACAGCCAGGGCAGCAAGCAGAGACCCTGGAGTGAGTGTGTGTTGCATGTGTTTGAGGGATCTTTCTTTTTTTGGATATGCTTTGAAGTTTATTTCCAAATACTTTTACTCTTGGCTAACTTTTTACCTTTATCTTTTTTTTAATTGCATTATTTTCTTCAGCTGGATACACTATGAAAAATTGTTACCCAGGTATCTGGTTTTGCCTTCAAGCTATATCACATTTCATCAGTGATAGAGTGGATATTTTCAGATATAGTCATGTATATTAAAACAGGGAGAAGGTTTACAAGAGAAGACAGCTTCCAAATCCATCTGAGAGATTTAATCTCAAAGAGAGGTATAACGAGAACCAGGGACTGGAAGATTAGAAATTGTCCAAGCAGCCAGGGATCAGGTTAGGAAAGCTAAAGCCCAGATACAGTTAAATCTGTCCAGGGACTTCAAGGGCAACAAGAAAAACCTCTACAAGTATGTCAGTGATAAAAGGAAGACTAGGGAAGATGTGGGCCCTCTCCAAGAGCAAATGGGAAACCTGGTTACCCAGGATACGGACAAGGCTGAGGTACTCAATGACTTTTTTACCTCAGTCTTCACTGGCAAGGGCTCTAGCCACACTGCCCAAGTTGCAGAAGGCAAAGGCAGGAACTGGGAGAATGAGGAACCGCCCACTGTAGGAGATGATCAGGTTCGCTAAAACTAAGGAACCTGAAGGTGCACAAATCCATGGGACCTGCATGAAATTCATCTGCAAGTCCTGACGGAACTGAAGAATGAAATTTCCAAACCACTATCCATCATATTTGAGAAGTCGTGGCAGTCCGGTGAAGTTCTCGCTAACTGGAAAAGGGGAAACATAACCCCTATTTTTAAAAAAGGTAAAAAAGGAAGACCCAGGGAACTACAGGCCAGTCAGTCTCACCTCTGTGCCCAGCAAGATCATGAAGCAGATCCTCCTGGCAACCATGCTAAGGCATATGGAAAAAAAGGAGGTGGTTGGTGACAGCCATCATGGCTTCACTAAGCACAAATCGTGTCTGACAAATTTCATGGCCTTCTACAACAGGGTTACAACATTGTTGGATAAGGGAAGAGCAAATGACATCTACCTGGACCTGTGTAAAGCTTTTGACACTGTCCCACATGACATACTTATCTTTAAATTGGAGAGACATGGATTTGACGGATGGACCACTCGGTGAATAAGGAACTGGCTGGATGGTCGCACTCAAAGAGTTGCAGTCAATGGTTCAATGTCCAAGTGGCAACCAGTGACAAGTGGTGTTCCTCAGGGGTCACTACTGGGACTGGTGCAGTTTAACATCTTTGTCGGCAACATGGAAAATGGGATTGACTGCACCCTCAGCAAGTTTGCCAACCACACCAAGCTGTGTGGTGCGGTCGACGCGCTCGAGGGGAGGGATGCCATCCAGAGGGACATGGACAGTCTTGGGAGGTGGGCCTGTGCCAACCTTATAAAGTTCAACAAGTCCAAGTGCAGGTCCTGCATGTGCGTCAGGGCTATCCCAAACACAAATATGCGCAGGGCGGAGAATGGATTGAGAGCAGCCCTAAGAAGAAGCTAGCCACATCCTGGGTTGCATCAAAACAAGAGTGGCCAGCAGGTCGAGGGAGGTGATTCTGTCCTTCTGCTCCACTCTCATGAGACCCCACCTGGAATACTGCATCCAGCTCTGGGGCCCCCCAACATAAGAAGGACATGGACCTGTTGGAACAGGTCCAGAGGAGAGCTACAAAGATGATAAGAGGGATGTAGCACTTCTCCTATGAGGACAGGCTGAGAGAGTTGGGGTTGTTCAGCCTGCAGAAGAGAGGGCTCTGGGGAAACTTTATAGCAGCCCTTCAGTACTTAAAGGGGGCCTACAGGAAAGATGGGGAGAGACTATTTATCAGGGAGTGTAGTGATAGGACGAGGGGTAACAGGTTTAAACTGGAAGAGAGTAGATTTAGATTAGATAGTAGGAAGAAATTCTTTACTGTCAGGGTGGTGAGACACTGGACCAGGTTGCTCAAAGAAGTTGTGGAAGCCCCACCACTGGAAGTGTTCAAGGCCAGGCTGGTCGGGGCTTTGAACAACTTGGTCTGGTGGAAGGCGTTCCTGCCCATGTCAGGGGGGTTGCAACTAGATGATCTTTAAGGTCCCTTCCAACTCTAACCATTCTATGATTCTATGAAGACAGAGAACAGACAATTCAAAGTGGAAATAAAGGTCCTCATTTTTAATGATTTGGGTAAATAACTGTGAAATCATATGCTGTTGTAAACCACCTGTCCCTGGAAACTTAAAAAAAAAAAAACCCAATATTTCTCTGTGAGACATAGTTTAGTTCATTTTCAGGTTATTGGGCTGGATGCAGGAATTACGAAGCTAAATTAATGGTTCAGGGTTTTGGAGGTTGCTTGATTAAATGATCACAGTGGTCTTTTAAGACCTATGAAACTTCAGAGCTGGTTTAAAAATAGAAAGTGGGGTTTGGGTTTTGGGTTTTTTTTTAATTAATATGAAATTATTCTGCTTTTCTTTCTCTTTTTTTTTTTTTTAACATAACTATATCTCAGTTTTACTTGGAGTTCTCATTTCCTTTAAAAAAGGAGCTGGTTTACACTAAAATCAGGGGGGAGTGTTTATTTGTATTTTTAATTGCAGTTTGAAAATTTCAGTTGGATCTCCTGGGATTCTGCACTGCAATTTATGTTTCTCCGTTTATAAAAAACCTCTACAAAAATAGTATTTTTAGTATGTTTATTATCCAAATGTTGTTTTTTTGTGACAGAAACAGAAATACTCTTTGTCCCAAAGAGTGCAGACTGAAGGCCAAAGAAACAAATTTGGGATTTTGCAAAGCAAGTCCTGGGTTGTTTGCTATCTTGGTTTCATTTGATCTTAAAGTAGTAAATCCTTGCACATTAGTCAGTAGGAAACATAAGCCGTTGGACTCTACTGTATGTCAGTCCGGATGCTGTTCATGAGCTCAACAAAGCATAGCAAAGAGTGAGCAAGAGAGCAATGTGAAATAAGGACAGGCTAAGGACATAAATGCAGAAGCCTGATGAAATAAGGAAAACACAGTTAAATCAGAATAAAATTCCAGAGTGAAAATAAATGGAAAGGGTTATTAACTTTTTTTAGAAGTGACTGATTTTCAGCCTGTGGTTAAGCATGAATAACCAGACAGGACAGCTGCCTAATGCTTGTTTATTTTGGAAACAAGAGTTTAGAAGTTTAAAGAAAGAGAGTTGGTAATGAATAACTGTTTACCAGAAATATTAGATGTATCTGTAAACCACTATTAACGCAAGAAGAGATTTGTGCGTGTAAGTGTGTGTGTGTGCGCGCACACATGCGCGTTGCCTATTTATTTCCCCTGTTATTGTATGGGTTTGTAAGATTTTATGCATCTCCCTGACCTTCCTTTCTATATGTTTCTGTTGTTTGGGTTTTTTTTTTCTGAATCTATCTTTCTTTCTTCCTTTCTCTCATCGTGTTTAAAATGTTGTGATCACTAATATCAGGCGTAACATTATAGGTGTTTAATTTAAATTTTGCTTTATATCCTTTAAAAAAAAAAATGTGATAGAGTGAGAATGTGCTTGCGAGACAGAATGCAGAATAGCTGGGGATGTGACAACTTAGATAATTAATTAGTCCTTTTCATGTCAACAGGGGGGTGCACGTATTTTGATTTTGTGCATATATTCTCATTCACGCATCTTTTTTTTTTTTTTTTTTTTTTTTTATGCCTGGAAAAGTGAAGCCTTTAGCTTCATCCTGGATGCGATAAAGTGTCTGGTCTGATTACATGGATCTGAATGACGTGTGTTAGCACCCTGCTTATTAACCACTCTTCATCTGCAGCAGGTCTGTGTTAGACACCTGTCTCAATTTTCCCATCACATGCCTTCTGCGCAGCACTGTCATAAGAACAGCAGACAGACACCAACCCATATTTTTCAGGGGTCTTTATTATAGGAGCTAAATGTAGACAAAAGGCACCACCTTGGCTTTTATTCATTCCTTCTTCTTTCTTCCCAGTGTGAATAAAAGTGTCCATGAATTTCCTAAAATCCAGCTTTCACTTTCAGATCAGTTGTATCTACCTTGAGGATGCCGAAATGGCGACTAGCCACTGAAATTACTGAGTGCCCATTCCTGGACCTCATAAAGCCTCGGTAGGCAACAGAACTGACTTGTTCACAACATTTCCCTTGTGAAAACACCTGTGATGACCTCTGTTCAGGAAGCACTTCTGTTACACCATCAGCTAACATGTTCAGAAACATCATTTGAGGCCAGGATGATAAAAGCAGGAGTAATTTATGAACATGTAAAAGGACAATATAGCTGAATGGCCGGATGTGGATTGGGGGCTTAGGAGATTTGGGTACAGTACCTTGCTGTCTATTCCATAGGTAAAATTCAGTTCATCTAATGTTGTTGTCTAAAAGTAGTTTTGGAAAAAAAGTGAGTACCTGCAGAGTACTATTCCCCTTATCTTAAAATAAGATCCCATCACCTTCAATGTTTCCATCTTGTTTTTCCAACAGAGATTTCACTAAATCATTATTAATAACCTTTTTATTTTTACCATCTCATTTCTCTGTTTTCCACTGCTGCATCTAGGATTTAGTATGGCATTCCCACACTCAACTTGCCTCCAAAACCTTTATTCTGTCTATTTTCAGTCTTCCCCAACAAGCTTTCTAATCTTCATTGCTCTTCCTTGGGACAAAAACTATAGTAAACTCCAATGCAGGGTGAGGCATGGAATTGTTTTTTACTTAACTTCTCTATTTTTTCCTGATGTTTTCCATTACATCCCATCCCTCTTCATTCTTCCCTTGGACTTCAATTACCAACCCTGTTGGGGACATGGCTTTGTCTTTTCATGATGCTGTGTACACCAGCAGCGGTGAAACCAAGCAGCAGGGCTGCTGGAGCCCGTCTGCCCCTCACACCACCAGAGATGACGGGAAAGTTTTTCATATTGTTTTTTGCCTCCCTGCCTTGGTATGGCTCTCACCCATATCTATGTTTTCTGAGCTCTCATGAAACTTATCTATGTCTCTCTCCTTTCCTTTTCCTAACAGAGAATTTGAGGATTTACTTATTCATTAGTACTTATTTTAACCTTATTTCACAAGATTTCCAGAATTACCCCGGTTTTGTGGGCACTTTATCATGTGCTGAACACTATAGAGTATATAGAGGATGGAGAGACCAAGTTTTGGGGTCATATCTCCTTTTCCTCCACCTGACAACTGATAGGATGCCTGAGTGTCATGAAGAGTAAGAAGTCCTCCTGCCTGTGCAAATCATTTTTAACAGACTTTAAAGATTTTTATTCCCACAGCTATGCTGTAAAATAAGGAAGTAGTGTGTCCATTTCAGAAAGGATATACTGAGGAACAAATCAGACTTACTGACTTGTCCAGTATTATACAGTTTGTGGATGTGCCAGGAATTGAGTATAGCTCCTCAGCCCTACCCTAGTTCTCTAGAGTATCACCCAGATTATTGGCTCAACTCTCCATCAGCTGAAGCACTGAATCACTGAACAGGAGTTATTCCTTTGTTTAGCCCTCTTTTTCCAAAGATTTATAATTGCAACAAGCTGAACTTGGATTTTTTTTTTCTTTTTTTTTTTTTTTCAGTGTGAAAAGGAAATGTTCCGTGGTAGGTTGATTTTAAATTCCACGGAGCCCACAAAACCTTCAGGCTACCACAGTTCTGAGGTATTTATAACATGGTATTGATGTTGTGAAGTACTTCACCTCCACCCCTGTCTGCCTTGAGACATCTTGTTTTCAGAGGGAAGTGAATACAAGTTCAAGGTTACAGGAGAACATTTCCCTGGCTTGTCAGCTCCTCCTCTTTCAGCTTGACTGGAGAGCTGCATCATGCTCTCATGCTTTATTCGTGTGATCAGACTGCAGGAGGCAAATGAGAGCCATGAGGTTTGTGGCATTTGTGGTTTATTTTAACAGTGGTTTATTCTCAGGGAAAAAAAAAAAATCTTGAAATTTTCACATCAAAAAATGATCTGGGCTGTGTCATGTTGGGTCACTTTACAGGTGGGTGGTAGCTATTCACCCTTTACTCCTTTGGCAGGTTTCTGCTGAGGTTTGACGACAAGTGACATTATTAGTGCTGATGGCCAGGCCTTGAACTCACTGTGTTGATTGCCTGAATGTTTCTGTTTCCCAGTGTAATGAAAGAACAATCAGTGCCTCTGTGATATCCTCATGCGGCACTAACTGCTATTAGAATTTATTATCATTTGTTTGTAAGTATTTATTATATGTTCTGACAAGGGGCTCTACAGGCTCCAACTGAGACTGAAGCGATATTGTATAAGGCATTGTGTAGATTCACAGGAACATGCTAAGAACTTACAGTCTATATAAATAAGTAGGAATGGAGAAAAGGGACATGAAGTAGAAAATTGCCTTCCCTAGCAGTCATTTCAGCAGCTACCATGCAGCGCCTGAGTCCCTACACATTCGATCATGCTTCCTATCTCGTTACAACAGTCAAAATTTACTGTCCTTCATTTCGATGCTTCAGCTAGGAGCATAATAACATGTAACTTTGGACAGCAAAGGATCTCTGAATACCAAAAATCACAAGAACGCAAATGGAGGAGGAGGAAAGGAATGCATAGTTGGTTTGTATGCTAGGTGCCTCCCCATCCCCCATTTATAAACAATACCCCTACCAAGAATAAATACATATTTTCTTATAAGAAGAAATATTGAGATCAGGTTGCTTTTCCTTTTACTTTCCATAGAAAACTTTAGTGCCTGAAAACTACGCAAGTGAGAGAACTAACAGGAGAGTTTTGGGAGAATAAATAGATGATGCTGGAAAGGCACTCAGGGAAAGAAATTCAGTTGTCTAAATGGGTGCCTCTGGTTCCCTCTTAGACCCCTTGGAATGGTCCTGAAGTGACCTGCATCAGGCTGGCTGACATGATGTAGAACCTAGGGGAGTTCTACGACCTCCTGGCACAACAGCCCTCTGAGGCCAGGTGGAATATGCTATGGCCAAAAAAGAAGGCACTTGAGCCCTGCATTTAAAAGTCAAAATAAAATAAAAATAATAAAAAAAGAAAATAGGCAAGCAAAAATACACTTGATGTGCATCCACAGTGTCACATCTCAAACTTCCCTTGATGGAGAATAGCATCACAAGTGGCAGCAGGGACCCAATCTCAGCATCCCGGGATGATAGCTGATCTCACACCACACATCGCCCTCCCTGGGCAGAGCGGCACTGCAAGTCTCTTGCCTGCCTGGTGCATTTCCACCACTCCTGAGAGTTGGAGAGGCAATGCAGAAACAGGTCCTGAGGCTGCTTTAAGCGTTTACCCTAAAATATTTGCTCCATCTTTTACTCCTGTGTTTCAGCGAGTGGGAGAAAGATATTACCTCCTTAGAGAAATCTGGACATATTTTTCTATCAGTAAAATCAACCTTTTTTTTTTTTTTAAAGAAAACAACACAACAGAACAAAACAAGGACATGCTCATGCAAATGGGAAAAGTTGATTCTTTACTATTCAGCCGAACAAATAGTAAGAGACAAATTTGTGCCAGGGAATGTGGTCTATACCTCTAAATTAATTAACAGTAAATGCATATTTAGTTAGTGGGAGCAGTGGAAATCAAGAACCTTGTTACTTCTGTTTCTCGGTTCCTGTGCATTTAAATTCACGATTACACTTCTGGAGGAAGCTGCCTCTCCAGCAGAGAGGTCGGTACTGATCAACGGAGCTGCCTGTTTCAGATACACTTAAGAAGGTATCTGTTGCCAAGGGGCCTCAGAGTTGTAACTGTTCACTGTTCTCATTTTCTCTTCTGCCAATTATCCAAACACTTTTCCCATTCGCTTCATAATAATGATAATAATACCTTCATTAGATAATCTCAAGGCAATTTCTACTATAAAGCAAATTGGGGTTATTTCACCCTATCGACAAGAAGCAGGAGAGGTCACTTAGCCTTTGGCTGAAGCTAAATGCCCAAGCAAAAAGCCAGATTTCACCAGTTTCTCTTCTGTGAAAAACATAGGAAAAAATCTGCTGTTACTACCACTGCAAGGAAGCCAGTTGCTTGAATATCTGTGTCCTTTTTTGTACCTGAAGGAACCAAAGATTCTTCCGGACTGATGGACATCCTTGGCTAACTCTGCATTGTTTGTGCCTTTGGCTAAGCCATGAGGATGAGGAATCTTAAATACAGCAGTGTTGCAAGGACATAACATCACAAAGAGAGCTTGATTGTTCCTTTTCATCACTTCTCAGCTGCAGAGCCACAGATCATTTTCTGAGCAAGGCATCAGCCTGTCCTTAATGCATCACCGAATTCATCAAAGTCTTCTCTTGTGAGAATCCTTTAATATTCCCAAAGCTTGAAGCTGGGATGCTGTGATTGAAGGTGGCTGGAGAAACAACGAACCTTTGCTGCCAGTAGGGAAGACTTCGCCAGTAACTGCTGTATCAAATTCCAGGTAGATTGGTACAGTGCTGAAATAACTTACTCTAAGCTAGCAATCATGCACAGCTTGCTGCTATTCATGACAGTGCTGTAAGATATGCAAAATAGAATTCCACCTTGTTGTGATTGTAGATGAGCTCAGGAAACAAAATTCAGTTCCAAACGCAAAGTCTTGCAAAAATGCATAGAGAAAACAGTCACTGGTCACTGGTCACCTATCATCTCTAGTAATGACACCATTGGTCTACTTTTATGCAAGACTAGATGTTTACAGTATTATAAGAGTGACTTAAATGTGACCTTCTCAGTTCTTTTCACAGAGACCCTTATTACTGAAGCCATAATGATCTGAAGGTATAGAACAAGAAAGTTTTGCAAAGACAGGCCTTATTAAGCCAACTAATTCAGGCAGGAGAAAAAATAGTCAAGTTTTTGGCAGCAGAGTTTGTGCTCCTGACACCTCCTCTACTTTCTCCAGCAGTTGGTTTAATAAAAGCTGTTACCTGTCCCTGCAAACCTTGGCTTGCTACAGGATTCAGATCAGGAACCAGTCACACTATCCAGAGGCATCCACCTCCCAGTGTCCTAACAACGTTCAGAACATGGTCCATAGTAATAAGCCAATGAGTCCTTGAGAAAAAAAGCCACATTTTAATTTGTGCCTCGAATTTGTGCTGCAGATTGCTAGACATATGGAGCTCATTAAAGGCTTTCAAAGATAACGGAGCCATTGTCATTGGGCTCTTGTTTCAAGTGCATATGGTTGCTTATGTACATGACAGTAGCAAAACACACAGCTTATCCCACAGTCTCTTCCAGTACCTGAACAACTAAAGTTGCTATAGACAGAGGCACTGGAGGGTTCTTCTCCAGATGTGCCCTTCCACCACTACCCTCAGGTCAGAGATCAGGCGCAGATGGTTCGATTCACAGAGCTGGAGACAAGATTTGGCAGAATGCCTCTGTTCCATGGGGTTTCCTGGCTGCACAAGGAAAACACATGATCTTAGGAAACCTATCAGATAAGTGGGAAGCAGGGCATTGACTTGGGACTAGGGTAGGACAGTTGTGTTTATAACTTCATGAATTCTTCTTAATCTACCTTGAATAAGTCATATTTTAAAAAACACTTGGCTTTTAGAAAAAAATCTGAGGCTTTGAAAAATTTTTATGAATGCAAGGATATAAAGAGCTGATCTCAGAGATCTTCATAGTTATTACCATTATTTTTGATACTTTCACCTTATGAGTGCTAAGCCAGCCATCCTGAGCTACCCTAAAATGGGCACTCTAGGGACATATAACAAGTGACAGATGTGACATACTCTTCTCAGTCTTCCTATGGTTTTGTTAGTCTTGACTCATGACACTAACTTTTTAGGTTTGTCTACCCTGAATACTATCATGACAGTTCAATGAAATGTACATCAGGAAAACATTAAGAGAGAGAGTGCTCGCTTTCTTTCTCTCTTTCTTTCTCTTTCTTTCTTCCTTCCTTCCTTTCTATCTGTCTGTCTGTGTCTGTCTCTTTTCCCCTCTCTCCCTCTGCAGACTGTTGTTGCTTTTATTTTATTTTATTTTTAGAAGAACTTGGCCAATAAATATGAAAGGAACAGGGTGTGGGAAGTGAAATTAAACCAATCTAGCAGAGAAAGTCATAACAGGAATCAGTGGATGGGAGTTAAAGCCAGATGAATTCAAATGAGAAATACAGCACAGTGAGTGTGATTAACCATTGGAACAAACTATGAAGGGTACCAGATTTACATCTCTTGTTTCCTTGTGGAAAATATGCTTTGAAAGGTGGTTTACACTGGTAGATCCTGGATTCAGTGGTGAAATATTTGGCTGAAATGTAACTGTCTGTAATACATAAGAGGCGAGACCAAGGCCATTTTCAGCCCAAATATGTAAAGAAATGTTAACAGCTCTTCTGTTGGTCTCCTTTTTCTATACATTCTCTTTTCTCTGGATTGCTGAAATTTTTGCTTTCATTTCACTATCCAATAGGCACCAGAAAGAATGATGCAGGCACACAAAGCCAGAGAGAACAAACTCCCAGCTCCTTGTTTATAGCCAAGACCCAAACAATTCAAGTTTATTTATCCACTGGGCTCTCTCTATTCCTGTGTGTCCAGAAACTCAAGCCACCAAAGAAGGCAGGCAGACACGTTTATCATCTCAGAGTTTACTCTACGCCATTCTGCAAGTCATAAAATCATTGTTAGATGAATGAAAACCTACGCGACTCCTATTCAAAAACTGGAGGAGAAACTGGCTGCATTACAGCAGTCTAATTAATGAACAGACATAAATAAACGTGTTCTGTTCGCATCGTGCTTAGATAGCATTATGCCGCTTTCTTCTGTTCTGTTCTACAAGTGGTAGTGGCAGAAATATTATGTCTCATTAAATCTAGTGAGTACAGACAGTTGTGGGCAGGGGGAGGAGAAAGGATACTTTTTTGTATTTAGGACACTTTTTCAGGAATGATTATGAGAATCCCAGTCTGAAGGGACGGTTGATGGACTTCCCTTTTAACAGCAGCAGTAGCAGCAAGAGGAGCAACTCAGCCCAGACCATGCAAGGAGTCCCAGCCATCTCCGAGGCTGCGTGCACAATATCATTGACTCAAAACCACATCTCCACCCACAACAGGAGATACAGTCTGTAGAAAGTGGGGGACAGCATTTCAAGATCTCTGAACTGAAGATGGCAATGAACTATAGTTAGGGGTGATGTAACTCACCTGAAATCCCAGACTCTGTAGAGAAGGGATCCATGACAGTGCTTAGTATCTACATAGTCCAAGTATTGCCTTACCTACAGTGTGCCATTGATGAAGTATTCGCCCCACTTTCTGCCTTCCCACATCAACTTTCCCATCCAGTTCTAAGCTTCATCACTGCAACACACTTGCCTTTTCTTCCCGTTAAACTACCACATGGTGTGATAACACACTATTGCTTATCAGATAACAACCATTAACAACCACTGAGGTACTGCTCAAATTTGAAAAGCCTTGCAGAACATGGAAAGGGTCTAATGAAGAGCTATAACAATAGTAAACTCTAGTTTAGTGGTAAATGTAGATAAAGAGAATGTAGGTTACTTTAGCTGTTAATATCTGAATAGTGCTTGACCAACATCAAGCACTGCACTATCCAGTTCCTGCTCAGGCATTGAATAGCCCGATTCCTTTTTTCTGTAAATATTTTTGTAGGCCTGATTCTTCTGCCATGCCCATGCCATTGCTGCTGCAGTGGCCCTGTTATTAACTGTCTTGGACCTGATTTTTGTCTCATCAGCAGGAGCTGCTGAATTATCACTGACAGGTACCACACACGGCAAGCATGATCCCAGCGATCACAAGGGTATTCTAGTGAAGAAATCCCTCTGGCAATGACAAAACACATAGTAGGAGCCCCGATTATGTCTTGGACATACATATATCACTATGGAGCAGTTTTATTAAGACTGCAGTGCAGCAGCTGCTGTGGCAGGAAAGGAACTGATGATTAAGTAAGTCTCAGCATTATGTCAAGGGCTAGCCACGACGAAGGGGTCACCTCCATGCTCATAGACCAAGATGGCACCAAGAGAGACAGTCAAATACAAAGAGTGTAAACCATAACAAGGCAGCAATTGCTTCCGTTGCTAATTAGTGCTTTACCACCAACACTAGCAAGGAGTATCTTCCCAGACTGTAACTGCAGTTTCCATGTCACCTGCCAATAGTAACAACGAAGCAGCTAGTGGCAGTGCCAGAACAGGCAAGATGTAGAGTTTCATCTAGCTGTGGATGGAAGCAAGAGATGACTCCTACCAGTAGAGTCAGAAATCACTGTGAGTACATTTGAACCTGAACCTGTAAGGAAACATCGCCAAAGGACCTGGTTGAAGAGCAGCCTAATGACTGTATGAAAGAAGAATGACCACCAGCAGATGTTAACCCCACTTCTTTCCATTTTGAGAGCAGCAACATTGAGCAGCAGCCAGTCACTCACCTTCCACCCAAAAACATTGTTGGATAGTCCAGGTTTTAACAGGGAAGGAGTTCACATGCATACTAGAAACCAGACTGGAAGGAATACTGATATGGTTACACAAATCTCAGGGGGTGCACCTAAGATACTGCAGAACCTCTAAAATTTTGGGGAAACAGATCATAGTCACCTTCAGTCTTCCCTTCAGGAGGATGGCATCCTCGCCAACACCACACACTTAATGGATTATACTTTACTCTTGCATGTGTTCTCACCACACAGAAAAGCACAGTGAACGAGGCTGAGTAACCTTCCTCTCCATTTTGTGTCTGAGGCTATCTCAAGCAGAGTAGGTAAAGAAGAGTTCCTGTGCTATGATGAGTTGTGCAGGAGCACAACAGATAAGAGGTCTCTGATTTGCCCTGACCTACTGCAGCACCCCCATCCCCTCTGTGGTGGTTGGGTGAGTCCTTACAGATTGGTTCAGGGTGAAGCCTTTTCCCACTCCATTTCTACCAGCACTTTCCTCATATATATCTTTTGCTTCCTGGTTTGTTTGGTTTTGGGGTTTTTTTTTAAGGAAAATAATGGTTTTCTCCTAGACTCCAAAGAGCCACCTGAAAAACATACTCGTTTTCGGCTGGGGGAAAAGTTATTTCCTCTTCCCCCTTTTTTTTTTCCTAGTCTCAAAACTACATTTCTTCTCTGATTTGTAGAAGTAAATTATTCCCTTTGGGATCTTAGGTCATACACAACTGCCTATAAAATATTTTTTCCCTTTTGCTTTGCAAAATGTATTTTCCCCATTGGGGCTCTTAAATACTGGTTCTAGGAATCAGGTAGACACAGTCATTCAAAACTCTATTGTTTCTGGCCCAACCATAACCTCATATTCACCTCCTCTCCCCCAGCACTTCGAGGCAGCAGGCAGTTAGACAAGAAAGCTGTTTCAATGGGCTGCAAATCTGCCAAAAGAACGATTTTCACAAGATTTCAGCCTATGAGGGTGGAAGCATCATCTTTTTGTGACTTGGTAATGACAAAGTCTCCAGCAGTGGAGATGCTCAGCATCAATGTGAGGAAAAGGAGACTCTTTACTCCAGCAGCTGGACAGGCAGATCCTGTGGTTTTCTCTGGCTTCTGACTCCCACGCTAATTAACAGAAACCAGCACCCAACAGGATCTCCATAAATCCCGACCTGAATGGATAATCCGCTGCACAGACATTTTCAAATTAAGGCTTCAGACGTGGAGGGAAGACAGTCACATAGCGAAGTACGTAAACCGTACCTATTTCCAAAGCACTGGGTGGATCTGATATTATTAACAGTGAGGCACAACTTTCTAACAATATGAATAACCTAACAAACTAAATAAGCTGTCAAACAAAGTAGTGGATTCTACATCTTCCAATGTCTCCAAATAAAGACAAGCTGTCTTTCTGGAAGCTATACCTTACTCCAGCAGAGGTTATTGGTATCTTCACAGGGTTGACAAGGCCAAATTCCATGTCCTGTACTTCGCAGAAGGTTAAGCTAGATGGTCAAAATGGTCTCTCACAGTTTTGAAATCTCTTTTTCTATGAATCTAAGAAAAGAGGTTTCCCATTTTTTTAACTCTTTTCAATATTTAATTCCAGTTTGCTTCTATCAAAATAACATAAGGGCACTCTGAGGAAAAATGAGGGGGAAGGGAAATTAAAGGGCTTTTATCAGGGCGTTCTTGCTTTTCTGTTGTGTGAGTGTTTTTAGCAGGAATCTCAGCACTTATTCACAGAGACTTACAGAACAGACTGCATGTCCTGTCTGGTGCCTTCTATAGGCAATGTAATTGTAAAAGAATAAAAAAGAAAGGAATATTTTAGAAATGCATTCTTTCCCTGTTTTGCATTTGTGCCCAAAGCTTGTGCTGACTTGCTGGGATACCTGCTGAATGTAACAGGAGAGCTGTGTGCATCAGAGAGAGACCTATTCACATCAGTAACAACCCTCCCGTTGAGTTTAGGAGGGTGGGAGCTTGCCTACCCATCCCTCAGCAGAGCTGTTTTTCACCTTCTCTCCTTGCCCCCGGCCCCATGAAGAGGAGAGACAAAAGCAAATAAGGACTCATTAAAAAAAAAGTTCTAACATCTAATGTTTCAAAAACATCATTAGGTAAAGTTAGGATGTATGCCTTGTTCAGGGCTGGAAAATTGTTGCTCTGGAGATTAGAGTGAAAAGGACCCGACATCTTAAAAGGCATGTATATGAAATTCCCATCGCTCTAAAGGACAGTGACTCTATTACAGAAATCACCAAATGCCTGGAAAACAATAGTACCACTAGTAATGATAAAATTTAATTTGTAGCTGATCAAAAGTCTCCACACACTTAATTCGGCAGTTATGTCTCTAAGGCAATGGACATGCCAAAAAAATATCTCGCAAGGGCTAAATCCTTAATGAATCAAACTGAACTACTCTAGGAATTAATTTGGCTGAGATAACATTATCCACACCAGGATTTTCAAAAGAACCTGTCAAAAATGACGATGCTGGGATCTTACTTAAGCACCCCAAGAAAAGCCTGAAAATTCAAAAATATTTGTTGATTCCCAGGCAGGATTTCAGCGTTCAATTAAAAATAATAGCCATTTACAGAGAATGCCTGTTCCCTGACAGGCATTTTAAGTTATAAAACTTAAAAAACGCAAAGTTTAAAGGAAGAAAATGTCAACAGGAAAGTTTTGCCCTGAAGACTGGCCAGGACGTATATGTCATATGCATTTGGTTACATTTCTGTTTAGGTTTATACTCAAGTTTGTTTGCAACAATTGCTTGCTATTAAGGTTTCTGGCCATTAGGGACTCTTACAATACCTGTTGCAAAAGAAACAAGGAAGATGTCCCTTTTTAGTCGGAAGTAAGAAAGGAGGAGTAGATGGCAGTACTACCCAGCAGAAAAAGTAAAAGAGCTGAAAGGTGACAGAGCCATTTTCCAGCAGCTTCTTTAACGTTTAGCAGGTTCTCCACACTTGCCAGAGATGTCTTTCAGCAAATTTTCAGTCATTTCACCCAGTAATTTTCTGTCCAGCTCATTCTGTTGTTTCCCAGGCACTACCATTTACCCACACCAGACATCCTCATACCCTTTGTACATCCTTCCCTCTGCTCAGAACAGTCTCCATGTTCCGCATTGACCACCTTCTGTGCAGTTCCATGGTACTCCTCACCTCCGCTGGCTGCAACAGCCATTATTTTCACCTTAGAGTATGCATAAGTTAGTGTGAATGTGGACATTCATTTAGTAAAGAGCACACTTCACTCAAGGCAAGACACAGAACTTGGCGTGTCTGCTACTAGCGGATCCAATGCTACACTGTGTTGATCAGGCACATGGTTGCTCCTGACTTAATTCTGGCAGCCTACTGTAGCTAATTCCTTTTTTGTGTTTTTACCTTCTGCTTTTCCTTTTAGTCATTGTTTTAAAAGTAGACTCAACAGTTCTACCCCCAAATGTTCAAACTCAAATCTTTATTTCTTTTGGATACAACAAAGCAGAACACCCAACAGTGAGATTTGAGTGGCGCCTATCAAGAACTTCTTTCCTATCTTCTTTCCTATCTGTCAGCCCACCAAGGGTGCCAAAATGAGTTTCTGAATTTTGTAAGAAAATTTTTACTGAGGTGTCCTTGGCTTTTGCCAAGGTGGTTTCCCATCCAAATAGAGAAGAAGCATAAAACTTCTCAACATCTTTGGACAGGTGCATTCAGCATGACATGTCCAAGTCATTAATGAAAGATCTTTAATTGCTAAGTCAAAAGCATTGCTCCTACAATTTTAAGACCAGAGCAGTCCAGACAGAAGTTTTGGTTTGGCAATCACAGAACCATGCCACCAACAATTTTCTAATAGTATAGGTCTATTAGTGGGCAACTGGCCAGCTTAAACCAACTAAAAATATGTCCTGCAGCTTTAAGCCTAAACACTTGAACAATCCCATTGAACGGCAGTGTGTTATCAATAACACTGCAGTTGGTAGCAGAGATGTCCGTGGATTTTGTGAGTAACACTCCAGTCTGGCCCATGCTGGTGACATTGTGCCTTCTGCTACCTAACCCTGGATGGCCAAGAGAGTCGTATCTGTTATGTTACGTACACACATTCACTGGAAGATCAGAAACTCTTGAGCACATCCTTCACATCAGCCTTCCTGATGCAATAGTCATAGCAGTGTTACTGAAAGAGATTATCACTGTTCCACTCTGCTGGTGGCTGTCATGCAAAAGAAAAAGGGTGAGTGACTGTTCGCTGCAGCTTGAGCTTCCATATTTTGCTTGATCAGCTGAGGATTTCTTAGGCAGGCAGCAATTAACTCTGTCCCTCTGGAAACTAAAGATGCTAGAGTAATTCAGTCATAGAGTACACAGGTTTGGTTTAGCAGCCAACAATGAAGCAGAGCCAGTCAAGCGTCCTGGAGTCTCCACAGCAACGCGATTTATCCCACAGTAACCATACTCAAAATAAGCAATTTTGGAAATTAATTTTTAGAAAAATGTTATTTCTGTTAGCGCAATTTAAGAATATACATTTGCATATGCATTGTTTATTGGTCAGCTAACTAATAACACAATTGTTATGTGACCAAGTATCTTCAAGAGAAGGATAAAGTTTTCTATGTGAGCATCAAAGCCTCCACTACCAATGATAGCATTTCCAACGTATCCTTGATGAATTAGATAGATTAGGGAACTTTTCTATTTTAAACTCCTATAAAAAAGCAGTGAAAGGGTGTTCATTACCTCCTTGCTAATGCCACTAAGTACTGGGTGCACTTATACCAATAGCTGTTAGAACCTTATCCAAAACAGCCCACAATCTGTAGCATGTAAAAAGGAAATCAAGTCCTCTCATATGGGATTTGCTCTGAACAACTGTTGATTTTGCTGAGAGGAATAATTTCCATCAAAGATGTGCTAAAAAGCAATCTGCACACACATGTTAAGGGGAGAATATTGAGACAATCAAACCAATGTTTTGTTTCATGGGCTTAGACCAGAAGTCAGCAACACGTGGCTCTTGAGCCATATGCACCTCTTGAGCTGTTCAAGTAAGGTTTCCATGCCAGGGCTAAATCACATCGCAGGAAGAGGGGTAATGGGCCATGCTGGCACAGGGACTGTGGGTATAATCAGAGTCTCCTGCTAATAGCAAGTACCAAGCCAGAAGGGGCTAATGAAGCTGGTATTGCTGGGTGACCTTGAAAGACTATACGCATAGCCCCACAAATTCCCAAAATAGGATCCATGATGAGCCATTGTCATCTCCCGTCTGTGAATTGCTCTTCAATCATCTCTCCCATTGATTCACCATGTGTCCTATGGTTTACAGCCATATGAAAACACACAGGATTGGCCACCCCTGTGCTACCCTGCAACCAGTATTTGATATTTTAAGTGAAGAAGAGGTTTTAAAAATCCATCTGTAACAAAGACAGATAATTATGTAAAATGCAAAAGCAAAAAAATCTTCTTCTACTTCCCAGTGCTGGAGTTTTGGAGCATGATGTTTGATTATCTTATATAATTATTAACTGGAATTGAGTCATGACTGCTTGGTAAATGCTTTAAGTTTTAATTTAAAAAGGAATTTAAATTTTTATGCCATCTGAAACTGTATTTTTAAATTATTGTGGATGTTCCTTAGATCAAAAGATTCTTAGCAGTGAAAGGGGAAGAATGGTACACAGGGACTTAGGCGAATTATAACATTTATCATTACAAGCAATATTACTGAAGAACTGTACCCACCCATGAGTTATTATATCTTTTCTTTCAGTAAAACAAACCTCATCAGAGACATAGCAATGTGCAGTGTGTATATAGACCCAAGTGATGGTGAATTCTCTGTGAACAGGTGGAAAGGCAAGCAGGAGTGTACAAAAGTTTTCACAACTCTTCATTTCAATACAGAAGACAGTGCAACTTCAGCAACTAAAAACAAATGAAAATTATCTCGGTGCTACAACCCTTTCCTTAAGAAAATGTCCATTCTTTGGAATCAAGCTTTTTTTGTTTGGTTAGTTTTAAGTTAAAAAAAAAAAAAATTTCCAACAATATTTGGTGGAATATATTTTAACAGGGTTGAAATACAACAGTTTGGCTTTTAGTTTTTAAATAGAATTATATTTCTGTTCTTAGCATGTATTTTATTGTGAAGTGATATAGCAATTTCTGAAAAAATAGGAGTAGAATATAGTCATCTTGATGGGGAAAGAATGGCTTGGCAGACTTGAAAATTGTTTTTTTTTTCCCAAAACATCACTTTAAGAAGGGATTCATGGTTGTTGGCTTCACAGTCTTTTAAAAAAAAAAAAAACAGGAATCTTCCAATAGTACAGAAATTCCACATTTCCACCATCTCTGGAGTCTGGTTAGTAAGAATCATTCCCTGCTACTACCATTAGGAACAACAGACTTGCAACACTTTCTTTGCTTCTTGGTTCTCATACAATCTCTACCTAATTATATACAGATAGGGTTGCCCTGAAGTGTCTTCACCTTGACCCGTACACAGTCCTTTCTTGGGCACAAACTGCAATACTGATGCTGTGCAGCCTTACAGTAAAGGATAATGATTTCAGGACTTCCAAACTTATTGATGTTTCAATCCATGCAATAATTTAAATAACTCAGTCATCATGAAGAGAATAACTGAGCAGAATTTGTCTTTAAAAATGCTCATTTAGAATCTGGGATACTTTCCCTATGATAATGAAATTTAAAAGAACAAAAACCCAAACGCAAGCATCAAAAAACCTGCACAGCATCAGGGACATATTTTCCAGAAAAATGTGCTTGTAATTTGTCTTCTGTGCAGCAGGGAGTTGCCATTGCCACGCTGTGGTCTCAGGTGTTCATGTGGTGCTGTGCAGGCAGTTACTTTTTGTGTTGTTGATCAAAATGTTTCCATTGTGATGGCCCTCATTTTATCTGCTCAGAGGAATTTATCATACACAGGACTTGGTGAGGCCCTGATCCTGGAATACAGAGTGTACAGACAAGATGTTGAGGCCACACAGGCCCGCTATCAAATTCCTGCCCTTGCATAAAGTTGTACTACACTTAGGGTAGCCTTTCATGGGATTATGTGCACTCATCACACCCTGTCCGGTTGCTCTCAGTTACCAAATCAAAGTTCTATTATTGGTGGTGCCTTGCTTTAATTAGAAGAATGACTCTGAAAATATTATTGCAAAGAACAAAACACACCAAGAATGGGGTACCAATAGGTTTTTTCTAAAGAAAACTCATGTATCTAAAAAACATGGGTTGAAGTCCTGCTACACTCAATATAGACAATAAAAAATTCCCAGAATTTCACCCAGGGAAAGATAATATACACTTACACTGAATGAAGTTGCCGGACTGTTGTTTGTGATGCCCTTCATCCAGCACTGTAATTTGTAAGTGAATCAGCCTAAAATTTGGGAGGCTATTGGAAATTTCTAGCTGTATTATTACTCTAGAAATATAATATTCTGTATGATACGTTAGTATCACTAGATAGCCTGGGTAGACCAACCTGGCCCAGGTCTCATTGATTTTAATAACATTGTGCCATTTTACATTAGCTCGGCAACTGAGCCAAAGGCTGTGATTTTTCTCACACTTTTTCTTTCTTCTTCTTAATAAAGAACAGAAAAGGATGATATCCTAGTTCTTCGTGCAGAAAAGCAAAGCTGAGGGCTGTTAAGCATATTTGCTACAGAACAACAACCAAAGACTATGTGAAAAAAAACCGTGGCTGTCCTGACATATTTAGTAATGACATATTTTATCATAGCAGACATGGTATCATTTAAACATTGAAAAACTATGATAATATTTATACTATGCTCAAGGTGCAGCAAGGGGCAATAAAACTATGATTAAAATGCAATAAAAACATAATTAAAAAACACTCTTGATAAAATTCAAGCAAATAAAACTAGTCACCAATAGGGAAGGGAGAAAAAAGGATCAGATGAGGCTGGAACATATAATAATTGTGAGGTGTCTCAGAAACCAGTACATTCAAGGGAAAGAAAAAACAAAGAAACCCATCTTGACACTGAAGAGGAGGAAAGAAAAATCTCTCCTTGAGCTCTCCTGACTAAAGTGGGTAGAGGCAGAGCTTAACAGGCTAATTAAAGTAGTGCTGCAGGGGGCACAGCTGTGAAGCCTTTAAAAGGTGAGTGCAGCCAGCCTGCCAGTGTCTTGCAGTGAGCACCCACCATCCCTAGGGATGTTTCTCACCTTTCTGCGTATACAAACCCCACTGTGCTGTAAAGAGGGGTCTGAGATACCTTTCCTCAGCAGCAATGGACGTGCCCAGTGCTCCTACACAACTATGTTTGCACTGTGGTGTAGCCATAAGACTACTGAGGCATCTCTGGGTCTTTCAGGTGCTTTCTAGATATCACAGACAAATCCCAGGTTTCCCCTCCAGCTACAGGGCTCAGATCCTCTCCTTCTAAAATCCTCTGCAGAATTCAACTCCTGCAACATCCTTCTTTTCTCTTGCCACAAACAACTTTGTCCCACTGAAAACAGTTGTTAAGGTTGATGCAAAGATCATATTCACAGCCCCTTGGATTTATTTGTGCACCACACACTCCCTTCTCCTGTATCCCGCTGGTTTTTTCCTCCTTCACTATTGTATCCAATAATACCTAATTGTTTGCATTTTTAAAGCCTGCTTGTCTCCTGGTCATCACCTTAAAGTGACAAAATGTCTTTTTTGATCAGTTCATCAAGCCAGTCTCCATCATCTACTGGGGCTGTATTTTAAGCACGATTGCTATTCTTTTCATGCTTAGGAGGAATTCCCTGTGAACAGAGCTGTTTCATTACCTTCCTTTAAATCTGTGTTTATAACTCTCCTTTGCTCTAATACCTATGAAAACAATTGCAATAATTAATCTATGATGCTAACCAGTATTTTTTATTATTTTTTTCTGCTCACTTATCCTTCACATTTCTCATATGATATATGGCCCGTAAGCTTTAGAACAAAGACTTAATTTTGTTCTTTGTACTGCTCATAGTACAGTAACTGCTAAGTCTTTGTCTGGTCCAAGTCTAGATCTCCTAGGTATTACTGTAGCAGAAATCATAACAGCAGCAATACACTATAAAGAAAGCCTACCTAGAGGTCAAAATTTAACCAAAATATGCACAACTGCGTCTTCTGCCCTTTGTTCAGGGAACTGTTTGCAAAAGGCATAGTTTCTAGAAGGTAATTGCAAAACTACAGGGAAATTCACTGTCGGAAAATTGTAGCCATTGGGGAAGTCTGTCCTTTAAGCCTGTGATCGCAAACTACCATCTGTGAGGTAGAAAAAACCCCAAATTGACTAGTGGGATCAATTGGAGAGAGAAAGAAGTAAGACTTCCTGCATTAGTCTTATAAATAAGTCTCAAACAAGTTGCCTGTGATTTGAAGGTTCAGGATGCTTCCCATACCATCTACCCTATCAAACACTCCATAAAATCCTGCAAAATTATCTGAATATCAAAAAGTACTTGATCCTGAAAAATGTTGTCTTCTAAACACAATCAAATGGGATACAAAACCATGCTAAAAAGTATTCACTGACTTACTGAATTCAGTGTCACTGAAACTTCCCATTTTCCTCCACCAGAAAAAATTGTAATAGTGAGTTTTGAAATTTACAGTGGGATATGTCCTAGGTAGTGAACGAGCAGAGTTTTTCTGTGCATTCACCCTGAAATAAAGTATATATGTATATGCTTTGATTATGCGTATATGTTTATAAGCATACTTATATTTTACTTATTGCAGTGGGTGCTTTACACATGGATGTTTCAGGGTCAGGGCATGAACACCATTTCTTATTTATTCTTCTAGCCACTGTGGCAGAAGATCAAGTGAGGCCTGTGAAACAACTGCAGTAGTTTCCTTTCTATGAAGTCAGTAAAAAGACAAACCATTCTAGCTTTGATTTGTATTTGAACTATTTCATACAACTCTCTCTCTCATAACATCACTGTTTATCCTCAGTACACACTGGAGAGCGTGAAGCTAGATCCATAGATTAAACATGCTATCCATCAGCTGCCTGTAGTTGCAGATAATTATTTCAACTGCCATTTAAAAAAAAAAAAATCAGAATGGTGCCAAATTGAAAAATCTGTTCCTCACTTCTCCTGGTGCATGAGGTCCCTTGTTGGGTTATTGAAATTGCTAGGCTGTTCTCGTAGC
Source organism: Himantopus leucocephalus (assembly GCA_003993805.1). Taxonomy (NCBI): domain Eukaryota; kingdom Metazoa; phylum Chordata; class Aves; order Charadriiformes; family Recurvirostridae; genus Himantopus; species Himantopus leucocephalus. The sequence continues at coordinate 112,113,061 of RSEF01000003.1, forward strand.
CAAGGAAAAGAGAGAAGACAGATGGAGCCATGCATTTTTGTAAAAACTCTTAAGAACTGTCCTCGTGACAACCCCTTCTCTGTCTCCAAGGCAGTGGGTAAATCTTGTTATGTGTCCTGCTGTATACTAAAGATATTCCAAGCAATGCCTGACAATTCTGGCATGTTTTCTGTGGGGATTTATTTGTACTGCATCGTTAAGGAAAGATATTTTTCATACGATCAGCTCAATGCTCCCCCTGAAACAAAACAAAAACAAAAATCCAAATATTTATATCCATATATACATACATGCATATACGTTATAAATATCTATAAATGCTAATGTTCTGATGGAAGATTAAACTAAGTATTTATTTCAGAAAGGATGCCTGCATTTTAATTGTTGTGGTAATATATTTAAATCGTGCATGGCATGGGCTAAAAATCCTGAGGCAATGCAGATCACTTTCTAATATGTCCCGGGTGTTAGAAATGTAATGCACTTAATTTGACACAGAAGCAAATCCCATTCAGAAGACCTATACAAGAAGCAAGGCTGCTTCAACTCTGCATTTTAAATCATCTAAATATTTTCTTTTGCTTTGCCTCTGCTCAAAAGAAGAAAGGTGCCCAGTGTAAAGCCATTTCAGCACTGCCCTTCCTATTTTCAAGTTTGTTTATTTTACTCTACCTTTCTGACTTCTTATTAACCTATTGTTCTGTCTGCTCTCCAGTGTCTCAAAATCTTAGCTTCCTCTGTATATGACGTTGATAATTCTCTAAATATTTCGTGTGCAGGTATGAGTGCGTGGGGAGGAGACAGGAATATAAGCCTTTCACATTCCCTGTCTCCATATCAAGAAAGATCACACACACACACACACACACATACAGAGCTTTCAAGTCAATGCAAATTATGTATTACCATATTTTCAATTTCTATAACACCTCCCATCAAGTGCTTTACAAATATCAGTGAATTCATAACACTGATGAGAGGTAGGGAGATATAAACAGCCTTACTGAAAGATGGGAGAGTTTGTTCAATATGGCCTTATTTTTAGGGGTATTGAACATGCACAGCTGTCTTTAACTTCAAGAAGAAAATGGAAGGTGTTCATCACCTTGGCAAAGAGGATTCAAATCCTTGGCCCCTTCTGCCTGAGATTTAAGTGTCTAATTTTCTCCAGCTCAAGTGCAATATAGGCTTGAAGTAGAAACCCCTGAAAAAGTTATTTGCCTATGTAATATAGAAGATTGCATGAGATGATCGTAAAAGTGATCCAAACTTAATGTCTATGAACTTTGAAGATAGTGGCTTAGGTAATATTTCTGCAGTAAATCTTCAGCAGGATCAGCAATAGAGCCCAGGTCTCTAACTGCCATTATTTTTGATGCCTTTATCACAAATTTGTGCTTGTTCTTTTCAAGTATGTCAAAAAGTCTTGAATGTATAAAACAAGGAATTGACAAAACAAGCAGATGCATTACGTTGTCAACTTTATCCACATTAAGGTTTACAAAGTCTATACAGTAGCATATGACACATGATTCGATAATAAAGTCATTTACTGCATTGTGTCTTTAAAATAGACTATTTCTAGCAAAAAGTCCTTTATTTTTTACCAGCTTATTGTGCTAGATCACAGCACAATGCCCTGTTTTCAAGAGAGAGAGGACAGAACTGATTATACAACTGCATTAGAACACATTGTCCCTGGGAATCAAATTTGCTGAGTAAGTTATAAATGTGAATTTCTCTTCTTTTGCCTGTTATTTGACAGAGAACCAAAAGAAAAGAAAAAAACCTTAATTCTTATGTTTTTCTCTCGGTGGTATTTCAGAAAAAAAAAATTTATTGTTCAGGCTTCTATTGTTTTTTTGTGTATGATTTAGGTTCTAAATATACACCAGTACTTAGTAAAATGGTAATAAATCAATGCTAAAGCTGTTAAAGGGAGAGCACATTAAGGTGAAATAACTTAAAGATATGTTTGTTATCCATGTGTTGCAAAGACAAAAAAAAAAAAAAAGAGTATCAATCATGGTAAAAACAACTGTGCTCCTCCTTTTGTCTCAAAATCTCTATGGTCACTTGGTTAGGAATGGTTTATGCTTTCTCCTTTAGTTTGATTTATAAGCAAGTCATTGTTCAATCTAATTGTGTCCAATATATCACCAGAACACATTGCATCTTGGCATTTCACCATTTATAGCTTCATAGAAAAATTGATACTAATAAAAGGCCTTTGTTTCCACCCTCTCTCCCTCCTCACAAAGAAGTCTATGAAATCAGATCATTCCATGTACATCAGTGAATCAATAAGGGCAATAAATCAATGTAATTTATTAAAAAGTTATAATATGCTCGACTACTACATAGATTTATCCAAGTGAGCTCTTACCCCCTTAGGTTTGCATGTGAAAAGACACTTGTGGAATCCCCACAAAAGCAGAAGTCCAATAACTAGTTTTAAAGGTCAATAAAAATAAAAAATTAGAAAGTTTCAGTGCAATTTATGACCCAGTTCATACAAAACGTAACACACTGGTATAGTGCAGTCTAGACAATCCCCTAAGGACTATGTTACGGCAAGAAACATCCCATAGCACCATGGGAAGAAAAGGAGAACAAAGGAAAATGGACTTTCTTGTGCCAGTGAGACATCACTAGGTTTATGCCTTCATCTACATAAATGTAAATTATTCTTTTGATGGTGCTTTTGTGGTCTGTCACCTTGTCTGAGAAGGAGGGGATATTGGCACCATGCCGCCATGGACCTGTGTGTCCTCTCTCATTTGTTGATGTAAGAGAGGCTCCCAGAGGAATATTATTCCAACAAAGGAGATAGAAGAGGGGAGCAGGATATGAGGTTGGCATTACACCAAGGCTGGGACAGTCTTCCTGCTCCCTCTCTTCCCACCCATCAGGACATTGGACCACACTGTGAGAAGTACCACCCCTTCCTCAGCTCATGTGCTCAAGGCAGAAGCCCATTTCAGAATACGCACTGAAGTGGTTTCTGGCTTCCACTGTGTTTGCAGAATAGTCCCAGAAACTGTTGGCTCAACTTTAGACCACATATCTGGGGAAAGTGAGCAACTTCATCCTTTGCGTTTCAGGGATGGTTGGTAGTCACCCCTATCCAGTTGCCGAGTCTGAGTTCAAATAGGGAGAACATCCAGCTGTGCCTCTTTCCCCTGTTCACGGGAAATTTAATCTACTTCTGTGAATTCCTTAATATTTATAATCCATTCATTGAAGATTTACTGGGTGGGATTTGCCTGCTGTGGGAGGTGAAAGAAAGACCAAGGAAATGATTCAGTATCCTCTCAGCATCATAACCCTTCAGACTAGGATGCAGTTGAATTTCTGAACGACCTATTTATCAGTAAAGTGTCAGTAGGAATTGATGAAACCTTAAAAGGCACAGTTAAGCAGCATGCAGCATAAGGACGGAGAGCAGAAGAAGCTGTGTGCATTGTGCTATTAAGAAGAAAGCACACTACTAGCAGTAGTCATCCTTTTTAATTCAGATAACACCTGTGAGGAATATTTAAATCACATTTAGTCTGAGATTAAAAAAAGAAAAAAACTTTGACTTAATAAGGCGGCACCATGAGACACCATGGTGAGAACAGACCAAAATAGACTTGTGACACAAAACCCTCTTTGAAGCATCGCTCTATGCAGTGGTATATTATCAACAGAGCAGATGAATAACTAAAATCCAATCTTGCTGGTTCCATTGAAAATCTGGGTTGATTTTGTTACATTAAAGACTATTATTATGGCAGCAAAGGTCTAATTTTTACCTCACTATTAAAATTCATTGCAATAATTACTATGGCCCCATCAATGATAATGAATGTTGTCTCCATGTGTGCACCCATGCACGCCCAAAGTGATATGCAATTTTTAACACATATTGTGGAGTCCTACCCCTTACCCCCACCTGCTCAGCCTTGTGCAACTATTAGCTTTTGCTTCCCACTCCTCCTTGCTTTTGACATCACTTGAATTTCCTCACAATTCATCCTGAATGCAGCAAGGATCGTGCATCTTATACAGACCTCACAGCAACAAGCTCAGTAAATCCACAGAAAAAAAGATGGCGAAAAAAGAGGAAAACAGTGTAAATGTACAGAGAATTGAGTCTTGTTATCCATGTCTTATTTCATGTGTCATCACGTAATGAATGTGCAATCTGCTGTACTATGTAAGCACAGGGTGTTAAAAGAATTTACAGTATATGGAGTGAGGTTTAGAGTTGTTATCAATAAGTGCTCCATCTGAAACAGCACTTTGTAACAGCAGCTACAACAGTGTATATATACATCAGACATACACACATAAAAATGCATACATATGTCATAAATGTACACATACACGCAGAGATATATACAGAAATTCACATCAGTGACATTTAAATACCTCTCCCTTTTCCAGAGCTCCTTCTGTAACAAGAGTGATTTTCTTATGCATATTATTAATGAGCTTAGTCCCGTAATTACTTCAGTTACATGCAGAGCTCTGAGAACTTGGGAAAACTTGCTTGGCAAGCAAGCTCCCCAAAAAGAATCAGCTCTCCAGATCGAATGAACTCCGTGAGCCCAGGGTGGTGAGCATCACTGGAGAAATGCAGGGGGGAAATTGCATTTAGCAGGAAGGAAACGAAATTGCTCACCAAGGAAAAGAAGATAAAAATCAGAGCAATGAGAAGAAAAACAAACATGTTATGTCTTAATTCTGTTGTTGGCTTTCTCCCTGGTAGAACCCCTGCCCGTGTCCTTAGTCAAGCCAGTTGTATGTGGCAGCAGCACTACAGATGGAGCAGTAATAGCACACACGCGGCGATATCTGCTTAAAAGGAAAGAACAGCCCATGGGGCAGAACTGTTCTCACATGGTGCAAGGAAAAGCTTGTGAGGTAATTATTGAAATAAACACAAAACTTATGAGTTCCTTGCAGGAACCGCTCATTTTTCAGTGGGTAATGCAGCACGGTCGCAGATATTTGGTATTGATTGTTTATACAGAAGCTGGTGAGGCAGCAGTGCCAGGACTTTGGCAGGTAGTGGCAATCACTATGGATTTAAAACAAAAACTACAACAGAAAACAACTACAAACAAGGTCATAGAACAGGAGAATTTTGTCAACTGATCATAATCTTCTAGCATCAAGTCAGGCCCCAAGTCAATGATTTGGCCTTTCTGCTTTTCTTGTCTTTCCTGGTTCACAGACACTGTCTTTCTCAATAACTGAGACGATTAAAAAAAAAAAAAAAAAAAAANAAAAAAAAAAAAAAAAAAAAGAGAAGAAAGGAAAATTGCTGGTTTTGGAGTCATCACATGAGTAGGTATAGCTCAGAGTGTAGATGTCTAAACACATGCCAGCAGTGGTCAAACCCTGGGCCAGGGAATGTAACTTCCTGAAGTCTTGCTTTTAGTAGCTGCTTTTCAAGACCTCTGAGAAAAGCCACAAGACACACGGGGCTACAGATCATGAGTAGAAAATCATTCTTGTTCCCTGCTGTGCATGAATCCACATGGCATGGCTTACTATGCTCAGTATCATCTAGATCAGTGCTTCTCCACTTTATTTTAAATTCTTTTTGTAAACTAAAAGATCATGTAATATTTTTAAAAAACAGACTCATACATCATTTTTGATAGTTTTCTCTTAGTCTAATTCTTAGTTGACTAGTTTCTGAATCCTTATTTATTGTTTGTATTTTCTTCTTTTTGTTGGTTTTTTGGTTTTGTTCACTGGCTCACCCAGATGTGTGGGAATACTTTGATATGGGGCACAAAGGTAAGGTTTTAACGCCATTTTTCAGACCCCCATCTCAGGTCTTAAAAACTGACAACAGTCTACAGAACGCATGTTGAGAAACACTGATAAATGGCAGCTGTTTGCGAACAAAGGATTCTCTTATCTCCATAAAGTGAATCAATCCAAGTCAGAAAGGACTTAGGGAAGACTTTGAAGTATACGTAGCCTGGAACACAGTGTGCAAAACTTGGTATCTTGTAATAATAAAAGATGTCCTAAGAGATGGCAATTGTCCAACAGCAAGCATGGTCAGTTCATGACTTGTGTTGCAGTGTCAGATAAGACAGGTCAGGTGACTAGTCCCACCAGAAATGTGCTAGCAGAGTAGAAAAAGTCATCTTCTACCCAGATCACCTCTTGAGCATGTGACAGGCTCCATGCGATGTCCCCAGAGGATGTGCTTGCAGAATGTCATACAAGGAAATCCGTCAGCTTGTGTTTCTGTTCAAATAAAAGGAGTAAAAAGGTGAGGCGGTTATAACTGAAATAAAGGAGGAAGACTATCCTTGGTAAATGGAGAGATAGCAAGTGCATTCTCTAGCAGTGGTTAAGTTTTATTCTGAAAATGTGTTTCATCCTTGACCCAGTATTTTATTTGTGTGGGAAAGGGAAGATGGTCCACAAAAACCTTTTGGAGTTATCTAAGGGTTTCTTCCCAATAGGCTATTTTCTTCAAAGACTTTCTGCTCATCACTATCTAGTCTATTGTAAAAGTATATATTTCTTCTTCAGACCAATTATGTGAGCTCCAGAAATAAGAGAAAAAGATACTGCTCTGATGTCTCCTTTTACAGTTTTCAGAAGTTCAACACTTAAAAGAGCTGTTCAGTGCCTCCACATCTTTAGCTCACCTGGGGTAATGCAGAAGGGAATCACACCATGACCACTCATTCTTTTGCACTTATTTGTACTGAAACTGTGGAGAAACTGACTCGCACAAGCAGAGCAGTATCTGAGGGAAGGGAATTGTTTTGGCTGTATCCCACTGAAGATGTTTGTTCTTTTCCATTCTAGAGAGTCCAGTCCACTAAGAGTCTCCATGCCATTGCTCACAAGATCTTCTTCTAATCATGTAATTCCTTTGATTTCCTTAAACACAGATGTCTTTGCCTAATTTTGTATGAGACACTGTATGAGACACTGATATCCGTATTAAACATTTTGGTCATGACTTTCAATATGTGGGTTCATTTCAAGACACACCCTTGAAGGGTGTCATTAAGCATGTAAAGATAGATAGATCTTGCCAAGTCTTTCTGGTGAATACCCACCAGAAATTTGCTGAGACTTTTGAAACAAAAAAACAACCTTACACAGCAGTATCCACTTCTCACAGTAACTATTCTTGCTGTACTTTTAAAATGAAGCACTCAAGGTAAATACTCTTCTTGAGAGATAAGCTGCCTTCAATTGCCTTGCATTAACCATGGAGTAAGAGAACACGCAGCAGCTGTGACCGCAGTAGGTCAGTGCCTTGGCTCTGAAATGAGTGCCATCAACCCAGCTTCTCCAGTCCTATCACACTCCCCAGAATCCTATCAAAAACACGAGTCTTGTGGTTTTCAGGGATTTTCATGTGAGAAGAGATACACAATAATTTTGCAGCTCATCCTACAGTAAAATACTTGTTCCATAAGACATAAAGAATAAGCAAGCACACAGCATTCAGAAAACAAATACCCTAAAGAACAGGAAGCCCCTAAGTCTGGCTTCATTTTTTTCTGTAAGTCCATCTATTCACATATGTGGCAGTTCACCCATATTTCAATAGCTCCCCTCAGCTGGAGAAAATAACCAAAAATTAAGCCCACACCCATAGTTTATAAGAAAAACATTCCAGCCGCTGTCAGAATAACATAACAGAATAACAAACACAAATAACAACCAAAGTCTAAAGGCAAATTTCCAAGTTCCATTCTCCTTATCTCAGCCTCTGTTTAAGCTGCCCTAACAGGAAGGTCATTGTCTTCTCTGGTTTCTATCTTTTTTTTTTTCTTTTTAATTTTCCACTCACTTTGCTTTACCAAGAAATATCAGTCATTAGTGTTTTGATAGCTGCCATTGGAAAGTCCTTAATGTTAGGGGTTGCTGAATCGAGCAGCCCCAGAGAGGGTAAGGTTGCTGCAGCTCCTTCCCCCAGGTCCAGCCAGTGTCAAGGCTCAGCATGTATTCCCAGTAGTCACACGCACACAAACACACTTACTCAACACATGCACACATATATACACATCTGCCCACTCAGATCATCACAGAGGGACACACTCAGCACACTCAAAAACAACACCAATGGCATCATCCTGTTCCACTCTGGCTAAGCAGCATGAAGGTCTTCAGAAGAAATAGATAGATAGGTAGATAGATATAGAGAGGTGTATACACAACACATGTGCCATGTGAATCCGTCCAGCAACCAGGCTCAGACATTCAGTCTGCCCAGTAGCTGTGCTTGGATCCCAGTCTCCCCAGTTGCAGGAGCTGGATATATGAACCCTGAGGTCATGGACCCACTCCAGTTGCTGGTACAGACACCCTTGCATACACCAACATATATGCACTGTGGGTCCTTCCAGTAACTGTTAGACACACAGCTCATCTTGTTGATCATGGATCCTAGCTCTCCCCAGCTGCCTGCTGCACAAAGACACACACACACACGTGTCTCTCAAGCCACCCCCTGTGCCCAGGGTCTCTGTCAGCTGTTGAGGACTACCCTGGTCCCTCCAACAGCCAACTACTCCCATGGTCTCACCCTTAGAGACACACACACCTCCCTGGCTCCCGGGCCACATCACCTACTGACTGGCTGGTGAGGCTTGATGTTTGCTCGTGCCCACATGCTGGCATGAATACCACCCCTCAGTCTGGATGCTGGCACTGTAATCTGCTTACTCCAATCTCTCCAGTTCCTGGCAGCACAGACACATGGGCCCTGTGGTCTGACTCCAGTTGCTGGCACTGGTTTCCCCTCCAGCCGCTGCACCACTATGCTCCTCTGCTTTTTGTGGAGATGAACCTTTGATCAGCTGATGGCTCCTCTGATGGGGTTGGGAGCAGCGGGAGTAGGGTGTTATTTGGTTCTGCCATTGACTCTCTGTAGTCCTTTGTGAGTGTGAAGATGAGTTTTCTGTCACATAACCTGAACAGTATGATGCTATTACAAAGATCTCATCGATGAAGCACAAGCAACATGGTACCAAAAACCCTTGAGTAACATTAATTTCAGATGGTGGTATTTTAATGGCAAAGGCTAAAGTATTACTTAGGAGCAATGTCTGAATTGATAATGACTCCTGTGTGACATCCCATTTGCATCCCACAGCAACAAGCTGTGTTGGCATGCAGCTAGATCACAACATGAGGATGGGCAATATTCCAGTACCGCCCAAGAACCTGTTAGTAGAAAATGTCTGATTTTGGTGGAAGCTACTATCACAGCACATAGCATAGCTTGGAAATGTGGCTTTCTAAACATTGTCTGAACTTTTATTTTACTCTGTAGTCCAAAAATATCCCTCAGAGATGGTCTATTTCCTCCAGAGTAGTATCTTAAAAAGACCTCAAACTAAATCAGTATTTCAGCATTGTACCGTGAGACTGAAAGCCAAGAGAGGAGCACATCCTCCACAAGCAGCCATCCTTTCTTTCACTTCCCCCTTTTTGGGTTTGGTGTATCATAAAAGTTCCTCTGATGTGTTTCTATTAATTTTCATATGCCTGCAGCCACTCCGCTGAAGATCGCAGCTCTCATACATTTATATATTTATAAATAAATGAGTGCATTATGTATAAACAAAACTTTCTCCAGACACAACAATCCTCAAAGGTTTCTGTGAGGCTTCAATGGTTTCACAACTCTATCATGAATCTGATGCTGAATTGTTCTGAAGACAGTTTTTCACTTAGTTATGGTCAGTAGAAAGACTCAGAGGTAAATAAATCTCTTTTACTGCATCATAGGCAGGGTTTTACTGCATCATAGGTCTAGCTATTATAAAAATACGCTGTTGAACGTATTCCCAGTGACCATTCCAGTGGAAGAAAAATTTATTTGTTGGAGGCAAGATATTGATAAGTAGTAGCAGATGACAACAAATCCACCAATCACACAGCCAACCATGTATAATTACAAGGCTTCCTAAAGGAGATGGATCTTCAGGTGGTGCGGGATAGCATGTCTTCCCTAACCTCAATAAAGCTGATGAGCAACGGCAGTGAGCCTGACTCAAAATGACAAAATGTTATTGACCATCTTTCAGCTGATGAACTTACAGGAAAAACAGGTCTAGGTACATATATAGATATTTTGGCATACAATAAGCACTGTATAAGACTTATTAGAAGAGAGACACACATTTATATCATTTTCTAATTCATACATTAGTAACAAAAAGAGATTAAAATCTTGATTATTCTGTTTTCGGAAAAAAAGTCTCTTTTTAATTACTTTCTTTAGTCTTGTGTGCATTAGAGGGGACTTAATTTGCTAAAGTACTTTGTATTATTATAGATTTTGTTTTCTTTACAAATAATACATTCAAACATATATCTAGCATTTCAAGCCTGTGTTTACTTGACTATCCCAGTACATGTAGTGATCAATGGCACATACACCAAAGGAAGTATCAAAATTCACAGCTGGTAATTTTGTAAAACCATGGACACCAGAAAGCTCCTCCTCTTCCAAGATGTTGCTTGCCATCCATTTTTTTTTTTTTGAAAACAAATGTACAGGCAATTCTTTTGTTTTTTTCTTAGCTACTATTCTCATTAATAACATAGACTGCTTAATAATAAAAAACTGTAATTACTCTTTACTGCATCATAATTATTAGAACACAAACTGTCAGATTCCTTCTTAATGAATGCTGGTGACTGGAAAAGAAGATGCACAGAGATCATGGGTATTGTTCAGATATCATAGTTATAAGCACTGTAAAAGGACCTAAGCAGTTAGAGTACAAAAGGCCTTTATTATAACCACAACATTTTCACCCTGATTAGAGCTTGTGGTATTGACTTCCACAATTTAATTTATCATACTTTGCTGAATGAGTGATATAATGGAAGTTCATTGGAACTCATATCCTCTCAGAAGTAGCTCTCAATCGCTATTTATTATTATGTAAACACAGACTCAGCTCTCCTAATTAGTGATGACAGTACCTGAAAAGGTTCAGGTTCAATTTCGATTAGGATCCAAAATCAAGTGTTAATCCTAACTGCTTGAAACTTCAAACTGGATAGAAATGTAATGTGAAAGATTGCTGGTGGTGAGATTTTTCACACTTCTGCTTCTGTCCATGGCCAAAATTAACATTAAAACAGCTTTTCTCGTAGTGTTTTGGCACTTCCAGCTCTGATCACAGGCAAAATACTGAAAGTAAAAAGCCATTTTTGAAACATTACAGAATCTTAAATAACGTTTGGCTTTAGCAAAATAATAGAAATGTAAGGCTTTCTCTTTCATTTTTTCTTTCTTTTTTCTCTCCGTCTTTCCTTTTCTTTCTTGTTTTCTCTCTTGCTCTCTGTCTCTTCCCCCCCACTCACTCTCTCAAGCAGTGTTCTTATTCCTTTAACCCTTTTAATAGTTTTTTTATTGATATTATTACTGTAAAACTCAGTTCACCAAGGTGTGTAAGCAAGTGCCTGAGATTAAATATGTAAATGATCTCATTGACCTTAAAGAAATATTCATGTCCTTAAAGAAGAATACGTACCCTACTGAACTGGGCCTTACTTTGACTCTGCAATGAATTCTGTTAATAGCATTAATCCTTTTTAACTATCGCTTCAGTAGCAAGTATCTCGATTAAATGCTAGTGTCATTTGGGTAGCCTAGCACCTGCCTAAATTTGGGTTTGTTTTTTTTCCCTAGAGGTCCTAGTAAGATTTCTTGTGCCTCCAGTCTGGAAAAACTTTCTCTTTTGGTCCCACCTTTGTCAGAAGAGAAGACTAGGACCTCATTGTTACACACTGCAAGAATTTACTGAGCCCATGTAAATGTTGGTGAAAGTTTGTATGAAATTTCTCCAACTGCCTTCAGGCAAAATTTGCAAGGCTACTTCTAGTAGAATAATTGGGTGCTCTGAAACGGTTAGTCTGATTTTCCCTAGAGTGACACAGGGGACATTCATACAAACTGCTCTGCGAGAGCATTAGTGGAGTCAGTAACTTCTAGGAGGAGGGCAGCTGAGGACAGGGCTTTCTACAAACCAGTGAATTTGGATCTGGAAGGGGATATCTGTCCACATCCCTTATTTCACTTTTCTAAAAGTGACAAGACTAGGTGTCCTAGCCTCAAAAGGATGCAGTAAGAACACATTAAGAAGATAACATTCTGTGACACTGTGGAAGCCACATAGGTTCCTAAGCTAGTGTATGATTTTAATGATGTTCCCCAAAATTATCAACATTTAAGTGTATAGTATAGGAAGTCCTAATAGGCTCTAAACATTATTGTTGAAAATGCAGTACTTCAAATTAAAACAAAAAAGCACTGTAAATCTCTGCTAACTTTTTTTGACAAAATGTTTTTCATTAGAATATAGTAACTTGTGGAAAAAAGTACCAGACTGACAGCTCTGGAAATGTCTCTGTCTGTCCACAAAAAAATGTACTGCACAGGGAGCAGGAATAAAAGCTTCAACAGCAATGTTCCTAAGCTCTGATCTGAAGGGACTACCATCAGCCCATTATAGTCCTTGGCTGGTGACAAGGGTGCCAATTAGTACTGCCGAGTGCAATGATGGCTTTTCTGATGTGGATGGCTCACTGCTGGAAACTGGAACCATGAAACTCATTTCCAATAGCCCATTGAAGAGCCATCAGATGGTAACAACTTTTAGTCACAGAGACTTAGACTGGCATTGTACTGACAATGCAGAAATAAAAGACTCTATATCATATTACCAATGCCGGACCAATCCATCTTCCCCTCCATTGTATTTCTAGGGAAGACAGACCTCGCAGAGATTCACTGAGAAATCATAAAAAAGAATGTGACTGAAACTTTTTTTCTCAGATCACCCAGTTCAATCCTCATTTTAATTAGCTTTAAATACTTATAAATATTGTGAAGATGTAAGGAAGGGTAAAGAATGGCAGAGGCAGGTGCTGAAATATTAAATCTTTCATCTCTATCTTACTATGTATTTGCGTGTGATTTGAAGGTATTATTCTAACAGCTTTATGTTGGAAAATAACATGAAACAAGCTGGTGACTTTAATCCGATTCCTAAACAAATGGCCACAGCCCCCAAACCACATTATCAACATGCTAGTTCCTCCTTGGCAGGCTAGCTGGGGAAACCAAATATTCAAGAGGGAGAAACTACACACCAGCCATAGTGATTATTGAACTGAAAAAGTGTCGAGGCCCATCGACCTTATAATGTAGAAAATACTGTACTGTTTCTAGCCATATCATACAGGTCTACTTAGTGGAAAAGGGCATTTGGTTTCCTGGCATTACACTGCAAAGCTTTTAATGAAAAATAAATTATCTGATATATGTAGACATGTATGCGTGTATATCTACATAAGCATATGTATTTGTATGTGTTTTATATGTATATGAGAAAAAGAGAGAGAGAGATATTATATATAGAAATATAGACTGGTTTAGGTTGGAAGGGACCTTAAAGATCATGTAGTTCCAACCCGCTGCCATGGGCAGGGACACCTTCCACTAGACCAGATTGCTCAAAGCCCCATCCAGCCTGGCCTTGAACGCTTCCAGGGATGGGGCATACACAGCTTCCCTGGGCAACCTGATCCAGTGTCTCACCACCCTGACAGTACAGAATTTCTTCCTGATATCTAATGTAAATCTTCCGTCTTTCAGTTTAAAACCGTTACTCCTCATCCTATCACTCCAGTCCCTAAAGGGTCCCTCCCCATCTTTCCTGTAGGCGCCCTCTAAGTACTGAAAGGCAGCAACAAAATCTCCCCAGAGCCTTCTCTTGTCCAGGCTGAACAACCCCAGCTCTCTCAGCCTGTCCTCATAGCAGAGGTGCTCCAGCCCTCTCATCATCTTCCAGGCCCTCCTCTGGACTTCGCTCCAACAGGTCCAGGTCCTTCTTATGTTGGCAGCTCTTAGATATCATTTTACACATACATATATATAAACCTTAGAGGTACTCCAAATTGTGAGTGATTTCATATGTGTCTTTCCCATTATTTCAGAGCAAGGTGACCATTCGTGTATTTTAACGGGAATGTAACTTCAACACAATGGTAATAGGCAGCATAAACCTTAAAGCATCTCTCAGGGTTTTTTATTTGTTTTAAACATGTCCCTGTCACATAAATACACATAGTGAGCAATATTGAAAAATGTTGTATATGTAATTGGTTTCTTAATTCTTCCCTACCATCTTCCAGTCAGATTAATATCTTTTTTTTTTTCTCAGATAAGCTGTACTACCTGAAACCATTCAGCATTTACATTTTCAGATTGCTTTTTCCCGGGGTATAACCAATTACAGTATGAAGAATGTCTGTTCATCACTCTGCATCACTTTCAGATGTCTCAAACACCTGAAGCATAAGAAATGTACTCACCTAAAGTAAGAGAAGGTTTCTAGGTCATAGAGATTTAGGAACATAAATACAAGCAGTTGGAAAGAATAAAGGTGTTCATGCCCAGGAATTTGGAAATAAAAGAGGAAAGAGCACATTTTCAAACAACTCAGTCTGTCAGACAATTTCTGGAAGTCAGACAATTACCATTTGGTTGTACAATAGAGCCCACAGCTGAATGAGTATATTCATTAGAACAATTTCACTGCTGCCCTGGCACGCAACCTGATCCTGAGATTCTCACAGCCGATAGGACAAATACTGTTAAATTACACTCCACTCAAAAAAGCTAAGCCATCAAAGCCATTTTTTTTGCAACAAACAAGCACAAAACAGATAAAAAAGTATTTGTACTTGTTGAAAAATGCACCATTCTGTTTTTTTGACCAAACACGTCCTTTAGCAAAGAATGAATAAACTCAGCATTCAATAGAACATACACTCTTCAGTATTACCTCCTGGTTCACAATCAAACCCACCCAACAAATTTTTGAGCCTGCGAAGATCTCCACTAAAGAATTTTGAGTATCTGGGCTCAAATGCAAAACCAAGGTCCGAGTATAAGATCCCAGTGGAAAATCTACCAGAGAAGGATTAACGTAGGGACCAGAAAGCACGGTCTGTGGGGCCAGATCCACAGCTCTCCCTTATGCAGAACAGCTGTCTTAATCCTAACACCACAGCAATTTAGGGTTTGGGGCTGATACCAGCGATCCGGCATGTCCTAATCTGTTCTGTTGTACTCTATTATTCTATCACAGTGTGATTTTCTTTGGTTTTGGAGAATGAATCACATTGGCTGTCAGAATTCCACCCCCAATCAATCCAAGCTGTAAAGGAAATGGGATGTTTAATATTTATACCTCTATTACTTTACAGGGGGGTTAAGAGAATCAAAATCAGAAGAATATCACAGCACTCATTTCAAAAAACATTTCTCGCACAGAATTGATCGTTAAAATAGGTTGACCTTTTAAAGAAGGAGACACATTAATAATGGGCTAGACTACAGGGCATCTTTTCCCATCTCCTCGAGTGTCTATACGCTATAAAGCAGGGGTGTATGCACCACTAATGGTTCTCCAGCTGCCACAGAACAATATGCAAAAAACCAGCCGACCACCAGCCTTCTTGTCAGAGGAGAAAAAGCAAATGCTGCTCAGCGAAATGCCTCCTCGTGCTCATGAAGACCACTTGGCCCAGAACCAGGAGTCACAGCCAGCTTCAAGGTTTAGCAGAGTTCTCTGTCTTTGCTGGCAGCTTTCAAGTAGTTAAAACCTAGGGACCTGCTTTAATGTTTACAGTAACTGTGGCAAAAACATGAAAAACCATGTGCAGTTTGTGTACAGACAAAGAGGGATCACTCTTACTGTGCGTTGACCACTAGCATAACTATAGCAGAATATCACACCAGAGAGGGAAAGGACCAGTAAGACTTCCCATTTGACAATAAATTTTCTCATATGGATTTATACATCTATTGCAGCATCAGCATTCATCATAGCATCAGTATTTTTAGACTTTACGGTGATTTGAAATAAAGCATCAGATAAATGAAGAGATACTACTGGAATTGTCTGTGACGATTTAAAATATTTACAATTCACTACAGGCAAGGCTTTTTAAGATTAAGCCACAACATTTTTTCACATTTGAAGATGTGGCTTAAAAGGAGCTGATCCACTTGTCATATTTTCATTTTTTAGGGATTTTATATTTTTGGAAATGGCATCATTTTTATCTGGATAAGCAAATGCATGATTTTCTATTTTTTCGCCTCGGGAGAAGTCACAGCCTGCAAAGAGCTGGTTTTGAAGCAGAATTTTTTTCCTCTGTCTGATATTTTGTCAAACTGGTTTCTTCCTGTAGAGGGGTGTGATGGTGTTGCTCACCTCTAGGCACATACTTTTGGAGCGCTGTGTGTCAGGTGGACAAATAATAAAGTCATTAAGGGCAAACTTTGAAGCACACTTGATATATGCAAACAAATTGAGGCTTGTGACTGCAGCTTTTCTCACTTTCACTTGCTGCTAACACACCAATATGCAAAGGAACACAGTGCAATGTTTTGGGTGCAGGATAGACAATCTGAAATGTGTCCCCATATGTACTAGAAGTTCTTTGCAGATGTCTGTATCTTTTCTATTTACATGACAGATTGCAGAGACTCCTAAGAAGCTGTTACTCTCATTTTCATGTAGTCTTTGCAACTTTTTTTTTTCTGTTGTATTTATTATTTACTCAAAAAATCCCACATTGACATTATTGGTTCTTCAAAGGTGTACTTGTACACCGCAGTGAGAAGACCCCGCATCCTGCACCAGTTGTTCTTGAGGCCAGGTGGGGTTAACAATCCTGAGTAGATTTTTTTCAGTAGCCTCTCTCTCTGCAATGCCTTATTTCTACTGATGGGTTTACCCTGTTGCAGCACCACTCTGACCACAGGATATATTATTCCCATTTTGGAGGAGAGAAATTCAATCATGGGATTGCTTCCTTGCAGTTATGTGGGAATTCTGCAGCTAAAGCAATGTTTCAGCTCAGGGCTCCTGCAACCCTTTCCCCATGGACATTTCTGCCATCCAAACATGAATCAGTTCCTTAATTCCACCCTCACTCCTTGCCACTTCTCCCCCAAAAGAGACCAACAGCTGCACCTAAAAGAAAATGAGGAAAAATAGCTACAAATTTCTGGAAGGGCTCAGTACTTGTGCTAGGTCCACCTATTTAACAGTGTAGTGCTCCTTCTGTCTTGTCCACTCAGGCAACTATTCTGTCTTTCACTTTTTGTGTGCTCCCCCATGTTCTGTTAAACAATATTGCCGTTAAACTTGCTACCTGCCATACATGAACAGGCTCCTGCAAAGAATAGATTTTTCAACTTGAAAGGAAAAGTTTTGTTCAATTTAAAGTTTCACTTCATTCCTGAGTGTTTCTTGGCTTTTGAGAAAAAAAAAAAAAAAAGAGAAAAAACGAGGGGAAAAAGGTTTTTTGTCATTCTCTAACATTTGAAACCAAAGCCAGACTATTCACTTTGGAAAAAAATCAAAACAATTTACAGGGTATGGTGTGTGTGTTGAGGAGAGGGAATTTTTGCTTTTCAAAATTTATCAGCTGTATTCAAATTTGCTGAATTTGAAGTTATTCAGCAAATTTAACCATAAGGTGTTTCGTTCAGTGAATGAACATGAG
This sequence comes from Himantopus leucocephalus, assembly GCA_003993805.1. NCBI lineage: Eukaryota > Metazoa > Chordata > Aves > Charadriiformes > Recurvirostridae > Himantopus > Himantopus leucocephalus. The sequence goes on from RSEF01000003.1 coordinate 112,130,650, forward strand.
AGTAATGCTGCCCAGCTCTTTCATTTCTAGCTTCCCTCCTATGCTTAGCTCTCAAATCCAAATCCAAATTGTATTTTTCTCCCAGTAGCCATCCCTTAGGAGGACTCCCCTAATGCCTTACTTTTAGAGATCCTTAATGTGTTATACGGAGGCCCTGCTCCGCCACCTCCTCCCCACTTAAGCAAACCTCAGTAATGCCCCAAATAAAAAGCAGAAAGAGAGCATAAGGTTAAACTGTAAATTAATAGATCAAAGGATAAGAATCCTAATTCTGAAATAAACTGACTATGGAAAAGGATTAAAACAGAGAGAGAGGATTATAGTACAATAATTGCGACAGAAGACTGTGAGTGAATTGGATGGCAAACAGGGGGTAGGCTTTATTCTGTATTTCTGAGCGAGCAAAATGAAAAGAGGATCTGAAAGATAATTAAAAATCCAAGTGGACTTAAGCAGGAGAGGAGGCTGAAAACTCACAAGAAGATACTGCAATGAATTCCCTGCTGTGCCCGCCAAAGACCCATATCAGCTTCCTTCAAGGGAGATATCTACCCTTGTTTTGCATTCCGGAGAGGAAGATAATCATTGGAAGAGTGCAAGATTTCAGCTAATTTCAGCTTTACCACCATCTGCCACTAATTCTCCAGAGGAGATCTAGACTCTGAGCTATCAAGGAGGAGAGGACATGGAGAATTACTTCTAAGAAGTTGCCTATTCAGCCACTATCAACCCTGCAACATAATAGCCCAGTGCTACATGTTTTGAAAGTAACACGTATTTCCACAGACTCCTCTGGGAGTCGGAGAAAGACGTGGGATATAAACATGAACATGGCATAATAGAAAGAGTTTATAGGCAGTCTATAAAGCCAAATTAAGTGGTGTGTTAATAATGAAAAAGTTGATAATGGATTCCAAAAGAGTGGAGATGTGGGGATAGTCTTGAAACTTGACCAATATTAATTGCTGCAGAGCTTATTTATGTGTTTACACTACATAAGAGGAGCTGCTGCCAGCAATTTCCCTAGTGAAAACCAGAATGTACAAATAAGACAGCTTTTAGGGAAAAACATGAACTGAGCATCACTTCTAGCTGGATCTTCATCTGAGTAGTTGAGGAACTGAGAACTGAGCGCACCTCAGGGTACACAGGACTGAGAACCTGCTGACCAGTGTCCTGGAAAAATAACAAATGAAGTCTTGGTCATACTGAAGTCGGAGGTGTTTGGACATTGACTCTGATAAGGCCAGAAGCTTGACCTCATTGATTTAATATTGCCACATTACGTTCTTGCAGCATTATACAGTTGGTATCATTATAACCCTACAGGATGTGCTGGTAAAGAGAGAAGGCTGCTTGCTTCTTTATTCAGCTACTAAGAGGTTCACTTGAGATTTTTACAACCCAAAAAAAAAGCCAAAAAAATGCTTCCCCTCCCTCCTCCCCCCAAAAAAATTTGGGTATCTAAATCCCATGCCTGTCTTTGAGAAAAGAGAAAACCCAAACCCAACGCAATACCCCCTTGCCCAAAAAACCTCAGCCTTTAATTTTAGATTTCTTAGCAGTCTTCTCCTCTTTTGCTGTTTACTCCTTACAAAAACTATAATCCTCTGGCATGTTTGAATCTGCTCACTATGGTCATGAAGATCATGCTTCAAGCAGAGAGTTATCACTTCAGCTGATGCAGGGATTGCTGAAAAGACGGCCACAATATTGTGCTTTTATGTAAACTTTGTAGTAAAGAAGAGGAAAAAGTAACACTACTAATAGGTGTGTAAAATACAGGCAGACTTTCTAGCAACTTATGTAACTTTATAAAGGGGAAGCATTGTGTTATACTTTAATTTTCAAGCCTCATATTATTTAATCAGTAACCATAATTTTCATTCACATAATGTGTATATAAAAACCATGATTTCCCATTTCTTATCATCTTTAATAAATGGAAAAACCGTTTGCTTGCCCCCAAAGAGTAATCAACACTGTGTTAATAAGCTCAGGCCTGGGAACACTTTTTCAATAAGAAAAACATTACACATTATAAAATCAATAATGCTGCCTGACAAATGAGGCTGTGCATAAATTTTTGACATGAAATCATAGACTGAAGCCTAAATTTAAATTTGGCAACGCTTTCAAAGTCTCACGCTTTATGATAGCTATTCTGGAGAGTGAGCTGTACTGAAACTAATCACATAATTTAAAGGATACATTTGTTCTAGTACCGCAATAAAAATACATTACATCATGATAAAAGCCATCCTGATTCAACCTGCAGTGGAAATCTGTGAATGCAGGGATGGGCAGAACCCCATGTGGGACTGCTGGGCTGCTGTTTATAAACCATGTAAATAAAATATTTAGCACCATTCTAGCAGTCTTCATCTTCACAGTGCTCCATAAATATTAACTAATTAATCCTCAGGACAGCTGGGATATAGCTGAGAATTGGAGCTGAGCAAGGAACTGGTAGAAAATCACCAATTTGACAAACATAGTCCTTTTCTCTGTTTATAACTTATCTACCGACAAACTCTGCTTATCTTGAATTTGCCTGCCATTGAAAATGGGCTGGGAAATGCTTAATGCAAAATCAATTTCACTCTGTGGGTGCTTCACTGATCTATTTGCTGCCACAGACCCCAAGAGCCTGTCGGACCTTCTCAGGTAAGGCAGCAGGCAGATTTCCAGCCCACTACCTGGTCAGGTACCTCCAGAAATGGAACCCATGCAGGTATGTGGGCTGAGCTGTGCCCAGACTCACCCGTCCTTCTGTATCTGCATGGTGATGACACCTTAAAACCCCCTACCAGACCACTTCTGCTGTCCTCCTCTACTGGGTTTACAAGGCGAGGTTTTTATGTCTTGCATTTATATTTGGGATGGATTTTCTCATCCAGGACCCAATACCTTTTTTTAGTGGTCCTTACTTGACAGTTAGTCAAGTGTTCCAACCCACAGGTTGAAATATTTTTCTACCAAAATCCCTATACCAGCAAAAGGACAAATATGTCCCACAATGATTTTCCTTAGTTCAAAGTTATTGATCCCATAGGAACTATGCCTGCTCCATAGGAGCATATAAAAGTTAGTCTTCAGCAGTGACACAGAATTTCCACTGCACACCAGTATCCATGAGATTTCTAGTGTTTTGTTCCTCTAAAAGCCACATAATTGAAAGACTTATATTACTACAGAGAAGGATATCAGTCATTGGCATGGTGGGATGAAAACAAAACATGTAATCTTACAAATAATAGTTATATTAGCCTTCACTGAAAACTCAGAATGCAGGGAACATCTTGAAAACTGCATCTTTTCATATTTCCCTACAGTAGAAAAGTAAGGAATTTCTAAATCAAGCCAAAATGATTAAAATGAAGACAAAAAAGATAGGTATGTGCTTCATTTTAAGAAATGTATTGTTAAAGAAAGGAACAGAGTCAACCAGCATGGTTCAGCATTGATTATTTGTTTTCTTATTTCTTTAATGGCTGCATAATTTTATCATTATTAAAATAATTTGACAATATGTCAGCAAGAATGGGAAAAATCAAACAGCATGTTTGGGGACGGTAATCTATTGTTGTAGAAATAGAAAAGCAACTTTTCCCTCACTAAAATTTCCTAAAGAATCTAAATCCCTCCATGGATTAATAACAAGAGATAGAAATAAGTGGTCCATGATGTATCGTTTGCCAGAGGAGTTTTGCAAGCATCACTATAGAGGCTTGGTACTAGACCCTATGTGTGTAACCTAGCCCTGTAGGCAGTGTCTGTACCCATTTCCCAGTGTCTTGATTAACCTCATTAGTGAAATATAGGCCTGTGACCTACTCAATCAGGACAATCCCAGCAGGTAGGGAACATGACAGTAACTGTAACACTGCCAGATAAGTATTTTCCCTTAGTTTTTGCCTTATATTACTGTAACCCTTGTTTAACTCCTAAAAGACTTTGTTCTGGCCTGATCCAGTCATCATCTTGGATGCTGCCTTGTAGTACAGATGCTGACTGACTCAACCAAGCCTCTTGCTTTCTTCTCTGCTGGAGTCATCTCTCAGCTTCCCTAGCCTCCTGTCCTCACTTTGTCCTGAATATGGTATACAGTTCCTTCCTCCAAACCCAGTTCAGCCCTGACCCTCATCATTTTCCGCAGATGCCCCTGTGCTCCTGCATGGTGCTGGTGTGGTTCAACTTGTTCATAAATGTTTAGTAAATGAGAAAGATCTGTGATATGTGAAAACTTGCAGATATTACAAAAGTATCCAGGATAGTCAATCTGGAGCTGACAGTGAAGAGTTGTGGAGGAAGTTTGCCACACTGGGTGAAAACACCTGCTAAAATTCAGTATTAGTAAGTAGAAGGTGGTGCACAGAGACAAAATAATAACCTGCATACACAGTAGTAGGCCTTTCATGATCTCTTTTTCCTGTATGGTAATAGCTCTTTTAGACCTAAATGTTGCTTTGCATGGGTAATTATGGAAGGCTCCATGAAAACATTAACTCATTGTACAAAAGTCATCCAAAATAAAGGCCAAGAAGGGTACTGAGGATTGTCAATAATGGAACCGCAAACAAAAAATATTGTTATGCCACTATATAAATTCATGGTGCTTTCAAATTTTGACTAGGATCCCCAGCTTCAGAGGCCTCAAGAGGCTTTTGCCCCTGTCACTAACCCGGTTTTCTGATTCCAGCTCCCACACAGCGCTGTGGATCCAGCTGTCCTTAGCAGTCTGCCGCCAGTCTTCTTAGCAAGAGGCAAGTGGCAATATGGTGCAGACTAAGTGTGAGCTCAGTACAGATGAGGGAACCTCATCACATAACCCACCACAGGAGGGAGACTTCATCCCCCAGTCCTCCATCATACCAGGGCAGTGTCCCAAAAGTAGTTTTGATCCTCCATCTCAAAAGGAGGATCAAAGGCATAAATGAGTATTTACGCCAGAAGATAGTAAAACTCTAGAATCCTTCAACTAGCTACTGTAGAGCCCTATGAAATGAAAAGCAGGGTGGAGAAGGTGAATAAGGAACAATCAGTCACTGCTGCTCAGAAGACAATAAGAAGGAGACAGCCAATGGAACCATCAGACAGCAGCCGGGGAGCTCACTGTCAGAGGATGTTATGGAGCCCAGAGTTAACAAACTAATGTTTAGTCAGTATATTAGGGGCTGTTAGACATCATGATCGCAACACAGCTTCAGTTCAGGAAGCCTCTAAGTTACTGATTAAAACGACACGATATTATTGAAAGTATATGCCTTGTTTCTTATACCTTTATTCTCACTGTTAGTAGGTACAAGGATAGACAGACTTTTCTTCTGACCAGTATGGCACCTTTTAGCATGTATTCTCTCTAGATAGAAAGTACATTGCCAGAACACACACACAAAAAAAGAGGCAATTTTCTTTAAAACGTTAGATGTTGGCTACTGTGAAGTTCAGCTCGCTAGGTAAAAGTAATGACCATAGTATTTCCTACCAGTATTGGATGGATACCAAAGAAATAATTTTACTAAAAATAATTACAATTAACTAAACCCAAACTATAGGTGCTAATTCAGTTTTAAAGGGTCCTTAAACACAGGAAAGGCAAAGATTGCTTCTCTGCTTAAGTGGGCAAATCACCCATAGCTACTTTCACTCAACTGAGTTTGGATAATCTCAAACACATCTGCAGTACCTGCACAAACTTTATCAGCCTCATTGCTCTGTAGCAGTTAATAGATATTTGAATCTAACAGTCTTTACCATTCCCAGTCAGGAATATTCTTGAGTGTGCCCTAAAATGGCTGGTTAAAGCAGTATTTCTACCTACTGTTTCACAGGTGGACTGAGTAACCAGATAGAAATATAGGAGGGGAACTGGGATGGAGAAAACAGACACCAGGCTGGGATTTTGATGTTAAAAGTGATAAATCTTCATTATTTCTGATTAACTTAAAATGCCAAAAAAATTTTTTGGATTGTAAGACTTTTGGGACATAAGCAATTATTATCTATACATTTACACAACACCAAAATGTTTTTTATCTCTTTGGGCTTTGGGCACAATTATAATACTTAAACACAACTTATACAATTTTACTATTAGTTAAGAAAGCCCGATACCTGACACACGCTGACGTTCTGTACTTCATGTTGAAGAATTGCTCCATAGCGCAATTATAACAAAAGAAAATGATAGGTTCAAGACTAGTCCACATACAGCAAAAGTGAACTAATCCCAGTCCGTAAACTTCAAAAGTGAATTAGTCCCAAGGAAGGATAGGAGATGGAGATGACAAGCATGAGAATAAATTAAGTCAGAGGAAATTCAGATACACAAATGGGGGGAAGTAAAATAGTATCCAATATTCTGTGGAAAGTTTGCCCAAAAGGAGGTCTTGAAACACATGAAAACTCAGTGTAACAGTGCACCAGGGAATTCTCCTAGGGGAAATATGCTTATAATAGAAAATAAATGGCTAGATGGCATAAAGCAAGATGGAAAAGCAGAAGCTGCCTGGATCTGTATAGCAACTGCTTCTAGAGAAGCTAAAAAGGGACCCGTTAGCGTATAGTCGAAATATAACTCTTGGAGTATTTGTTGTTTACTGTATGAGAAAGTAACCTGAAAAAAAGCCAGTGGCTGTGAAGAAACCTTCAATGGGGCTGGCAGACAATGCCAAAGTAAGGAAAGATAGGCCCAGAGTAGGTTCTACTTAAGTTTAGTCTTTAAAGACAGAAAAGTACTTTTTACTCATGAAACTATTCAGAAATTATTCTATTGCTGCAAAACACCACATGTTAGTATTTACTTTGAAATCTTTGTTGAAGTTTTTCAGATGGAAAAGCAGAAACTTTCCAGATGGATTTGCTAAGTAAGAGTAGACCACTGGTTTTCCAGCAGAAGTGTACATGGAGTTACTCAGGAGGAGTTATGTCATTTTAAATTCACAGCCCACCTTTGCTTGAATTAACTTGCAACTGCAGACAGGTCCTAAGAGAAATATTGATGAAATGCCAAAGTAATAGAAATATCCTGTACTCAGTTCGTTCATCCAGGTCTTTAGATGCAGATTTTTAAAATTTTTTTTTAAAAGGTTTCTTCAAAGTTTATTGCATTGTGGCACACACATGCAGTAGTGTCTGCTAAGATCAGATATTACAATATACCCTGATTTAATTCACTGTCGTGCTGTATAAACACTAGTTTGTGCTTCAAGGGAGATGGTATGTCAGGTTATGAGGTGCCTGTGAAGGGCTTTGGGTGCTACAGGAAAGACCTTGGCTGAGGATGGAGGGGAGAGAGAGGTAAAATACTCTGATGGAGGTTAGCTAACAGCATGTAATTTTGAGGAAGAAATGGGAGAATGTGCTTGTCATGGATGATTTTCGTGGAAATCAGGGTACAAAGATTTGGGGGAGTGGGTGAAAAAAGAAGGAATAAAACTTATTACTAGTATTACCTGTAACATTATCTCCTGGGAAAGGATAGAAAACCACAGTTTGAGACACTGGGATCTCATGCAGGCTGAAAAGGGTTTGTAAGCAGGTGTGTGGTAAGAAAGGAAGTACAGAACTACCCTGAGTCAGTTCCTGTTTAGTTTCTCAGGGATACATTTTAGAAAATCATCTAGTCTTGGCTAAGAAATTGCCATCCCAGCCTCAGTTAGGTTTTTGAACCAAAAAGTGTTCCTGCACTTTATTTCTCCCTAAATTTGCAACACATTTTTAAAAGCAGTAACAATTGTCTGCTGGAATAGCAACACAGGAATGTCTTGCTTATATACTTGAGAATTAGTTTAACTCATTTAGCAATACTGTGATGGACTGACAAACCACAGATTAACCACTGATTAACCTTCCAGCCTGTTTAAAGATGGTGTGCCCCAAGGTAATCTTCAACCTCATATGACCAGCATTCTTTGCAAGGAAAAGTTCACAGTAAAACCATTTTTTTTTATTAAACTAGATTATATAGATGGAGAAGTGAAGACACACACTCGGCCAGGAAGAAAGTCCACATTTTTACCTGCATTCTTTGGCCCACTAAAGGATTTCACTTCTTCCCTCTTGTTTTCTAAAGGTTTGACCATTAAACCTACAAAAATAGTATTATTGTAAACTCTTTCTTCTTAGCTGTAGGACTTTGCAGTTGGTCTTAGATGTGATTTGTGTTTAGCTCAAGAAACATTCACAGTCTCACTGGAAAAGTGAACTATGCTCCTCACTAGTAAATTCTACTTTGATCGTCTGTAAACTTCATCAGTGATAATCTTGTACTGCTTCCGAGATGCTGAAGAAGTGTTAAATTGCATGTGGCTGAGAAAAAAATGTTTTGAAAATTTCTACCATAGGATGACAGTGCATCTAGAGTTAGATCTTGTCATCCATCAGTAAGCATAGGTTACAATCCATTTAATGTGCATTTTATGTCTTTTTAGTTCCTTAATGAGAGTGTTATGCACTACCAGGCCAAATAACTCACAGAGTATGGTACATCAGTACTATTACTTTAAAAACTAGCTTATAATCTGAAAAAAGATATCAGGTGTAGTTTGACAGGATCTATTTTCCATAAACTCATGTTGATTGGCATTAATTCCATCCTTCAGCTCTTTACTTACTGAGGCCTATATCAGATGTTCCCTCATTTCACCAAGGATCGATGTCAGCCTGACAGGCCTATAATTACTTGGGTTGTCCCATTTACCATTTTTAAATATTACCACAATATTAGTTTTCTGCTGGTCTCAATTAAATGTCTTTATTTCTGCATATGTGCATCTATCTATCTCAATATCTGGCTTCCATCACAATGATCTGACATTCTAGCAGATAATGTAAAACTAGAAATTAACATGGAAAATGACAGAACAAGATCAAAAGAAAGAGATGTCTTAAATAAAAAAGTCTCATCTCTCCCTAACCAGCTTCATCCTCTCTCCCAATGCTCCCACCTTCCTACAACTGGAAAAGGCTGAGAAAAGCGGTGCTTCTTGTAAGGTGGCCAGGCAGTAGCCTCTGAGGAGAAGCTGACTAAAACAACAAAAAAGCCAGAGACAGCTCTGCGCCGTATTGATTAATGCACTACTGGAAGGCACCCAGCGAGGAGGAAGGCACACAAACCCAGCTAGAATAGAAAAACCTGGCTCTGGCTGATTTGTATGACAGGAGACAAAGTGCTTGGTATTTAGAGGAAAGGTAGAAAGTTGAAGCTGTGTATGACAGAGTCAAAAGCCTAGATTCAGGTGGCCTACATTTCAACCAAGGCCCAGCCCCTGCTGTTTTCTATTGACCGTGTGTCTCTGAAGGTCTACAGCCAGACAATAGGAAATACCGGGAACGGGGACAGAGATAGAATTTAGGCCACATTAATTTCCATCAAATAGCTGTCATGTGTATGAGAAAGAGAGAGAGTTAGGCCACAGAGTGAATATGAGAATTTTTTTTTTTATTTTTTATTTCCAAAGAGAGAGTGGTCAGTCACTGGTATAAGTGCCTAAGGGTCTGTGGGATCTCCATTCTTGCAGATGTTCAAACCTTGGCTGGATACAGTCTTGAGAAACCAGGTCTAACTTTGAAGTGAGCCTTGTTTTGAGCAGGAGGTTGGGTTAGATGGCTTCTTGAAGACATTTCCAATGTAAATTACACTTCTAATTTTAGAGGCTGTATTCTAGATGGAGCAGAGTGCAAAAGTGTGAGCAACACTACAATAAGATAGAACAAGGTTATTAACTGAGCCACGAAATTATAAGTGTAGACATAACTAATTTTTTTACTATCTGATTATTAGTCTTTTCTAAAGAAATCTGTGGAAAGAGCCAATGACAACAGCATTGGTTTTGAAGCAGCAAATCCATCAGATCTGTGCCAACTAGTTTTGAATGTAACAGCACAGGAAAAGTCTAGACAAGCAGAGGGAAATGATCTTCAATTGCACTTTGTAGAGCTTTGAAAGTGAAGCAGTTGAAGGCATTTATAAGAATTTCTTGTTCTTAAATATATTTGCAAGATTTGCAAAATCTTGATGCTTTAGGGCAAAAGCTAAATTCTAGCTGAGCAGGCTAAATACAATTAAAAACTCATAGAGAGAAAATTCCTATAATATTGTAGGAGAAGATGCCTTCTGTGCCTCTGTCAAGAAGCTGATGTAGTCCGCTATCAGAAACAGTATACCAGACTAAACCACTTTAATCCCTTATGCCAGTCTTTGTAATTCTAAATACCCCATCTCAGTGAAATGCTGGCTATTAGACAGTATTTGAATAGTGCTTAGAAAATGAAAATGGCAACATAAGACATATTATAATGTCATTTTAGGGTCCTCATCGTTTTCTTCCATTTACTATCACAACTTGTGAGGCCATCATGCAATGCAAATCCTCCTCAGCTGTAGTCAACCCTCTTTTACATACATACATATCTTGAAGATTACGTTACAAGGTTCCAAAGACTGAATTGGATTTTGATGCAAAACACGCATATTTTTATGAGCACAAGACATTAAATTTTTATAATTTTTTTTCCTTCATTCAACCATTTTCCAGCTTTTGATTAAAATGGGGAAACTTAGCTTGCTTAAGAACTTGGTTTTGTTCTTTTCAAAACTACTTCAGAAAACATTTACCAGGCTCTGGCCAGTTCAGGTTTGAATTTTCTAAAGATTTTTCAAGATTTAGATTACTTGGTGCAAGATGGACTGAATCAATTCATGGTAAATATCTAAAGTTAAAAAGAAAAATAAAAAAATCTCACAAAAGGTTGCAATCAAGCTGAATGTGTATATGAAAGTTGGAACATTTCTTCTGGCATAACAGGTTGCTCAAAGAAAAAAACTCAAAGAGTGATTTCTTTTTTACTCAATCATAGCTTTGGATTTAAAGTTAATTGCAATCAGAAGGCAAATCAGAAGGTATTGAATACGCCACAGCATATGATAATTTAACAGAAACAACATGCAACCTTGCAGAATTCACCATGAGATCAAGGAGAGCCTACAGTGTAAGTCTATCACTTTCTGATTGTATACACTGCCTACCATGCAAAGGATGAGAAGCAGAAACACCACTGTCACCACTTTAAAAGAAAACAAACACCACCAGGCACAAGAGTCTTGAAGTCACCCAAACACACAAGTGTTGGAAAACTTTCTGGGTTCTGGACCCATTGTAAATGGAAGAAGAAATTAAGAATTTAAATTCCACCCTGTTCTGTGCTGGTTACTGTGAATGCAAATTAGATGCCTTGCTTCTCCATTCGCTCCATGAACTCAACTGAGCACTACAATTTCCATTCCCACAACTGGAAATCTAAATTTTAAGCATCTTTGTATTCTGTGTCACAATGCCTAAGTCTCGTCCTGTATGCTCCCTTCACAGTATTCCTATTACCTGGTAGTATTTTGAAAGGGATGATAGTGGTACCAATCTAGCTTAATAACTGAGACAGAAGAAGAAGGATGGCTTCAGCAATTTGTCACAAAATACAATTGTAACTAGTCAATCAGCATTTCTAATTGTTGTTTCAGTTGGTCTTGAAAATAACATCAAAATATATGCTTTGATGTTGCACTGGTTATATTCTGAGTATTTTGATGTTATCCGGTTATTCTAAGCCAATCCTGACAACTCAGATTTGAGCCAGGGATGTTCAGCATAACATCAAAGTTGGTAGACTTAATGCATCATTGAAGTCCTTCAACTTTGCTCTCAGTGATTGGGACAAAACAACCCAGGTAATTCTCATGTAACATCAAAGCTGCAGATATAATAACCCCCCAGATGAATGAAACAATAGAAGCATTCATTTTGTACCCTGACTGTGAAGTTTCCCAGGTGTTTGTTGTTCTTCGGTTGTTTTTTTGTTGTTGTTGTTGTTTAAAAATTGAACTAAAAATGACCTGTTAATTCTAACTTTTGTTAGTAGATTGTTTTTCCTTACCTTCATCATAACAAGCATAATAATGGAAAAGGGTTATCTTCCAGAGCAATGCAGAATGAAAAAATCATGCTGTGAACTGACTGGAAAAAAGACTTACGGACCTTGTAAGAAATCTTGAATGCATAAGTTACCTTCAAAAAGATAGATGGAAAGAGGGAAAGAGGGAATGAAAAGAAAGATGTGTCAGTGTGAGTGAACTTGAGAATCCAAAAAACATTAACAGCTTACTGTGTGGGGATATCAGGCTCATGGAATGGCATTCAAAAGAAATTAAAATGTGTGTTGTGGTTTAGACTATGTGTTAGAGAAGAGATCAGAATCCATTCATTTAATGTTCTCATTTTCTGTCCAGCATTCCTTCCTTTTTTTTTCTTTTTTTGCCCTGGAGCGGCAAATCATACATACGTTAAACCAGGGTGAATCCAGTTCTCTAGAGGAAAGGCTGAAGAGCTTCATCTGGTTTTGTGCTGCAGTGAGAACTTTCAGAATAACCTCATGGATGATATTCAAGACGTGCTAAGCAAAGAATAACAATGTTGTGAGTGGAAAGTGGAATTCACCTAAGTCATAAATAAATTCAGAAAAATAAGAGTCCATAAAATCTACACCAGTATTAAAAGTAAAATTGCCCAAAATTTCACACTGAAATTCTCAGGTTTTAGTGTGGTGTAACAGTATAAATATCAGCTATCATGTTGTCATCATCTATGCTATTCTTGGTGCATATTCATTTTCAATCAAATTTAAATTAATAGTGAGAACGGGACTAGGATAACTACATATACCTTTTATCCACACAAAACCACTCATAATAACCCTTTTTTGAAATGCTAATCATCCTTTGGGGTGGAGAAAAAAAACTGAAACAGGGCAGGACTGTCTCTCATATCTGATGTGCCTCTTGCCATTTCTGTGACAAATCTGCCTCAATTTGCCCAAGCTACATGTCAAAACTAAAAAGATAAATTTTTAAAATAAATAACTCAGTTTTCATATCCTCACAAAGAACTTCTGCAATTATAACAGCAACAGGCTGTATTGCTTCTTTGGTCTCCACTTTTGCCCTTTTTCAGTTTTCCATACCGTAGACATCTTGAGGTTATGAAGTGGTTAATGCTCGAGTCTCCAGGAAAACATGAAGGTTTTCCCTCTGATGTCTGCGTAAAACTGAATAGGATTGAAAACTGGAACCAAGAAGAAAAGAATACAACTGCCTTCGTCCCCTTTCAGCTGGCACCCATGCAAGGGTTCTGAGTGCTCAGGGATCTGTGTTCAAAACAGGGAGGAGAGGATGGAGGGTAGAGGGAGAGTGAGATGACTGGGATTTGTGGACAGGATGGACTAGCCAGCCATACAAGGAAGATGAAATGAGGGGGAGTGAAGACAACTGCCAGCCAAGAGTGACCGTTCAAGGAAACCAGCGTTGAACATCAGTGGGAAAAAAGAGAGGCTAGAATTTGGTAAAGGAGAAGTGGGCTTGGGAACAACTTGGCTAGAGGAATTAGAGCCCTTTGGATTAGGAGCTTGTGTGAGAAGCAGAGAGGTTGAAGACTAAGACTCCTAAGGAAGGAGTCCTTGCCTAGGAAGCAGTGTTGAAAGCTGCACAAGGTGAATAAGAAAAAGAATAAATGCAAAACAGAAAGAGGAACAAGACTTCCTAAGCAAACTTCAGGAACAGTCAGCCAGGTACACTAACCTGGGCCGTGTACTTGCTACTGTGCACCTGGTAGTCACAACCTTGGTTGTCCCCATCAGGTATCTGGCTTGAATATGTTACAGTTTTCCGCTGGCCTGATATTTCCTTCCTATGAAACACATAATGTAGATAGAGAGATGGGAAAGCAAGAGTAGGTTTTCTTCCCTATGGGCTGGGATTCACAGGAGTGCCAAGAAGCACTACTAGCCCCATCAAATTAGAAATGCCTTTAAAACAGGAACCCAAGCATCAAAACTAATGTGGGAGGCTGTGGGTTGTGGAAAGAACAACAGGCACGGAGCAAGGACATGGTAACTTGGACTGCTTAGCTAAAGGGAATCCAGGCTGATGTGCTTAGTTAAGACTCAGATGTAGGCAGTAAGCTTAGAAGAGTTGATAGAACCAGTTAGGGAAGGAGACTCAATTGGAATGGGAAGTGCTAGCTATCAGAAAATAACACTAGTCACAACTGAGTACATCTGTACCATCTAGAAGTGTCCCATGTTTCACCAGTCTGGTAATACAATAGCACACGTCCACACTGTTCATGTTCAGGCCCCTTGGGGTAGCAGGTCACAATTTTCCTTCACATCCACAGAGGTGCAACTGCCCCATAATACCTCCTCCCACTAAAATCTGAGACTCTGTGGAAAACTTCTGTTCTCTTCCCATCTAGGCTGCCAGAGGTTTTTGATACCCTTAACCAAAGCAAGCTGAGGACTCCAAACTGTCTCGGGTCAGCTCTCAGACATGCACGTGAGCGCAGAGTATCGCACTGCCCACTGCCAACTTTCACTGCCAAATGGGGAAAAAAATCCCCCAGTACAGTTCAGAGCCTGTATGCAAGCTAACAGGTCAGTACTGTATACAACTGTGGGTCCAGGACAGTGGAATTAAACAAGGAGGGAAGGAGCTTGGGAGGCCAAATGATGAAAGGCTGGTTTTGGTATTTGTTCCATTTAGGAAACAGAGAAAGTCTGCAAGGTAGACCTACAGGGTCCAGTCCTGCTGTAAAACAGATGTGTCCCAGCATGATGCCTGCTTGCTTCATTCCCACCTGTGAGCAGGTACGCATACACATCGTCTACCGTGCAACCTTTGCCTCGCTCGAGGCAGAGAATGGATGATGCCCAAATCATACCTATCATAGAATCACAGAATGGTTTGGGTTGGAAAAGAACTCTGAAGGTCATCTAGTCCAGCCCCCTACCTGTTTTATCTGTGGTCATTGCCCAGTGTGTGGCCTGTGGCAATTATTTCTGGATGGTTGACTTCACAAATAAAGCAGTGGTCTTTCAAAATAGTTCAGGGTATTCCTCTGTAATATAAAATAAGATACCAAGATACACCATTAAAGCTCCCAATTTATCACTTCTACCCTTCCACAAAAAGAAAGAGAGCATCATAAAAATAAACAAATAGGGCAGGAAAGATCTGCTGAAAACTACAAAAATTTCTCATTTACTTTCAATACAGTAAGGTCAGTCTGAAAGGTGTTAACCTGCCGTGTGGGTCAGTATGATGCACGCAATACAAAGTCAACTAAGAGCATTTGGTGACTGAGATGGGCCAGGCCTTACGGATTTTGCATCTTTACCTCTCCAAAAGTTAAAAACTAAGCTTAAAGTAAGCACATATAAATATTTGCAGTATGCAAATGTCACGGACACAAATGACTCTCTTGTTCATACATACTCTGCAGACTTCTCAGGAAAGATGTAGATGTAAGTAGAACTGCTTCAGGTAGTCTCCTGTTGTATCATACAAAAATCTGAGTCCTTTGATACTGGGAAGCATCTCATACACTGTCTTCAGTGTGTATTATGCACTCCTAATAATTTATTAAGTAGAACTACAAAAACCAGCAAAAAATTTAAAAAAAAAAAAATAAGATTTTTTTAAAAAAAATCAAAGCTCATTATTTAATATGTAAGGAAAGGAATTAAGTTCTAACAAATTTATTAGAAAGAGATACACCATTTGTCCCCTCTATTCCATATTTTCCCGCCCATAATCTGTCAAATCATATAACCTGAAAGTACATCTAGGGCACTGCATACTTTTTTGTATACACTTGCCAGTATTTTAGAGAAATACTAGAGTATTTTACACCTTATTGTGTCTCAGTTTGCATTTCCTTAACTAATCCTAACATTCACACTTGTATTTATAATAAATCAGTTTATATATCCCTAGTTAATATTTGCTTAGGGCTTATGTTGATTTCACAATACATGCAATTTTCTGGCTCCATCTTTATCTTCAAGGATTAGATTGAATTGAGCAGCCCTGTAGTAATTTAGTTTTATCTTGTGCCTTACAGTTTTATGTTCTTGTAATAGCACTTCCCTTCTCTATTTTATTTAATTAAATATATCTTATTTCACAATGACAACATTTTTATTTTTGAGTTTATTTGCTAAACAGCTGCTTTTGTGGCAAGAATTTGTGGTGAGAGCGCATATATTTTAAAGAAATTTAGAACAGAAATTGCCAAACATAGAGGGGAGGAAAGGATTTGAACTTGGCATAAGTGTGCTCTGAGATTAAATTTGAATTGCTTTGGATTCTCTGGCTGGAATCTGGAGCTAAATACCTATATTTGGATTACCTTTCTTCCATTTGTTTTTTGTGTTGGGTTTCTTTTTGTTTGTTTGTTTTGATAAAGGAAATGCTTTCTGAAAACAAATCTGGCTAAATCTTTGCCAAGTTACACTGAAAGATTTCTGATGATGATTTTTTGTCTTTGGCTTCACTTACACTAAAATAACAGGTAAATGCTAATTATTTTTTCAACTCCATCGTTTTAGCACTACACAGTTAATTTTGATGCTGATGAGGGCAAGGCTAATTGACAGCATATCCATAATAAAAAGCAATGGGTCTGAACACAAGGGCTCAGAGTTTCCCCACCTTCTTTACCTTAAATGGGCAAACTGTTTTGATAAAACCAAATGTTGTGCAGGTGCACCGAGTCCCTGTTGCAGAGGATGCTAAACGAGTTTGATCATAAATTGACTAGTATGTGCAAAGTGGATGTATTTACTCACAGCACTGGCAGCTTCTTTGGTAAATAGTCTGGCACAGCACAGAGTAAGCATGTCTAGCTTCAAGTCTTTTTTTGATCTGCAGCTGTGTGTGCTTGTCTCCATTCTTAATGGAAACAACCAAATAAAACGGATATTAAATTTCTAAAAGAGTAGCTTGGGTTTGTCTCATCACTTTCTTCATGAAGTGCCTTTTCTTCTTGGGTAGATTCTTCTGAAATCATGATGAATCAGGGGCCTCTGTTAAACAAAAGGCTTCTTATAGCTGGGAAACCCCTTTTGCTAACTCCTACTGTTAACCTTTTGACAAACCGAAATGGCATCATTTACTCTTGCGCTCCTCACACACCAGGCATACTCTCTGCCCTCAGATCTCTGCTCATGGCTTTCATGGATAATACCTCTTCCTCCTGATCTCAGCACCAAGCATCCATACCTGGGTGTTCTTATCAATTCCCTCACACATCCCACAAGTGTAAATTAAACTCACAGATCCTAGGAGGGACCTGTCTTCTGCAGGTTTTGCAAATTGTCTCTGATTCTGGTCAGAATTAGGCTAACTCGGCTTCTTTGTGCTATTCGGTTGGCACAAAGTAACTGTAATCGCTGACTTCACAGCCTCATCTCCACCCAGACACCGCTGCCCAGGTAATGTAAAAGCTTATCCCAGCTCAGCTCAGCTTTCTTGCAGTTAAGGTGTCCACCCAGTACACACCTCTGTTCTAACACAGAGCAGTTATACTTAAATCCATCCCTGTCTGAAAGACGCCTGATTTAATAAGAAATGCTTTTTACCCAGAAACGTTATCACATGGTTGTGAAGACACATTTCAGAGGTGTAAAAATACATGAATAACATGGAAAAATGAGCAAGAAACATTATTTTACTATGTGTTCTCAACATGAGCCAGGGAATGTTAATTGAGACTCAAAGGCTTCAGATTTAAAACAAACCAGCTATTTCTTCACTAAGTGTATAGTTAAATTGCAAACTTTTTCTGTCATAGCAAAGCAATACTTTTCCACAGTGTTTTAAGAAAAAAAAATCTTTTCTACTAGGTCTGACTATAAGAAATATGCAAATAATTTTGGAAATTAGAAGCACGTTCGGTGCTGGGTAATGCGTTATCCAAATTTCTCCCCTACAACATGAAGAAGGAACAGTGGTGCAAAACAGAATGCACGATGCAGGTAACACTCTTTGTTTTCATATAAGAGGCAATGCAAATACTACGAGGATGCGTATAATGCATTTCCTTATACACAGTGTGGGCTGGGACGTGTCCTGCAGAGAATGATTAAAGTGCTGGGATGGGAATAGTGGAAAAGGTACAAGGTCGAATGCAGAATGTGTGCTTCTCATAGCTTCCTACTTTAAAAGTATACTAGGTTGACTCTGTAATGCTTTTAAAGGTATTTATAATGCCGGCTGCCTGTTTTTTAACAGCTCAGTATTTTTTCACAGTTGCACGAGACTATATTTTCATGGTAAGCTTACTTGGCTGATGATTTGGCCCTGTTTTTAGGAATAAAATATTTGTGAGCAGAATATGTTTTCTTTTGGCTTCCCATTCTTTCAAAGCAATGCCCAGCAGCAGTACAATCACAATATTATGTCTAACAATAATCATATGCAGTCATTTCCAATCACAGTGGCTACATGTAGAAGCAGCTACAGACTGTTGGAAATGTGGGGAAATGTCAAACCATATTAAGCTGTCTGGAAAGAAAAAGGAAGAGGTTCACAGCTTGATGAGGAAAATTAAAACCTTGCTGAACCATGCTGAACACCTGAAAATATCAAAGAACAAAAGATAAATGGGGAAAAGCCTGAAAAAGTTATGAAATGTAAAAAGGAATAAGGTTCAGTAGAGTAATAAATGATATGAAATAGTAAAGAAAGTAAAGATAAACAATCTATAACCACTAAAAAGCTCATGGCCTACAGTAAGCTGCCAATATGGCTCTAATAACGGAGATTCTAGAATATTATGTTCACTTTTTAATACTTGAGTCTGAGCTAGAAAAAGACAGGCCAAAGGGATTTGGGGGTACAGTCCAATTCTTACAATAGATGTCTGGACCAGTTGCAGCATACAAGTTCAATCGGGTGTTTCAGACAGCGCGTTATTCAGCAGTGGTTCTCTGTGGAGCCAGTGCAGAACTGGTATGTAGGTAGCAAACTATGGCTGGTTTCGTCGGGTATTACACTTGGTGGTCTCTATGAAAGAAACCTGTGTCTGGCAGCCTTAGATACTGGGAAGTCTGAGCCAGTCAGCCCACTCATAAAGAAGGTCACATAATACATTCACAAGTCCAGCTCTGATTATCTGGGATAGATAGTTTGTGTTCAGCCCTTTTGCAGAGAGAAATCAATTTCCTTCTGGGTCACGCGTGAACTCTGTATTACGCTGCGTTGGGTATCTGCCCATTGCCTGGACACCAGGAGCCATGATACTGGAACAGATAAATACAACATCTGTGCTAACTGGCATGCATGTAACCTTCGAGTTCAGGGCTTTGGAAGAAGGAGTGGATTGGGATGTGAAGGACTTTGCCTGGCTCAGGGCTGCCATAGCAGACGGTGTTCCCTGAGGTTCATGCTGACCATAGTGTCATAGTTTAGGCCAAATCGGCCACTGGGGATGTGGGGGAGCCCAGAT
>RSEF01000003.1:112150089-112208854 GCA_003993805.1 Himantopus leucocephalus
CTGAACAAAATTGGTCCTGTTTTACCTCAAACCAGGACACCATAGGAAGCAGAGAATGCCAACAGTGCAGGGTGTTCCAAATGCACTCCTGGTGCCTTCACACAGGCTGGAAATGGCATACCACTCAAGAGACAACTTCTATCTATTCTAAGATCTTTTAAATCATTACCATTTTTATATTATTATGAGTCCATGAGAAATTCAGGCTCCAGAAAGTCAGTGTGAAGATAA
Organism: Himantopus leucocephalus; assembly: GCA_003993805.1. Taxonomy (NCBI): domain Eukaryota; kingdom Metazoa; phylum Chordata; class Aves; order Charadriiformes; family Recurvirostridae; genus Himantopus; species Himantopus leucocephalus. Next base: position 112,150,321 of record RSEF01000003.1, read on the forward strand.
GGTCAAAATGTCTCCCTGAAAGAGGAGGGTCAGCTGTATCTATCTGAAAAGCTGAAAAACATGAAACAAAAGATGAACACAGAAAAAAAATGGAAGTGATACAAGACTATTTAATTTAGACAAGATTCTTAGCATTAAGAAATAGAAAACGCAGCTAACCGTCAGGGAAAACTTCCTGCTTGTAAGAGACATTAAAGTGACTCCAAAGGAAACATTTGGGATGTTAAGAAACTGAGTGAACAAAGAAGAAAGAAATATCCTGCGTAGAACAATCCTCCAGTTGCAGGGCAATGAACTGGATGACCTAATAGCTATTTTCCATTCCTTACATCTATGATTCTGTGATTCTAAATATACATTCAGAATTCAAGAAGAGGTAGTGAGACAGTAGAGGCATTGAAGAACGTAAGTGGAAAGTTAGTGACAGATGAGGTTGATTCTGCTGCAGGCTTAAATGAATTCCTCACCTCATTATTCACTGGGATTGAAAAAAAATAAAATAAAATTAAAAAAAAAAAATGGAAGGTAACATCTCTGGGACTGAGAGACATTCTCCTGGAGGGGAAAGTAAAATGTTAAAAGGCTTTACTATTGCACTGGAGAAGATAATAAGGCAATTAGGACTGTTACATTTGACAAAGCACCGGGCTCAGATGAATTGTGTCCCAGAATCCTGAAGGAAGTAGCAAAGGAAATAGGAAAGCCTTCAGCAACGGTTTTTGACAGGCCACTAAGGAGTGTAGTTGTACCCAAGGTCTTAAGGAGTACTAAAGCTATTCCTAGATTCAAGAAAGAACCAAGGGAAGATTCAGGGGACAAGCCCTCTCAGTCTCATTTCAGTTGAGAGAAAGATATTGGAAATATTGCTAAGGGACCATGTTGAAGTAATGTTAATATATAATTTAATGCAGATAACAGGGAAAATCATGTAAAATCTGCACGACAGTTTAGCATGTTATGGCAGTAGACCACAGTGAAAAGATTGATCTCATTCACACAGTTGTCAAGCTGGTATAAAAGGGAAAAGAGGCTCCTGTACAAACTATGGTGTGAACTGGTGGGAGTATACATTTTCAATTCAGCTGGATGTTGCCTTAAAGGTTGCTAAAGTAGAGCTACTTTAGAAGTGCAATGTTACAGAAAAACATATAAAAGCTAAAAGGGAGTAATGCAGTAATGCATCCTAGCGGTTAAAGGCATTTGAAGAGTTTGGTTACTGTGGTTACATCTGCATTACAATCTTGTCTAGGTAGATCAAACCATAATAGCTCTAAACTAGCTAAGCTAAGTACTACTACCAATGCAGTCAGGCAGCACCAAGCTCAACTCAGGCTGCAAAGCCTGACTGACATCTGGGTAAATACTTCAGCATGATCCTGCCTACAATCAACTGTTATCACAACTGAATTACCCCACCAGGATTAACTAGTGTAAAGCTAGCTGAGGTGAGCCTGTAAAAGCAGCGCTATCTGCAGACGTGTTCCTAGACTACCGGTCCTCAGTCTTTTCAATTTGGTGAATCTTTCTTTGAAGCTTAAAGGAAACAACTCTGCTTAAATCTTTTTATGTCTGCAGATGTAAACTTGTAAAACAAATCATAAGAACTGTATTCCCTAAAGCATAAATACAGCATTAAGATGCATTGTATCTTGAGTCTATCAGCTCTAGTCTTTCATTATCTGTAGGTTGTGACTGTGCCCACACTCCTTCAGGAAAATGTCTTTTCTTTGCCTTCATCCCATAACACCACTGTTTGTCTCTCACCCCTTTCCTTTTCCTTACCCACTTCCAGATTTCCCTTCAGGAATCCCTTGGAAACCTAGACTTAATCCCTGACTCAATCTGTAACTGTGGACAACTCATAAAAATTCAGACCTGTGGGCATCCTAATCTGTTATTCCTTTGTTATAGGGTGTTATAACCTGCCATATATGAAACAAAATATTGATTCTTTTCTTGCTGGGGTTTTGTGTTTTAGGCCATCAAGTAGCATATAGTGTTTTAACAGTTGGCAAGCGGAAGGGTAAAGAAAATAGCCTTTAACTTAGCTTAAAGACCTCAGAAAAAAAGAGACTGGCAGCTTGATCCACTGAAGGCAATAACAGCTGTGTCTTTCTAAAGAATATAGGATGCCAGGTCAGGTAAAAGTGGACAAAGAGGATTTCTTCTGACGTCACTCCTTTTATTCTAAGCTCCTTTGCACCCACAACAAATTTTGAGCTGCCAAAAATGGGGGTATCCCATTTCTGTGGCTTAAAAGGTCAAGATTTTTTGTGTGGGGTGACTTAACATTCAGTTTAGTAATTATAAATCTTGAGATGAGTTGAAAAGTTGTGAGGAAGTTAGAAATGGCATTGTTATTAACAGGAATTTCTCATTAGCCTGATCAGGATTTTTTCACCTCTTTGCATCTTTGAAGGGCTTTTTAGTTCACCTCTCAGCACTCCCCTCTTTCCCTCCCTCACTCCCCTCCTCCCCCCATTTTTTCTGTTTGGTTGTCAGGTTTTTGTTTGCTTGTTTGCTTGGTTTACAAGTAGGTGCCAGGCATTTTAGTAGAGAGCTGGCTCTAAGGTCTGCAAAAAGCGATTTTATTTTGTTTATATGATTGTAAACACCTGTTCCAGATGGACAATTTAGGGGATTGTTTGGGATTTGGCTTTTGTGGCACTTTGCCCTGAACAGAGCAGAATATTTCTAAGAACTGTCTGAGCTGTGTCTTTTCATCCAGCAGACACAAAAGGCTACCTCCTGAAGGTAAAACTGAAGTCAACAGGGTCCCACTGGTGTGACTAAAAACATCATTTGGCCCAGAGCTTTCTTCGTATTCACAGGGACAGATTCTGCCTGTGGATGAATATATGCCACTTTCAATGAAGCCAGTTGAAGTTGTGAGGAAAAAGAGAAAGAAAAAGGAAAAAAAAAAGAGAGAGACAGAAAAAGACAAAGACATTCCCTAGTGCTCTTGTGAGCTTTCAGCTTTATAGCACAACCTGTGCAGAAGGATTAAAAGGATATAATATGTAGCATGCAGAGGGATGACTAGGGGGCATGAAACCATCTGCAAATGTTTGAAAGATGTTTGCATTCCCCTTAGGCGTGAAAGAAATTGCTTCCTATGTTACCAGACAATTTTCCAAGACATAGTGGGTCAAAGTTAAAAAAGGGAAACTTAAAATAAATTTCAGGGAAATATTTCTGACAGTGAGATTGTCTGTATAATTTTTAAAGCAAGAGCAAAATCACAGGCAGCAGGCAATGCAATACTTAAACTTTCATTGCCTAATCTCACCAGGGTAACCCAGATGATCCAGACTTCTTATATCAGCTGGGAAGAGAGTTAGGAACCTCAGAAGAAAGGGTTTGGGGTTTAGTTTTCCTGGGAGTGGCCTAATGTGAACCGAGCATCCTAAAAACTCTGAACAAAGCTCCAAGTCTTTCTTTTAGCTGATGTCCTTCTAGCCTCATGACTCTTGCATTCTTGACTGGTCAAGGAGTAAGACAGTCATCAACATCATGAAAGTCTGGACACACTGGGAGTTCAATACTCAGGAGAGGTCAACTAAAGAAACTGTTTGACTGCATATTAATGACAAAAGTACAATAAATGAATAGATAAACAGCAAAGGAGAGAAAGAAGAAAAGCCTACAAGTAAAACTAAAAACTGCCAAAAGTCACCAGACAGTGGTAGATTCCTAGGAGGTCACACTAATTGTTGTTTGTATGGGTATCAGACAATCAGTGGGTTGTGTGTGCTGATGGTAAAGGCAGCTCATGGCTTGCGGGACAGGAATGAGAAATGTGCGGGTAGCAGAAGGGAGAAGCGTACAGTCAAAAAGTGGAATAAGTTAACAAGATCAAAAGCGAAATAAGTAAACGAGATCAAACCATACCCCAGAATCCATAGGACTGATTTTCCCTGCTCAGATAAGGAGATTGCCAGAGCTCTAGTACTGACTGCAAACTCTTAGTTTGGTAGCAACGACCAATAGGTTCCCAAAGACACTGAGGAGATTAGAAAATAAAAAAACCCAAAACGAACCAAAAAAACCCAAACCACAAACCAAAGAAACCCCATGTTATTGGAAGACTACATTTGCAGTAATCATAAACAACAGCTTTCTGGAGCCAGAAATCCAGATGACAGTAAGCATTTCCGTGTGTTTCCAAGACCTGCTTCAAAATAAGACTATAGAAAAAACAGTCAGTAATAAAAATAAATCAAAAAAAAAAAAAAGAAAATAAAAAAGCCAAAAAAAAATCTGTAACAGACATATTTAATTTTAAAGGAGGACTAAAAAAAAAGGGGAATTAGTTGAAAAAACATCAGGAGTATGTAACATTATAAATCGTTTGCAAGTGGCACTAGAGAGTATTTTAAAACAATATACTAGAAGCTCAAGATAAAAAACCAAACAAAAGTCCACCTCCAAATGGATCAGGAAGAAAAGTCAGCAGGGTTAAACAATAAAGGATATTATTGGAAGTGAAAATCCTTCAGAAAAATGGAATTTGTATCTACTTAAGAAAAACGGAAAAAACATATACACCTTGGGAAGCTGAATATAGAATTGTAATAAAACAGGCAGGAAAGATTTTGACGAACTTGTTAAAGGCATAGAAGCTAATCGTAAAACACATCAGAAGCAGGAATTTTGCTAGTGATCACCAGCGGGTGATCAATGTGCATAAAATACCATTCAGAAAGCACAAGATCAGGTCGTGTGTGGGAAATAAGCCTGAAGAACTGTCTCAGGCGGGTGATCAATGTGCGTAAAATACCATTCAGAAAGCACAAGATCAGGTCATGTGTGTGGGAAATAAGCCTGAAGAACTGTCTCAGGCTGACTGGACAATGACAGAGGTTTCAGAACAAATAAGTAAATTGAATACTAACAGTTTGCTAGGGTCTTCAATGTGAGATTGCTCCATTAATAGCCGAGTTGTATCCCATCTCTTAATTTTTTTTTCCATAGCAAAGAAATGAGAAGTAGCAAGTCTACTAGCAGTCTTTAATTGGGGTTTCAGAGTGATGAGGTGAACAGCTGACCGGTAATGTATATAGAAGAGTTTTGGAAAAATTAAAAAGAAAAACAAAAATAATGACAGCAGTAAACATGACGTGCCTGGGAAATGTCAATATAATTTCTGTGTAGAGAAGCTGTGTTTCAGAAGGCGTTCTTTGTGGATGCCTAAAAGAATGTGGAAAACGGTGACCCAATCTGTGCAGCACTCATTGATTTCCAAAAGCCATTAGCTTGATCCTTCACGAAAGCCTCTTAGAGAAACTGAGCTGTCTAGGCAAGAGGGAAGGTCCTCTTATGAATTAATACCTGGCATAAGATAGGAAACAAAAGGTAGGAATAAACGGTTAGTCTTCACAATGGAGAAAGATTACTGGAGAACCTGCGCTATTCAGCATATTCAAAAATGATCTGGAAAAGGAAGTAAATAGAGAGGTAAAAAAGGCTGTGGATGATACAAAATTATGCAGGATACTTAAATCTAAAGCTGACTGTGAGGACTTGCAGAAGGAGCTCATGGCACTGAGTGAATAGGCAATAAAATGGAAGATGAAATTCAATGTTGATAAGTGCACATAGGGAAAAAATAACCCTAACTATACATACACATTGATGGGCTGTAAATAAGCTATTACCACTCAGGAAAGACATCTTAGAGTTACTGCGGATAGTTCTCTGAAAACATCAACTCAGTGCTCAGCGGCAGTCAAAAAGGCAATAGAATTGTAGGAATTATTAGGAAAGAAAAAGAGAACAAAACAGAAATCATTTTTATGCTACTATGTAAATGCACACTGTGCTTGCATCTTGAATGCTGTGCGCACTTTCAGCCACCCCAACTCAAAAAAAGGTTATAGCAGGACTTGGAAAGATACAGAAAAATGTAAAAAGACAATTAGAATTATGGACTGTCTTTTCTACGAGAACAAACCGAGCTGACTTAGACATAGGTAAGTAATGAGACAGTTACTAAGTGGATAAACAGAGTTACATACAAATTATAGAGGTACAAGTGAAATGATTAAGCAACAGGTTTAAGCAAAAGGAGTTGCTTTTTTGTATATGGCATGCAAATAAACTTTGGGTTCTTTGTCACAAGATGAGGTTGAAGAGCAGTTAATATAAATACATTCTTAAAAACAGATTTCAAAAATTAACCAATCTAGGGGTATGAAAGCAAAAGCCCATTCAGAACATCCCTAGCACGTTTGCTTTGTAACCAGGTGATATATCAGGGAATGGACTGCTTCATACAGGTGCTGAATTCCTACGGTTGTCCCTGAGCAGTCACTACAATGAAATGTTGGAAATAAGAAAACAGACTTAATGGACCATTGGTCTGAGTCTGAATCACTCTTACATTAGAGGAGACACAAAGTGCTTCCCCCAAGGATGGTCTGCTGTGTGGTGGTTAAGACATTGTGCTGGAAATTAGAAATTGTGGATTGAAAACCCATCAAGGAGAGAAAGGTCTAGACTGTGGCTCCCCAGGTACAGGACCGAGCACATCCACCTACACTATCAAAAGGACTTAGCCCTGTTTGGCCTCCCTTGTGGAGAACTGGAGATTAACGACCTCGCTAAATCTGGGCTACAACTAAACATAGCTAAGAAAGTGGTGCCCTTCCCCTACCATCCATAAAGGATGCATACAAGGTACCCACTGAGTCTTTGGCATGTAGAAATTGCTGGAGAAAAGGCAGCCCACACTGCTACCTGGAGTTTGAGTACTATCTGGACCAGTAGACTGTCTGCATCTGCATCTTTTTGGGGACAGTGCTGCAATCCATGCATAAATGAAACACACCAGAGCACAGACCTCCTTCTTTTGACTTAATACAGACAGCAGAAGAGGGATGCTATCCTTCATGTAGCTCAGGTAATAGAGCAGCGTGCATCTCCCTGACCCGTTCTTAACAGCAGAGCAGAAGTATCGGGATGCAGATTCCTCTGTTTTTCCAGGATCCGGATACAATTACGTTGTGTTCCCAGACCCCTTCTTACCATCCCTGACTGCCCTTCCCCATCTGACTCCCTGCCTCCAACCTAACCTTCCTCAATGTACAGAAAATTGTCTATACTAGTTGAACCAACTCCTAACCCTCCAGATCTAAGAGGGGAAAAAAACAATCTTGAAAAAAACAAACCAAAACCATGAAAAAAAAAAAGATAAAGAGCTAAACAGGCTACACCTTTTTCACAATGTCAGAGCACGAGGAGAATCGACATCGAAATCACAGGAGGCCACATTAACAAGAACAGTGTTTTACCATCATATCTCTGATTCTTCTTTACATTTAAACAGATCAGAATTTTTCTTTGCACAATATTCTGCCTCCAACCCCAGCAGCAGCATGATCAGAAAGATGTAGATGTGCATTGCCTGAACCTTCCCTTTTAAGATTTCATCTATTCTTCTTAACCTGTTGGACCTCCTGCCAAAACTGTACATGAAGCTGCACCAGAGACAAAATATGCATACAGTTTCCCCGCAAACAGGATACAAATAAGCAGTGTTATAAAAAAAAAAAAAAACAACAAACACCATACAAACAGTGAGTATGGATTTGCCTTTGCATGCTCCTGCAAGACTGCGTGCAGGCTCAGCTACTGTTTTGCAAGAATAGCTTTCATACATAATATAAGATCAGAGATCTCTGGGGATAAGTTACGCCTCATTACATTTTCAATACCATGAGCCCTCTGAGACACTACCTTATAGTGCCTTGAATAGCCCTAGTGTTTAAGTTCAACAGTGTTGCCTGGTAGGCCACTTCACACATTTATGTTCTTTTGAATAGAAAAGTGTTCCCTCACATGTCCTCCAAATGCATTTTTTTTTTTAATTTCCATTTTTACTTCCTTTGCTCTATTATCTGTGCATGGCTGAAAATAATAACTTGGCTTGACATACTCTGTATCATTTAGATTTTAAACTTCCCCCTCACTCTCCCTAATTCTAGGCTACTGTAGATTTAGGGTTTTTTTTATCCTGCATTCATATCATAGTTCATTTCTCAGTAGTAATAGAATTGGTTTCCTTATCCCTGTTTTGAAGTATTACAAAATACTTATACTGCAGTGGCCAAAACCACAAAATAATAGTTCAGCAGTGAGCACACTAGAATCATAGTATTTCGCTCAAGTATTTTCTTTTTTTCCTATACTGTTCCTCACCCTTCATGAAGCTGGAAATAAGCCTGTTTCCCATGGATGTAATTTAAAAACAAATAAAACTTTTATGTTAGGAAATACAGTTTTGCACAGATATGCAAAAAAAAAAAAAGTCTAACATCTAGGAACGTGCATTTATATTGTGATTTTATGATCACTTCCTACACCTACGTGGTGCTTTGGAGCTAATACAGACCATAAAAAATGCATAAGGGCTTATTTTCCATTCTCTTGAAGCCTATGATTGATGAGGTACCACACTTTTAATAGTGGTCTCAGGAGCAGCGAGAAACACCGTGAGCTGGGGCTCCATCTCATCCCCGTCCATCCTTTCTGCAGCCCTGGGCACTGCCGGGGAGCACCCTGCGCAGCCCCCCTGCCCGCTGTACCACACACCCAGCCGGCAGGACCCACCGCCCTGCCAAGGGCTCGCTCCGCTCTCCGTCCCTGCAGCTGGAGAAAGGACAAATCTGGCTTAGTCATAGCCAGGGAATGTGGACACTTCAGAGTCTTAGCTCTGTCTTTGAGCAGAGCTGTGGGACATCTACAGAGTAATTGTGCTGAGGTCTTTAAAAGTCACCTCTGCTGGGATACGTTCTGACAAGTGAAAAAACCTCCTGTGTTTTAATCACTGCTTATTACACTAATATTAATGACATTTTGTTGCCTTCTCCCTTATCTGTCTGTTCTATCCATCTTGTTCCTCAACTCCCAGATAAAATCTTAAGCTCTTTTGGGGAAGATGTCACCTTTCACGTGTGCATTGTCTAGAATTACGGAGCCCAAAATCCTTGATTTGGATCATTGGTGAGTAAGAGTATGTGAATGACGCACGCAATCAATAGAGTTAGAGTTAAGGGAAAATGTTTCTCCCTTAAACTTGAAAGAATGTCTGGGCAGTAGTTTGGATGGATTAATCACAAAAAAAAGCAGGTTTGAACTATACTGAAACTAAACATTAATTTAGCAAATGGTTCCAACTCAGCTAAAAACAGCCACTGTTTTCTGAAAATGTCAATATGATTCATTTTAATGTTCTCTGAATGTTTTGCCTTTTCAGGCCAGATTAGCCATAGGCTTTAGATGGCTTTCACAAGGCCAGTAAGGACTGGATAAAGAAGTCTTTATATGCTCTACTGTACTATTAAGGCACCCATTTAAACTGCCTCCCATCCTTAGTAAATGAGCTTTCCTGTTTACCACCTTCATGATTAAATGCAAGTCAAAATTGAGATTGGGATTTTCTCAATCTCTCTAATTCTATTTACTGTCAAGTATTTATTCAATGAAGCCAGGAATGCAGTGATTCTCCCCCTTCCCCTGTTCTTCTTCCCACAGAATCAATTAATTGAAAAATTTATTTTCACTTTCAGATCAATGATTTGGGCACTGAACTAAAATACAACTCTCATTTCACTTCAGAATGCTAGCTATGCTTTAAAGGAGCAATATATCCCTCTCAAAATTAGAACCGTATCCTGAAAAGTCATTAATCCATAGATTATATATATACACACACATCCAAAACAGGTGTGAGATAGTGATATTATAGTTGGTAGGGCAACTGGAATGGACAAGTTTTTAATCAATTATTTGAAAGGAGAGATAGCATTAATAATAAAGGGACTGTCTCTGTTGAGATCGTACAAAATTAAGTGTTTCTACAACTTGCTAAAACCTTTGCTCCACTGTCAATCAGCTTGAAGACATTCACTTAGAAAACAAGAAAAAAAAATTAAGTTGTATTTGAACTTAAAAAAACCTCAAGCCCATGCGTGTAATGCAGTTCATAATTTGTTTGCTGCGTAACATGACGGTTGCATGTTTCAATGAAATTACAGTTACACAGTAGGTCTCTTCTCTTCTCCAAAAGCCCTGTAAACACCATACATTTCAGAAATGGCTTACTTCTACAGGGTCAGAGTCAGAAAGATGGCTCTGTCAATGGAGTAAGAGTGAGGCTGCTTTTGACCTTAATCTGAGGGCAGTAAAACACATTTTCATTCTTCTTTTTAAAGTGGTACATGTGAACAGTTCAGGAAAAAAAGGGGGGAAAAAGGTTAGGTATAGTTTGCAAGGAGATGAGCTTTTTGTTGTTGTTTTAAATTTATCAACTAACTGCAGTAGCTGGAAAAAACAAGCAAGTTCTAAAGCATGCTAAGTTTTTCCAGTTTTGAACCAGAGACATCAGCCTTCCAGCTAAATACACGTAGAGAACAGCTGCTTTGAGTTTAACTTGATTTTACTAATCAGTTAAAGCCACTGTGAGAAAAAACACTTGGTACCTGCGGAGAAGGAACAGGAGGCGTGACAGCTACCTAACGTTATAAAGTTCAATTCAGAAGAGTGGTCCCTGAACCTGTACTTAGCTGGAAGGTTCCTGATAATAAATAATATTATCTTTCTCACAAAACTTTACTTGATTATATCCTTAAATAACCATGCCTACAATGACACTTATTTTAAGTCAGCAGATGAGTGAGGTCCATGTATCTGCACAGCAGGTTTGGCAGAGAACGCTTCCCCAAGCATCTGTCTGTACAGTGAAGAAGGCATTTCACAAGTGAAGTGATTTAACATTTCCACACTCCAGCCAAGCCCTTGTGGAAATCCCCAGAAATTTAATGAAGAACCTTATCTTTAGGTACATTGTAAAGCATATATTGCTAATTATATCCTTCCTCCAGAATTCTAGACAGAGCTGTAATAGTATCTTTTTTTCATTCCACCCCGTAGAAGCCTCCTGATTTTCTCTCTTAAAGACAATAGGGTTTGGCTTCCTAGGTAACATTGTACCTAGGATTGAAAGTGGTTGTGATGGTGCTTGTGATTCTGGTTCTCAGGAGCTTCTGTAGTCATGTTGCATACCATAATGGCCAGAATACAGAATGTTCTCTCAGCCCCATGTCTTGAAACTGTTTCACCTAGTATGGGAGAATGTGGGTTTCCCTGGACCAACATAAAGGAAGGCAACTCTATGTCCCAATGTGGGAATTATTTTCTGGGAGACATGCATAGTTTCCTGTCTCTTCTTTATTATCCTATAGATATTTTTGTACAGATAGAGCAGATCCTATAAAAATATGGTCCTCTCTGCAGCCAGAATTAGAGACCTGAAGTCTTGCAGTCCTTGACAGTAGGTGGTCTCTCCGCATCGTGAATTGTTTTCATGGCACAAAAAGCCTAAATCTCCAGTATTAGCATGTAGATGGAGATACCTGCGTACTGAATAGTTGGACTCATGCCATCATCTCATTTTACATAAGCCACTGAACTGTTCTCTCCTTTTAATGCGTTCAGTCACAACTGATGACCTCTAGGGAAAACTCTTCAATCCCATTAGCTATCCAAGTCCCAGTGGAAGCCACTATCCTTGAAGAAATCACTTCATCATACCTCAGCTGTGTAACTCCAACAGCATCTGCAGATCCCACTACCAGCGTGTGACAAAAATCCAGTGAGTAGCATTAAAGGCTAATTTCAAGACAATGACTGATATCAATGATTTTCCAAGCAAAAAGTGCTTATTCTCAGTCTCCTGCTGCGAATAACTCACTTGCTCTTCCTCTGCTTCCTCATTTTCCCCATCCCAATTAAATAACCAACCTGGTGCATAAAGCAATTTTTTTTTTTTTTTTGCACTGACTAAATGAAAATGGGTTTAATTAGAGCATCCAGTACATGCCATATGCAGGGCAGGCGCATCTGAGACAGCTGCAGCAATAGCTCCCTGTATTAACATTTCCGAAATCTCTAAAAGTGGGCAAATACACTGCCCTTCACTACAACAATTATTATTTAATAGCTTACTTCATCAAATGCCATGTAAAGGGTAAATGGGAAAATCATATATTGTACTGTGAGGGATTAGTGTTTGTCAGTCACAAAAACAGGCTTAAATCCCACAGTTCAGCTGAAGAACCAATTCACATGGCCCTGCTTCAGAGTTTGAAAGGAAGCCATTAGAGCAACCGCGATATTACCTTGAGTTTACATCCCGGCACAAATCTCAGCATGTTTTGTAAGTAACATTATCTCTACTTTAAATAGGGGGAAACTGTGCCCATAACAGATTACAGAAAGCAGCGCAGAGCTTCTCAAACTGCTGCCAGCTCAAGACAAAAAATATTCACTATCAGGTTGACTTACTTGAGAAAAACACTGTGCAATGCAGCTTACGCAGATTTCAGATGCGAGCAGATGCTGGGCAAAGACAGTCTGAGTTTTTCTGCACCATTTTCCTCAGCATTAGCAGTCTATGGTTAGCTCATGCAGAACCAGCTCAGTCAGATGAGGCTACATCTACCAGGTAACCGTGCCAGCCACACCAGAGGGCAACCGCAACCTCAAGGAAGACATCAGACTTGAACTCAAGACTTCTGAATCTCAAGAAATTACTGAATACTTCTGAATCCTGAACAAAAATCTTGATTTCTTCTGGGCTCAGATTAAATTCTGTGGGCTCTAAAAGCCTGATATCATTCCATGACATAGTTGTGAAGAGATGGTGCTGGTTGGCTCCAGCTGCCTCCAAGGATGGATGGGGGTGATTAAGATGAAGGAGAGGGTATTCCTGAAACAGGCAACAGCTGCAGAGAGAGAGAGACAGGAGCTCAGCGTGGAGCAGGCGTGGGAGAGGAAATGTATTTAAACTAAACTGCTGAATCTTCTGAGAGCTGTTTCTTGTTTTCTAGAAACTGCCACCACTGCTGAGCAAATTCATCAGCTGAGTGACTAATGGGAGAAACCCTGAGAGGCGGAGGTACAACTGAGCCAAAGCTGCTTCCCATAAAGCCCTATTCAGTGCCTGTTTGTCTCATTTATTACTGCATAAAATATCCTTCATGGGAAAGTGACTGACAATTATACTTTCTCCATATATCTTTGCACTCTGCATTGTCTTCACAAAAATAGGTAGCCTCTGTCTTCAGCCCCCTTCCTTCAAAACCACCTCTTTTCTTTTTTCCATTACTTAGTGAAAGAAAATGTCATTCTTCTGACTTTTTCATATCACCCTTTCTAAAGGGAGCCGCTTCTTATTTTTCCATGCATCCTTGGAAGTGATGTCAGCCTCAACCGGAGCGTAAATCCACAGCCAGGAGTTTCATTTCCCCAGAAAAAGAGGAGGAGCAGATCAGAGGATGAAGTGCCTTCTGTTGCCATGGAAATCAGGTAATGAGTGACCTCATCTCTTCATTTTGCTCCGGGAGCAGGGAGTCACAGTTTCTGGGCCTGTGAAGGGAGGACTCGGCCAGTCCGTCACCATGCGGCCAGTGAAATCAGCTTTATGGTGCCTTCTGTTATTTGAGGTTTTAAACCTCTAAGAGGGTGCAGCCAGCAGAAAGGTATTTTGTTCTCAGAAGAGGAAACACACGGGCTATTTGCTGTCTTACAATATCTTTCCCTTTTTTTTCTGTTGCTGCTTGTGACCTTCTGTATTTCCACGATGCTCCCTGTTTTGAACTCAGGTTTCCAGTGGCTTTTGCTTGTCTCTGACCTCCTCGTTTTAGAGTCTATCTTATCTACATCACTTGATTTTGTACGTTTTCTTTTGCTTTTCCTTGAGAACAGAAGCTAAGGTGATGCACTAGACAAGTCGCTGCACTGAGGTTTAGAAGACTTGCATTAAATCTGGCCTAGTTCCTCAACAACAGTAAGTTATTTCATCTCTCTGCGGTCTCTTTGTCTGTTCAGCTGGGACTGTAAACTGCCCTGAGCAGGGAGGTGCATCCATCGCCTATGTCTGTACCATCATTACGAAGAAGGTCTCAATTGCACTTGCTGTCTGTGGGCACTGTACAATTAAAGTGGACATACCATCAAATGACATCCAAATGAGGCAGGACTTTCCCTATGGAGTAGCCACTGATTTCTTCAGAAAATGAACATTTTTTGAATGTCAAAGGAATATTACACTTTCTGTAAGACTGCAACATGACCCCAAAAAACCCTCTCCCACGTTTACTTTTTGCCTCTGGACATGTCTGCATCTCACCAGAAACTTAAGGCTGTGCCCGTGGAGAAAGCGAGATAGATATCAAATTTAATAGACCGTGACTGCAAGGTTCAAAATTATAAGCTCAAAAATTCATATTAACCTGTAGTAAACAAACTTCTCGTTGCAGATACCTACAAGCAGTGCTGGGTGCTTTTTTTTAGGGTGAGATATTTTGCAGGTGGCCTCTGAGAATAAGCTGATAGCAGCTATTGAAGCCATGAGCATGATTAGTCTGGCACCACGTGCAAACTAGCAGCACTTAATACACCCAGTTACTCAGCAAGGCTTATTAGCTGGGACTTGACCCAATGCTTCACTCACATGGGTTCCAGTCAGTTTTGACTGCAAGAAGAGCTTGTTTGTTTCCTCCTGCAAAATTCAGAATTTTCAGTCACCTGGTACTACAGAGGGAGTTCAATATGACAGTGCATTAGTTTCAAGCAACAAAATGGTGGACAACTTGAAATTTAAAGAAAAAAAAAAACAAAGTTCAAAAAAACCTTCCAATTAAATTATGTAAATGTGAAAGGAAGTTAAATATTTAGATTTTTAAGGATATCTTCAAAATACCTCCCCTGAGAACAGTAGAATCTGTACTAAAGGGCCTAGCAAATATTTTAATTTTACAGAAGATTTCTTGGATTGAATGCAGTACACATTTAAATGGGCTGTGACAAGTAATTCAGGAGTTTCAGTGTACCATATGACATATTTTATTTTTTTTATTACTACTGACATGTCAACAGATTTGAGGAAAACATTTTTTTAGTAAGCACAGCTGCTATCAATTTGGATAATGATAGTCCATCACCATTTTTTGTGTGTACAAACAAAGGGAGTGAATGTTCATGCAAAACAGGGAGTCTGTATAATTCCCATTCATAAACCATTTGCAGACTGTACAGGGTCAAGACAAAATTATTATTTGAGTTGCTGGCCTCAGCAGTACAGATGCAGAAATAGAATACTTTTCTGGTCTTGGTAAATTTAATTTCGGTGAACTCTGTCCTTATGATATCATATACAAATAATAAATAGACACCCTCAGCGTTCCTATCACAGTAACAGCACATCCTGCCAGCATAGTCATTCACTGTATATTTCCACTGCTCTACTTTTTATATCGCTCTATTTCTGACTTTCTCAGTCTGTCCAGCCAAGATCAATGATGTTCCTGCACGATTGTTGCTAGTGGCTGCTCACTAAAAATGTAGCTGGGTAAGCTAATTTTCTTTCTTTCCTTCTTCATTACTCTGCAGCAAAGGTTTAAGCGTAAGATTCTTCATCTATCTCCATACCTGTAGGTAGTAAATTTTAAGGCTAATGGTAAGAAAGTGTGAATATTTATGACACTTCCTCATTAGCACAAAACTTGGACTGAATTTCCCATGGCTCAATTGAATTACTTAAGCCTTATTTTAAAAAGCAATTGTTTATTTATGCAATTGCCTTGTGGAACTTCTGGCTAGTTGAAACTCTCATAGATTAAAATACTTTCAAGAAATACTGTTTTCCTCCTTTTCCTTTTCATATGCAGAAAACCTGCAACAATTATATTACCTGAGAATAAGAGCTTAGTCTTTTATGCTTGATTACAAACAATTAATTTTTGCCTATATTTTAGATAAAATCTATAAAATGGTACAATAATTCCAAGATTTGTATCAGAATAAATTCCTAATCTTCCAGCAGTTGGATTGACTCTCCTTGACCTTCCTGCCACACCTTCCAAGAGGAGGAAAATCTTTCCCCTTTCAAACTCTGGGGTTTCTAAATTTAGTTCAAAAACTATTATAATAAGCATGTTAAAAAATTAATAGAAATTGAGTATAAAAGAGGAGATATTCAACTTAATCCCTATGTAACTCACACCTCTGCTTTTTTTTATTTTATTTTCTAAACCAAAATACTTCTAGCCGATTACTTTATTTCCTTAGAATACCTTTTCCCACAGAAGACATAGATGACCTATCTGAAAAATACCTATTTTTAATCATGCTGAACTCAGTCTGTTTGTCAAACAGACCCAAGAGAGAAGTCTCCAGTGTATCTTTCCTGCATGGGAAAAGTAGTCTACGACATTTAAAATATTGCCACTTCCTCCAATGAAGCATAACTCAACCTACAAAAACATCTAGGGACATAAATATACAGAAGTGGAAGAGATCTCTTAAGTTCTGAAGCATCTTCCTGTTCAGGTGATCATGTCATATAATCTCATTAAAAATATAATAAATTCCATTATGAAATTATTTCACATTTTTATTCTCATTGCTCCTATGGGAAGGCTACTTCAGAACTTCATGTCCCTGGTGGTTAAAATCTTTCTGTTAATATCCAGATTAAATTTATCTAGCCCCCATGAGAACTTATGTGTCTTTTAAACAACTTTGGGCTTCAGTTTTAGTTTCTTTTGAGTGTGTATGTAACCTTTATTTTGATCAACTATAGAACAGAATAAAATTCCAGATGGAACTTCATTATGGTAGTTTTCAATGTCAATATACTTCTCTGCAATATTTGGATATGTTTCTCGTGATCAATACAACAAATACATTTGACTTTTTGACAGATTCATCACACATTCACGGTCATTCAGTCATTCTAAAATCATCTTGTACTCCCAGGACCTTCCTTTCCTTTGCTGATTCTTGCTGATGGGCGTCTAGTTTTCACAAAAACAATCATGCTAGAAGTTCCAGTAAACTTATAACTTTAATTTTCATTGTACACTCATAGTGAGACCATTTCTATTACACAAAAGGTCTCAAGGTCAGCCAGTTCTTTCTGAGAGATTTTTATCTTCCTCTGTATTACAACCTCTTTTTTGTCATCATCCCATTTTTAACAACCTCTAAATTTTTTCACAGACAACATTAGTTAAAATATTTAATAATATGAATCTGAAAACCAGTCCACAAGAAACGTCAACAGCAGTTTCTCTTGACACCACTACATTATCCTTCAGCACAACCAAATGTCCTTTTATTTGAATACCTCAAAAATTACTCTAATCTCTTTTATTCAGTTTAACTAATAATTTTCAAGCAGTGCTTTTATCTAAACAAATTTTAACTGCCTGCAGGTTCCTTCTGCTTCCTTTCTGGCAACAATGGCAACAGAGAGAGGCTAGGCAATTACTTCTGCATAGACGTCTAATTTCTGGATGGATGAAGTTAAATGAGATGAAGACAATATTATTACTTGAAATTGTGTTACCCTGTTCAGGTAGAACATCCAGATTGTGTCCTTGTTGTCTATAAAAGTATATGTTCTTCTTATCTATACAATAGGATCTGTTTATGAAAGTGATTTTGCCATGGAATGAGAAATACTAAACCAGTTTGCTCAGTACCATGTAAAATCTGAGCCATTGGTAGCTCAACAAAGGAAATATTCACGATATTAAACTGGGTAACAAAAATTTAGGGAACTGTAATGTTCTTTTACAAAAATAATTTTGAATTTATTCATTTTTTCCCCATTGCATTGGTCACAATAATGTTATTTTTTGCTTTTTTGAAAATATTGGAGAATGGGTGCTTTGCTTGAAATGGTTACCAAAATTATTATTTTATATACAAATTTTGTGTATTATTGTGTATTTTGTTTATTATTTGGGTAACAAACAGACTGGGTCAAAAATGTCAGACAAATTAGTCTATCATACTTTCTTCTAAGCCAAACAACTAAAATCTTTTGTGAGATTTTTGTCATTAAATCCCTATCTTTACAAATATCTCCATGATTAACGTAGCGGAAGCGCCTTCATACCTTTCAAAAGAGAACCTAGAGGAAAACATGCAATGTATTGTTCAAAGAGATGCTAAAATTGCATCTAAGCAAAAATATTTGACATATTATGGACATTTTAAAGCTTAGAGACTCAATCAAATTACTGTGACAGTCAAGTTATGCATTGCTTATGCCACAAGAGCTATCCATATGCATGCTCTTAGTCAGTGGTAAAGGAATTTTTTTTTACATAGCTTAGCCTAAAAGTGCAAGAAAGCAGCAGGAAACCTTTATCCTTCAACAGACACCGTATCGTATCTATGCAACATACTTCATACCTAATGAACCCAGTTATATTATCTAACTCAGAAATACCAGCTGCGATCCCAGAGCTTAATTCTTTTTTTCTTGTATTCTTATTTCTGAAGGAATGTTTTCTTTAATGTCTGAAGGAAATAATTGAAGAGTAGCTGTTGAATATGAGCCAGAAAAAAAAAATTAAGTAGTAATCATGATTTCTTAAATTCACTTTATTCAAATAAAGGGCTCACCTTGTTTTTAAAGATACTGAGTTCAATTAATTCATACTGACCTTAAAATTTGCCCGAATTCAGTGGTACAGAGCCAGGCACATAAGCTTTGACTATTTAAGTAGATAAATGTGGATTTTAAGTTCCAGCTTTAAGTTTCAAAGTGCTGGTCTAAATTCAAGGGCATTATTGAAAAAAAGGATCCCAAAGGATCCCAAAAGAGCAGAATAATTTCCACTGCTATACCTAATATTAAAATAGATACTACTACTGTTTTTACTACTGCTAGAAATAATTGAAGACAGAAAAATAGGGTCCAAGCTTAAGCACTAGTACTCGATTGTCCAGAGCGTTAAAATCTCATCACATTTTTGTCAGCTACCACTCTTCCAAATAGCGCACAGGCATTGATCAGAGGCTGCTAGACAAGAGAAAATTTCTTTGTGGGCAGTAAGACCAAAACTGCACCAAGTTTGTCTCATTTTCCTTTTAGGGTTTGCCACCTGTCCCCTGCAGACTTTGCACCCTCAGATACTTCCACATGACCTCATGCTGCAAACTAGGACATGCAATGCTTATTTTCCTGGTATGAAAACATCAGTCCAACGACTTGCAACACAGCCCTTACATTATTTCAGACACTTTCAAGCAGTAGTGACTTTTATGGGTTTTACTTGTTCGGGTCTCAATGGAAAATATTGCGGTGGACAATATTGTTGACAAGGGGGCACAACACAAAGCAAGGTTAAGAGAAAAGTAACATGCAGAAAAAAGAGCAGTATATCTTATTCGTCATTTCTTCAAGATAATACTAAAAAGATAAGACTATTTAGTTGTTATTGGAAACCAGAAAAGCTGTCCATTACCTCGCAAAGGATCTTGAAGTTTTCACACTCAGCCTGCGTTGTCACATCCCTGTCTCTGCAAGTTTAGGGATAGCCAGCAAAATCTGCAAGAGCTACACAAATGGACAAGAACTCTGTAGTGCATTTACTGAACTTGTTTTTCAAAACAATAAATCTGCTTCGACCAATGTAATTATAAAAAGTAGGGCTGAAGTACACACTCACAGCAAGGTCTCACCATTCACATCTCAAATGACTTCTCAGAATACAGGCTGTGGGGGCCTTCTAACATCCTCCTAAACATCTTTTTCACCCTCAGCTCAAGTTGCCCCATACCCATTTCTTCAAGCTTGGCATAACCAGGCAAGTACCTTCTGAAGAGCTGGTATGTAGGTACAGTGTGCCTCCTGTATGGTATATACCTCCTGTACTGGCTTGGTGCTGCTATGCTCACCATCCATGCTTAGTACAAGAGGTAAGTGAGACTCGGAAAGATCTTACCAAAGGATATAAAATTCTGGTAGGGATGGACCCAACAACTCACAAGAGGTATCTGAACTCCTCTATGACTCTATTGGTTTGAATTTCCTTGTGTTCTTGTAAATAGATGCCAAAATTTCTATGGCAGCCTGAAGGCTCTGTAGTTTTAACAAAGCAGAAGAAACTCACATGATGGATTCCTCAGCTGTATCTAAACATGGCCGGGAACTCTTCTCTGCTTTGACATACATTGGCACAGACTCGCTATATCTACACTGCTGAAGAACTGGCCCTGGGTTGCCTCTGGTCCCTTTAAGGAGCCACAGTGGCTGTAGGGCATAAACAGAAACTAACTTTAACTGAAGGGTAGGCAAAACACCCTCTTCCTGACCCTTAGTTCTCTGTGTGATACTAACCAGCTCCTCCCTCCCACTCCCCCCAGAACTGGAGTCATCCCTGAATTTGGCCTTGTTTCAGAAGATTAACTACAGCTGCTCTGGGATTATGCCGTTGGCCACCTGGGCAGCTAGTTCCAGTGAACTGGGAAATTATTGATTAAGCAAATGATGAAAAGAGCATAAGAAAATGCCAGAAGGGCAAAGTGGGAGATTTTACCTGGGTAGCTACAGATCAGAATAGAGCCTATAAAGCTGGACATATACGGAGCTTGATTTATAAAGATGCCATGATAGATTTGCGTGTGCGTGACCCTTTGTGCTGCTCCAGACACACCTCACACACAGCTGTCTTAGCAGTGGGTTGCAAGACCCCCCTATAAGCTGGCTAGGCTGTACCACTCAGGCTTATGCACGCAGCTGGACTTGCACATTTTTATCTGCTGTCCTCTAGTAGCATAGAGGAGTCCAGCTAAAACCAGTTTTTATTGAAGATCTCCACAGCTTGAAACTGTTTTTCATTAAACCCCTATTTTTCTCTTTATAATTTTTTAATAGTGGAATACCTAGACAGAAACTGAGGTTGTGCTGCTGTGACTATCCCGGATACAATGGCTGACCTCAGCACATCTCCTTCTGTGATATTTGCTCCAGTAGAGCTCCCAGAAGAAAGTAATGCAATCTACTGCAATCAGCAGGAGTGAGGTGTTATGTTTCTGTGGCACATTTTTAAACAAATACGGAGGACATGTTCGTAGAGCAGAGACCAGATAGCCTTTGCTGGTTGAAAGCACTGCTATTTTCATCATCACCGTTCATCTGCACTAAAATATGTGACCTGTGTTTTTGGAACCCCTGAATGACCAATTAGTCTTTAAAGTAATATTTTCTGTTTATTGGGAAGGTCCAGGACTGAGACTTTCTTTTTAAATTGTAATGAGAACAAAAGACAAATGAAAATTAGCAACCTAGCCCAGACTCCCTCCTTAGATGTTATAATGTGATACTGTTGAAATTATGACTACATGGTTTGGAGTTGTATACTATGCTCTGAGTTTACCGCCTACAGATGTTCATTCTCTTGGAACATCTGTGTTAGATGCTTTTTATTGGTCATCACATGTTGATATCTACAAGTTCATTTGGAGACTGTTTCTAGCATCTACAGTCCATTTTCACAAACATACTTGTGTCTTTAAAAATGTCTTTTAAAAGGCCATCTAGTGTTTAAATGGCTATTAAATATAGGGAACAAAGACTCAGTTCTGCAGAGCCTGACATATACTAAGACAAACAAATGGAACATAGAAAACAATAGAATCACTGATTACATATTTAGCCTTAGGAAGGTCAGCGGCGTAAAAGCACAACAACTTTCATTCCAGAAAATGTACCCAGCATTATTGGCTTTGGATCATGTAGCTATAGGGGGTCTTTCCTATTGATTTTTGTCTCAGATTTGACTGTGGACTAGGAGTCAGACAGCTAACCTGCTACGCAAAGCTATAACTCCACTATGCACAGCCCCATTCGGGATCTTTTCCTAGACATAAGGGCTATTGACTATAGATCTTGTTTTCTGCTCCCTTGTGCTATAGGGCCGCTGCTGACTACCACAGAGCTCTGGGCTGGCAGACTGTCGGCTATTTCTTGGGAAAAATTCCAAATTTCCATTTCTTTTATTAACCATTTCAATATTTCTTTCTTCCATCTGGCTCTTATGCTTATACCCCAATGTGGTCTTTATGGGCTTTGCAGCACCTAGGGCAATACAGCTTTTCTTTTTGGCAGCCAGTAAGAGCTATGGACTCTTTGCCTGCCTTTTCTTCTGCATGTCATATTAGTATAAGCTAGTGTAATTGACTGTAGCTGGCATATGTTGCCAATGTTGTTCAGCTGGCACAGTGAAGGGACTTCCTGAAGAAAAGCGAATTTTTCCACAGTGTTTTCAAGTCTGCCCATGTAAACTTATAATTGCCTGGAACCTGTATGTTGGAGCAAGGCGCTGACCAACAGGCGAGCAGATCTCACACTGTTCTGACAGATGTAGATGAGGAGAGACTGCCAAGTGAGTGTATTTGCATCGGTTGTGTTAACTGGAGGCATAATTTTCAGCTGAAAAGGCTACTTACAGTTTAGATAGCTTTAGGCTTCGGACTCTTTTGCTGCCTTTTAGCAGAATTCTTTTTCTAAAGCTCAGCACCTCTGTAAACTTTGACTGAGGTGATGCCTTGGATTGGAACAGGGCATTATCATAGAAAAGTGCCTTGTCCCTTTTAAATGTGCTTTCCCTCTTTTCCCTCTTTTAATTCACCACCTGAAACTAACCAAGACAATCTTCTGCATTCCTGCCGAGCTTCATCTGACGAGGTCAGCAGTCTTGTTCTCCGCATTTTTTTCTGCACAACAGGGGTACTCACAATATAGTGCGACCCCCTGG
Source organism: Himantopus leucocephalus (assembly GCA_003993805.1). Classification (NCBI taxonomy): domain Eukaryota; kingdom Metazoa; phylum Chordata; class Aves; order Charadriiformes; family Recurvirostridae; genus Himantopus; species Himantopus leucocephalus. Next base: position 112,172,940 of record RSEF01000003.1, read on the forward strand.
TAAGGGTGATACTACATGGATTCTTAAAAAGAAAAGCATGTGTGCCAATTTGGCTTGAATTCTTTGAACGCATTGCTGGATTGTTAATGCAAGGGAAAAGGATGGTCATATAATCTGTCTGCATTTCACTACTGCTCCTGGTGCCACATGACACTACAGAGAGATTTCTTTACTAAGTCAGAGAGCGCATTACAAAGGGTAAATGCGCTGAATTGGATTAAAAGCTGGCTTGTAAAGAGGAAATGGTTTGTGCTGGAAAAGAGCGGACAATTCAGGATGACGAACAGTAATGACAGGGTTGCCACAGCAAAGCTCAGTATTAATAACACTGACAATGATGCATATTAATAATAATGCTTTGCACTTCTATAACACTTTGTTTTTTCAAAGTACTTTACAAACATCTAATTAATCATTATCTAATTAAGAATGACTTTGAAAGGGGCTGGGGGGGGCGTGTATGACAATATTTAAAATATGCCTTTGTTTGATAATAGCACAAAATAGGAGGAGGGCATCAGCCACAAAGGCACAGAGCATACGCATTCAAAATGTTTTGGATAGATGAGGTTTATGGTCTGATAATTGGCTTATGCAGTTCAGCATAGAGAAGTATAAAGTAATGAGAGAAGGGAGGATCAAAACTATCCACAGAGACTATAGCCTAAAATGAAGCACAATGCAAACCAAGAATAGACTTGGACGTGATAATGGATAATGCAGTAAATCCCTCTCTACAGTGTTTGGCAGAAGCAGAAAAGGCCTTGGGATTTACACTGTATATATAATCAGTGTCTTTTTCTGTTAAATAGGGCAGTAATGAGACTGCATTAGGAATATTGTGCACTTCTGGTTTCCTTAAGCCAAATTCCCTACTAATTTACCTGTTGAAGAGCCCTTTTAAAGTCATCAGAATTACAGGGGACATAATCTGACCTCATATTGTGTTGATCTTACTGCTAAAGAAACTCAGGGTCAAATCAAGTTATAGATCAAGCCCATGAGCAGAGGAACAAGTGAGCATCTGCAGAAGCTGATATCAGTGCCCTGTCCACCTCCTAAAACAGTGACCTGGGATCTGTTTGGAAGGACTAGAGGGAACTCATCAGCTCACATCACTGTATCTCAAGTAAATGCAGAATTTTCTCCCCTCTGTAAGATTATGGTGACAGCAAAGTGTTAGAAGGGGACATGATCATACATGGAGTCAGCACAGTATACAACCAAGCATGACAGCTGATTCACAACTATGTAAATTGATATTCAAAGTCATTGCAAACCAAATGACACTTAAGTTTTGAAGATTAGATGGCTGTCTCCCTTGCTTTCACCTCCCCACACCGCACTCACTGAAATTCCTCTGAATATTGCAGGAACATTTGGTATTTGGAGGAGACAGCATATCTAATGAGTATCAGCTGAATCAAGTCTACTTATTATAGGAAGGACATTGCTGATAATGAAAAGGCACAGCAAAGGCCATGCAAAATGATTAAGGGTCTGAGTGCATAAGTTATGAAGGAAGATTGGCTTATAGTAGAAAAAAGGAGGCTATCTTAGAAGTATATATGACTCCGAAGGGATCAGATAGACACCAGCAAACTGATTAGAATAATAATTAATGTCTTTATAATACTGAAGTTTATGTTAAACGTGTGGAGGGGAAGTAGCTTTCACAAGAAGAAATGAAGGCAGCATTTCTTGGCAAAGATGGCGGTGGAAAAAAAAACTATAGAAAAACCAGCAATTAAGCGCTAGGCAAATTTTCTTCAACGTACTCAGAAGTGCAGTCTCACATGAAATGAGTATGGTGGCTTGGTTTGTTGAAGGAAAAGGATCCAGTTTCTGAGCAAAAAATGTGTGACGTGTGCGAGTTTTCTTGTTACACTGTCTAACTATCTCCCACTTATGCAGGTTAATTCACGCTTCCAGTCATGCATGCAATTAAAGAATTTATGCCCTGGAGAAACAGTGGTGTCAGGTGGCTCTACCCACAGTTGAAGTATTGTGTAGATATAATTGCAGCTATCAAGGGACACTCATATATCTCAAACTCAGTTTTCCCTCAGCAGGTTACAATTACTCTTATCTTAGCTATTTGTGCTTCTGCAGGGCATTGGTGGGAATGGAGTCTTAATGTATCAGGTTATATTCAATAAATGGTTCTAGGTTCACTGCTTGGTTTCACTCCTTACCAGCCCACTTCTTAATCGCTGACCTCATTCCTGTTTCTACACTTTTTATTTGACCTCAGCAATTAGTTGCTTTTCCAGAGGACCACACTGACTACTTTGGTGGTCTATTTCCTCTACTGTTGCTCTCATGACAGGAAGTAAAATCTACATCCATGAATGAATATCCATATGTGTCTTCTATAAAACATGTGCTACAAAGCACCCCGAGTGTCAGATTCCAAACCCTGAGAACAAAAGACTATAAGCCTGGAGAACTGCCAAACCAACAGGGAGAGAACAGAGATGAAGGGCATTGTCCAAGTCCTCAAGCTGAAGTGCTTCCATCAAGTTTGAAGAAGTAGATCACAAGCTATTAGCAAAGAATGCAAAAAAAAAAAAAAAAAAAAGNAAAAAAAAAAAAAAAAAATCCTGAAATTATTGCATTCAGCCTTATGTGAGTCAAAATTCATTCTTAAAAGCGAGTCTAATAAACCACTTGACTGAGAATGTGAACCTCCACCAAGAAGACAGTGCAGAAGATTCAACACATCCCACTGCATTCAACTGCAGCCATTGTCTGGTTCTTCAGAGAAGAAAATGGTAGCCCAATTGTACAAGAAGGCAGGAGAGAGGAAAGACAAGGACAATCTTCCCATTCTTACAGACAGGAAATCAAAGCCTGAAGCATGAAATTCTTGTCTTCCCTCCATCTTCCACTTATATGGGCAAGTCCCATATTTTTGAGAAAACATAGAAAATCATGATTTCTGTGTTGTTGGGCAAAGTTTTCAGAGAGGTGTGAGAGCCATTCTTATCTTGACCCTTTCACTCCACTTCCATCCCTGATGACTGGATTTTTTTCCCTATTGTTAACTCCCGTAGGCAGCTAAGCCCCACACAGTTTACTCCTCCCCTGTGGGACAGTAAAGAGAATCAGAACAGAAAACATGAGAAAAATCATGGGTCGAGATAAAGATAGTTTTCTAAGGAAAGCAAAAGGCAAGCAAAGCAAAATAAGGAATTCATTCACTACTTCCCATCAACAGGCAGGTGTTCAGCCATCTCCGGGAAAGCAGGGCTTCATCACGCATAACATTTACTACTCTATAACTCTGAACATCGTCCCCTGTTTCTTCTTCTTCCCCCAGCTTTTATTGCTGAGCATGACATCATAAGGTATGGAATATCCCCTCAGTCAGCTGGGGTGAGCTGTCCCAGCTGTGTCCCCACCCAGCTTCTTGTGCACCCCCAGCCCACTCGCTGGTAGGGCAGCATGAAAAACAGGAGAGGCCTCAATGCTGTATTCAGCAATAGTTAAAACACCGGTGTGTTATTGACACTGGTCACAAACCCAAAACACAGCACTGTAAGAGCTACAATGATGAAAATTAATATCCCAGCTAAAAACCTGTACATTCCTTCACCTTCTGTGACCCAACAATTCTTTTAGCTTGTTTTCCTCATTTTTTTTACAAGGATAGTCAACAAGGTTTCCTCAAAAACAAAGTTTAATTAATTGCTTTATTGAAACTTTAATTAGAAAAAACTAAAAAATTGTAAAAAAAAAAAAGAAAAAAGTCTTACAAGACAACATGATTCTGTTAATATCTTTAAACTTGTATATTTAATCTTTAGGAGTACCCTAAACTAAAAAAACCCAGAATCTTAATGTTGATATAGAGCTAAAACACTTTTTTCAAAATTTCTAGCAAGAAGTTAGAGACAGAAAAAAAAATAATGTAAAAGCAGAAACTTCGAATTCTATACATCCTTCTTTCATAGCAAATGGGAAGATTAAAGGAAAAATTCATGCAAGCTTTTTAGGAAAAAAAAAGCTAATGTCAAGTAAATGAATTTGGGGCTGTCAAAGAAAATTTGATAATATGGTTTCTAGATGATTCATTTGTTAATGTGCAAGTATGAATAGAGTCTCTAACCCAAGTGTGTGTCCACAAATTTGACATACACCTGGCATCAGAGGACATCCTGACAGAGCAACCTAAAGGTTCTCATCTAGAAGAATTAAATTAAATTAAATTAAATTAAAAAATACATAGCAATTACCACACTGAGAAATTCAGAGGGAGAAAAAAAAGTACATTAACTTTTCCACCAGACAAGATCTTAGAAAAATATGACAACTTGTACTGTCTACCATGCAGGCAATGTCGTTTATCAAATCCAGGTAAAATGATAGTGAAGCCAACAATTCAGACTTGCCTTTAACTGTGTGTTACTCTATTAGACTTCATCCATTTTGCATTGCTATTGGACCATATCAAAAGCAAATTCAGCATCAGAATTTCTTTTTGCACAACACAAAGAAATGGAAGGGTTTGGACTGAACGGTTTAGGCGTGGAGTCTAATATCACAAAATCCGAACTTCCGGAGAAGATTATCTTAATGCACTTAATTGTAAAAGTGTCTTTCTTGCTACAGCAGCCATACAGTGACACAGGCATTATATATTGCACTATCTTGTTATGGCTGCTGTTCTCCAAGGCCAGGTCTTGTTTGGGATTAGGATTTTAGGTTTTTGAAAACTTAATGAACTGTACAAACAAACTGTCAGCAAAAAATTAGTCTCTCAAGCGCCTTTTTTGCGTTACATTAAAATACAGACGAACTTGTCGCTGTCTGTGGAAGGGTGTAGGTATAATATATTTGTCTGCTTAGCTACATACATACATGTACATTACTTTCAGGTACCTAAAAAAATACTTTTTTTTCCTGTCTTTATGCTCCTTTTTCTCTGTAGTTTCAGTAAAAGAAGTCAAGTTCCAGACAATAAACAGCTTAGTTAAAAAAATATGTAAGCTATTAATCTTAAGATTCAGCTAAACCTCTGTGGGTTTTCTTAAATTTCCCAGGGGAATCTTTAAAACTTCATATTTTTAAGATCTCAAATTCTAACCCTCTTCATTTAAGCCAGCCTGAGAAGAAAAGAGATGAATAATTCGCTCCCCCATATCCCATCCCAGCTCTCCCACTTAGCTGCCTAATAAAACTGGGGAAGGAGGGTACAGACAGTGTTAGAAGGAAAAACAGGGTTTTTTTAAAAAGGTTTACAGAAGGGAAAACACAGTGGTGGCCCTCATAGGCAGAAGAAGAGAGAAACAGAATGGCGTTCCAGCAAGAGAGACTAAGGATAAGCCTGCAGACTAGGTAAATTCCTTCAGCCTAAAACAATGAAGAAAATAGCCTAAGGTCTAGAGAGACAGAAAATGTACTGACCTAAATGGGAGGGTTAGAAGTGAGGTGGCTGTGGTCTGCTGGTGTCAGGAGAGACTTTGTGCCACCTCAACTGCAATACAGCTGTACTGGGTTTGCATGGGAAGGTTATGGTATCTGGGGGTCTACAGGGGTGGCTTCTGTGAGAAGCTGCTAGAAATTTCCCCGATGTCTGATAGAGCCATTGCCAGCCGGCTCCAAGACAGACACGGCTCCAGGACAGACACGCCACTGGCCAAAGCCAAGCCCATCAGCGATGGTGGTAACACCTCTGGGATAACATATTTAAGAAGGGGGGAAAAAAATCTGTGCAACTGTTGCTGGAGAGAAGAGTGAGAATACATGAGAGCAACAACTCTGCAGACACCCAGGTCAGTGAAGAAGGAAGGGGAGGAGGTGGTCCAGGCACCGGAGCAGAGATTCCCCAGCAGCCCGTGGTGAAGACCATGGTGAGGCAGGCTGTTCCCCTGCAGCCCATGGAGGTTAACACTGGAGCAGATATCCACCTGCAGCCTGTGGAGGACCCCATGCCAGAGCAGGTGGATGACTGAAGGAGGCTGTGACCCTGTGGGAAGCCCATGCTGGGGCAGGCTCCTGGCAGGACCTGTGGACTCATGGAGAGAGGAGCCCACACTGGAAAAGGTTTTCTGGCAGGACTTGTGACCCCGTGAGGGACCCACACTGGAGCAGTCTTTTCCTGAAGTCTTTTCCTGGAAGGGACCCTCACTGGAGAAGTTTCTGGAGAACTGCAGCCTGTGGGAAGGAATCATACTGGAGAAGTTCATGGAGGACTGTCTCCCAAGGGAGGAACTCCACACTGGAGCAGGGAAAGAGTGTGAGGAGTCCTCCTCTGAGGACGAAGGAGCAGCAGAGACAACGTGGGATGAACAGACCACAACCCCCATTTCCCGTGACCCTGTGCTGCTGCGGGGGAGGAGGGAGAGAAAATCGGGAGTGAAGTTGAGCCTGGGAAGAAGGGACGGGTTGGAGGGAAGGTGTTTTAAAAATTGTTTTTATTTCTCATTCCCCTATTCTGATTTTGATTGGTAATAAATTAAATTAATTTCTGCAAGTCAAGTCTGTTTTGCCCGTGATAGTAATTGCTGAATGATCTCTCCCTCTCCTTACCTCAACCCACGAGCCTTTCGTTGTATTTCCTCTCCCCTGTCCAGCTGAGGAGGGGGGGTGATAGAGCGGCTTTGGTGGGCACCTGGCATCCAGCCAGGGTCAACCCACCGCAACAGTTTTGCTGCATCGTTTCTGTAACAAAAGAGACGCATACACATACACCAATGTTCAGATGCCTGACCACTACTTACTGGGTGATCAAGAAAGAGTAGTCAAAGTGCAACCATTGTCATCAGTTTTGAACAGCGGGAAGAAAAAGAGGCTAGATGTAACCGTTTATGATCCATTAAGTGTGGCATGGTTCAAATACAGAGCAATAGGCTACTACTAGTTCTAAGCTGTTTTAAATAAAACCATAAAAAACAATTTTCTGTCTCTGTCCATTTATATACTAGCATGTGGTCTCTTTATTCATCTTTCATCATTTTCTGTACATCATTCTTCTTTTAAAATGGAATAAAAACACTGATTTGAGAACCTAACCTTGTACTGAAGTCTTGCAGTCCAGAATCCCACTCTTGAAGAAGCTCTGGATTTATGTGTTTGAGTATGACACGTTCTAAGGGGATTTTAATTTACTTTCATCATGTGATCCCTTTTCACGTACATAGCGCATTCCTAGTAGCTGCATGGAGGTAAAGAATGGGATATTGGCTTGAGGGAGAAAAAAAAAAATGCTTCCAGTTTATATCTGAAATGAAAAGGAGTCAAAGTGACAGCTACTGAGGTTGTTATGGATGCCAGGAGCTTCAGAAAATATTTTCACATTAGCAGTGGCCAGAATTTGCAAAAGAAGCTCCCAATTACCTCTTGGATTTTCTGGAATCAACATTTGTTTTCACAGTGTTCACTGAAATCGGTAATTGAGCTGAAATTAAGAAGCTCTTTCAGAAGTTTGACTCTAACTGTTTTGCATGGTTGTGTTAGTGTCCCTCTGGCTTTCTGTTGAATCCAAACAACTTAGTTCCTTTGTTTATAAAATGTTACATGTGCCAAAAGATTCACTGTTTTGTTCTAATGTGACAAGTAGCAAATGACGGTGCTCTGGGGAATTCCAAAGAAAAGGAAAACAAGCACGAAATGTTAATGTGCTTCTCCATTGCCTTTCCGGATTAGAGGATCCTCCACAGATATTTTGACTGTTATTGCACTGTAGATAATTTTGATAGAATGACAGATTCATAGAATAATTTGAGTTGGAAATGATGTCTGAGGATCTTCTGATCCAACCCCCAGTGTAAAACAAGGCAAAATTAGAGTAGGTAGAAGAGCTTTTTGACCAGCTGAGTATTGAACATCTCTGAAGGCAGAGATTTCACAGCGCCACTAGGCATCTGCTCCAATATTTTCCTGCCCTTATGTAAATGTTATTATCCATAAATCAAAATATCTGTGGTTGTTTGTTCCATCCTTTTCTGTTTATCCTTTAACTCCACCCCTCTGAAAGGAGCCTGGCTCCATCTTCCCTGTAGGTTGTGGAAGACAGCAATTAGATACCCACTATCCCCTTTAGTTTTCTCCAGGTTAAGCAAACAAACTTAATCAGCCTCATTTCACCTGTCATGTTCCACAGCCTCCTAACCATCTTAATGACCCCTCACAGAATACTTTTCAGTTTGTCGGTATCTTTCATTGGGGGCCCAAAACCGATCGCAATGTTCTTTCTCATGTTTCATGTGGTTAGATGCAGAAAGGGAAGGAACATCTTCTAGATAATGGTGCCTGTACTGGGCACCTTGGCTTCTGACTCAGGAACAGATCTTAGAGATGTAGCACTGCTGATTTATAAAAAAGCTAAAGCTAAAATTGCATTCAAACGAGCTCTCATTATTGAGGTAAGAGGAAGCAGCCCTCCAACATTACAGTTTTAGCTGCTCATATCAAAGACCTGCATGGTGAAAACTTCCCCAATTTTTGCGCCAGGAGAGTAGAACAACAGAGTAATTTAAGTTTTAACACCTAAATTGAGTAAAGCAATATGATATTGCCTAAACTGGACCATTTAGATAGCTCACCATCGGTGGCATCAACAGAATTAAATTTAAAATAATCCAAACCCAGAGGTATGCAGTTTTGCAGTTCAGCGTGGGAGGTACAGAACTGCACTGCATTGTGAAGTGACCTATAGATGTCTCTTGTTTTTAATATATAGTCCTACATAATAGGTTTATTGTATTACAGATAGACCTAAATGGGGTAAATAAAATACCAAATGATGCAAGCACTTTCTCTTTCAAAAATCATCCTGTTGCGGAAACTTCCCTGAAGATGAAGTTTTTGTTGCATTTGAGTGTCAGTAATTTGTTCAGTAATTTCTCATCATAAAAATGTGTAAGGTCAGGGCCCCATCATTGCTTAAGGGAAAATCTTAAAAAAGCATCACTTTTTTTTTAAGGTATATCGGTAGTCAGATTCTATGGTCTCTACATTGTGTTTATTTTAACCCTACTGACTAGTCTGTAGCTTCCAACCACTAGCAGCTAAACGTACTCTCGGTTAGAGCTTCCACACCCTGGCTTCACCCCAGCATTGTAAGCCAGTGGCTTGCTATGTGTGTGCATGTGTTGGCAGAGGGGAGGGCAGGCAGTGAAAATTGGACAGTTTTAGCACACCATTAGAGCGTCCAAGCCTGAAGTCACAGTGTTTAACGCTTGGAGTGGGATGGTCAAGCAAAATACTATCACTTTTATCTGGAATCTGGGAATAAAGCCAAGTCGGATAAAACAGGGGAAAAAAAAAAAAAAGCAACAACTGACTAATCTGACAGCTGTGGCAAAGCGTAGTGATAGAAAATGCCAAGCAGGCCAAGAATTCGAGTACTGTACTGCAAATGGGGCATGTTTATACTGTACACTGGTGGTGCCTACAGTCAGACAGATGAAGACAATGTATAAATGAGTGGTAGGTAGACATTTCAGGGATCACACCTGCGAGAGCCTCATATTCTCTGGAGGATGCCTGCAAGTACATTACTTTGTTTCCAGTTCTGATTTGAAAGTTTATTTGGATAGGAAATTTGACAGGAATGACCAGTCTCCTCAACGTGGACAGCAAAAATCAAAGGCTGTGCTTGAAAACCTAGAGAGGACCTTCCAGATTTCTTGATCAACAGTTTTCCCATTACTATTGTGCAAGACAGAGTTGCATGGTCCGGGCAATTTTGCAAAAAGGACATGATAACTTGGAAGAAGTTCTCTGACATAGAGGCTCCTGTGTACACTGAAACAGCTAATGCAAGACAAACAAATAGTCTTGCTGTATTGTCTTGCAATGCCATGAGATAACGACACTGCCAATAGGGCAGTCAACACCAGCCCCAGTGGAAGAGAGAGCTTTGTGACACTCAGTGTCAGGCAGTAGAGCAGGTCTTAGATGGGGATTTGGGGAAGAGAGCTTGGGATTCAGATCTTTTGGTGAGGTATGGAATGAACAAATTTGAGAGAATAAATGAAACAGGTAAGTCAGCTTCAGAGTTTAGCCTATGGTAGCTCTAGTATTTTGCTTAACACAGCAATCTGAGGGCTCATAATAACAGAAAGTCTCTTCAGCAGGAATAAACTGCACACATTTTATTTTCTAAGTGTGAAATTCCAAGGGACTCAGAGAGGTTTTATATTATTACTTGGGTGAAGAACACGATATGGGTGTCCTTGCTTTACCTGTAATAGCATTTAGATATGCTTGCACTTCATTGAACTTAATGTATCAGTTTATTCTTTGATTTTTTATAGAGAAAGTATGCCAGAAACATAAAACTGAAAGAATGGGATGAACTTGTGTTTGGAATTTCTACAGATTTCTCTTTCATTAAGGGATTCATGAAGCTATTTCTTTTAAATTCTAATCCAGCAGGCACCTTCTTGGAACCAAAACCTGTCAGATTAGGTAACTTGGAGGTTCCTTTAACTGAGAGGCAGAATGTAGGCACGGACATGCCTACTGCAAAAAAATCTATTCATGCAGCCTAGTTGCCTCCTAATGTTAGATTAATTACCAGTTTGTTCCACTACTTCACGTAGTAACTTCCATGTCTCCCTGTAGGGAGCTATTCCATCTTTTCATAGTTTTCATTGTCACATAGACTTTCCTGCCACCCAGCCTAATTTCATTTTCCTTGATTTTGTATTTTCCATTGTATTGCCCAAAAGAACTCACAGCTGTGTCTCTGTTTGAATCTCCTTTGTAATTTCTTACGACATTTCTGGTTTTTCAATATTTCTTTGTAGCTTGTTCTGCATCCTCCACGACACCGGCAGTATCAGCTCTGACTGATCTATCATCCTAAAGCTCATCGCTCTAGAGCATCCCAATACCTTCCACTTTCCAGCTGAATATATGATCCTATTTATAATTATCTCGTTTAATGGGCCTTCTGCCAGTTTTCAGCTCATATGGCAATTTCTTAAGGAAAGCAGTTTCAATTAACTTTTCATAGTTTTGTTATTGCTGTTCTTATTTATTTTGAAATACAATTTTAACCAGAAAAATGGGGTCTGATTCTGCTTTGACACTACTGAAGCTTCACCTGTTTTGTGGATATATTATGGGTATGAACAGGAATAGCAAAATACATGGGCAGGTATTAGTTACGCAGCTCTGCTTTGGCCAGTTGTGGCCTTGTACTGGAGCTGGCTGCAATGGGCTCTGTCCAACATGGGGGCAACCCCTGGTCTCTTCTCACAGCCTCTCTGCAGCCTCCTCCCTACCAAAACCTTGGCACAGAAACCCAACACAAGGTCTCATTACAGTGTTGACAACATATTGACTGTCGATAAAACACTGGGGGAGCCAGGATAATTCAGTGGGGTGATCCTAGTACTCCAGACCTCCAAAAGATAATCTTCCTAACTCAGGCTGTAAAAATAAGTTAGAACCCTTTTTTTTTTTCAAATACTCATAAAATATTATGATTTGCTGGGTTCCTTTTTCTGTACACTTATTTTCCCTGGAAAACCATAAGGAATGTGATGATGGCATTTGTTTTCATTTGTTTATTTGCAGCGTACAGTGCTGCCCACCACTAAAAGGCCGTGGCTGTGCAGCAGAGAGAAGGCTGCCATGTGCCCAGCTGTAGTGAGGAAGAATGAGGAACCCTTCCAAGAGAAAAAAGGTTGCAACTGGAAATGTCTGAGGGCTGACAGAAAATTCAAGGGAGGACAGGGCCAACAAAAGTGAAAGAGACCCACCAAGATGAAAGGCTTACTTCATGTTCTGTTGTACTGGGTTTATCTGGCAAGGTTACGAGGGATGGCCTCTGTAAGAAGAGGCCAGGGGCTGCCACATGCTGTACACAGTTGGGTCCAGCCAGCTCCACTACAGACCCACTGCAGGACATGGCTAAGCCCGTCATGACATCTGTGGCACCGCTGTGAATACATACTTAAGAAAGAGCATCAAATGCCGGAAGGAAAGAAAGCCTCGACACTGTGCAAGCACTGGGGATGGGGAGTAGGTGCCTGGCTGCAAGCCAAGTCCAGCCCACCAGATCTGTAAAACTTAAGAGTAGGTAGTATAGCTTAACACCTTTTTAGTCTTTTCGGGGTGTTTGCTCTTGGCAGATTCACCTTAGCGCCTGAGGTCTTACCATCACTAAACAATGTGAACCACTCCTGGCTGTGTTTGCACATCCTGATGCAGCCAAAGCTTACTCATTGAAAAGAGAATTTCTTCTTCTGTGGATAGTTTGGCCGTATATCATAAATCAAAATGAAGGACAGAGTGTTAAATTGCCATGTCTATTTTTTCCTTTAAATACTTGAAATTCACCTCACTATTTGATGTCCCATTTGTTTTTAACCCTTAGAGGTAGTGCTTCCTGACGGACTCATGTTCTGAACCTGCCTTTTCTCACTTGTTGATTCCAATTGCCCATACACGGACATTTAAGATAATTTGAGAACATCTAGGGTATCCTGTCTGGCCTCCAGCTCCCAGACCAGTAGTGTTTCTGGAGGTCTTGTATCTACTTGATGTTGTGCAGATACCTTATTAAATCTAAGACACTGCAAATGGCACTAGGCACCCATATTTGGGAACCAAGTTAAGCTTTGAGTGTCCTTTTAGGATAGTTCCTTAAACTGTGCAAGTTCACTGTTGAAAGTAGAAGATAACACTGGAACTAAAATAAATTGCAACAATGCAATAATGCAATAGCTCCCAAACCCCACTGTATGTCTTGCTATGTATAACTGTATAATACTCTCTTTTTTGAGTCTTCATCTACAAGTTAAACAATAGGTGCAATCCACATGACCCAAGGTAGGTTACTACAATGAAGAGGTCTACATTTGAATCAGTGAGCACAGGCTGTCTGTATTATCAAAGAAGATGTACAGATACTCATTATCCTAGAAGACCACTTCTAGTCTTCCTAAAATATACATCAAAAATTAATCCCATGAACTACACATTAATTAAGTCGGATAGTCACTACTGAAAGCAACTATTGCATAGTCAACAGATTGACTATAAAGTGAGTCTAGGGTGACAATTCATTGTCAGTGTTTAAGATTAGGTGGGATGAATGTCTATCTAAGGTCTCTGCAAAGCGTTAGCTCACCATCTTAAGGATTTTTGCAGATCCAAGATCCTACAGCTGATTTATTCTAACAAGGAGGGCAACTCTCAGCGACCAAGATTTGTTGATCTCTTGTTTGCTCTGTAATTTTACAAAATGAGATGCACAAGAAGAAAAGCGGATCTTGTCTAGCAGTACTTCATGATCTAATTTAAAGCGTTCAGGGAAGGAATATGATAAATATAGAGAAGCCAACAGCCAAGCTGAGTTCCCAAGATAAGACTGAAATACAGAAATTTGAGTTCTTGATATTAAGCCCTGAAAGATGCCAAACCTACTTCCAACAGAAAACACCAAGGGATAAGAAGTTCCTCAAGATCTTATATTAAAGTTTCAAAAGATGTCATTTCACGAGCACTGGAACATTTTTCATTGACAAGTTGGTGAGAAAAACATTGGCTTCTTTTTCTTGACTCTGCACTGCCTATGAACATATTACATTGGTCTTTAGGAAAAGCAAAGCTATATGCTTGGGACTTTTTGCTCATGATTTTGATCAAACCTACACTAAAAAACTTCGAAAATGTACCAAAACCATTGTATTCCAACTACAGTAAATTGGTGGAAAGGATTGGGGTCATTATGTTAGAAAGTTTTAGCACAACGGATTTGAATATTATGGCAAGAATTGATATTTTCTGTATCCAGAAAATATTTTACAAGAAAAAAATATCTGAATATTCTGTTTGTCTTCAGGCTGATTAGACTTCAAGTTCATTAAAAAAATAGACAAATGTCATATCCAAGATTATTAGTTCTGAATTCATAAAGCATTTCCTTCTGTGCCTATGAGGTAAATTGTGGAAAACACGTTTTGATTCGATGAGGAAACTTTCCATAGCTCATTCCACCCTTAGGACAATTTCAGCTTCTCTGCTGCAGTCACTGGCACCTTAATGTTTTTATTAAATAATTTACCACTTATAGATATTTCATCAGACTTGAACAAACTAAACCTAATTCTTGCTCATATTAACTTTACTGTGTGTCTACATTCGTGTGCAAAACCTTATATCTTCCCCAGAATTTTCTACCTAACATTGTGTAGGTCTGGGTAAGCACTTGGGCATGAGGAATGCACTGTTTGCAGCAATTTTGTTATCAAAAACTTCACTCACCACTCAAGTGACATGTGCCAATGAATTTCATCCTTTGGATTGTTTAACATAGAAGGTATAAATAGTGTTATACTGTATTTGGACAGTAACTGGTTATCTATCAGATGGATTGCTGACTTAAATTTTACAACCTGCTTCTTCCAAAAACGTGATTCATTTAATCATAAACCTAGTGTAATTTTCTGATTCTGGATCCAATTCAGAAAAATACGTAAGAACAGATTTAACTGTAAGTATGTAAATGTTTCCACAGACTCCAAGCTAAGCATGTATTTAAGTGGTCTGCCATCTCAGAGCCTGAGTAAATCTTGATTCTTGATCTAAAATTTGCTTTTCATAAACATCTGTGAGCTCCAATTCATACAAGTGTTAAAGAATAAAAAGTTCAGCTACAAAAGTTACCAACAAAAGGAAATTCTCTTTGAAATTCACCAATATGTTTGCTAATCATTTTTTCAGTATTTGCCCATGTCTGTTCAAATGTCTGGGTTGTGGCTTTTCATCTATTTCAGGAATATTTTAAGCAAGCTATGCAAAAATCTTCCTTTGTGCTAGTTTGGCATATTGCAGGAAGGTTGAAGGTTTTTCTTCTTTTTCTTTTTCTTTATTTTTTTTTTAATGCCTTCATGTAGACTGAGGAAAGCTTAAATCACTTAAACTTCCTTTTAGGAGTCTCTGTTTTTCAAAGAGTTCATTCAGATGTAGCTTATATTTTGGGTATGTCATGCGTAAAGATGCCTTTATTCATATAAATGCCACTACTTTACTAGACCTTGGAAATTTTTAGCTGTTTATATTTCTTTTAACGTGAGTAGCTAGAGGCTTGCCATCCCAACATTACTTAATGAGCTGTTCTGTGTCTTTGCCTTACTAGAATACAAGTACCTTCAACATTAATTGGGGGAGAAATGGCATGTGTATAGGAGCTTACATGAAAATCACAAAGCTTTATTTTTTATGTTTTTATGTTTTTAAAACAGCTACTCAGCCCTGGCTTCAGATTGAAATACTAGCATTAAATGATTGTGGCCTTCAAAGGTTGTATAATTTAATCTAAATATTCTACCAACACATAATGAAACCACTGGAAAGCCTCGCTCATGATTGGCCCGCCTTTCCATTTCCAGGGCTCTATCTGAGGAAAGATAAAGTGACCTCCTACTTGAAAGAGAAACGAACAAGTGAACAGCAGAAAAACAAATTAGCAAATATGAAACATTTGTTATTGAATGGGAAAAATCTCCCCTTTTAAAATGTACAAATCAGCATAAATGCCATATCTAATTCTCTTTGTGTTTGATTGGGGAACTAATAAACAACAGAGATTAGCACAAAGCATTTCAAGCTACTATATGAACAGGTTAATACCAGTACTGCCTACTCTTAACATTGTTTAACCTGAGATGTGATTCTTCAACTTTGCTACTTTTTTCTCTTGATTTACAATGCAAAGTTTTACAATCCAAGCATGTTGTTGATAAAATAAACAAAGATGGAGTACTCCAGAAAGCTATCACAAGGGCTGTTTAGCTACACAGAAACCGGTGAGCTTTTAGAAATGTCCATCACATGAATGTGATTGTTCAAGTTCTGTTATGCAAAAAGGGCAAATAAGAGGGACTTCTTTATTTTTCTTAAACCATTCATTGACTTATATACTTCTGTCATGACCTTTCTCACTCCTGTTTTCTCCAGAGTAAACAAACTCCATCTTTTCAATTTTTCCTCCATAGAGGTCTTTGTTACCCTCTAATCATTTTGTCACTGGCCTCCCTTTAATTCTGTTGTATTTTTTTTCAGTAATATGACCAGGAGACCACAGTATCCAAGATGAGGGCAAACATGATTTATACAATGTTGTAACATTATCTTCAGGATCATTTTATATCCTAGTCTTTACCATAGCACAACATGTGTTATTTTGCTTTGGCTACTCCTCTGCTCAACAGAAGGTCTCCACACACTGTCTGCATGATAGCAGGAGTTTGCTAGCATAGCTTTCCCCTCCTGCTTTCACTTCAGCAGTTTCAGTCAATTGCTGCTCTCACATCTCCCTTAGCTATTTGTCTTCACCAGTGAACAGTAAGAGAAGAACCAGAATGGAGAAAAAGACCAGCAGCAGTCTCCAGATATGCCTCCTCTACTTGGAGCCTGGCCAACCCAGTCACCTGACCCTGTTTTTGTCCCACAACTCACTGCAATAACTCAGCTCCAGTGACCAGAAGAGGTGCAAGGCAGCAACGATATGTTGCTGATTATTGAGAAAAGAGAAAAAAGCATGTTGCTTTGAAATAGAAGGTGGAGGGAAGTAGAGGGAGAGAGAAATGGGGTTTTTTGGAGGTGATGAAAGTCTGATGGACACTTGGAGAATCCACAGTAACAGCATTGTTCCAGGACTGGTTGTGAATCATGGAACTACAGAAATATTTGGGGAGTTAGAGTTTACTTTTAACCCATAATTACATCAAATTATTCTTTTTTTTTCAATTGGATTTGAAATTTAATTTACCTTTGTAATACCTAAACAAACATTTCTGAACATTGAATCCTTCATTCCTCTCCAGTGAAATAATTGCATCACTTTCAAGTGTTATCCTTTTGCACAGTTCATCTCTTCTCTAGCTCATTAATAACTGATGCATCAAACTATGCAGAACATGGTGTTTTTCATCAGGTACCTCTATATTGAACAGTATGGATGAAGTTTACCTCATCAAACGTTTTTGCTGTCTAAAGGTAGAACGTGTAGTCAAAACTAATCACCGAGGCTCCATTGAGAGAGAAGGTCACTATGAAGCACTTCCATGAGGTGAGCCATCTCATCTAGGATAAGATGACTCGCCCCTTGTTTTCTGTCTCTTTAGCAGTTTCTGGTATGTAAGTGCAATTCACCCCTAATGTATTAGGGCTACTTAATTTCCTTGAAAGCCTTCTTCAAGGGGTTTCATAAAAGGCTTGTTGAAATTCTAAATTAGTTATAATAACTGCCTTCTTGTACCTACAATTCAGTTCAAATACTCAGAAGTTAAAGATGTGTGATTTTCTTTTATGGCAGCCATATTTTTTCAGCTTTACCATTTGATGCCAATCAAGGTGTTCTGTAAACAAAATAAATCTTCATTTAGAATTCAAATCTTTTTTTCATACTGAAGCAAATCTGAAATCTACAATTTCTAACACTTTTTAAGGGTGATTATACTTTCTGCCATCAAACTCCTCAGGTGGGGTTGATTAATTTAATGAGGGATTACATCTATTTTGACAGCAGTTTCTTTAAATTCCTTCAGCATGTCATCCAGTCTTGATACCTTGTCACCATCCGGCACCTCTCCAGAACTTTAACCACTGCTACCGCTTCCTTGTATTGACTCCGAAAGTTAATTTAGGATACATATTTTTCCATCATGCTTAGTGAGAAAGACAGTCTGAAAGAAATGTAATTATTTCTTGACACTGCTGCCATATTTACACAAATTAATTTATGATAGTGGGTATTATAGTGGATTGCAGGTTGTGGAGGAGGAAAGGAAGCAGGAATCCAGATCCATTCCACTTGAGAATTTGAAGATATACTGTAACTGTAAAACCATGTTTACATTACTGAAGGAGACTGAGCCAAAGACTTGAAATCAACACAGACCAACCTCCTCCACATGACACTTGGCTATGGGACACAAATGGTACTCAGTGGTTCAAAAGTATAACAATTATTTTGTGTGTGTATTTATATCTATTTTCAGTTTAAAGTGCATGAAATAACACATGGTCTGTGTGGCTGCCCAGAGCAGTGCTTATGTGCCCTGTGGTGTAGCACAGAAGCATTTTGGGGCACTTACATGTGCGAAGGCTGTGGGGACAGAGTTGACAGGCTCTGTATGGTGCAGAGCACCAAAACTGGATGCTCAAATCCCTGCAATATGCTGCTACTTGTGAAGGAGCACAGTGTATCAGGACCTGGGAAACTAGGGCAGCCTAATAGTACAGTCCATGTGCTAATTTCCAGTTGAGATAAAGAAGTACAGAGAACCAAAATCTACCTTTTTGACAGATATTGAAGTGGAATGTGGTTTTTTTCTTCATGTCATTGCCACAAGTCATCAATTTAATTCAAGACTATGTAAGGAGAATCTCCCAAGTTGTCATTTATTGTCATTTTTCCCACTGTATTCCTAATTCATATTTCTACTGCTCCCTTGTCATTTTTCATTATATTTTTCTTGCTCATTTTACTGGTAGAACAACCTTGGGTTTCAAAAGAGGGAGGAGCTCTGCTTCAAAATATAAATTAACAGTTCAATGTGATGCCTCCAATTCAGGTTTTTTGAGTAACAAGATATGTATACATTTAATATTTTCATCAATAAAAGCGAAATACTGCAAAGCAACTTCCGTCACATTTTTCTAACACCTGCTCAATTAGCCTCATTGATTTAGAGATGAATGTCCAAAAGAAACATCTCCCATTTTATGCAAGAGTTAAACTGTCAGGCTAATATACAATCTCTCCACAGTCAGACTAAATTAAAAGATACTACAGCAATCCCAGGAAGTTGAGCAGATTTGAAGAGAAAAGAAAATACAGCATAAGTTAAGTTCTATAAAGCTTCATCAGCTCTCAGGGTTTTTTTTTTTTTCTTCTCCCTCTTCTTTTTTAATCCTTACAATAAAGGAGATCCTCTAACTATAGAAAGAGATTTATCAGAGATGACAAAACTATGAAAGGCGGTCATAATTTCTGATAACTTCGTTCCCATTCCTTCCTCTTACTCCTAGCATAAAATTTCCAGACAAGTTTTGTAATGACCTAGCAGTTGCTGGTCGTGGAGCTCCAGGTAGTGGCACAATTCAGACCCACAATGTACTGGTAGCTTTCCACCCAGAGTTATAACATCACTTTGGTGACTTGCTGTGATTTGCAGTCTGCCATTGCTGTATGTGTTTTTACAATAATGCTTCATAAATACATTGCTGCCTCAGCATCTGATAACTGAACCATTCCCCACAGGTGCATTATGGAAAATATTTCATGTTTAAATTATTGTGAAATATTGTCCCTTCTTATCTCCCTGATACATTATCCCCACAAATACTGTAAATGCTGTAGCAAAATGTTTATCTGTTCTAATTAGCATGTATGGAGGAATGAAAGCCTGTATAATTGCATTTTGTTCCTCCTGAGCATTTAATTCACTACGTGTCCACTGGAAAATGAAAAAAATATTAATATCTTTAGCCTGGAAATTATCAGAATGGTGATCAATTCACATTTTTAAAGATTAAAAGTAGGGGTGGGAAGAGGTGATTAGCTGAGGCAATGTTTAGTAGGATACAGAACCTTATATCTGCAGTTTGTGGAGTTTATGTTAGTGGAATCTGAAAGGTTTATCAGAATCACAGCTTTCAAGACCAAAAAATACCTTTTGATCAAATATCCTGACTTTACATAAAAATTACCTCTTTATCCCTGCAATACGAATACCTTTTGTTTGATCAAATTGTATGCCGCAGAAATGCATGAAAATATTCAGTGGATCACACCCCCAGAGAACCCAGCCCTGCCAGAAATTTATTTCAATCAAGAACAGCTACCTCTCTATTTTTTTTCTTTTTTTTTTTTTTTTTTTTTNAACCCGTTGGGCCTGTAATATCAGGCATTCTCTTTGCATTGCTGGATTTGCACAGTACAGTCCACTTCATAAGCTAGACCAGCTGCTTTTTCACCTCATTTTTCTGGGTCTATTATATGTTGTCTTAGTTTTTCAACATTCTTTTAAAAACAGACATGTCTGCTGCACATGGAGTTCCAATATTAGTCTTTCCAGTTCAAGTTGCCCTCCCCACTCCCAATCATTGTTTCACTAGCTGTGCACAAAGAGTTGTACTATGCCTTTTTACAATGTGTTACAACAGAATGTTGTTAAGTGCTTGTGTTGATTTCTTTGATCCCTCGTTTTCAGTATCCTTTTTTTCAGGACTTGTGGGTTAGATATGGTAAATACTGTAAGAATGATTTCTAAGTTATCTAAAACTCATCCAAGAGCATGACAGGTACCAAGTATAACTAATTTCCTGAACTTTCTAATCCGTAGGCAACTAAATTCACGAAAGCTCTCCCTGACTGGCTTAGAAGGCCCCTGGGTAATAGACTTTTTTCACCCACGCATGCTCAGAAGGGCTTGTTCGTTGGAGAAGAACATGGCACCTGCCTGTCTCACAACTAATTTAGGTAAGTAGTGAAAGTGTTACCTCAAGTTTAGAGACAGATACATGCATTCGTTGCTCCAATACAGCATTTTCACAGCATTATGTTCTTATTTGCTTATTTTTTCTACAGCACTTTGCCTGAACAGTTGTTGGCCATGTCACATTTTAGCACTTGATCGTCATCCACCTTAAATAAATAGGAAAATGGAGGAGCTATAATAAATCATATTTTTGCAGTATTACTGATTGATATGGTATAGGCCTATATTTATCACTTGTATTACACTAATGCATAGCCTCACCAGGAATCAGGGCCCTCTGTCCTGGATGCCTGCCATATATTTAATAAAAAATGTAATTCCCTGCCCCAGAGAGACTAGTTTCTAAACATAGAGTTGGATAGAACAGGTGGAAAAAAACAAAAGTAGACAAGGCAATAGTGAAACAATCATTTTTCATCTTGCAAAACTGTAAGTGTTATACTACACAGCAATTTAAATCTGTTTTCCCATGTACCAAAGGCAATCTATTTTCTAGTTTCAATAACTATCTCTTTTCCCGTTAGTTAAAAATATTTATATCAATCTTATTTCATTTGATTTAATCATTTTTAAATCACTGTCACTGAAGTATAAAAAGCTGTTGAGCTCCTTTGTTTAAATATGAAACATAGCAATAATCACTCTTTGGTATTATTCTAATTAGCTAGATCTCCTCATGGAGGATAACAAATGCATACTAACTCAGGACAATTAGAAAGATGCTAATAAATGCAACATCATGGTTCCTCACAGAATGCAAAACCAGTGCCGATATGTAACCAAGCAGTTTGCAAAGAAAATTACCACATTTCAGGAGCTAGAACTTAAAGCTCTTATTGGGATGATTTCAGGAGACAAGGACTCATTATGCTTATCAGTCAGTATTCATACAGTTACATTTTGGTCCATTCAGTTGACGCTAGACTGCAGTGAAAATGAAAATTATCAATATTCAAAAAAAAGGCAAAGTTGTTGAATCAGGAAATTTGAAAGTGCTGGGACTAATTCATAGCTAGCAAAAAGCAGCAAAAAATGCTCAGACTTCAATGGAATTGCAATATTTTCTCCTGTCAATGTTTGTAATGTATCTGACACTGAGTGTAAGATGAACTAGTAAAAATCTGGAAATGAGAAAGAAAAACACGCATCAGTTGATGGGAGGGTAGACTGTTTTATTTTGTTCATTTGTTTTTTCCCAAGATCAGTTTGGTTTCAAACAAACCATAATGCTGAGGACATCCTAAGGAGGAGGACACTGGTGACATCCTGCCTTGTAGAAGCTTAGTTGTCCCTTCTGCGCCTACTTTGAGACACTGTACACAAGTCAGCAGGGAGCTCCTGAAAGGTTTGCCCTATCCTCTACAAACCAGTAACAGTCCACTATACGGCCCACAGAATCCAGTAGAAATCGTTCTGCAGGTTTCAATATTCCTTGGATCAGACCACAAGAAATAATCCAACTAAAGCCATTTTTTAAAATATGAGAGTTTAAATTATTCCATTTGTGTCTGATTCCAAAGAAGCCCTATCCCATCAAAATATACCTGCTAAATTCAGCATGAATCCCTCTTTCACTAGTCATATCCAAAGGGCAAGGACAACAATTCTGCTGGATTTCAAAATTAAGCCTTTGGGAACAAACTTTGCTGTCTTTCTCCATGAGAAGTCCCCATAGCTTTCAGTCCATCACCATGTCCAATACCCAAGACAAGCAATTAAGAACACGAAACAGTTTAAAACTAAGGCACAAGTTATAAAGCTGCAGTATACCTTTGAGATCCAGGCAAAATATTTGCTATTGTAACTTTCCCATCTTGCCAAAATATTTGTTATCTCAGAGGCAGAATTTTTCAGATTCACACTCAATGGCATCTATAAGGTAGTCCCACTAGTGTCAAGCTGGCATCACAATAACATGTGCAGTAACACTGTGGGAATCCAGAATAGGACTATAATAAACATGTAGTCCCAGAACATTACAAAACGAAGAAGAGCTCCAGGTCATGTTAAGAAACATGTATTTATATTACAAATATAAGGCCTGATCCCATTGTCTTCCCTCAGGTTAAAAAAAAATCACTGAGATTTTTCCTGTAATACAAAATATTTCCTAATCACAGTCGTATTTTTAATTGCAAAAAGAATTTAATCCTTTTTTTTCATTAGCATCTTATAAATAACAAAGCTCTTGATTTAGCTGTCTTACCAAAATAGTCCCAGTTATTTCAGTAAGAGTGTTTATGGATATACGGGCTCATTAACATAAGGCTTACAGAACTGGGGCCCATTTTAAATGAAATTGATAAGGGAGGAAATTCCTTGATAATGCAAGGGCAAGTCTGAGTCAGAGAGAGGGTGGCTTAGGATGGGAGGTGAGGCAGCCCTGGTTTTGCGTGCAGCATAGCATCTGAGATGTCCAAAGCAATCACAGCTATTTTTTGTTTAAAAGCAACAGGAAAAACCCTGCTTTCACAAATGGCACATGCGAATTTAAGGAAGTGACTTACCTGTTTGTTTGCATCACTGGCTAAAGAGCAGTTTTCCCTGCAGGCTATAAAACTATACATTTGCATCATGCCTAGCATCTTATGACTTTCCACCCACTGACCAACCAGCACGGAAGAAGGTGTCCTTGAGTGTCAGAGCAAGGTGGTCTTCCTCATCTTGTGTCTCATCTGTGCGGAAGGGAAGAGATATGTGCAGAAATTAAAGGCACCATGGAAATTTCCAAAGAAAGAGAAAGAGTTCTAGAGTGGCCTCTGCTGTACTTCCTCTCCTTCATTTTGTACCAGCACCGATCAATGGACTCATTGCCTGCTGTAATTCCCTGCAGTCATTACTTTACAGGTGAGTAATTTACGGCTTTGTAAAGGGCTCTGGGATGTTTGATTATGTCAAAGGTGTTATTGAAGTTCAGATTGTAGTTGTATCCTAAATAGGACGAGATTACCACTGGGATTTATATCATTACTTTCGCTAATTATTTACAACATGGTGCCAATCACACTGTAGGCGTACTTGCAGCAAAAGAAGAGATGGTTCTGAGTAGGTGAACACAAACCCTATCAGGTGATAAGCTATCCAAATCAGTGCATGGCATTGACCTCCACTGGCAGAAGCAATGATAGGCAGGACAAGGAAATTCAGGACCAAAGACATTAGATGGAGCTCTCAACTGGAAGGGTTAATTTTCAGCGTGCAAAGTTCTCAGTCCTCATCTGACCCAAGTTCCGTATCTCATGAGAGCGTGGGGTAAGGAATGGGACAGACTATTCCAGAGCCACAGCATCAAAGGGTGACTGGGGAATAACTTCAGAACTGCTGTGTAAATGTCTGCCTATGGGGACAAGTACAGTAATTGTGGACGGAAATCTCCTGTTTAAGGCAAAGGGCAGAAATCTCAGTGCCTCCCAGCTAAAGTGGCAAGAAAAAGGGAAATGAGACATGATTATTCCCCACAGGACTCAAGTTCTTATCCCTGCAGAGTCTTCAGTCAGAGCAGGAAAGCTTATACCACATGGTAATAGTTTTCCAATGTGTCTGTAAGCGGGCTGGGTCCCTGGGGATTACAAATCCGACAGCATCCTTAGATCCAGCCCCAGTGACAGAGACAGGGGAAGCAGTAAAATTTTGTTTTTAGTGGCAGATACTACGATGTAAGAACTCCGTTCCCTCAGAGGGCTCACATTAGCATTTTCTCTCATTCGTGAGAGTAAATCATGCCATTTAGTCACATAGCAAGACACAAACATGCCCTTTCTGAGCTCTCACTCTCCCACCTTCACCCTTCTGATCTGACGAGAGCATCCCAACTTTGTTAAGTGAGCCACAGACTCCAATTCACTGTTTTCAGTGGACCTTCGTGTCTTCTACTAGGTCCACACAATTCCACTTTTAGAAAGCCTTTATTTCTATTTTGATGGAGGGACATATTACAAATAAGTACTCAGAGGGACCCTCAGCAATAGTGCCATCACTGGGGACAGACTCACAAAGTGACTTAAGCATTACCACACCGTCACTGCATTATTTAATAGTCAGGCACTGTGCTCCTATACTCACCAGAGCTTAAGAAATGTCTTAGTCTTCCCTTTCATTATTTAGCAAATAATCACTTGATATTCGGTGGCTCATGATTCACAGAAAACAAATCCCTCCAGTGTGTGTGTGTGGGAGGGGAGGAATTCCACTGTGTTTATTCTGCACATTGCCTAGCCTCTGCTTTCAATTGTGAGAGCATGTTTCTAGGGATTAGTTACTGGATTTGGAAGAATTATGATTTCAACTTTCTGAGTGAAGAAAAGGAAAATCTTCTAGACTACTAAAAATTAGACGGTAATATTGAATGCATAAGGCAGGACTTCTATGCCAAAATTTAACTGCAGAGGGTATAGGAGATTACATTATAGTCTCTGTAAAGAATTGGGTGGGAAGAACTGGAACAGAACACATTGGACTTTTGATAATATTTTCCAGTGATAAATCTCCCGTAGTTTCTTAACAATCCGTGTCCTCCTGGATTGGGCAAGATACTTAATTTCTGTCCTATAGTTAGGGAACTATACTTGGGGACACTGTGGAGTTCCAGGCTGGAATGTGAAATGCCTAGGCAATGTCCTTGGATGGTCAAGAACCCACAAGTAAAGAATGAAAAAACAAACTTGACATGTATGACGAATGTGTTTTTAAGACATGGTGCAGGTCACCATCAATGAAATGCAGAAGCAGAGAAAAACTTCCTGTTGTTTTTTTCAGGAAAGACAAAACATTGACCACTTATGGTTGTCTTGGCTGTCAGATCAGATTACTGACTATTATTTGACTAATAAATATCAGCTTTTTTAGGAAAGAGCATGTCCATTGCTAGAAATTGCAACAGGATGCACTAATGACCCAGAAGACTGATGCTCCTTCCAGAGTTTAGGCAAGGGAAAATCATAGGTAAAATAAGACATGAACAAGGGAAACAGAGATCAAGGAGCCATCAGGACACAGAAAAAGGCAAAAGAACAGAAACATATTTTCCAGGGCAACAAATCCATGCCTATTAGAGAGGTTCTGAATGATGCCTGTGTCCACTTTCCAGAGAGCACTACGAAAAGGGCTGTGACTCCCATCCTATGAGGACAGGCTGAGAGAATTGGGGTTGTTCAGCCTGGAGAAAAGAAGACTCCGGGCAGACCTTATAGCAGCCTTCTAGTACCTAAAGGGGGACTACAGGAAAGCTGGGGAGGGACTTTTTATCAGGGAGTGGAGGGATAGGACAAGCGGAAATGGTTTTAAACTGAAAGAGGGTAGATTTAGATTAGATATTAGGAAGAAATTCTGTATTGTGAGGGTGGTGACACACTGGACCAGGTTGCCCAGGGAAGTTGTGGATGTCCTGTCCCTGGAGGTGTTCAAGGCCAGGCTGGATGGGGCTTTGAACAACTTGGTCTAGTGGAAGGTGTCCCTGCCCATGGCAGGGGGGTTGGAACTAGATGAGCTTTAAGGTCCCTTCCAACTCTAACCATTCTATGATTCTACGATTCTATGATAAGAAAGGTAGAGCTTGGGGAAAAGAAAACAACTTTGATAAATTAGTGAACATTAGTTCAATAAAAAGTTATTTCAAAAATTGTACTTTATTATTAAACCTTACAAAATCCATATGTCTATTTTCTTCCAAGACCATTTTTCCCTAAATTGATCAATTTCTTTTCAGAATGAAGGATCTCAAAATGGTTATGCTTAAACCACTTCAATATTCAGGGATCCAAAAGTCATCCCAGAGGACTCAGGAACTAGAACTGATAAAATACATAGCAGAATGAAGCATCCCAAGAGGGCTGGCTACAGAGAAAACTGGGAAGGAAAATCCAGGGAAGTCAGAAGCGCACAGGGAGATAAACACAGCTGCCTGTTGAACTATCACAACCAAAGTTGCGTAGCTCGTGTAGAGATGGAAGTATTGTGGGTTAAAAGATCAAAAAGAAATCAAAACTGAGCAACTTCAAATTTAAACTTTTATTAGAAAGATGTGTTCTTCCTCCTCTCCCATGGCCATGATGGTTGCTGTATTTACTGAAATGGAAATACTTTTTGTTATTAAAGTGATTTCTCACGGGAATGCTTAATTTTAAAAAAATCTGAAACGAAAATTATATGAAAACATATAATCCAAAAATCAGTAACTAAATTCTAGACTTGGCCAAAGGTACTGGATTACATTGCTATTTCCCAAGCGCTGGTGGCAGTAATTTATGCTTGTTTGTTTGATTGAACAGAAATAACAGCAAATCACCACTATGTACGAGAGAATAAAATACCAGGAGATTCATCGCTTCCTTCATTAGCCAGACACGGGCTATGTCTACACAGCATTTTCCTGGCAGAAGCCCTCTCATTCTACCCTCCCCCTGAGCCAGCTCCAGTTTGGAAGCCAGAAGGCATATTTATCACCCAGTCGAGCCTGAGATAATGTACCCTGCCTCCCTGCAGGCCTTATCAGCTTGAGCACAGCCCACCTCAAACCTAGTTGCACCGCTGCATCCAGCTACCTCCGAGCACAAGCAGAGACCATCCATGTACTCCTGCAAAATTCTCACAGATGCATTTACTGAGACCATTGCGCAGAAAGATAACAAAGTGAAGGTAACTAACAGCAGCATTGCTGAAGGAAAAAGTTTGGCCAGCTGGCATAGCACTAAGATCTATAAATGTTTTCTAGCTGGCCATTCAGTGCTTGTACAGATCTGACAGAGTGGCAGGGAGGAATGATAGGGGACCTGAAAAAACAAGGCTGCAATTTTGATACCATTGCCTATAAGATAGTTGGGGGTTGGACCAGATGGCCTTTAAAGGTCTCTTCCAACCCAAACTGTTCTATGACTCTATGATTCTAAGATAGTGCCACAACTGGAAACAACACATCACTCTCAAATGCTGAAAATAACAGGCTGAAAGGATCTGTAGCTCCAGTGATTCATCTCAGCATCATTTGCTGCTCTGCTTAAACCAGGTGGACAGTACAGAGAGGTTCTAACAGGGCAAACATCATAAAAATACTGACGTATTCCAGCCAGTCTCATAGAGATGTGCTTATAAAGGATAAATGTTTTGTAGTTAAAAAAATGTTTCTATGCCAGTTTTGGAAGGCTCAGTAACAGCTAGGGAAGAGGTGGAGGCGACTGTGAATCACTGTTAAGATTCAGAGTCACAGAACCTCGTATGATTAGAGAAAAATTACTGATGGGTGTGCATTTGCACCCAGACCCCGTAAACTCCTCTCTTGAGGATGTAGAAAGCCTGCTTTATGATAGGTGACTTTAACTTAAGGGATATTTTCTAAACAACTTGTTCAGTTTGTTACTAAAAACAAAAGGTGGGAGTTATACACCATAACACAGGCATCTAAAACTCAGTAGCATTAAGTCTAACCTAGGTACCTTAGGGGACAAATAAACAGTTCCAGTGGGCAGTTTTTCCCATCCTAAAATAGATGACAAAGATAAATCACCCCATAGAAGTGCTTATTTCGCTCTGTGAAAAAAAAAAAAATCAGGGTGGTTAGCTGAAATCTAGGTATATAATTCTAAAAAATCTAAAAGAATGAGAGATGAACCCCACTCATGGTTCCTTAAAATGATTCCACAGGTCAAGAAAGTTTCTTTCTTACAAGTCTAGTGTTTTAAAATGAGATCTGAAGTAACAAGAAATTATACGTAACATGGGTAAATGGGAAATAAATGTATGGTGTACAATTTAAAATATAGGCGACTCGTGAGAAAATTAGTTGAATGAATTTAATATTAGGCATAGCTATGGCTTCAGAAAATGAGAATCAATGTTCATATGTATTAGGAGGAAGGGTCATCTTAGGCCAGCTTTAAGTCTTGGTTCAGGAGATATAGATGGACTAATTCTAAACAGTGATATAGGAAAGTGAAATATTGGCTATAAATATATCTTGATAGCTGAAACAAAGGAGTGTGATATACCTTTTCCCTCCAAACACCATGTCTATTGAAAGAATAGCATGAGATAACATCAGCTGAAAACAAAAACTTTTAGATTAACTCATACTTACAACTTAGATCCAAACATTTTTTTGAAAGGGCTGAAGAATTTTTTAGTCACTCTTTTAATTTTAATTTTTAACAGATCTTAGAAAGTTGGGATATTAAATGGCTTGGAAAACTGCCAAAGTAATTCCGATGTTTAATAAGGGTAAAAGAGATAACCTAGGAACCATAGAAAAATTACTTTGACCTGTTTTCCAGAATAAATAATGGAACAGTTAAATCAGGATTCTATCAACAAACAGTGGCTAAACATATAATTAATGCCAGTCAACACAGTTTTGTAGAAAGTAAATCTTGGCAAACAAATCTATTGTTTTTTTATGACAGGATTACAGGTCCTATTGATAAAGGTGACCGTGTTGGCACAGCATTCTTCATATTTAACAAGACATTTGACTTAGTGCCACAAAACACTTTGATTTAAAAACAAATTTGAATTGTGAAGAATTAACAGAGTGTACATCAGATACAATAAAAAATTTCTCACAGAATTCAGAAAGTGGTAGTTAAGAAATCGGTGAGCACAGCTGCTTCTACAAGGTTACCCCAAATAGTCCTTGCTCCATATTTGTAAGGAGCAATGAACTAGAAAGAGCATATGCACAAAGCATAGCAGGGCAGTAAATAACAAAGATGAGGGTCTGCTATGGGAATATCTGAAATATCTGCTAAAACAGTTACATTCCAACAAAATATGTTTAAGGACACCTAAATGTAGAACAAAACATCTGGGGACCAGGAATGCAAATTATAGGTACAGAAAGAGAGACTCTTTCCAAGAAAGCAATAACTCAGGAAAGAACTTGAGAGTCATTGTAGATAATCACCTTAAAGTAAGCTCTCAAAGTAGTGCTTTGGCTAAATGGCTAATATTATCCTTGACTATATAAAAGGTGATTATCAAATAGAAGTAGGGAAGTGTTACTGCTGCTCTACTTTGCTTCGATAAAACTGCCACTACAATAAGACACCTAGATCTGGAGTCAGATCTTCCAGAAGAAAATGAAAATCACAGAGAAAGTTAAAAAAAAATCAGTACTGAGACTGGAAAACAAATCTAAATATTTTAGGCTTAAAAAGCTCAACTTAATTTGTCAGAAAGCTTGAAAGCTGACTTGACCCGTGCACGTGGGGAATACTGGTGGATGAAAAGCTGGACATGAGCCAACAACGTGCACTTGCAGTCCAGAAGGTCAACTGTATCCTGGGCTGCATACAAAGAAGTGCAGCCAGCATGCCTTGGAGGTGATTCTGCCCCTCTGCTTTGGTGAGACCCCACATGGAGTCCTGCCTCCAGCTCTGGACCCCTCAGCACAGGAAAGACATGGACTTGTTCAAGCAGGCCCAGAGGAGGGCCACAAAGATGATCAGAGGGATAGAACACCTCTCCTATGAAGACAGGCTGAGAGAGTTGGAGATGTTCAGCCTGGAGAACAGGAGGCTCCAGGTAGACCTGATTGTGGCCATTCAGTACTTAAAGGGGGCCTACAGGAAAGATGGGGACAAACTTTTTAGCAGGGCTTCTAGCAATAGGACAGGGGGTAATCATTTTAAAGAGAAAGAGGGTAAATTTAGACTAGATATAAGGATGAAATTTTTTACAATGAGGGTGGTGAAACACAGGAACAGATTGCCCAGAGAGGTGGCAGATGCCCCATCCCTGGAAACATTCAAGGTCATGCTAGATGGGGTTCTGAGCAGCCGGATCTTGTTGAAGATGTCCCTGCCTCATTGCAGGGGGTTGGATTAGATGACCATTAAAAGTCCCTTCCAACTCAAACTATTCTATGACTCTATATAGATCCTTGCACATAAAAAAAACATCCAGTAGGATGTTTTTCAAACCTGCTGACAAAGGTATAATTAGACATGATGACTGGAAGCTGAAGTTAGAAAATTTAACCTTGGAATAAGACACAACACGGAAAATGAAATTTTATGAGGTTTGAGTTGTTAAGGTGGGTTTAGATAGCTTTCTGAAACAAACAGTATAATTCAGCTTTTTAGAGAGATTACATCTCCAGTGTGAGGAAGGGTTTAGATTAGACAGTCACAGGCCACCCTCCTGGTCTTGAAATGTGTCAAAACACCAATATCATCTTTTCTGCCCTCAATATTTATGTGCCACAGGATAATCAGAATTACCTACATTACTCAGTATAATCATTATATGGGTAGATAAGAACATAGACAATGACTGTACTCAAATATCATATCTCAGGGTTTCAGCCAGCTGTCTGGTGGGATCCAGAAATATTTATTTAAGTAGTGCTACACTGGTTAGATGAAATCTGTTTGCACTGGGTGGAAGGGGAAGTTTGAATTTGTGTCTGTGTGTTTAACAGCAAAACCCTTACCTTTCTTTGTACAGCTCGACAGACTACAAGTCACCCATTTTCTTTACCCTTCTACTTATCTCCTAGGGCATTCAACTCTTCCTGGAAGTCATAGTGATTTTCAATCATTAGGTAAATATCTATGTGTTCAAGTTTTCTTTATTTTTAACAAGTATAACTGTGCCAAAGTGTCCTTCTCTCACTTCCAGCATAACCATTTGCCTTTCTTACCCAAGAACAGTGAACATATAGATGTTGTGTTGCAAAACCTATAGAGTAGTCCATCCTGAAGTAGAAATAAAAATATAGTAAGCTTGTTTTTCCGAAATTCTGCAAATGAAAATTTACTGGTCTCAGAACAGGGATTTTATCTTTGTATCCATCACAACCATAGAGGACATCCAGGCTGAACTGGACTCCAGCAGGCATCTTTGCTGTTTGCAGACTGTGCCTACAGAGATACCTGTGCAAAACCACTGATTTCCATGTGCTAGCACAGGTGCCTTGTGGTTGGAATACCATTTACATTAGCAGAAAAGAGATGCCACCCATCATCTCTCAGTTGGCTCTGCAAGACTAATAGGCAATACAACTTTTTTTTAAATACTCTAGTAATCAGACATGACTCTAAATACACACAGCAGGCAGAAACATTGGGTAGGAAGGTGCCTTTTTCAGCCATTCTTCAGAGAAACACCATCTGTTACAACATATGCAAGTGTAGTTACACATCCGGTTATAGGAGGTGAGAAGGGTAATTTTCTACCTGAGAAGCATGATTTCTGTCTGATCGTCTCCTTTCACCAAGCCTCAGCCATTAGCACCAGAGGCAATCTACTGAAAAAGGAAGAAATGTCACCATTTTTCTGTCTCCCCCTAATGGACAAGGAGACTCAAATCCCTTGCTCTGTACTGGAATAATGGTGCAGGTTGTTTTCTATATGTAGACCAGAAAGGATCATTTCAAAATTCCCTAGTAACTGGAAGATCTTCAGAGTAGGAGAAATTCAAAATGAGACTAGAACCAGCAAAAAGAAAATTAATATATAGAATTTACACATAAAAATTTAATGAGCCTGAGTTTCCAGTTTCCTTTATTTGGATATTTTGGCAGATACATTATTAACGCTAACCTTATTTTCCTAGCTGAAAAATTAACATAAACAGAAACACAAAAATTATGATGTGCCAAAAGGAAAAAAAAAAAAAAGAAGAGTTATGGCTTGGTGACCCTTTCTTTGTATGGAAACACTAGATTCTAATTTAATTCAAAAAAACTAGTTTTCTGC
Organism: Himantopus leucocephalus; assembly: GCA_003993805.1. Lineage (NCBI taxonomy): Eukaryota > Metazoa > Chordata > Aves > Charadriiformes > Recurvirostridae > Himantopus > Himantopus leucocephalus. The sequence goes on from RSEF01000003.1 coordinate 112,205,102, forward strand.
AGCCTGACAAATCTCCTCCAAAAATTATTTCCTCACTGATTACAGAAGCAGACAATTGATGCCCAAACAATCAAAGAAGGTTGTATTGTCAGCATGTTAATCATAGTGTTTCTTAGCAACCATATTTTATTTACAAGTAACAATACTTCTTCAGAAGCCTGTCACATTTAATGACAAGTAGCTGTGGGGGAAGGGCTGGAAAATGTATGTGCAGCTCATAGCTTTGATGATAAGCAGTTTGTGAAGAGGACAGAGCAATGCTTTTGCTAATAACCAGGCGTTGATGTTAGTAGATAGAGAAACCCCTGAGAAATGAAGCAGTGGGGCAAGGGCTTGCACAAAACATATCCCTGCTAGTCTTCCTTGCCCACACAGGTTAGTGCTTTTGGTCACGTGAGTCCATAGATACTTCTCTCTTAGTCTCCTTGGGGCGGTGAATTTTTCAAAAATTCACGAGCTAGCCAAGGAGTTTTGTCATGACAAGCTGATTGTTTCTTTGCCCATGGAGCTCCCAAAGGACCAGACTCTGCTCCCAGTACTTTCTTCTCAGCAGCAGCCAGGCTGACAGCTCTACATCTTCCATGCTGTCACATCACTGCCAGTGGCAACCATCAGTGCTCACATCTATCACCCCGTTAAGTCAAAAAGATAATGTCTGAAAAAGTCTATTAGACTCTCAATCAGCTTCCTTCTATAATTGTTAAACAGTGCCTACTTGTCATCCTCATGCTAAGTACCAATACTTTGGGGTGCTTTTAGAGATAGTTTCTAGACAGAAGATACAATGGTCAGAGAGAGACAAAGAAATATAAAACATTTTGTTGCTCACTGTGAAAACAGTTTGCAGCAAAATTGCACACCGGATGGGCCAGTAGAGGTACCAAAGGGCTCCCTTTAGCTTTCTTTGTGATCATCCACAGTGATAGGAAGGTGGTCTGCTCCTGGACTGCATTATCCAGTAAAAGGCACCTGTCCTGCATTACTTTCAACATTTCCTCCTTGCGATCCAGCAAGAGTCAATTCAAATAATATGCTTCTATAAAGATCTCATCCTAATCCTTTGGAGTTAGGGTTAACCTTAAATCCTTAAGCACGAGCTTTTTTTTCCCTTCCAGAAATGTTGGTAGTCTGAGCTTGCATTCTAGACATCCTTGTTATCTATTAGATTGCCCAACCCTTTTAAAATTCTGCTGTGTTCCAGGAGTTCTACACTCAAATATTGGGTTTCTTGGTCCTTTCCTTCTTTTATCCATTTTGAAATAATCACCTTTACATTTCAACAAATATCTTCTTTTTCCCAAGATATGAAGAACAACAAGCAGATTGAAGAATCACATGATAGTCTGTACCACTAATACATCTGTGAACTACCTGTCTGAGATACTTTAGTTTGAAGATCTTATGTATGATACACATGGCAGAAGGACAGCCTGGACAGCACCACAGCAAGAGCCTTATAGACAGAGTTGAACACTGGAGCTAAAGTGGAGTCCTAATAGCTCTTCTGATCACAAAAAACTTTGCAGGGTTTTTTGTTTGTTTTTTTTTTCAGAGACATACCACATTTAATAAAAATAATTTTGGAAGAAAGGAAGAGCAGGTTAAATTTTGGATGCTATTTTGTTGTCTGAACTTGCCATTTTTTTCAGATATTCTGTTCTTTCATGATAGAAGAAAAATAGAAGTAGGAATAAAATTTAGGGATGGGTCCAAATCAAAACAATAGTTCATAACTCTGGGAACTCTGTCTCATCCTTAAAAGAATTTCCGAAATGACAGACTGCTAGCTCAAACCCGCATAAAATCTTTGTGGTTTAGGCCTGCCTTAATAAACACACTACACATACTTTTAAGCTTTCAGCAAGAGCTGGAAAAGGAAAGACATTCCATGTAAAGCATAACCACTTGTAAAACTCTCTGTGACCCCTTACCCTGCTTGAATTAATAAGCACTAATTACCAAAAAAAAGTGTGGTAGCTAAAACAGTTCTGAGAAATCATTCTTGCAAACCAACATATGGGAATCATCCCTTTGGAAAGGGAGTTATGTCTGTTATTTGGAATTATGACTGTTACTCAGAATTGTGTCAGATAATGCCTCTCGTTACCCAGAAAGTTGTGACATCAGCACTGAGGGAAAGGGCAGACAATGGCAGAAGATTTCTGAGGAATCTAAGAGACCTTCCTTAGCCTCAGACCCATCATGGAGCCTCTCATCTCTTCACTCATTTGCCAGTCAATGCTGGGACGTATTTCTGGCTCCACACAGTGAAACAGACATCTATGTTCACTGTGCTCCACCATCCACTGTGGAAGAAATGCTAAATCATAGCTGCAGATGCCACCCATTTTTAAAGAATGCAGCTAGGTAGCAGTCTCAGCAATCTTCTACACACAAAGAACTCAGCTGTATCTGGCCCTCACATGCACCATCAACGACAAATAACACGGCCATTTCACCCTCTCTATCACAGATCTAAATAGGGACTAATTTGGAACACAGTTTATTATCCAGCTGCCAACGACTCACCTTTGGCAGATCCTTCTGGCCACCAGTGCTCCCGCACTGGACCTGCAGTATTTATTCCAGAGCAACAGCAACACCTGGCAGGGGTTAGTGTTTTCTCTCTAATAGTTTATTTGGCTGTGTTAATGGTATTGCTATGGTGAAATAACCAAATGAAAAAAAAAAAAAAAAAAAAAAGACATCTAGTATNGTGAGTGCTATTGCCAATGAAATTCTAAAAAAAAAGCATATTGAACAAACCTGACTGTAGAATGTTTTAATAAAATTGAAAACATCAGGAAGCTTTGAAGTCTTCTAAGCATACAGTAAAATCAGTTATTTACTATTGCAGCATCAAAAGAAAGATCCACCAATACACTGTACAGACATCAGGAGGAAAGACTGTCATGGTCTTTGTTTGCAGTTTGCTTGTTTTTCTTAAAATCTGTCCTAAAGGAAGATTCATGACTTTTTATGATATAGCACAGCCCTCATGTTTATTCCTAATATTTTTGCTTTGAAGATCACTTGGGAACAGGAGTTCTTACACTGACTGAAGTCACAGATGAGGTTAATATCTTCCTGTTTTTACAAAAACAGTAGAGATAACATGACCACAAATGACAAGAAGTCTAACAAATATTTTTCTGGCATTTCGTTATACATTGACTTTTTAAAATACCAGCTCTGCTTTGAACATAAGCAACCTCTTTAATAAAAATAATTTATCCCGTTAAAGACCATTAAATGTTTCTGGAGAAGAATCTAATCTGCAGAAGTCCCAAGTGTTTGAAGTTCACAGTAATTTCAGTAGAAGTCACAGTCGTTGAACCTTTGGGAGAGTCAGAACATTTGTATAGGTGTCTGAATAAATGATTTACTTCATTAACCATTGACCAACAACAAATATAGTATCATAGAATAATCCAGGTTGGAAAAGACCCTTAAGATCATCAAGTTCAACTTTAAACCTAACACTGCCAAGTCTACCACTAAACCATGTCCCACAGCACCACATCTGCATGTCTTTTAAATAACTCCAGGAGTGATGACTCAACCACTTCCCTTGGCAACCTCTTCCAATGCTTGATAACTGTGAAGACATTTTTCTAATAATCAATGTAAACCTCCCCTGGCACAACTTGAGGCCGTTTCCTCTTGCCCTATCACTTCTTAATCGGGAGAAGAGACTGACACCCATCTCTCTGCAACCTCCTCTCAGGTAGTTGTAGAGAGCGATAAGGTCTC
>RSEF01000003.1:112208954-112236475 GCA_003993805.1 Himantopus leucocephalus
TGGCCTCAGCGCATTGATCCAGCCTGTCCAGATCCCTCTGTAGGGTCTTTCTGCCCTGAAATAGATCAACACTCCCACCCAACCTCGTGTCATTATATATATTAAATATATATTATTAATTATTTTTATCACTTAGAAAGATTACTTACCACTACTATAGAGGAGTCACTGCAACTGTCCTTATTCTGTCTGGATCTGACAGAGACCTGCAGGGCAGAGGGGACAGTATAGATAAGAATGCAGGGAGATGGCTCCCCATTATAGCTTCCTTCACTGTACCAGGCCTAGATAGACCACAAAACTGCACAAAGACGGAAGGGTTAGAATCAACTGGAAGGGATTATGTAATTCATTATTTTTACTATAACAAGAAACTACTGTAGCTCTCATATTCCCAAACTGTCTTATTCCTGTATACTTAACCTGTTCTTTAATACCTCTAAAAATGAGCATTGTGCAACGTTCTTAAGAAACCACAATGCCTACCAATTCCTACCATTAGAAAAACATTTTTGAAATCTAAATTAAACATCTCTTTCTGCAGCTTGAGCCGTTATTTCTTGCCTAATCCTTCATGGCCACAGGAAACATTTTCTTTGCAGCTGTTTTACATATTCAGACACTGTTATAACATCTCCTCTAAATCTTATGTCTTCTAAGGTGACCAAACACCCCATCCTTTGTAGGTCCCCAGACTTTCCTGATAGCTTTCCTCTGTACTCCCTCTAACTGGTTCACCTCTCAAAACTCATAACAATGTTGTGAAGAATTACATTACAAATTTTATGGACTATGCTGCTATTTGTAAATCCCAGTGCAATGTCTGACCTCTGTGCAACAGCATAATACTCTTAACCTACATTCAATTTGTGACCCATTGTAACCTCCAAATACTTCTTTGCAAGACTGTTACCTATCTTATCTCAGCTTTTCTCATTGTATTTTCTCAACTGTTTATCCCTGCCTAAGTGCAGAACCATGCATTTGTTCTAATTAAATTCTATGTTGTTTTCAAGACTTTTTCTCTTAATTGTAGTGATCATTTTGAATTAATTCTTATCTTTCAATCTGTTTGCTGCCTCTTTCAGATTCATTTCATTTGCAGACTTAATAAGCATATTCTAACAACCTGGTGTTGGATTATAATGAAAACATTGAATATACTAAACCCAGGACAGATCCTTGTGGAGCCCTCCTCAATTCATTTTAGCAGTTCGGCAGTAAAACACCAGCAACTGCTCTGTAAGTAGAATCCCCAGACACTTTTGTCCCCGCTTTACAATAATCCCGACTTGCTTGTGTAATGTGAGACAATATAAGAAGTCTGAACAAAGCCTAGCTATATGATGTCTATACCCTTAAGGCGTGCTACTTCATGTAAAAAAGATTTTGGATTGATCTGATATGATTTAATCCTGACAAATGAGTTAACACTCACTGCATTTGCTGCCTACTCATTTACTACTTACTCATCTGGTGTTCTTTTAGGTCCCCTACAAAAAGACTGTTGGATATTTTGATCCAGTATGTTCCCACAAAAGGAATTGGCCCATCATTCCACAACCTTCCATTTTGCCTTTTTTTTAAGATAAGTCCCATGTTTGCCCTTTTCCAGTCTTCCAGATCTTGATCCACCTCCACACATTCTCAAATGTGCAGAGAGACTGCTGAGATTGCTTCAGCCAAGGCTTTCACAAACCTAAGAAGGATTTCATCAGGGCTGGAGAATCAAAAACATGTAAGTGTACTCAAACCAGGTCTTTCTTTTTAATTACCCTTTGTCATTGACATTAATTGTGATAGCTGTTTGAACACCATTGACTATGTAACATGCGGCACAGCAGAGTTGTGATACGGTCCCTGCGGCCCTCTCTTGAGAGAGGCAATAGACAGTCAAACCAAGCTCCCCACAAAGCTTCTAAAATCAGCACACAGATCTAGAAACCCTGCCTCAGCTCTTTCAATTTCCAAGGTACTCAGATAGACCCACCAGACTCCAATAATAATAACCAGCTCACAGAAGATGTTTCCAGAAGTTGGAATCGTATTTTCCCTGCACTCTTCCTCTTGCTCAGAATATGAAATAACAAATATGCTTAGCTAGCCTTTTAGCTTATGTGGAAAAACTAAGTAGTGCTGAAGGTTTGTAACTCAAACTTTGCTAAAAATGTTGCTCAGTTTCCATGTAGCAATATTTTTTCCATCTTTGAAAATATCAAAAAATTACATACAAAACAATCAGTTTAAAAGCTAAAATACACTTAAAAAGTTGAACACTCAACAGTTAGGAACTATTAGATTCGTGGTTTTCCATGAAATTTTCATTTATGCATAGGAGTGAATATTTTTAGTACAGAATCGTTTTTTGGAAGAGCTCAGCCTTATTCATTGTGGAAGAGACAAACAATACCTCCAAAAGCCACGCTAAATCTGGTAGTACTTAACTACTTACATCTAAATATTGTGTAACATATTTTTGAAAATGCAGTGACTATATTCTGATCCCACCTACAGAAAGGAATTGCACGCTCTTTACATTCAAATTTGATAAGTACTCTCCACTGACACATGGGCAAAATTCCTATTAGCTTTAATAAGGGCAAACCACAAATATTTTAAAAGGCAAGGTATGGCAGCAGGTGGGAAGGCAGAAAAGTGTTCTTCAACTACATCCAGCTTCAGACTTTCATAATATTATGAAAAAGACAGAAAATGCAGTGGGTTTATATCCTACTGATTAAACCAAGGGACTCACTACCACCACTTTCTAGCCCAGTCTAATAAGCCAACACATAATTCTATCACTATGAATAATGTCCTGAGGAAAGCAGCCAAAGAAACTGCAGATTCTGTGAAGAATGGCCTGAGACACATCTGAAAAGAAAGTATAAATCCAACTGGACATAGAAGTCAGGGCTTACTGGACATGGATTTATTATCAAATAATTATATTGAAAGAGTTCAAAACAAAGTACGTCAATTATTTCGCTCAGGTGCCTACATTCAGGAAAAAAATGAAAAAAAACGTAACTTCATAACTTCTCCAGTTGCCTAAAGTATTTAGAAAAAACATTTCTTTGTAACTTTAAGTTCTGTGGCTGGGCAGGTATTTTGCATGACCAAAGCAGGAGTTTAAAGTGACCTGCCAATTAACGTGTTTGTCCAAGAAATGAGAGAGTTGAGATCAGTCCCTTCTCCGCTCCTACCGTAAGCTCTAATCAGAGGTGACAGGGTGTCCTGAGCGGGTGCATACTCTTGCCCTGCTGCTGCAGATGGACTTCTCTGTAGCTGAGGTGCCAAAACAGGTGCTGTCAGAGGGAGAGCAGGCGATGAGCCTGACTGCAATCCAGCAGTGAGAAAACCTGGCTAAAAAAGGGCAGATCAGGTATTCAGGTGCCTTCTTCCTGACTTACAGATGTATTTTTGTAAGTGCAGTTTACTCATTCCAGACATTCACTTTCCTTTGCTGGATTTCATTAACTGACTTAGGCATTCCAGTGCTTCCCTTGCTGGATATTCCTATCTTATTTTCCTAGCATTTTCCCATTTAATCCATATGATGCAATGTCTGCCTTAGAGGGGAAGAAAAATAAAGAAAAATATGAAAATATGAAAGAAACCACAGGGTGAGGGCACAGGTTCAAGCACTGTCCTGTGACCATCCAGAGATGTCAAGTGTCGGTCCTGTCCCTGATATGACCTTTGACAACTCACTGTCCCTTTGACAATACCAGGGTGGCCTCTATCCTGGTCCCTAGTGTAGCCTAAGGGGACACTGCCACTTTGAGTGTCACCAGGTGTAAATCCCTTCTTTATCTCAGCCCTAAACATTTGGCCAGATTTCTATGAAGCAGTGCGTAACACCGTGTATACGTACCTGCAGAAAATTCAGAATTTTCTGTGACAGTGTAACAAAATCACAAGAAATGTACCATAAAAACCCATTGTGCTTTGCTTAATAAGAAACATGCAGTGAATTCTTCTGGCAAAAGAAGTGGCGGGGTGGGGGTGGGGGAACTTTCTGCATATGCTTTCTTGGTGTCTCTCATTTTTTGGGCAAAATACAATCAAACACATTTTATAACAGGAAGAAATCTCTTCCTCCTTTTCTGTTATGCAAGTTCATGATGGGGAGGTCTCTTTACACTCTACAATTGAAATTACATGAAAAGGTCATTCCATATATAATAATGCGTCAGAAAGACATGGTAGTGGCTGGCAAAAATTTGAAAATCGCATATGCAGAAAACTTTTATGTAATACGCACAGGTATTCATTTTGGCAGCGGACACCTTGCATCTTCCACGTCTGATCCTCATCCTTTCAGCAGAATCAGTAGCGGAGGAATGACATTTGTAAAATTCCAAAGCAGAGTAAGTATCTATTCAATACCATCAAAGAAAGTGATAAAGAATTGGGAACTTCAGGACATTTTAAAAAAAATGGTTTTACTTGCTTTTTCTTATCTGTTTTTTTTTTTTCTAATTAAGATTTTATTGAGTTTTCCATAATGGAAGACTATAACCAACCAGCAGAAGTATTAGCATATGAATTTTACTTTCATAATTTACTTGAGCCAATTAATGTCTTTTTCTAATGGGCCAAGTAGCTGTAACTTCAGGTGCAGTCAATCACATCTTTGGGAACATTAAACAGAGGAAACAAGAAATGAGAAGCACCAGAATAAAATAGATAAAAATCCTAAACAAAGGGTGAAAAGAAAGCCAAGTCCCGTTTACCAGCAAAATTTGATGTGCTATATACATGACAATTTGAAACGTTAGAAGAATTCATGAGTCAGCCATTCGGGGAATGATATCACAAATCTAATGAGTTTATTCTCACATGAGACCCCACGAGAAAGATATTGGTCTGTGAAAGCAATTCCAGAAAGCCAAACATACTTTAAAACACTTCCAGCCAACCCATCAGCTCTTCCCAAGAGGAATTAGGAGTGGCTCTTCCAGGGATAAAGGCTGATTGGCATGCTGGTCAGGTAGCTGGTGCCTCCCCATCATCTAACCCTGTGGAGAACACCCGCAGCCTGTGGTCGCTTCGCCATTGCAATAGCTTCCCTGCAACACCTACAAAAATTACGCAGAGGTGCAACCCAACACTGCAAAGGTTGGGCCATCTTGGGTTAGCATACTTCTGCACCTTCAATGGCATGAATTCATCCAAATGAATGCATTCTGCCATCCACAGCTGCCGTCACTGCAACTAAGCTTTTGCATATAAAGACATATGAAAGGGGATATTCAGAAACATTTTTTCAGAATAAGGCATTCCTAACTGAGAAACAAGATGCCACAAGAAACTCGGAATGAGACAGTAGCCTGCCCCAGGCCCAACAAAGGAACTGGGAGATGTTGCTCTCTCTGTGTCCAGCTACAAAAAATACATCATCTCAGCCCAAGTCCCAGTGTATCTGAGTGGGAATTATCTGACCAAATGTCTAGGCTTTTCGTCCTTTTCTTATCAGTGAAAGGGAATAGGATGCAGTTCAACAGCCCGATTTTAGATGTCTGCCTTTATATGAGCCGAACTGCACCTTTGAGAGTGCTTATTTCTTTCTACCAACTATAAAGAGATCTTAAGGTAAATAATTCAGATGTACATATCACCACCAAACACTTAAAGGTAGCTCAGAGGAATCCATGCTATATGTCTACAACACCAAAAAAAAAAGCACTGCAATTATTGACAGGGGGTTTTGGCAGTCCTGACAAGGAGCCACTCTTAATTATTCTCTTCTTCCTTGAAAGAAAGAGAGCTCTGTTAACAAGTTTACAGTGATGACCATCCAGCTTCAGGCCATACTCACAGGTTTCTTGTGTAGAGTTTTCAATTTAACATCTTTCACAATAAAATATTTTATACATGTACATGTGCATATATAAAATATTAAATATAATAAAAATAATAATGATGAAAAATAAATGAAGATATTCCTTGATCTAAATTTTAAAAACCTGCATTTGGGGAATATTTATTATTTTCTGGAATACATAAGGATTTAGATTTGACTGAAGATGAACAATAACAGAGCAAAATAAAGGCTTTAATTAATCACTGAGTGCTTGTCATCCTGACAACTAAAGAATTGGGAAGCTGCAAAGAACCAAAGTGAAACAACATCAATCATCCAGCTACAATAAATAATTTAATAAAAAAATCACTGGGTAACTACAAGGTCTAAGGAGGAAAAATAAAAAAGATACAAAAGGAAAGCAGGAGCATCAGACAGGCTATGTACAGCTGACCCTATTTACATTAATATTACATAACAGGGGCAATCTCCACCACATCTTTTGCCATGCAAAATAAACTAGGAGATGAACATCACATCGTTATAGAAAGTAAAATAGGACAGGTTTGCAATGACATGAATATATTATTTTATCCTGTTTTGTATGAAGTTAATTACTCCCATCAGCAAACAGACAAAAAAAAACCCCAGATAATTTAGTTGCCATCATGCGGCATCACAGGCAGGTCCAGCACCCTACTTGGTGCCCATCTCACAGAACCTGCAATCATCCAAAGCCAGCAACGGGGAGTGCAGACAAAATTAAGAGTTAACAAATGCCAAGCAATAAGCACAGTGAGGAACAAGTCTACATCACCAGCAGTGACTCACAGCGGATAGTTTTCTGAAAACTTCAGCCCGATGTTCAGCAGTGGTCAGAATGATAAACAGACCATTAAAAGTTAGCAGCATAAGGCAGAGGATAAAATGGAAAACAACATTATGCCATTGTAGAAATCTACAGTGTGGATAAGAAACCTTTCCATAAGCAGCTGTAATGGGGCATCGTTAGGGCAGCGCTGGGGCGGCTGAGCCTCTGGTCTGACACAGTGGAGCAGTTTTTGTGGTTTTGCGTTCTGTAAGATTTATTTGGACAGAACGTGGGCTTAAAGCAAGAGTAAACTTCATATATTTTATTTCATATCGCAGGGCTTACGGGACATGATTGTGCCATGCTAGAAACTTGAATCAAAAAGCCAGATAATATTCCTTTCCCTCTTTTCACTAGATTAAAATATACATATATTCCCTCCCTCACCAGAAGATGCTCACACAATATCATTTCTTCTTTCTTCTCCTTACGAAGCAGTGGGGCTCAAATCTAACCATGCAGAAAAAAAAGTCCCATCGCTTTTCCAAAAGGCCGCAGGACAAGGGCACTACCAACAGCACTGCAGCACAAGATTCCAGCAAGGCAGCGGAGCAGCAGGACAAACTTCCATCAAGTGGTTGCACAGAGTGCTAGGAAGATCCCGATACATCATTTTTTTCCCTCCGTGAGGAGGTTTCACAATAAAGCGTTGAAGAGGTTTCACAATAAAATGCTGAAATCATCCAAAAGTACAGTGTGCTGCAATCCTGCAGTCAGCTAGTGGCCTTCTCCACAAGAGCTCTTCTTTAGGAGTTCAAACGCTCAGCTACCAGCGAGCTTTCGGCAGGCTGCAACATCTGCTGCTCTCAATTTTCTGCTCCAAGTCTGCAGGTGAACTGGCATCTGGTCTGGCGTGGTAGATAGGAGGGGATGGCTGTGAAGGAGGAGTCCTTCTATCCCAGCTGGTTTCTCCAGGGGTGGTGTCAGCAGAGCCCTCATACCTGCAGAGACCTTTCTGAAATGAGTATTTTGTGACCCTTCATAAACTGAAGCCATCTCCAACTAATCCAGCCTATTCTTTTCATTTCATTCTTTTCATTCTTTCAGAGAGAGCTGAAGGCACCGGGGTGGTGCTGGGGAGGGATGGGACTGGGAGGGAATGTCATCGCCACTGGGAGAGGTCATGGGTGGGCAAAATAAAATACTGCACTAAAAGATTTTCTAAGCTAATTGTCGTTTCTTTTCTGTTAATTGCACCTCCTCAAATTGCAGGGTACAGCACTCCCGCCTGCCACCCCAGCAGCTCTCAGGCATCCCTCGCCCCGCGGCGCACTGAGCATGCTGCACAGATTCACTTGTTTGGCCGTCTGCTCGCACTTCAAGCCCTGCGGTCCATTAATCATTTTAACCACTCTTCACTCTGCAAAATAACATAATAGACTCCTAGAAATGAGAGATGAAAAAGGCCAGCAAAACCATCCAATCCCTCCCCCTGCCAGCGCAGGACTTCCCAGGGAATATTTCCCCAGTATATTTTTCTTACCTATTTTTTGACGTCTCGAGTTTAGGCCAACCGTTCTTCTGCCAGTTCTTCCACTTTGTTAATGATGGGATGACAGATAATAGATTTTGTTTCTGAAACCTCTCCACTTTCTGCAGGGGGACTTTTTGTGGTAATCCCATCAGGATTTCTTTCAAGCTTATTTTCAAGGGTTGGCAGTGGTGAGCAGTAAGTCGTCTCATTCGTATTCTCATGCCACGTTAAACACGCAATGCTTCAGCAGTTCAGTTCCCCCATATGAGCTTCCAGCTGCCCTCTGTGCTGCATGGGAAGAACTAAGCCCTCAGGGTAAAAAGTTATTTCTTTTCCTCACCATACTAACCCTGGGCTCTTCCAAAGCAGAAAGGCTGTTGTCACTGGTGACCAAATATGACGAATTACGTGTAGATAATTTTCTGATATACCCATCTATCTCCCTAAGTGTGGTGAAACCACCGAAGGGAAGTAACATGTGATGGACCTGAAAGATACTGAAATTATGCCTACTTTTTCACATATATCCCTATGAAACAGATTTTCTTAAAAGTTGGTAGGACCAAACCACAACCTCAGTTCTCCATGCCTTTTTTGTCTATTTATTGCCTGCTTAATAAAATGATCATAACGTTCACGTGGCTATGATCACATTTATATACATGCAATATTATTAAAAGAACATGTTTTTCCCTCCCTGTGTCATGCAAAAATCAGTGGCTGCCTAACAACTATTCCTATTCCAGAAAAATTTGGGGTTTAGGAGAAATGGTCCTCTACGATGATGTTAATAGTAAAACAGCCTGTAATCTTTAAGACTGGTATTTTCAGATTAGTTTAATGGGTTTATCCACCTTATCCCTCTTGAGTCTCAGGAATAGCTGCATCTCACACCTAATAGTTACCCAAAACCAGCTACAAGTTTTGCACTGCATGGCGAAGGCGCACGTGCTTTGGCTTTCTCAGAGGACGGCACAGAGAAGCTTCCAGCTCCTTCACTAGCTTCTCCCCACAGCGTTGTGCTGACATACCCTGGTTTTTTCCTTTTCATTTGATGAATGGGATAACCAAGATGAAGCTACTCGAGCAGAAAGCAGAGCCATGGCAGTTTCTTGTCCCATACATAGGAGTAGTATTCCCAAACTTCTTGAACAAGTCTATATTCAGTATTTATCGTGAATAACCGTACCCCTCCATGTTCAAGCTTTTTAGTGAGAATGCAACAAAAATGATAGAAATTTTTTGAGCAGCTGTGGGCCTACAGCTTTACAGCCTACCCACAGGGCTCACAAACTAGTCCAGGAGCTGATGTTCAAGATCAATGACAGCACTTCACTAAGAAAACCTAGCTTTAATTTCTTTCAGTCTGGCCCATCCTCAGTTCGCTCTACCTCACCATTTACAGTAATTGCAAGAAGTTTGAGTCGAAGAAAAATTTTGCTTTTCACAATTCTTAATTTTACCTTATTTCAGGGGATTTGTGTGTTTGGTTTTTTTAAAAAAATATATCTAATAAATATGTAAATAAATTACATGTCGTTATATTTTAACATTTAATTATTAATTATACTATGTATATTATGGTATAGTTATTATAAAACTACAGTATTATAAAATATGAAAGTTAAAATTATGTGTATGTCCTTAAAAATATCCTACTAAATATTTTCCAGCAAAGGCTTTCAATACACCATCACCTGCTAGTCTAAGTGCATTCTAACATTTAAAGACCCCTTCAAAACCGAGATAACTGGGGAAACTGCATTTGAGATAAACATCCACTCTGCTTTCCTGCCTTATAAATCTTAATATTCCAGAAATGTCTTTCACTGTAAATGTATAAACAACAGACCACCACAAAACTGTAAGACGAGAGTCAAACTCGGATGCCTGAAGTTTAATATCAGCATCTACGTTTAAGTAAATGGACCGTAATACTCAGAGGTACTGAACGGCTGCAGCTCCTACTGCCTGCTATCAGCAGAGAGAGAGGCAAGGACGGGAATCAAAGGGGAGAGAGAAAAGACAGGTATATGAGGTTGCCAGAGAAAGGTTAGATTTATGAACACAGTTATTACAGTATAGTAAATAAGACCCTACTGTGTGATTTTGTGTCTGTACAATCTAGTTGTCCTCTTTTAAAATGTGCTAAATATAGAGTAAATGTACCAGCAAAGAGAAAATGAATTGATAGGCAAATAAGCACAGCAGTAGCTTGCAAGGAATGTAAAAAATAAAGATCTTTAAGAGCTCTTGAAAATATATTGCTATTTTTTTCTCACTCGGAAGCCTGGCTGGGAACCCCACTCTCAGCTCACCAGGAATCAGAAGGGAAGAGGCGCAAAGGGGATTGTGAAATATGTATCAGCCCAGGATCAGCACGGGCATATCCCAAATTGTAACCGAGCTGAAGCGCGACTTCAGCCCAGCATCACGCTTGTGTTCTGTTGGCTCCAAACCCGACTTGCCTTCTGTAACCCCAGGCACGCAGACAACTTTGTACCACATTACGGTGTGAAGTGACCTGAGTACAAACGAGACAAATCAGCAGGAGAAGGGCTCCTGCAGCTCTGCAGGAGGGCTTGGCCAGCAATGGCAAGGTGCTGACTTGCCATACATTTATTTATTTTTATTTATCTTATCACATTTACTCTGCTCACCTGCCAAAGGGGATGCAGCCTTTATCAGTTGAACAGCCTTTCCTCTCACCTTCCAGAAGGATGTTGGAAGAAAAACAGGGAGTACCCATGTCACCAACTCACAGTTAGCCCCGACGTCTGGGTCAGCCAGCAGGATTTCAGACCAGTGCCTAGTGGGGAAAGGAGTTCAGGTGTCAAGCTGCTCAGCCTCCCCAAAGCCTGGGAGGTCTTTGGACTGAAGTAGCGGTGAAGTTTAAAACAGATGGCAAGAGCAAAGTATCACCTGTAAATCCTTATTACTCTGCTCAGTTCTCAGGATCTGTATTGCCTCCCAGCAGTTGTGTAACTTATCCATTGCATCACTCACCAAGTAAAACAGGAATACGTGAGTTATGGGTGCTCAGATGCTGCCGGCAAGAAAATAGAGTGCTTATTCGAAACTCTTGGAAAATCCCAGGCTAAAAATTTGTTCCATCTCATCCACAAAAATCATTCTTTTCAAACTGCAGAGAACATGTAATAAAAATTCACATTCACACCTCAATTGTTAACTTCCTCAAAATCTGGGCTCAGGCTTTCCAGACCAAATACAGCTCTGAGTGCTAGGGATAATTGTCTACATTATACTAGTATTAATTGACTCTGATGACTAACAGACTAACATCAGCCTTCCTCTAAGGAATGTGTTTGCTAGGACACTATAAGGTAGCCTTAATTTCCACCACTTGAGCTAAACATCCCTGAAGTTCCTCAGTCTCCAGAGCTATAAATCTGGAGCCAGAAGAGCTCCTTTTCAGCTTTTATTAATAAAATGAAGATGCATTTCTTCTCTTATTCATGCAGTGATTCCTTGCCACCCATATCAGCCATTAGTACAAATGACAATGGCAACATGTCACCACAATTTAGAAAGGTAGAGATCACAGTTCTCCTGAGATGAAATTCACTGCTATGAAATCCCTTCAGCCATCAATAACAAGAAAGGAAACAGTGAGATTCTGTAATTATACTCAGAAAATCAAAGAGCAACCCCTTTTACAAATCAGTGCCACATAACCCATCAAGAGTCGTTTGCATGTAATCCTATTTTTCCCAAACCCACAGAGGTCCAAGGGAAATACATCAGTGCAGTCAGGATCTCTTCTGCAGTACCGCTAACACATGAGTCTCAAAGTGTACCTGTGAAAATAAACTGCATTACCATAAGGTAAACAAAATGTAATTGCACTGGCCAATTACAACATCATACAACACCACAACATTTCATTTTTATCCTTCTTATTAGAGCTCTTTCCAAAAGACTCCCTCTCACCTTCAGTCCTCCAGCCCAGTCCCTATTATTGTTATTTATGAATCGTACCACAGTAGCAGAGATACAGGACAATATTCAAACTGTTCCTGTTTTTCAATTATGAATGTGTGTCACTTTTGCCAATAAGAAAGTCATTTGTGTAACTAGCTTCTGGAACCAGGAATTGCCACTCAGGATTATAATGAAGTTAATGCTATAAGGCAGCAGAAGGAGAGCCGCAGTCTAACAGCTCTTTGAAGCAACCCAGGCACACACAGTATGTGCAGGTCACAAGATACACGAGAAAGGTCAATGAAAGTAGGGCACCTTGTTCTCAGATTGATGGACCTTCAAGGAGCTGCGGACAACGGCAAGGATCACCGTGCTGTCAGTGAGCCACATACAGAGGTTCACCTTCAAAGTGGAGACATTTCTGGACCTTGTCCCTGCTGATTTTTTTCTCCTTGTACTTCCCTGGGTCCTCGGTGAGTGACAAACAAGGCCACTACTGTTACTTTCAATACACAAACAGAGAAGCCCCAGCGCCTGAAGCATTTCTATAATAATGCAATCAAAGTTGAGGACGGGTGGGTGTACGTGGGTATGCCAGGTCAGCACTTCGGTGAGCACACCGACACTTTCTACAGAGGGGAAACAGGATGATAAAGCTGTATCAGGACTTCAGAACTTCAATGCCAGGGCTCCCATATTTCCACTTGTGTTACAGGCAATGATAATATTACCAGTGAGCTAAGACAACACTTTTTTTTAGAAAGCAATAAAGTAAACATAAAACTCCCCTGAAGTGATACATAAAAGGGCTTTATTTTTATGAGGCCTGGACAAACAGATAAACAGCCTTAAAAACAAACCAAAGATATGCAAAGGCACAAGTTGCAGCAAAGGAAATTCTGTTTATATATTAATTTTTTCACCACGACAGGGTCAAACACTGGAACAGGTCTCCCAGAGAGGCTGCAAAATCCTCATCTTTATAGACAGTCAGAACTTAGATGGACACAGCCCTGAGCAAGCTGATCTAAGCTGGCCCTGCTTTGAGCACATAGGTGAGCACGGCATTTAAACTGGTACCTTCCAACCTAAATCATGCTACAATTCTAAAGGCCAGTTGTGAAAGTTTATCATGGAAATGTTTTCCTGCATTCCCCTGATCCAGCACTGGCAGCCCCTCCTTACAGAAAGGTCGGATGCAGGTGTACAGCCACAGAAAGTACTTCATGTCTTTGACTTCCAGGAAGGTCCCAGCCCAGCTGTCCAGGCTAACACCATTGCCTGTAAGAAGTCCAACGCATTGAACATCAACTTCTTGCAGGTGTCTGAGCCACTTCTGCAATCTGTGACCCAAAAAAGGAGCAGCCCACAACAGGGAGTGATCCCCTAGATAGGAAAAATAATCCAAACCAGACAAATTATTTGAACTGCGTCAAGGCCTTGTGGCGACATTCTTAATCCTATTTTCCATGTGGGCTGCCTAACCTCTAAATTACAAGCAGCAGATGACAGCTTTGTCAGCTGTGTTTTGAACAGGGACAAGACAGGGGGTGGATAAGCTCAGACATTGCTTGCAGGCTAGTTTCTGCTTTTGGTTGGCTGTGAGGGATAACTCATCCTGCATACACTTCGGCATGGCCCTTCAAAAGCTAATCCCTGCCTCAGGTGCAGATGGGTGCCAGGGACCTAACTCACTCAGGCAGCCGGAGTCAATCACCTCATCCTTAGGCACCACGCTGCTTGCTTGGCGAGCAGCATTGCAGGCACCCTGAATCCCAAAAGGCTTGTAAGACAAGTAATACCAAAGCTGTTACTCTTGTATGTTCAAGGGAAAAAAAAAATAAAATATATAAATAAAAGCTTAAGCATATAGATATAAATAGGAGCAACAGCGAGAAATTAAGCAAAGGGAAAATCAGGCTGAATATCACAGAAAATTCAATAGTGAGAACCCCTAGAGTGTGGCACAGCCTCCCATGGGGTTGATCCACTTCTTCCAATACTAAAAACTGGATTGGACAAGGTAAGATAATTCAGGGAACAGTCCTGCACTGAAAAAAAGGAACAGACTTCTTTGCCTGACAGGTCTTTTCCATGTCTAATTTTGGTGGTTATAGGATAGCATTATGCATGACTCAGGATCCTTTTTCAAGTCAAAAAATTCCTGTCACTGGCTCTCTGTCCACTTATTCATTCATTCATCCTTTTGTTCACCTGAAGCTTTCTGAAAGCATTAACCACCCAAACCAAAACACCCAGTTTGCATTTACAGGTTTGACATTTCAATAACCACCAGCAAATATTAGTTATCTCACATGCCACTGCTCTCCATTTGATTATAAGTAAGAATAATTCCTTTAAAAACATTTAAGATATATATTTCAGTGTTGCATTATGTATCAAAAAAGTAGGAAGGGAGAGAAAATGACCTT
Organism: Himantopus leucocephalus; assembly: GCA_003993805.1. NCBI lineage: Eukaryota > Metazoa > Chordata > Aves > Charadriiformes > Recurvirostridae > Himantopus > Himantopus leucocephalus. The sequence continues at coordinate 112,223,483 of RSEF01000003.1, forward strand.
CAGTGACAGGTAATTCGCTGGCTACTTGCCTGGAATTTACATGCTACATTTGTTAATGTTCATTTTAAAGTCACAGTAAACTGCACATCTTTTCCTGGGAAAGTTGAGTTTAAATATGAGAGGCAATGAGAAGTATTCAATTTTATTATGACAGTAAAAAATAAGTACTATGATGTTTAGAAAAAATAAACAGCCTTGAAAATGTGAGTGGCTGAATATTTGAGCGTATTATTTCATAAGTTATGTAACATTTTAATGTCGGCCCAGTGTTTCTTTCTTTTCTTCATCCCACTCCTCTCTCCCCCCTCCAAATGGAATAACAATTCAATAGAATTTAAAGATCTTTTCTTGTGCTGTAAGAATGGCATGCTGAAGAGGAACAGATTTCCTTGACAATCACAGCTCCACAAAGGAGGCTTTCACAAGTAACACAAAAAAAGTGGAAATTTTTCCACACAGGGAAACAGAAACACCTTTTAATGGCTCCCTGAGCCTGCTTTGGTTTGCATGAGCACCACCCCTGAGCCAGACACGCAAGCAACAGCACTGTCCGCCCTTTCCTTATCCTGCTGAACCAACGTTATTGCCAAAGGCAGCTTGAAGACGAGTGCACCAATGCAAACCAGCCAGGCATTTCCTGCAGGACCTGGCTGCCCGCAGAGCAGGATCAGGCCGGGGTGTTCCTGAACCTCCCTGCAGCTACTCCCTGCTGCCAAAATGACCCCAGGGAGCTGCCACACATAAGGCAGGGCAGACCTGAAGATGCTATGAGCTCCAGAGATCAAAGCAGATCGTGGCGGCTCCGGAAGAAGAAATTGGTAAAGAGAGGGTAAACAAACTGCTTTTGCTCCTCTTCTGGTGACTAAACTCGCTCTGGCATAAAAGATGAGTTTAACTGTAAATATCGTATCGTTCCTATTATAAGGATGGGAACGGAAGAAAATTTGCTTCCGCTAGCCTGGAAACGCATAATGCTGTTCTGTCTCACTTCGAGTTTCTACCTCTCCTTCCAGCTCTTTCTTTTTTCTGTTCAACTGCCAGGCAGAGAGAGAAAGATCACTAATGAACCACAGCTTCTGCTCAGGTCATTAGCTGTACCAGAGAGAAAGTTAATGAACCCTAGTATATAAAGACAAAATCAGGTTTTCTTTAATAGTTTCCATACCAAGAGCATCATTTTCTGTTAGTGTAATCCCTGGATGATTTAGTTTGAGTCCCTTTTTTTTCTTTTTTTTTTTTCACTCCAGCCTAGTTTTGGAGGAACAGTGCGACAGAGAACATCTGGTCATTAAGTGCATACAGATGATGTTCAGATGCTGTAGAGGAAACACCAGAGGTAGCCAGAGAGGGAGGGGAAGGCAAACCACCTTGTACGAGAAAGTCTTTGGTGGAAATGAGAAATAAAAAGTGGCAACTTGCTGAGGCATTGTCCCACAGTCTAATTTCAACAGCAACAAAAAAAAAAATTAAGCACCTGCTGAGCCCCTGCCATTCACTAGGGCCATCTCTTCTCCCTCTCGGGTCTTCCCCTACTTGTAGACAAACACTGAGGAATCAAAGACTTGTGCACCCCTATGCTTTATCTGTGTGATTTAAAGATTTCAGTGTACTTATCTTTCATAGTGGCCCATAGGGATAAGAAAGTGCTATTTCCATTCTATGGGGTCACTTTTGGTTTTCCAAACAAATCATGGTCAGGCAGGATGTACTTTCTCTGAGCTCTCCAGCATCCTAAGCAGAGGAAACATGCTTTTCTTCACAGCTCCAGCAGGACCAAAAGAATGTGCTGCATCCCAGAAGAACTTACCCTCTCCTAGAAATGGTTTGCTTTCAACAGAAAAGAAACGTGCTTGAGAAGTTACACAAATCAAAGATGTGTTTGTAAGGTAATGAAAGAGAAGCAAAAAACACCAATGAAAGTCCTGTGAAAACATGTATACGTCAAAATCAAAGCCTAGGAACATGGGCCAGGAAGGTCCTGACCCATTCGTGTCTGAAGTAGCTGTACCGATGAAACCCTTTCAATAAGTTTTATATGAGAGTTCTTGTGCCCAGCTACTGGGACACTGTCTGGACTGCTACCCACTTCACGGTTATAAACCCTATGTTACTCATGGACCACTTTTTATAATTTACATTCCACACTACAACCAGCCAGAGTGTATGAGGAAAGTGCCATACAATGTAAAAAATATGGCTTGATATTGTGTATTCTGCTTCCATTTAAATTTTCACATTCTCCTCTATTCTGTGCCCAGGGACCTCCTTCCTGCAGCCCAGTTTTGGGGCGGGTAGAAGACAACAGCAAGGTTCACATGCAAATGAAACTTTCTAAATCTTTTAAATAGATGCTGATTGCAAATCAAGTAACTACACAACAACCATTACCAGAAACAGTCATGTTCCCCGTTTCAGTGGATATTAAGCATACTGTCCACAAATCCTAATCTGTGTGTTGTGTTAACACCTACCAATGCTGAGCACTGTGGAGGCTGCATCCAGTTTTGTATCAAACATGGAACCACATTCACTGTTCCAGCCCGAATCTTTAGGCTAGAGAAATGCAGCCCCACAAACAGAAATGCTGCATCCTTCCCGCAGTTTTTCCTCATTAGCGAGTAGCTTTAAATTATGGCAGAAGACTCAGTGTGCTTCCCAACTTGTTCCAGCCCTGAAATGCTGTAGCCTCACTCATAGGCCAATGGGCATTGTGGAGAAGGAATCTGGTTTCCTTTTCTCTTCCATTTCCCCACCATTTTCTCCTCAGCTACTTTTGATAATAATGAGCAAAAAGATCAGCAAAGACTTGGAAAAGCCTGGCTGATGGTGTTTGCACGCAAGCATTGTTCCACTAGCATTAGTTTTTCATCAGTATTTCTCTAGAGTAGCTAAGCATGGTATTTTTATCCAAAGGCAATTTGCTGGTATAGAAAAAGTACAGCAGACAATGCATTCCTACTCTATTATGCATGAACACCCGGTACATACTCAACTTTTCTCTCTATCTTATTTATCGCACTGCCATTAAACCTGTGTAACTACTGCTGTTCTCTAATACACGTCACAATAATGCGTTCTTATCAGATCTCCTCTCTCATCTACTGATCTAATAATATACTACCTCAACATTTTAGTGATTTTAACACAAACAAACAAAAAAAGGTTCAGGCACAATATACTCAGAAAAATAACGTTCATGTTTCAGCATAAACAAAAGCCTTCCTTTTTTTCAAGTCAACTTAATGGTTCAGCTCTGCTGATGGAATCATTCAATGATGACCAAGTAAGGGAGATGCAAGCTGATTAAAAGTCATGGTTACAGACTTGTTGGCAAATATTTGTGAATATTTATGGGTTTTTAGTGAGAACCGCTGTGCTGAGTCACGTGAAAATTTGTTTTGACTCACAAGAAAGGGGGTTATGTTTAGAGTAGCTCTCTGAGAGCAGTACCCCCAGGCTCTGCCTGACCTGGTATGCTGAAAGTGCCAGGGAGCCCCCCAGGACACCAAAACCCAACTGTCCAGATGGTGAAATTGCCCTGTTGGTCTCTGGTGGTGGTTTTGGCTCAGGTCAGCAAACAGCCTCCCGAAGAGAGCATGGTATAGAAACTGGAGAAACCATTCCTGATGTGCAGTCCAGATGTAAACCCTCCTGTTTCAGAGGGAGAACGAGTTTAACAAAGCTTCCACCCGTTTGGCCTCTGCACCCCAGAACAGTCCCAGGCATGTTTAATTTATTAGTATAAACAATGCCTGGTAGTCTCCGGCTCCGCTCTTGTCAGATAAGATGGTGGTTGTCAGACTTGCCTGAATTTGCTTCCTTCAAAACATTACTTAGTGTCAGGGCTGCACAACATCCAAAATTGTATCAGGCATCTGAAGACAAAAGGGACACGGGGTTCTGGTGATGTGTTTAAATAGGGCTCACCACGGTGTTTTATCATTTTATCATTTGTCAGTGCGGAAGAGGAAGCATGTGAAAAATCATTAGAATGAGCAAGGAGGATGAATAAATTAAGTAAATTAGCATGAACAAGGCAGCTCATAATCCAATTGGAGAAGGTGATTATATATCATACTCAGCTAAAGAGAAAACACAGGCAGGAAGGACCCATTGTGGAAACACAAACTCCTCTGCTTAAAAGAAAATTGTGGGCAGAAAAATGAATTCAGAACAGCATTTTATTAGCAGAATTTGCCTCAACTAAACTCTAATAGATCTAATCAGCTCAGGAGATGAGGACAGGCACCATGTTGTTATTTTACAGGATGGCAAAGGCATTGTAAACAAGGGGAGTGATTGAATATTTTTCACCTTGTTAAGCCCCTTAACAAGCTAGCTGATTATATACTGTACCTTTAAAAAGCAGAAGATAGGGAGACAGTCTAGTAGGAGAAAAATAACTAGTGGAGGTTGCATTAACTTCAACGATGTTTGCTGGTATGTGGTAAAAATGCCAACTCTAACTACTTTTCAAACATGAACTGTGGTTTTAGTTACAAAAGTGACACTGTATTAAACTTTTGAGGCACCAGATGACTCATATCTCTAGAGCAATATATTATATCAATAAAAATGAGAGTTTCAATTCAGAACGTGACTTTATAACACCTATTCAACACCAGTTTGGTTTTCTGCTTAGCCTTCATTTTCCCAGTTACATTTATTTTAGTATTTCAGTATTAGTTGAAGAGCCTTGATTCATTCATTGGCATAGATGATGCTGGAATCCTGTGATTACTGAAGCCATTAATTTGTATGACCACTAGTAACTCTACTAATATTAATAATCATGGAGATCAGTATCATCACCATCATGGTAGTGTCCAAACGCCAGTGGCAATTGGGCTGCAGCCTGCTGTGCACTGTTTAATGGGTGTTGAACAAGACAGTCCTGTCCTTAGCTGTTAGCTGTCTAATAGAAAAGGTAACAAAAAAAGGCAGGTTATCTTGTTATTTTCATTGTTTGGCCAGACGACCTCTTCAGGTGAATGTTAAGATAGCTTTATATATATATGTATATATGTGTGTATATATATGTATATATATACACACACATATAAAATTCAGCCCTTGCAACAGGGCCCAATTCCTTCAAATAGCTGGACGCTGTCACAATTCTTCAATATGAAGTCCTCTGGACCTTGGTCGGTCTGTTCATTTCTTACAGCCCTCAGTACTTGTGCCAAGAGATTTCTGTCTAACTTTCCTAGATGTAACAGTAAGAGCAAAATATACACGTGAGGTGCATTACATGAGATGAGTATCATCACAGACAAGTAAGTTGGTTCAATTTCAGTCAGGCATCCTACTAAGTATTGGCTTTTTAAAATTCCTGAATCATGACAAGGTCCATATTTTCTATCAGAAGCCAGAGCCAAATTCTCAAGGGGATTGCAGCCAGGAGCTTCTGTTAGATTCAGCAGGAAGTGTATTTGTTTGCTGGGTAAGAATTTGGCTCTATATATTAAAGATATAATAATATTTAGCTGAAAAGGTTTCACAAATCTTGAAATGTTTCCAACCATAAGCTCTCTAAAATCATGAGTCAAGCCATGAAAACCATGAGATTGGCTTTAAATTTTGTTCTCTGTTTTTTTGCAACTTAGTAAAAGTTCTCTTCCCTGCCTCACAAGTTCCTTTACAAGGAGCAGAGTTACAAACATTTTTTAAATTAACAACAAACAAATTTTAAAATTAAATCTGAGTCTCTCATACAACCTCCAGATTCTTCTGCCTATAAGAACAAACTTTATAATAATCAGTAAAGTCTCCCTTTACCCCAAAAAAGCAGAGTCATCATGTTCAACTGCCTGTCAGGATTAGCCCTGGCCTGTGCTATGTGCTAAATTGTTCGCAGACATTTTTTGGGAGAGTATATTTGAAGCAGTATTCACTGCTTCAAAACTCAGTATTTGAGTAAGATAGATTAACCGTAACTTACAGTGGATATACTACTTTATACTACTTCCACAAGTAGTCCCTTTGGCTACTTCTGTACAAGTAAACAAGGGAGATCCAGAATCTGAGTTCAAGCACTGTCCTATACCTGTCCTCCCATGATGCTGGACAGGTATCTCACACCTTGCCATGGTTATGGCCCATGCCAACTAACACTGTCACAGGCAGTCTGGGAGACACTCTGGCCACAGTCTGGGAAATAGCACAGAGCAGGAGTGATTCCAAACAGGCAGATTGGGCATAGCCAAACTATTTTTTGCTGATGGGAAGAGATTTTTCTCAGTGTGGACGTGAGGCAGACCAAGCCAGTAGGTCTGAGAGTCATAATTTCCCGCATGTTTTCTTCAGCATTGTAGTTGTAGTCAATGAGATAAATAAATTATCCAGTAGAACAGTCTAATTCAAAGGAAAAAACACCGACATTGTGAGCGTTGACATTACTATGCACCCAAATACTGGAGCACTAAAGAATAACCCTTAAATATCAATAAAGATTCTTATTTGGCATCTTTACAGCAGTTAGTACAAAATTCATCTCCTTCCAACATTTCCATGAATGAATTTCCATGAATATGGAAGTCTCACACTGGAGAGGAGCTCTGCCTAAACACCGGCAGTTATCTACCTTTGCAAGCTTCTTAACTCCTCAGTTCTCCAGTTGTCAAGAAAAAACTTGTACCCATGAGTCTGAAAATAGGAATGTATCATCCTAAATCCTCCCATGGTGTGGAAAGTCCACCATCTTCCTGGATAATGTCCTCCTACATTTAGTTTGTCCTTGAAGACAGCACACGTCCTCCGAAGGACTGTTGCTGCAATTCAAGTTTACTATTTCTTATTCTACCTGCTGTGGACACACAGAACTGTTTATTTCATTTGATCTTTGCAGCTGCCTTTTATGTACTGGAAGGTTGTTTTCAGATCATCTCTTTAGCCCCTATCAGTCTTTTCAAGATAAGGCAAACCCATTTTTCCAAGCTTGCAGGCTTATTTTAAAATTTTCATTTCTTTCTTCTGGATATTCTTTAATAGATCCACATCTTGCCTGAAGAGTGGTGTCCTGTCGAAAGCTTATCAGCCCTGAGGAGAAGATTACAGCTTGGACACAACATCCCCACTTACAGAGCTCAGAGTAATAGTTGCTTTACTCTAGCAAGTTAAACTTTCCCCACTGAATTATTTTACATGATCATTTTATTATCAATATATTTAGAGAATGTGCTTGGCTATTTTCCCCTGCCTCTGTCCTAAACTTTCTGAATTTTTTTCCCAACTGTTTTGTGCTATTGCATTTGTTCCTAATAACCGAACGTATTTTTTCTTCTGCATGATGCCTGCTAAATGTTCATGGTTTGAAAGACATCATGATTTTGCTAAGTCACTATCCCTACCCTTCGGTGATGTTGTTCATGATGGGATAGTTATTTGGTAAAATACTTGGAGACCGCTTTTTTATTACGCTTGCTTTCCAGCAGACCTTTCTGAACAGTCAGTTGAAGACTCTTTTCCTGAAAACCTTATTTTATCACTCTCCCTCCTTTTACTCCTGTAAATAAAGAATTTAGTATTTAAAGAATTTGGTAATCCAGGTTGCCTTCCACTTTCCTTTTCCCAACTAGTTCTTTTCCATTAATCAGGATCCAATCTGCAAGAATCTTCTTCCTGCTTTCTCTGCTATTAGTATCAATTGTTGTCACCAATAAATTTGAATAAGCCTTTTTCCTGTATTGACTGATGCATGGGTAGTTTAAGTACCTCATCAATACTAATTACTGTGCATAGGACAAGTCTATGAGTTAAAAGCTCAGGTCTCTGGGTTTTGTTGTGGCACATAGTTTGCTTCCAGAAACATCAGAGCCCAATGGCAGCTGGATACTGCTACTCATCCCAAAAGAGAGTCGCTAAGTACTGTCTTTGTTTTCTCTAGGAAAAGGTGAACTTCCAAGACTTTGAGACATCAGACGTTGTTCTTAATTTGTATGAGCTCCCTTGCTGAAGGCAAAAGAGTAACTACGAACAGAGTATGGTGTGCCGACATTTTCATTGGAAGTACCTCAGCCAGATACTTACTGGGGCACTATAGGATGAGGATCAGGCAAAGAAGTGAAAAGTATTGAAGGACAGAAACAGAGGTAATGGAAGAAGAAACAAAAAACAGAAGAGGGACAAAAAAGGGGGGAAAAAGAAGAAGCAAAGGAGAAGGACTGAGAGATCAAAAGATAAAAATGAGGGAAAATGAGCATTTTCTTTAAAACAGCATTCACATAAACAGAATTGCTCAAACACAGGATCCTTGATTCAGTCCAAAATGACCCATAGGACGCAGCTTTTCCCTCCACTTTCTGTTCTTTTTGTGTGGACACTACTGAAACAAGGTTGCAAATAGTTTGTATCAACCGTCTTTTGAGATTCCTAGAAATAACTCATTTTATTCCTTCATTCTTTTTCCACAGCCCTCAGATAAATTAAGTTATTCCTCTGTTAGTATTTTTAAATAGTTTGGCATCCATAAACATCTGAGTCTGAATCTTCACTCACCAGCTCGCTGCAGTCTCCATAGTTTAACATATGGCTGGACAGGAGTCTTTTACAAAAAGAGGCTAAAACTCATCTAAATATAATTTTGTTGCAGAGTACTGTGCATTGTCTGTGGAGTTGAAGAAACAAGCCAACAAGGAGGTCATCCATATCAAATTATCTGTGTAGGCTTGCATAAATTTGCTCAAAACCATGCAGAAACATAGGAAATAGTGTCTAAAAGGCCACTCTATATATTTCTGTGCAGAATTTTTACAGGAATCTGGTTGCTAACATGTGACTGCAAGTTGTTCCAATATGTATGGCAAGAATGAAGAGGATCATATGGTTTGTTTCTCGTGTACTTAAAATGCAATTATTTTAATTAATTACAGTATTGTAATTTCTCCAGAGGTACACAAACAATGTGGAAGAAATAAGCAGAGTATACATATGCCAAATGGAAAACAAGGTAATACAAGAAAGATTAAAAATGCACAGAAGGGAAATTTAAGCACACAAAAACAGAGAGGAGAAATAATAGAGCTGGCAATGAGTAAGGAAGGCAGCAAAGGAAGAGAGAGTATTTTTGGTTAGAATAGCTCTGTCTTTCTAGTGTCAGCATCTCACATCTGCTGTCATACGCTAATGAGAGCTGAGGCCGCTATAATGCTGACCCAGCCATAGGTAGATAATTCATAACGAAATTGCATCTGCATACGGAAAGGTGTCATATCTATCAGCTAAATCTTCAAGGTAAAACAATTTAGGATCCTGCGCTTCAAGAAATGAGGACTTCCACCCTGAAATGAGAAAATTGTTATTGGCTGTAGGACTGACTAAAATGGAACAGGAAAATACATTTTAAACCCCATCCATCCCGCCACCAAAAATTCTATACTTGCCTGTAATTTAGAGGTTGAAGCTCTGCTGTCCCAAAATAAGCTCTGTGTAAAGAATAGCTAACTCCCAGATACCCAAAATAAGATGATGGAGCAGAATTGACCACATCCCCTGATGGTGGTCTTCTTTCTTTACTGCTTACTTGGCTCATTCTTGACCCAGTTGTGAATCTTGGTGGATTTTTCCAAATGTGACCACTAACAAATTCTACAAACTAGTGCTTTTCTTTCCACTTGTTGCTGTTAGGAGCATAGAAAAATCTAGCAAACTGGCATAGAGACAAGAATNTAGTCTAGTGGGAGGTGTCCCTGCCCATGGCAGGGGGGTTGGAACAAGATGATCTTTAAGATCCCTTCCAACCTAAACCATCCTATGACTCTATGTATTCTTTGAGATGTGACCTGCTCCAGACAGATTGCAAGTGCCTTGTAGGGACACCTGCAGTAGGATTTCATCCATTAGATGAGATCTGAGAAGCAATTTGGACATGTTAGCTCTACCCAATCTAAAACATCCCAGCAGGGCAGTGGGCTAACTCAGCCTTATCACATCCAGTCCCCACACTCACGCATGTAGACCTTTCCCAAGTAGCTCACTGCTCAAAATTATTGTTCCAGCTCTGTGGAGTCACCAAAATTAAATGCTCCCATTATAGGTAGCTCACGCTATACCTACAAAAGTTGGAAAATGCCAAATTCTAGCTCAACAGTCATAAAGTATTCACTTTTCAAAAAATTAACACAGAATTATAGCATGCTGTGACATCTGTAGGATTTTAAATTCCAGGCCTTTAATAGCAAAGAATTCCTTGTTTGCTCTAGAGGAAACATAGTTTTAAATTAAATTTGCACTAGTGAATTGATCAGTGGCATGGAGCATTCCTGGAATTTAATCATACAGACTGTTAAATTGCTAGAACAGTCCCTGGGACAGTTGTGGCTTGTGCCAACTAGCCAAACCCTAAACAAATTCGCAGATGTGGTCTGGCAGTTAGCTGAGTTCGGGAATCAGTTCCAACAGATAAGGTGGATGTCACCACCCTGTTTTGGAGGCTAAGAGGATGTAATGACACAAACGTCACCGAAGCAAGCCAGCTGGCCATCCAGCGAGAGAACAGCCCTACATGCACTTGCTGGAATAGAAGCAACTCTGGCTAGATTCTCCCACTAGCTGATAAAGCAGTAGGCAACTTAAAACATGTCAGTGCAAAGGATGATGTTTGAAATGTATTCTTTTTTATATCCTTGCTTAAAAAACCATGAGGCATCCAGCCAAGGAGCAGGAAAATGTTTGTCACTGTAGCACAAAAATAGTGAATAAAAAACAACGAAGAATTGATGAGTTTGTCAATAGTCCATTACCTGGGAAAATTTTGTCTAACTGATTCAGCAAATATTTACCACAAACCTCCTGTGCATTTTTCTCCTCTTATTTCCAGTTTCTTCCCAGATTTATCTCCTTTCCTAACTTCCAAACCATATTCTAATGCTGGATTCTCATTCTGTTTCCTCATCTCCCTCCAATCCTCTCCCTAGAGGATGCAGGAAACAAAGTGATATTGGGGTAAGATGGGAGGCAGAGGAAGGGGCAGCAAGAGCTGAATGAGAAGGAGGGGGATTGGGACGGGAAGCAGAAGGGGAGGAAACCCACCTTTTCATCAGTCAGTTTTAAGGGGGTGCTTGAAAGCGAGCAGTGAAGGGATCTTGCAGATGTGGTCAGGAACGTTTGATCTTACACACAGGGACAAGGAACAGGAAGGTAATTGAATGAATGGAAGACAAAAGGGTAGTGGACAAGTGTAAGACCCGTGGCAGAAGTTTTGTATGTTCAAACAGAAGGATTTATATGGAGCCTTTTAGGTTTTCTTGAGATCTACCAACAGACTTTACAGTCCGAAGAGGTTACATTTAAATTACTTGCTATCCAGTGATGTAGTGTCTCTACAGTTTCCTCCAACTGGAGAGTAAATACTGCAATGGAAAAGGTCAGTCTGAATGAAGTAACCACCGTTGGTCTTTTTCCTACTCCAAAAGTTAGATAGTACGTCCCTATTTGTGGCATCTGCAATGCCTTGATACAATCCAGCAAAATGAAAGGAACATGAGAAGGGGAAATAAATCTATAATACCTGCTGTGAGTTACTGGAGTGGAAAGAAAACCCTCTTCATCTGCTTTACTCCTGAAGTGTGTGCATCTTCTCATTCGTGTAACAGATGACTCTGAACTGTGCTCTCACCTCACCAGAAGCACAGGCTGCTTGAGGCAGCAGTAAATGATTTTTGCAGCCCTCGCTAAGCCTTGGCAGGTCCTTTGTCAAACACCACAGGAAAAAAATGTCGTTACTGTAAAGGACACACATACAACAATTACCTTTAAAATAGCCGTTTCCCTCTCTTACTTTTTTTTTTTAATTCCTAAAATTGAAAATCACAGACGCTTCAGCCGGATCCCAGTTCAGTTTGTTGTGACCAGGTTTGTCCATATGTGAGGATGGAATGCAGACATGGAAATGCACAAAATGGCTAACATTTCCCTCATTAGGAAACACCAGGATCCACCTCCACTCAAAGATGCTTTTGTGCAGAAGAGGGACATCCAGAACATTGACACCCTTGCTAAGTAAGTAACTGGTAATTGACCAAAATTAAAGTAAAATATTCTGCAGAAACTCAGTATTTAAAAATAAAAACAAAAGAAATATTCAATATGCAAACAGAGTTTTGTGGAGGAGTATCAGTGAGTCTGTGAACTCCGCTTCAGACTTCATTATTCAGGAGAAAAAGTTATGTCTAAAACTAGGGCTATAGGTAACAGAATAAAGTTCAGAGTTCTGGGGTTTTTTTCATTGAAAGTCCTTCATTTACTGAAATGAAAACTATGACCTTGATGTAACTGGCATCTGAATAAATTATAATCTGAGTAAAATTGTCAAATCTTCTCAAAACGTTTAGGTATCTATTTGTTATTGACTCTCAAACAGCATTTAAGTTCTTTTTTAAAGTTAGGATAATCAACAAATATAACAACGAAAACGAGTATCGGCCCAATTTTAGGACTACTATGGAATAAGTGAGACTCATTAGGGAAAAAGGGATTTTTCAAACCAAGAAACATATCCTCTGGCAACATATTCATTAAGTAAGTGGTAGGGGAGGACAGGCAATGTGTGTAATGACTAATAAGTGACTATTCGTTATTCTAAATAGATAAAGTTTTATTTATTCTCCAAGTTACAAAAATAAATATCTATACTTTTCAGGATATTTCTTGCCTTACCCATCTCTCTCCAAGTGTGCAAGGTGCTTTACAAACACGTTTCCATACCATTTAAAGCAGTGTCATGTGGAAATATTCATGTGAACTGTGAACAAAACAGCAGCAGTTTTGCTGTGCTAGTGCAGGGTTAATTAGTGCATGCAGAGCACTGTGCCAATGCCATTAAAGTCTTTGTAAAGCTCCGGTTCTGGAAATAACATAATCAGACCTAACTTGGGTTCTCTACACAAAACTGCACTCCTTTGGCATGTATCCTGCCAAAAGAAAGCAATCAGACTGAGCTGGATAAACAGACATATCATAGAATCATAGAATGGTTTGGGTTGGAAGGGACCT
>RSEF01000003.1:112236575-112258066 GCA_003993805.1 Himantopus leucocephalus
GCTCCAGCCCTCTGATCATCTTTGTGGCCCTCGTCTGGACCCACTCCAACAGGTCTGTGTCCTTCTTATATTGGGTGTTCCAGAGCTGGACACAGTACTCCAGGTGGAGCCTCACAAGAGCAGAGTAGAGGGGCAGAATCACCTCCCTCGACCATCTGGCCACGCTTCTTTTGATGCAGCCCAGCGTACAGTTGGCTTTCTGGGCTGCAAATATAAGATGTATTATGTGCTACTTCCATTACATTTACTTGCCATAGACAAAGGCTGCAATCCTGCACCCAGTTTCACAGAGAAGGTCTAGAGGAGAGCGAAAAAAAATTAAAAAAAAAAATACAACAAAGGCTGGAAAGCAAGATTATTGAAGCAAACCTGAAAGTATTTTATTTGCTTAATACAAAGCAGAGACTGCTGAAGGTAGACATGGTAAGTTTTAGACTAAGTAAACAGATGGTTCAAAAAAGAAATTAGTCAGCTGATTTCTACGTCCACTAGATGTAAGACAAGAATTAATTGACTTAAATAGCAGCAAGGGGCATAAGATATTAGGAAGAACTCTCTATCTGAAAAAATAGTTACATACTTTATCAGATTATTGAAGGCAGCCCTCAACTTACCATCACTGGAACAAACTAGATAAATATCCATCAGTGCCGATTAGAGAGCAGATGGCTTGATATTGAGCTGAAATAGTCTAACAAGACAATATGCATACTTTCTGATATTGAACTGAAGTCTTTTGAAGAGGAGAAGTGAAGCACTGACTTCCCTGAATCAACAGAAAAATTGCTGGCTCCAAACCCTTACCTGTTTAACATAAATAATTGCATAAAAGGTCCTGTGTAGTGTGCTCCTCTGTAGTTGCCACAGGTAGCAAAATGCCATTGCTACCTATTAATAGAGCTCCTTTTCAAGCACTTATGTAAGGGGTTTTTTTCTGTGAAACAATTGGAAAACCTCAGTGAGCTGTTGGTACTTCAGAGAAGTTGGTACCATAGGTCTTGGATTCTAGACACCACTGATGTTCTGCTTGGCATTTATAAAAGGGAGAGAGCTTGCAAGCAAGACAGGGGTAGTTGTGAAAACAAGCAAACCACTGAGTTTTAACATTTCAACAACAATCCTTTTTTCCTTTTTGATTAGCTAGTATTAATTTTCTTCCATATCACAAGCACATTTAAAACCCAGTCAACACCTGTCTTGCATACAACAGAAATTTTGAAAGAACATACATGCTAAAGCCCCCAAATATGCTGTCTGCATTGCTCTTGCCAAACGCATGCATGTGCCTGAGAAGGTTTGGGTTTTGCACATATTGGCAGATTACTATACTGCTGATGGCTCATTTATTTACCCATTTGGCCATTTTTATATGCAGCCACGGATACTACAATTTTATGAATAATCCTGTCACTTAAAGACCCAGTCCCCAGGAGAATTAAGAGCTAACATCTACTGACTCCATGTCCACAATCGTCAGGGGGATAAGGTCTTAATGCAGCAGAATAACTAGTCAGAAGCAGTTTTCATTCCATCTAAACATATATGAAAATCATACAACGGTTTTGTTTTTCTCTTTTAGATAGCACATGTAAACTAGGAAAAATCTAATGATACCTTCAGAAGAAGTAGTGCCATCTCCTTTGGTTAGTTTGGTTAGAGGGACATTAAACTGTTGAAAGTACTACTCAATGAGAATACAGTTACCCTGAATGATCACTGAAATTAATATAAATGTAACATCGATGTATAAATGCTCTCTTATCCAAACAGGCAAAACATCACATGTTTTCCATTAAGTCTTAAACTTCATGTTAACAAAATCTGACTTATCAGCACTTGAATCTGAATTCCAATACTTAGTGATACACCAGGTTTAATTTCCTTCTGTAACGACATTTCCAAGAAGCAAGTTGCTGAAACTATGATGAAAGGCCATCGTCATGCACATTTAACACATGAATACCTAAGCTGAAATCAGCTCAGCCAGAACTGAAAATTGGATCTTAACATCGAATTTGGACCTAGAACTGGCAAGCTTACCTTTTGTCATTAATAATTCTTCTTCTTTGTTTCTTACTTTTTTAATGTGTTCTTATTTCCTTTCCTACTTTGATATAACCTGTCTCACTTTCCCGTCCCTTTCTCTCGTTTTTTTCCCATTTCCCTTTCCTCTATGTTTTGTTTTCATTCCCTTATTCCTCCTTCATTACCTTAGTCCTTCTCATTTCAAAAGCATACTCCATTTTACACTTATACCATTATGTAAACCAGACCAATAAGCAGGAGACTGGGCTAGAAATACAACATGGAAATCCCTGATAAGGCAGGCTAGAATGAACATTTGTACTACATTAATGTCTTTCGTATTATAATAAGAAAAATATCTTATTATGTTACTGAGTACAATGCACAGTATTTTGCTAATATACTACACTGGTCACTAATCCGATGTGAAGGTCATAGACACTTCATCTATTAGCTTTTACTATTGCTTTCTGTATTATATTGATAACCCAGCTTCTGAACCAACCTTTTACTTTCTTATTCAGTTTATATTGTAATTGAGGGCTTTTTTGAAAAAGAAAAAAAAAAAAGAAAGATAGAAAGAAAGGAGGAAAGAAAGGAAGAAAGAAAGAAAAGAGAAATATGAATTAATGCCAATGAGAGTCTTTTTTTCCCTGTGTCTATGCAGTCTGATTTATTGCAAAGTATTTGCCATTCCATACCCTATTGTTTCTTCAGGTATTGAAATTTGCTGTATCATTTTTCAAGGGTTTTAAAATTGCATTTGCAAATTAAAAAATAGAACCAATAACAATGAATTTCAGCCGTATGACTGTCAGAGACACTGTATATTCCAGGACAGTCAGGAATAATAACACTCTGGAAATGTATGATCATCTTTAATTTGGAAGGCTGTCTGAAATTAAACACATTAAAGACAGAATTCTGACCTAGTTTTATCATGTTGAAGTGATTCAATGTTCACTGCTTTCCTTTATAATATCAACCTTTCTGGATATTTTCCACTACGAAAACAATTTCCATGCAAGAAAAACGTTGAGTTTAAGCAGTGGTTAAGGGGCCTGACAGAAACAATTATCTTTAGCGAAATTATATTTTATTTGCTATTGGTCCAATACTGTCCAATGTCTGGTAATAAAAGATGCCCAGCTCTTCTCAAAAAGCATACATAGATTGCTTCCAAAGAATAAACATTTATGTACAACCATCAGTACGAATCCTCTGAGACATTAATCATTGCTGTTGTAGTATAGAATATATTTTTCAAAGTTTTGCTTTTGTCCTTTACTTCAAAAATGCTTTAGGTCTTATAGTAATGCTTCTTTTCAAGCCCTTGTTTTTACTTTAGTATCTCAGCCAAGTAGTTGAACTCATTGGTTTTTTGTGTGCTGAATTACTTTGGACCCACAAAAGGTCTGAAAGCACTGGCATATGACACCTAAGTTCTATAATAAATATATTTATTGTATATACAACAACAGATGTAGGACCACCCAGTTTAGTGAACAGGGTATCCAACTTAATCTCATGCAAAAGCATGTAATATGCATTTTCAAGGCTAGTATAATCAAAGTTGTAAAAAAATAAGATAATATGCAACCTGCCTTCCAGGCTAGGTCACCTACACTGGTTTGTCTAGGTAACCTAAACAGAGAAGAGGCATTACCTTTCATCCATTTGGAGTTCAGTAATATACTGACGTCATATGTAAATGTGACAAGTATTGTAAATACAATGTCATATGAAGAAGGATTGATGACGGTTAGGGAAATGGGAATTAATATTGTAACTGTGAGTTGAGTAAAGAATTGGCTAGTAAAGAAGTATTGAAAGGGAAAAATCTAGTCTGATGAGAGGTAACAAATGGTTGGCCTTGGATGAATCTTGTTAATTTTTTGTATAAATAACCCCGGCTTAAAAAAAAGTATTCTTAAGACAAAAAGCTAAAAGGCATTGTCAATACTGAAGAGGATTAGGGTATTTAACAAAAAGAACTTCATGGCCCTGAGGATGGGAGTAAGTGTAATTAAATTAAATTTATAATAAAAAGAGGAAGGTCATTGGGAACTGTGAATGAGAATTTCTGCTATTGACTGGGAACTCGTCAGTTAGAAGTGACTGGGAAGAGAGAGACACAGGTGTACAAGCTGATCACAGGATGACTGTAAGCTAGCAAGGGATGGCAAGCATAGAGAAACTCAAATGGCAATTTGACTGCAATACATCAGTCAAGGTCTTTCCAGCTGAGATAGAAAAGCATGAATTCCATTATACTAAGCCCTGATGAGACTTAATTTGTAATAGTGTGTACAGTTCTGGTCATTTATTTTCAAGGAAGATATGAAATTGGAATAGGCATAGAGAAGGATCACCAGGATAATGAGGGGAACGGAGAGCTTATCAGACAAGAGAAGAGTTCACCTTTAACACAAAGGGATGTGATTGGTGCCTGTACATAAAACAGGATACAGACACAGGAGAGAAAAGAGTTATTTAAAATCAAGGAGAGTGTTTACACAGCAATAAAGGGTCATAAACCGGCTGTTAATGCAGTAAGATACAAAATAAGTGAGATTCTGAAATCATCTTCCAGGTAAAGTACCAGGGATAAAAAGTCTAACTACTATTATATACTGGTTGAAACATTTATGAAAGTAAATGTATGACACCTTGCCCAGAATGTCAGGGGATTGCATTGGAAGACCAAGAAACAATTTCCGATTCTGCATTTCCAGGATTCCAAGCTTTAGCCCTTTCCAAGATTTCCAATACTGCCTGTGAGGGCATGAGAATTTCAAGAGTAATGTATTGGATATGATTTGTTAAGCTTACAAATGCAAGAGAGAAGAGAGAGAATTGGTATGAAAAGTGCAGGTCACCTTCTAAAGAATGCTTAGTGTGTCTAAATTGTCCAAATTGCCTAAACTTGAACTGTCACTCCCGACAATGGTCTCTGAGGATTTATGGCAGTCTTCAAAAAGTTCCCTATCTTGCAACTTATGGCAGCTACACTCCTCCAGACCCCACTGCAATCCACAGGAGTCTTTCCGATTTCAGAAAGCTCTGAAGCAGGCTGTACATGTTTATGTCTATAAATACGTTTATTTAGATTTGGAAAAAATAATTCAGTAGAAGTTTAAGTTCATGAAAGAGAGAGAGAGATCATAACTATATGCACTGCCTTAATTATATTTTAACTCAAGCAAATTAAAGCCAAGTATTCCAGCATGTCATTCATGGAGAAAATCTTATTCACAAGGCTGCTCTATTCATGATGG
This sequence comes from Himantopus leucocephalus, assembly GCA_003993805.1. Taxonomy (NCBI): domain Eukaryota; kingdom Metazoa; phylum Chordata; class Aves; order Charadriiformes; family Recurvirostridae; genus Himantopus; species Himantopus leucocephalus. The sequence goes on from RSEF01000003.1 coordinate 112,241,879, forward strand.
AGTCTTGCATATATTCAAATCCATCATAATTTTCTTAGTCTGAGGTCCTTATTTTTATGGAATAAATTCATAATTAACATTTCAGCAGAGGGGCACCAGTTGGCACACTACAAAAGTATTACAACTAAGCAGGATTTAAGAATAAATGAAGATATTTTTAAGTGGAAATAGCTCTTTATTCCCTGCAAAATAATATTCACTCTATCACAAAGTTACATTGCATGGATGTACTTGAGCTCCCAACATACACACGCGCGCATGCACACACACATTAAAAAATTATTTAAAAAAAAGTTAGATAGACTTTTGAGTGTTAGAAGCACTTGTGAAGTAGTATATGAAGAAATAGGTACAAAAATGTTTGGTAAATACAAGTAGTGGGTAGTTATGCTGTGTTTGGAGATGAGTGCTTGAATTCTCCACTGGCATGGGCAAATATTATTAACCTGCCTCAGTACCTTACCTCCAGTTGTCTCTTCCAGTGTCAGTTATTCTCTGGTTCTAGAGCAGCTAACAGAAAAGAACCCCTTTGTTTTGAAAAGAAATTATTATTACATATTCACCTCAGCTGAGTACATGTTTTAGACTGGAAATACGTTAGCTTCTCTCCTAGCCAAATTTTTGTCACAGATCATTCATAAATATTACAGTGCAAAACACTGCCTGGATACTAGCTTATCACTGTTGGAGGCTGAAAGATTATTATAATCTTCTACCAGACCAATGCCAGGAAGGTCAAGTAGCTAAACAGTTATCTCTTTTCACCATTAGAAAAGGCTTGACCACAACAGATAGTATAAACTGTCAAAGGGAGTGCTCTAACAGTCTTCAAAGTAAAAGTGAAGCTAAACCATAACGCTAGAATGAAGACATTACAATTAAAGCAATAGTGTCTCCCTCAACATTCTCCTCCCAGTTCTCATATCCAAAATTGCCACATCTTCTCTGAAAGTGTTTCTAACGCAGTTGTAGAGATCATGGGAAAAAATTCAAAATAATAATAATTTTAAAAAATATTAAAATTCCTGATTAGAAAGAGGAGGGGAAATGAAGTTGAGCAAAAGAATATATACTTTCTGAAAGAAGGAGCCTTGCTTAAGTGCCTGAAATGCCTGTAAAATGGATTCAGGCCCAAATCAGAATTAAAACACCGCTCTCATATTATCTAGGCCTATTTAAACAGAGACCCACCTATAATAACACAGTATATTAGTACTCGTCTAAGTGTTAAAAGTAATGATTTGGCAAAATTAAGAAGCCAGAAGATATAAAAGGCTGCTTAGGACTGCCAGATTTATGAAAGTGTTATTACTGCTGGCAGATCACTTTTCAACTGCAGCATGTACCAAGTGGAGCTGAAGCATCCCTACAGTAGGTTCTGCCTGGGTGTTGCACAGATATTAACAAATGACAGTAATTTATCAGGAAACATCCCAGGTGTCTGCTGAATCAGGGATCTGTCATACTATGAGACCTTCATATCACTGTTGCTCACCTCATGAATTATAAGGTCTAAATCCTGGTCATTTGGGGTCTGCAAAGAAGTCGTTGACATCCTTGTGTCTATCTTTAGCATCTAGGTCAAACTGCCACTGGGATAATTTCACTGTGAAGTATATCTTGTTATTGGCTATTACTAAAATTTCCTATGTGTGTTAACAATCAGCCATTTTGTGTTCAGTTCAGCATTTGTGTCTATGCTTTTTGTTTCAGTCAAAAATAAGGCTTATCCAAACAAAAAGTATTAATTTATTCCCTGGGTATGAAAAGACATAAACGCGTTTGTTTATTTATTGGTGTATTTTTAGCTGGATTTAACTTAAGTGCTTGCATTGTTCATTATTGTATTATTGCAATGCCCCACAAGACTCAGATTTTTGCAGTTTTGTTTTCACAACTATGCAAGTTTATTCTTGTAACTCTGAAAAAAAACAGACAGGCAAATACTAGAAAGAAAAAATAAAATGACCCAACAGTGGCAAACTCAGTGGCTCAACTTTCAGTTCTGACCTGCTGTAAGTGGAATATCCTCCATAAGGACACAATAACGTACAATGAGATACGTCCTGGACATGTGTGAGCCTATTTACATCAGCAGAGTGATGCAGGGATTCTTGTAACATTGAGTACATCTCAACGGCAGTTTTGCTTCTGTCTGAAATGCGGATTCAGGAGCAGTTCCAAACTCCCAGATCTGTGCATATGCCCTCGCTGCATCACAGTCAGGGTGACACCTAGAACAAAAGTCACCAACGGGAAACTTTAGTGCATCCAACGGACGGGAACTTTCATGTGCTTTGGTTGGGCGTTAGGCTGAACGTTCAGTGTGAATTTGCTTCTCAGTCCAGAGTCAGCCCATGAATCTGTCTGTCTCCCTAACAGCTATGCCTGGTTTTCCCCTTTTTATGTCTGAAAGGCACTGACATAATTTACGGTTGCAGTCATGCACATATCCAGTTAGACAGGTGGTACTAATTAAATATCGGACATCACAGTTATCCATTTAACAACAAATATAATTACACTCTATCTGCCAGTGCACAGAAGCAGGAGTCTCTTGAAACTCGGTTGAGGCAGGCTTATTTTAAAGAAAACGGCAAATAACTTACCAGAGGTTCTTCCTCTCTAGAGCAGTCCTCAGTGAGATTCAAAAATTGAATAAATGAGATCTTGCTCACCAGGTGGGTTTTTGCAGGCTGTGGTGTTGGTTCTTATAGTTCTAAAAAGGAAGTGATAAGCCTTCTGTATTGAATGTGAGTGCTCTACAGACAGGACGAAAAGTGAAATCCCCACAGTGAGGGATTTGTGAGATTTGGCAGAAAATCTGCATCACAATACTGTGCTATTTCCCACAGGGAAGGAGCCCAGAGAATTTCTCAAGAGAAAGGTGCTATTCCACCATTGCTACTTTGCAAGTGACAGACAGGAGACAAATCGGGTACCAGTGAAGACAAGTATCTTCTTTATTGTGTTCCTCAATACAGGAAAATCTGAAAGGTCTAAGACACCAATTTCAGCCCCATTGCACTTAAGGTTTATATGCAGAATAAAACTGCAAGTTGGGGGTATCTTGGAAAAATCCACAGGGTGAACAGAGCTTTCTAGCAGCTTGCCAGACTTGCAAGCTTAGCACAAGTCCATAGAAGCAAAAAATAAAGCTGTTACAAAAGGCTATATTTTGGGACTTACAAATGGAAGCTGCGATATTTTAACTATTCAATTAACTGAGGCTGTAGGATTTGCTTTGTGAGCATTTTATTTCTTAATCTACAATGCCCTTCTCTCACCTCTGAATAAAGTTTTACTCTCCATTTTATCTGTCACTGACTTAAAAAAGGAAGCAGAAGACTGTGTGAGTTGCAGGACCACCTCTGCTGCCACTGAAAGCCGTTACGTGTGGTGAGAGCATTAGGGATTCAGAAGTAAATTGCAAAGTTGGTTCAGAGCACAGTGAAGCATTTAGTTGCAACTCAGTTGGGTGGAAAAAAGAAGTCACACTCCAAAAGAGACAGAGAGCTTTCTCTGCTTGAAATTATTGAATAATTTATTCGAAACACAAATCAGACTATTAGAATGAAGGTGATGGTCTTCAGACAGAGGTCATGCAGAAAAGCACAGGGCCAAAACCTGCCTTTTTTCCTCTTTCATTGGCTATCAAAAAACTTGGTTCTCTTAAAAGACAAGCTAGTCACAATCAATCATTTTTATATCACCTTCACTGTAGATTATTTCTACACAGTGTAACCGGATTTGAAAAGTGCCATCACACAGAAGCTACAAGTCATGCAAAATGTCTCTTAAATAATGAAGCCAAAATGAGGATGTAGCACGTAAGTGCACTGAAAACTCCATTTCCTTCAAATATTTTGCGAAAAGCAAATTTTTATAGTACACACTCTGCTTTACTACAGAAACAGCTGCCTGACAGAGCCCTGAGCAATGCAGCCACTGTGCAGCAGGTAACACGCAGCTATAAAGTAAATGATTAGCTTTCAAACACTCAGCACAGATCATTTTCAAAGGTAGTTTATGTAGGGACCTGTTAACCCCCCCAAACAGGAGCTAAAAACATGGTACAGCCAAGCACTTGTGAAGGGAAACAGCTCTCCCCGTTCCCACTTCGGCAAAGAAATGCTGTGCCTCTCCTCCTCCTCATGTTCTGCTCTACTACTTCAGCCAGTGGATTTCCTTTCCATCCTGAGCAGCCGCTTCTAGAGACACCAGACTTCACTTACTTACAATGCAGAAGAAAATACCTAAAATACCTCTCAGGTCTGTGTGCTTTCTTCATCACTATTTTTGATAGCTACCCAAACAGCTACAGATTGCAGAATTACCACGCCAGATTCCTTGGCGCTAGCCGATAGAGGCTTAAAATGCTTAATCCGCTGCTTGTCTGTGGTAAGCCTGTGTTATTAGCCTTGGGAAGGACCCTTATCAGTCAGCAATCTGATTTAGCGCTCATTCCCAACTTGTTTGGGTGTTTTTCACCTTGTGGGAAACAATTGGTTGAAGTTGTTAAGCTTCTTTTATGCAGGGCTAATAAGGGCTTGGATGTCTAGTTGTCCTTTTAGAAAAATCTGCTGTGGATCAACATGATCCTGTTCTTGTGTAAAGCGCCAAGGCCTCTGTCAGAGCAAGAATTATCCTTCTTGCACCATTTTTTTTTTTTCACAGAGCAAAGACTAAATCCTGCATCTCCTTTTTGTTGTCGCTTGGTGAACAGCATAATTTTCTCACTGGTTTCCAGAAACCAAAGCCCAAAAATTTTGAAATACAAATGTAACAGAATGTAGGACTATATACTCAGAGATACATAAATTCTGTTTTACTCTTTGTAGTCTGGCATTTGAGATTAACTCTTTGTAGTAGCACAAGCCAGACTTTCATATATTCAGGAATTTTCAAAGCATTATAAAGGATTAATTCATGCAAATTTCTGATAAGGACCTGTTAATAATTCTGAGAAAAGAACATATTAGCTTCAGTAAAACAAATATTTAAGGCATCCCTAAAACCTTGTAACCAGTCTGAAACACAATAAACAGTATCTGCACATTAAACAAACACTATCAAACAGTGAATCTGCTATCCACAACAGACTTCCACATCTCACTGATATTATGTATATTCAATTGCAAACCTTCCAAACAACACATATGTTATGCTTTACCAGAAATATTCCCTTCTGAGCCAAAGGTGACAGTAATATGCAGCATGTGTCCCTTGTTCCCCTTAAAGTTTGAGGAGAATTGTAACGTTTCCGGCCTTTCTTATTCTAACTGCAAACAAGCAATATGGCACAGGTCTGCAGTTAACGGGGGATCAGTCCTCAGCTTTCGGCAAAACATTTCCGAGCACTGTCCCTCTCAGCAGGCACATCTCAGCCTGTGTCAGGGAGATGCTCAGGTCCCACAGCTGCCTTTCATTTCTTCATTTGTAAGTTTGCACCCTGACAGACTCAGCTGATGGAGGATGTCTAGATGTGAATTGCCAGGGAGATGTCTCCCAAGAAAACCTTATCAATAAAAGCTGTTGAGTATGTATGATAGTTGTAACATCTTCTTTCTGCTGTTTCAGGATGTTCCCAGTTGAGTTGCCATGTCCTGCTCTTTACACAGGTGGCAATATCTACAGTATTTCTAATAATATTTGTCTTCTTTTCCTCTGTGTCTGTTGTGGGATATCCTCTGCCTAACCAAGAGGTTTCAGTAGCTCAAGAAACCAAAGTTTACCTGCTCAGAATATGCTTTCCTAAATATTTCCTGTGTGGACATCTACAGAAACCAGTCACAAAGTTTTACAGCTGAATGTGATGTAACTCCCTTTGAAGAAGTCTGCGTTTTGTTTCATGTTGCTAGTTCTCAGAAAGCAATTTGATTTCCTTGCAGAAATAGCCATTTTAAAGATTTCTTGCTCTTTGATACTATTATGAACTTATTAATTAGTCTACTCTTGAGTCAATTTTCAGCAGTCGTAAACTGGATCAAGACCTGTGGGATTAAACAACTAGATAAATATTGAGCCAGTGGGGCCACATTTTAATGCCTGTACTAGTGCTGTTTTTCCAAAAGAAACCTTCTTAGACTTCAGTAATCTTTTTGTGGGTTAAGGTACTACTCAGTGAAAATAAGGTGATCAATACTGGACTCTCAGTTACCATCAGCTAATACTTTATGAGACTGGAATTATTTATGTGTATGCTAAACATTTCTAAGTTTGTACATAGGTAGTTACTGCTGACACATTTAGGAATTGACACGGTGGATTGAAGCCAAAGACCCTCAAGCCCAATATTTACCCTTCACTGATGAGCAGCACCACAAGTTTCCGAATCCTGAAAAATCTCAAATGGGCAGGACCAGAAGACATTTCAAGAGACCATTTCACTCAAACTTTTCTGTTTGGAAAACACAATGGGAGATTCTCTCTTTCCCAAGGTAAATCTAATTTTCATTGCTGACAGAGATAAGTTTAAAACTTCAAATGTGAAATTTAATATCCCCTACAGATACTTGGGCACTTTTGTTATACCAGCATGCTCTGGACTCCTTGGTTCTCTAACTTTGGGTAGACTTCCTTTGAAGACATCCTCTTTATACTTCCTTCTTAAAATATCCATTGAATGCTTCAACTGGTCTTTGATATAATAGAGATAGCTGTGATAGCTTTGTTCTTTGCCTGTTAAGCATGTTCATTAATCAACATTTCTTATTTAAAATAAAAAAAACTTTATCCTGAAACTTTATGGTTATGGTTTCCTAGCAACAGAATTTCCTCTTAAGAAGCCACTTGTCTTTCAAAGGGTCCGTGCCTGGAACATATTTGACAGCACTTTTCAAAAAAAAATTAATCAACTGATTTCTTAATATGAGTTTAATTTTTTCACAGAGTTGGCAACAGTATCGAGTGTTAAAATTTTAAATCATTATTAAAAGGAGATCACAAAAAGTAAGCTTGTTGTCCATAATAAATAGCAGCTAATTATTATTAACTCTGATTATGAGTGTTGCTGTCACACACCAGGACATCACTGGGCAAAGTGCTGTAAAACCAGAAAAAGAACGTACTTGCCCAACGCAGTTTACACATTTTCATGGTTTCTTTCAACATTTCATTCTTTCAACAGTGTAAGGAAGAACAAGCAGGTTCTGGTTTCAATAAAGGAATTCTACCTGTTTACCAGGTCTCTAATCCTTACAAATAATTCTAATGCATTTATTATGAATAAAATCTAATTTATTGAACAGATACTCAACATCACTTCAAATAGTCATGATAAATGCAAATGTCAGACTTAGAAATGTAAGACTACACTGTTCTGCAGTCACAGCCTTACTGTGCTCCCCTCTGAATCATTTCCGTTAATATTTCTGATGATAATTGAATGACTTGTAAAATCAATCAGTTTGTAAAGTGATCATTTCCTATGGTTCTCAACGATAGCAAGTTACAGAGCTCGCCATGATAGGAGATCACTTTTAGTTCTGTGCACCTGCAGATCCCAAACTCTTACACAGTTTGTCAAGACAGCAATCCTGAGAGCAGGAAAATCACCTGTAAAATAGCAGTTTTAGAAGCCTTTTGTTTGAACGGACCCAGATCTGTATGAGGTCCAAAGATCAGGGACAGCAAACCAGGATGTGGATGTGACACGCCGTGATTTTAGCTGCGGTGGAGCAAATATTCCTGAAGGTGGGAGGGAGACAGGTGAGTGAGGCAGAGGGAGGAGGCCAGTGGGAAGAATTCATTGAGGTGAGGAGTCGGAGAGGAAGGAGGATGTGAAATCCATTCTTGTGTCAATGGGAACAAGGGACAGAACATAAACAAGGCAGATAGTAGACAGGACCTGACCAAAAAGGGTTAACAGAATGGGAAAACCATACCATGGATGTGGAGGGACAGACAGATGTTGAATCAGAACAGAAGTATGGGGTATGAGTAGTGGTGATGGGAAAATGGTCCAGGTGAAAATGAAAAATGTTGCTTTTCTCATTGGGACTCCATAAAAAGACAACTGTGCTAGTGAGTCTGAAGATGACTATCTAAATTTGAAACAAAATGCCATAATAAAAATCAGATGTTTCACTATCTTCACCGACATAAAGGCCTGTCTAGACTGGTGTAATGTTTCTCCCTGTTACCTCTTTGACCATCCTGCACCAGTGTTTAACAGATAGCAACTACTGTGAATGAAATGCAGAAGATGGTACCAAATGCTTCTCAGTTGATTGGCTCACCCTTTTGGCCCGGATGTCAAGAGTCTTTCCAAAATGAGCAGTATCATAGGAAGCTTAGTCAGATAAGCTACTGCTGCTGCTATTTCAAGCAGCAGTCCCCAAAACTTGGGGGCTTTTTTCCATACTGGTCCCCTTCAATCTGCCAGAAAAGCTGTTGAGAAGCGGACAACTTCAATGCTCCCCCAGGGAATACATGTCTGAAATCTAAATAATCCATTCCCAGCACTTCCTGAGAACCAGGAGAATTCAGCTGATCCCTTGAGGAATGCAAAAAAACTTACAGTATTATGCTGTAATAGCAGGATGTCAGCAAATACTGAGAAAATCACAAAGGGTGATTTCCGCTTCTCACAGCAGTGTATGGTGTATTGAGCATGTATAGAACAGAAAATGTAATCAATACAAACACTGAGACAAATAAAGAAGAACCTATAACAATATCTACCATCTGGAACCAGAGGAATTGATCTTTTGGTTCACCATGGAATAAGAAAGTTCCATCCCTACAGTGAATATCTTCATAAATTAAGAATTTAAGCAGCTATTTTGTGTGCCCCAGCAACATATCGAAGACCTCAGCATGCTGAAAGAATTTCTTGGCAACCAAAGATGGGTTTTAGGTCTTTATTATTTTTTTAGTAAGGTTTCTATTCAGAATTTTGAAATACTCAGATATTTCTATTCTGTCTCCATTTATATCCTTTCCACCTGACATACAATCAGTTTAGATTTTTCCATTGAGCTAAGTGGCTGCTAAATGCTTGATAGATGAACGATCATTGCTCAAGTCATTTTCTACCAGACTCATATAAGAAGCAATTTTGACCTCCAGTTCTTCATACTTCTGCTTTTCATGCAAATCCTCATCTTGTTGACCCATCTGATCCATTATCACATCACCACCTGTTCAATCATCAGCCTAGCTTGCAAAGATGAACCTTTGATAGGAAGACGTGGGCTGATGTGTTTTGTTCAATGTTGCAGGGTATTTACTGCTCTGCAATAGAATTTTTCTGTGAACTTTAAAAAAGCATTCACTGTTTTGTTGATACATTTTTTTTTTAAATATATATAACCAAAAAGATTTTTTTTTCTCTTGCAATGAGATAAAGCATCTGAAAAGGCAATAAACTATTTGTATAAGATATCTAAGTCACAGCTTCAGTCTGAATAAGTACAATGCCCCTCTTAAATACCATTTTTTCTTCAATTACACTACTTTAATATTTATCAATACTTGTTTAATGAATTGAAGTAAGAAAAATCCATCATAGCACTAGAATATAGAATGAAATCTTGCAAAATTATTGCAACATTATGCAAAATAAGTTCTGTCTGATCACAGTTTGGACTTCTACAAAACGAAAATTTGCAGATTTATCCAAGGCTACTTTTACAGCAAATGGAGAAAAATAGCCATTTCTAGGACATGATTACTGTCTTCCTAAAGTGGTTGTCTAAAATAGGTATGACAAATAAGACCCTGAAATTGCCTATTTCTCACCAGTGCTTGTTCAGATATCACTAGGAGACTAGCTAGATGACATCTAAAACTGTGGAAGTTTAATCTCATCTTCGGTGCTTTGTTTTGGTAAATGAGTTTGAAATCTAATCTCCTTGTAAATCTCACACTCTCTCTTATTTTTTTTTAACACTGCCATTTGCATGAAACCACATATAAGTACTTCAGATGCACATTTTCAAACACAAGATGGAATTGAAAGGTCAACCAGGATCATCGTCTGGTCTCTTGCTGTCCAAGGCTGAGCAAGATCTACCTTGAAACCCCTTAAAACTCTTCATCCGTTCTTCCGATGGTAAAAAATTGTTCTCTAATTTCCAACCCAAATGTATTCATGGCCCGCTGTTAACTATCTGACTACATACCAACATCTCACCTTACCTTTAAAAACTTCCCTCATTCTCATATACAGAAAGTGAGCCAGCTGATTTCACTACAAAATCCCCTTGGAACAGCTGAGACTTGGCGTAACCCCATCACAAAATAGTTTCTTTCTCTCCTTCCACACTGTTTGATCTCACAGCCCTCTCTTTCTGGCTGCCCAGAAGCTCTCTTCCTCAGTGAAAAAGTATCCATTTCTTCTGAAATGCCTACCAGAAATCCACTTACAGTGAAACTAAGGTTGAGCAGCAGCCAGACAATGGTTTATTTTTGTTATATTTACATAACAAAAACACCTCTATGAAAGGCTTGAGGGGTCTGAACAATTTATTAAGCTTAAAATAACATAATGATCACTATACAAGACCATTAAATATTCACATTCGGGAAACACATTAACTGAGACAGCCAGCAACATTAAATAACAATGTGCAGGTGACAAATTAACTCTACCAATCAATATATCAAAGTATTTTAAAAGCACTTTCACCACCTTCAGGAGTGTACTCTTATTCAAAAATACTTTCAATAAATTAAATACTCTATTAATTAATTTTCTTTTAGTAGACTTTCAGGAGTTTCTATGCCATCAGGGAGTGCACTAATTCATATATATGACCTTACTACAATTAGTTTTGTTCACCCTGCTGCTTATTATATTGCTATATTTTGTCTTAAATACATTTAGTGGCTAACATTTCCACACCAGGGTTACAACTTGAAGGTCTGCTTGCTGGCAGAATCCTCATTAGGGCCTTCAAATCTGTTCATTACTACCTCTTATAGAAATTAAGAATCAAGAAAACCAGGAAAGGTGAAGCTAGTTACACCATTTTCTCATGAGCATCTACTTGGGCAGAAAGATTGGGGTTGAAGGAGGAGGAAGTAGGAAGGTTGTTTCTTTTCCTGAGGCATGGTTAAGAGGCAAGTTTTTTAAGACCAGGGAATGAATTTCTAGCCAGTTTCCTGTCTCCAGTCCTGAGCTAGAGTCCCTGGTACAGGTGATCGTCTCCAGCATGATATCCTGCTGATAGTTATCATAAAATGAATATCAATGTCCAAATCACTATCTTGTAGAACTGGACCAGCCGTTCTGGACCAGCATCGAAATCTCTCCCATTTCTGCTGCCAGCATGGGCTGGATTATTATTGCCTTGGGAAAAATGAAGATAGCAGACATGGTACTGCTTTACCTCATGACAGTTTCAAGCATTAGGGGGAAAGACCATGGGACATAATAAGAAAAGACAACGTTGCTTAGATTTTCATGTAAAATTTTCTTGGAGATGAGAGAATTGAATTCATTGTTCATATAAGGTGCTAGATTAAAAGTCACAGAAACTAGACTTTCCTCATTCTTTCTAAAATGACCAAAGAAGAGACAGAACTTGTGACACATCCTTCTCTCTGTCTCATCTTTGCTCCCAGTCTCCACCCTATATGGACCCCTTATTGAATTGCCACTATCATTCAGTTCTCTTACTCGTTTCAGGCCTCATCATTGATGCCAGTTACAATTTACGACGACAGATTATGATCTGGACACCTACGTGCCAGAAAATGGTCTTAGTTTACTGCCCTGTTCAGTGTTCACACAAATGTGAAGTATTTCATTGACGTTTAAAATGCCTTTCATATGGAATATCATGCTCTGTCCCAGATTCCCCACGTTATTTCCAATAAGTAGGTAATGATTCATCTCAACACAGGTCCAAGATAACTTCTGGCATCCTAAGAACCAGATACCACTTAAAAATCTCAAAAATATTCACGTGTGTTCCTTGATGGGAACACACAAACATTTAATTGGGAAAAAATGCCGCTTCTTTGATTTTTTGGTTAATATTTTTGGTTGAACAATTAAAGATTTTTCTTGCTTCAGCAGTTTTCCCTGCTGATTTGTGGGAGCTCAAAGAGACTTTGCTGCCTCAGCAACACCTGGGACCAGAAGTAAAGCTATTTTAAACTACTTGGCCTATAGAAAAACAATTTGAGCATTGAAGCTGAAATTGCACTAAATTTTCTCAGCTGTCCATAACCACACAGATTGGCTGTATATGGACTACACTGTGGGGAGAAAAACAAAAAAAAAAGGGAAAAAAATTCCAACCCCAAAACACGGGGAGTGCATAGTTTTCTGACTAGAGAGTGCATATGGCTGATTTAAAAATGCTGCAACAAGCCATACATTGTTTAATCTCAGGTTGAATGTTTTTGTTGTTGTTTTTCTTTTCCCAGCTCTCACCATACTGATTAAGGCCAGTCTGATACCTTTTACTCCCACTGATTAGTATCTTCCTTCATGATTACTCCCATTTAAATTAAAAGGCTGCTCAAGGACTCAGATATCCTCCAGAATGAGTAAAGTTGCTCAGTTTGCCTCTGAGACATTCAGAAGTAAAGGGAGAAAGGTAGATGTCTTCCTGTGCAGCGGAACGAGATTGACCTGTTTGGATATATACTTGTGTCACCCTTCATTCGCTCTCTGTAGAGGAGAGTTAAATTTGTCCTCCCTTGGGAAGCCCACATAAAAAGTTTAATCTCTTCTGAGCAAGTGGAGGGCCAGTTCGTTGAACCAAGTGTAAGGATTCAAGAGGTGCTGCCAATCCATGAAACCATCGGCACATCCTTCTGGTGTTGGTCGTAGATCTGTCTTTTGTTCAGGACAGGAGGCTACAGGGCCTTCAACCCCAAGCCATACTTATGCCATATTCCTCAAGATTTTCATTAAATAACATCAGGTTTTCACACCACTAATTTATGAGTGGGTAGCCACTCTTGCTCCCAAAATAGTCTACTGAAAAGATATGCTCCTTAGCATAACGTTCCAGAGCACGTATTTTGTGGCTGCTTATGCAACACACCCTCTGGAAAGGGATCAAATCCCTCTCCATTGAACAAAAACTCAAAGACACTGGTCACTTAAATCAGATGTCTGAGACATGATATGTAGTGCCACCAAAGATAGTACGAATATCTACCCAAAGTCTCCAAAACCTTGGTGTTGTTCCATATCCTGTTGTGAAGTGTGGGATGTTGGAAAAGAATTGCATTAGATTAATAGTGTGGGCAGTGCAATACACAAAAAAACAGACCAAAGGTGGTAGGCACTTATTCACACACAAGGTTTCACTGAAGTTCTACATGCTATAAATAAGTGCTTTATTAATTTGAGCATAACTTGCACAGCTGGCCCTAAATGAGGGTTTATGTGCACAAAACTGAAGGATTAGTTTCACCTCCCACAATTAGTACAACCCTTCTCCTTTGCCCAGACACATTTAGCAGAGTATGGCATTACAGTATCACCCACCATATGCACAAATACAAACTATTAAGTTTGTGCATCTATAGTTATAAAAAGTTCCATTTTGTGACGACAACTTATTTGCCAATTTTTAACTCACAGTGCAGTTTTGAAGTATAGTAATTTCTTTTCATATGTTTACAAAATCATGATCGACCTGGGAGGGTAGATTGGAACTGGCTACCTATCTTCCACTAAGAAACTGCCATTTGAAGAGCTGGGAATCGTCCAATGAAACCAGACGGAAACGTGTTCAAAGCCAACAAATAGACATAGTTATTCCCAAAGCAGGTGAGACTTCTGAAATTTTCCAAAGTATGTTAGTTGTGTGTATGTGGGTTCAAGGGAAGGCTCCACTAAGAGTTTCTAAATAGACGACATACTGAGCTCAAGAAATTCCATCAACTTAAATACGTAGAGGTTGCGTGAACAATAGGAGAAAAGAACAAATACATTTGGCCTCTTCCTGCTGTTCTTTTCTGTGTGGAGACACTTCTATGATAAATCTAAATGTATTTCTTGAGCAGTGAGGATTAAAGCTGACCTTCTCCTTGCATAAATGTATTGTTTCTCTTTAAAATCCTCTCTAAGAAGAGGATTTCTCTAAATATTTCCACCACTAGAATACCTAAATTCATTTGCATGCATAACCTAGGAAAGCAAAAGAATGCTATCAAACCTCCTGCATACGTTCTGAGCAAAGTAACCTCTGGCTTAGCACAGCATGCACATTTTTAGCCCGTAACATAATTGTTTTGCAAGGTAGTAGCTGCCAATAAAAATGTATAAACTAAAATATACACTTTCAAATACGCTAGCAATAAAAAATACTTAATATATAAATGTATTTTGGTAAGAAAAAAAATTTGACACATAGTATGAACACACTACATCCCAGAAGTATCCTAGGAAAAAAAATGAAAAATTATCTTGCATTAAGAGAAAGGCTTCCAGCAAGAAACTGACACTGTTAAAAAAAAAAAGGAAAATGCGTTCTCTACTGAACTATGTGGTTCTTCAATCAGTATTGAAGGTTTGAGGCCTGTTTGAGGCCTTTAAGAACTCGCTTCATGTCCAAAAGACAATGTAGTTCTACATAAACTGCGGTACCGCGTGCAGCTCACAACTTCATAAATAGATGAGGTGCAACAACACTTACCTTCTGTAGCATAATAAATCAGGTCAAATAAAAAAAGTTCAACCCCACCTTTGAAATCTGTCCTCCACTGGTCTGCATTGACTCACAAGAAATATTGGTACTCTTCTGAAGCTGCAGGCAACTTTCAGAGAAGCAAAGCTTGGAGGAAGCAGATGATGCTGCAGTCATCTTCCAGAGGAAGATAGGAGGGAATAATATCCTCTTCCTGAATGCTTTATGATTATTACCTCTAATATTTCAAAGGTAACTTCCTTCTCAACAAGCAGAATACACATTTCTACTTCAAGACTACATGCACACCAGGTCTGATGTTTTTAAACAAGGCTGAGTTAGCCAAGCATGAAATAGCTGTAACAATTTTCTTAACAGCTGAAAAACACTTGGCTAACTCAAAAATAGCTGAACCAATTTTCCTCAAACTTTCCAATGCAGTACACCTTTGGACTAACACTATAACTGCTAAATTTCTTTCCTTCACATGCATCTTTGCTTTTACCTGGTGACTAACAAGAACAAAAAAAATAAGGATTAAAGATTCAATCCTGCACATACACAAGTACATGATTAAAATTACTAGTACAATATTGAGTCAATGTTGGCAGGGTCAAACCCTAAGAATGTTTGTACTATTTCAACTTCGTAACAGTGCTGTATTGACACTATAGCTCATAAATATGGAATAAGGTAAAGTCCACTATATTTTATAAGGCTGTAACTTTTCATGGGGTTCTCATATTACTCTCAATAACACTGCAGCACAAGTCTAGTTGGCTGAATTTTCAGAGATTGCTTTCTAAATCTGCTCATGGCTGCTATTTCACATCAGGTGTGCCTGTAAATGGGAAATGTTTTTATAAGAACAAATCAGGTGACAAGTATGAATCAAAATGGGACACATTTTTGCATGCAATCATGCTCTGAAATGAGCAAAAATGCTCACAAGTCAAACAACAGAATTCACCTTTTTTCAAATGCAAGGGAAAGTTTTAATCCACAGCCTATCAAGCTTTCTTCCAAATCAGTGCAGGTATCATTCTCAGTTTGTGCTGTTACCTGTGATAACTGAACCCATGTTCCGCTATATATTTCCCTCTCTCTGAAAACCATAGTCATCTACTCTGTGCAGATCCAGCAGTGCAAAATATCTGTAGACCCTCACACCCTAACCAACCTCTGCTGGAGTTTTACATGTATTCGGCATTTCTTAAAATCAAAATATATGGATTATTGTATAAGAATTTAACTTGAAAGTCATTATTTTGTTTTCTCTGTATTCCTCATCGGTTCCACCCAGCTTCTAAAAACAACATAAGTCCATTTAGTAATCATGTCAGTAAAGCACATCTGTTGTTCTCAAAACATAGGGATAACACTGGAAATCCCTAATTGGGTACACATCTGCAAATTAATCTCAACTTCCAATATTACTCTTTCCTTAGCTTGGCCAAGCACAGACTGGCCACCAAACTGGATTACATCTTGTACATCAGTAGTGTATACAATAAACTGGTCCTTATACACCTATAAAAAGGTGGATAAAAGACATGTAGATGTGGTGCTTAGGGACATGGTTTAGTGG
>RSEF01000003.1:112258076-112279088 GCA_003993805.1 Himantopus leucocephalus
TCCCAACATCCATGTCACCAACAAAGATGTTAAATAGTACCGGCCCCGGTACCAGCCTCTGAGAAATGCCATTCATAACTGGTCTCCACCAGAGAATAAGTCTCCAGACTTGTTGACTGGATGATTGTGCTGACTAGGCCTCCTGTTCTGCTTTCAGGTGTTCACCCTTCAGGATCTAATGACATTTAAGATGCCATAGAATACCCTGTCTATCCTTCAGCTGTGACTCTGGGATGGCACAGGTCTTCACACTGTCCCATGTGTACATCTTTGATAAAGGAGGGAATCTAAAATAATGCTGAATACTTACATGTAGGCAACTCCTTTGAGACCCACTGACTTTAACAGAAGCCCAGATACCTATGGCATATATAGACACTTATATCTAGACTCCTTAATTTGTGTCTTTCAATCTAAAATCTGAGTTCTCACCAGAAATACATATACATGCAGACTTTCTGGGGATATCAAGGCTTCATCAATATGGACGCTTAGAATTTTCTAGCTCTATACTTGTAACAATAATATCACAAGAAATTTTGCTGCAGGAAAATAAGCAAGCAAACAAACAAACAAAACCAGCAACAGACTAACAAGTTATTTCACTTATTTATGATCTGTACTTATTGTTTAGTACATTTGGAATACAGTATGGACATTGTTTACTAGCTGAACATTTCCAGGCAAATAGATACTGTAATGCATGTGCATAACAACACTGTTAAATAATGATAAAAATAATCAATAGTCCCAGATATTTTATATTTCCCTTTATAGACTTCTGGAGCAGAAGTTTGACCATGTCACAGGGAAATTTTTCTTATGAAGATCCACAAGGTTTTTAGCGATGACTAGGATCAATTTTTTGTTTCAAAAAAATGTCATCCTAGATCTGAATGCATAAAATACCTGAACATTTCTTGATTGTGCTGGCCAGATTACTACTGTTGTCTACTGTGAAATGAGGCTATGGTATTTGTTGCCAGATATCACACTTTCTGACTGTAGGCCTTACAGAGAAATTCAAGTAATTGATTTGACAAACACCTGCAAAGAACCAGGAACCATAATTTCAGTAGGAACCAGAATGCTACTCAGTTATATAAGGACGATATTTCACAAAAATCTTTTCTGGGTAGAATACGAACATGAGGGGAAATAAAAATGTAGAAGACTTTGACACATACCAACATACAGAAATTAGTAAGTAGAGCAGCACAAGCTAGTAAGTGTAAGAAAATCAATACAAACTCACAGTTTCATATTTGTTGGATCCCTGCCACCTCATAATGATTCATCATTATCTTCATCAAAGCTGAAACATTTTCTAGTTGTCACAAGTTTGATGGTAGAAAGTTAATCGAGCAACATGAATAAATCACCATGTCATTTTTAATACTAGTCTGATTCTCGTAGTTAAAGATCCAAGATAGAAGTCCAAAAGCATCTATTGCTGATGACATACACACCATTCAAGTGTATTCCGGAAGTCCTGCGTTAATTTGAAAGGCAACAGTGAGAATTATTCTTCTTGAGAAAATGATCTGGATATTGGTGGTGACACTAATGAGACAAAACCTCAGAACGGTGCCATTCAGTTCAATGAAACAGAAAACTGGGAAAAAATCAAACCAAAAGAAGTCATATTAAAGTAATCTTTTTATATGTTTCCTCAGTATTTTGGGTCTGTGTCACACTTTTTTATATTCGTATGTTAGTCCAAATTATGACAGTGTAAGATGTTACATTTGTTTACTGTCTCTCACTAGCATATAGGTGCTGCTCGGTAACTTTGTCACTGTCCTATTAGTATAAGAATAAAAATAGCCATGGAACAATTTCTGTTTCCTCTAACTTATAGTTTATAATGACTTGTGCAAACCTGTGGCATAAACCAGAAGTACTATGGAGATTACAAATCACCGCATTTATTCTTATAATATCCTGTGTTATTTTAAGAATTGAATAAATGTCTTACTGCACTTAGTAGATCTACTGCTTCTCCTTTTCTATAAAAACAGTACTCAAGCAATGTATGTGTGAACAAATGTGGGAAGATATCCTGGTGTAACTATGATAGAGCAGCTGATATCGGAAGGATATATTTAAGAATGACAGCATATAATGGCAGATAAATCAAAGGAGGAGAACACAAAACTTTTAAATAAGGCTAAGACTTAAAGAGGAGGAATTTCAGGTACTACGAGACATCTGGTGAAAGTTTATCCTACCTATTTTTCAAGCTGCTGAGAAAGGTACTTGAGACAGGAACAAAGTGATCTTCGGTTCTTTCTTGGTCCTTTATTTGTTTAAAAATTACTTAGTTCAGTGCATTCAGGCCTTTGAGTGCAATCAAACTAATCCCATGTTGGCATTTTAAAAACTTAAATTTCAGGAATGCCATTGGATGGAACTTTTACTGATTGTTTCCCTGAAAAAGATAACAGTGGATTTGAAAATACACATTAGAATCTATTTAAGTTATGTGTCTGAACTAAATGCTACCTTAATGAAAAGAAGATGCTTGCAGACTCTTTTTTTTTTTAAACTTTCCCTTATTGCAATATTCTTTACATCTGCATGGAAAATAAAAATTCCATTCTCAAGAGCTCTAAGATCATTTCTTGTTACAATGAAGAGCAATACTTTAATGTGCCAAATTACTATGTGAAGGAACATTCTGGAAAAACATGCAAATGATTTCTGATAACATGATCTGACAGTACTTTGCTGCATTTTTATGTTCCTTACTTTCTTTCTGATTCTTAATATTTTTTATAAAACATGAAATTTGGTTTGGGTTTTCTTGTTGTTTTTTTTGTGTGTTTTTAGGGTGAAAACAGGTTTTTATAGTACAATGTCAAAATGGATGTTTTGATATTTTCCGTATCTGGATGGAGACCTGAGCTATTTGGTTCTGACCTATTGTAGAGAAAAAAGATGACCTGCTGAATCTTGAGTATCTGTTAAATGGATGCACAACATACACACTATGCACAGTCTGGATCTTCAAAAATAACTTATTTTTGTAGGAACCATTTTTTTCGTGGGATCGTAATGTCCAAGTTTCTGTTAGTTTAAGTACTTTTCCTGAACTTTGTTCTAGGGGTAGACCTAAACATCTGTGATGGAAGTTGAATTTCAGCTACTCTTGAAAAATACGTGGTTTATTAGAATGCACCTTAATGTCTGACTTCATGAACCTACTTAGAATGGGTTCTGACAGTCATATCCACTGAAGAATTACTTGGCTCTAAATCACTGACATATACAACTGATTATATACATTAGTTGTAAATTATTTATATCTAAGTGAGTAACCCAAATCATAGAAACATAGAGTGGTTTCGGTTGGAAGGGACCTTCAAGATCATCTAGTTCCAACCCCTCTGCCATGGGCAGGGACAAATTCCACCAGACCAGGTTGCTCAAAGCCCTGTCCAACCTGGCCTTGAACACCTCCAGGGATGGGGCCTCCACAACTTCTCTGGGTAACCTGTTCCAGTGCCTCAGCAACCTGACAGCAAAGAATTTTTTCCTAATATCTAATCTAAACCTATCCTCTTTCTAAATCTTCTTTTCATTGTTTGGGGATATTGTGCCTATGGCTAAAAGCTTTTTTTAGAGGTGGGTTTTTTCTTTTCAATTTTAATTAAATTAATTTAACATTTTGCTCTGAGGAAATGGCCAAAGCACAAGGCAGTACAATACCCACCATTAGCTCCAGTTTGTTAATCTGCATTTCATTCTCCAGAGAGAATGGACACGAAGAGGCAAACAAAACAAAAGTATCTAAATACTTCTAATTCAATGAAAACAATATTAGTTCCATAGTAATGTCATGAATGCACCACCTGCCTTTGACATTCCAATGCTAAGCCATTCTACAAGATTTCTGAATCAAAACGAACTTTGTGAGCCAACTATTCTTATTTTCAAAAAGGTCGTGACACAGAACATATAGATTTCATCAATATGTTTGTAATTTTGTCTAGTTTTCTGATATTTTGTTCAAAGCACTATATCACATGTTATATGAAGATTTTTTAAATTGTGATTTAGACCTCTGCATTTTTTGATTGGAAAGCAGTCGATGCTCATTTTGGATGGACAGAGAATCACAAGTGGTTATAGGCTTTAAATACCATCCTTTTCTAAGTTCATTTGATTGCAAAAGGAATTAAATTGGCCTTTGGTAATGCTGATCAGCTGGTTTCTGTGACCTTTCAACATATCCTGTTCATAGCTAAGATGAAAAAAGAAAAATTCAAATGTGTAACGAGAACTGGCATATTATGACATTTAATAACTGAATAGAGCACAATGTAAAAAGTTTGATGATAATTAAAGCCAAAGTTTTGTTCATTTGCCTGAGTTCAACAGATTTTTACGTCAATGTTAAAAATTCTTTGCAAAACATATTTCCCATTAGACCAAGAGAATTTGTATTTAAAATAATCATATTTATAACTTTGAATAACATCACAGAATTAGACTTTGTAGACAGAGACTTGTGTTTGTCATCTTCAGTTCTGGGAAATACCTGCTCCTTTCTTAATTACAGACATTAGAGAAACAAGACACATGCATTTCCCAGGCCAATAAACAAAAAAAATATTATTTATTTAAGCTACTAAATTAACCATTATGTATCTGAAATAAGAAAGCAAAATAGGTAATTTATAATCAACGCAGATGAAAACATAAAAATACATGGCATAACGCTGAAATGTAAATGTGCATCTCTTTTTAGTTTTAGACAGGTTATCCGTAATCTTCTCGGCCAAAAATTAATCAATGACTAGTCACTTCAATGTTTAGAGAAAGTGAACACAAAAGGGACTCAAGTGCAGCTGAAATAAATTAATTTATTTTACTTGCATGAATATTCATGAACATTGATTGTCAGTGTTCAGTGGATTCTACTAGTTAGAAAATGTATATGATGACCCTTGGGGATCTCTGTTCCTAATGCAGGTCATCAAATGAGTTGCTTCAAAGTGGGCTATAGGAATTTAAACCTTGCAAGACATCCTAGACTAAAAATCTATGAAGATTACTACACTAATACAGTATAATATGAGTGAAGTGTATTATCACTATTAGTGTCAATACCAAAGTCAGTTAAGAAATGGAGGCTCCAGCAATCATACACACCTAAGTATAAAATATTGGAAGACAGAAAAGGGTAAAACAAAGTGATTTGTCACAGTGACGGCTTTTCCCCCTTCCCTGACAAAGTAATACTGAAATAGGGCTATACAATAATCTAACAGGGAGTTCAGCTGGTCCCACAGTATGAAGTGTCTGATATGCAAAGTCACAGTATTGGTCATTTTTGGAAGATTTTATGATGGAATTTGTAGAACATCTCTCAAGATTTATGCTAAAAGAAACCAGAACTCTAAGTGCATACTGAAGGTATGCAAGAACCTCCTAAGAAACCAGGACATGATTAACTTAATCTGTTTATGAAGACAGACAAATAATTTGAGTTCAAATACAAAAGATTGCTTGCCACCTTTGGATGTGTTTCAATAATGGGAGTACGGATATGTATTACTGTTTACTTTATTTTCTCCTGTCTTCACAGATCTTTCTGAATGTTTGTTGTTACCACTAGTGTAGTAGTTTTTCCTGCAGTTAAGTGAAAACAGATTTTTAACACTCTATAAAAACACTTTCATAAAAATAATAATATTTAAAAAAGAATGTAAATTTCACATAGCTTTTTATATAAAGCTTAGCATCCTTAATTCTTGTTACACTTAATTCTAACATACTGAAGCAAGTGAGTACCATTGTAATGGTTGTGATCCTCTATATATCTTATAATTAAAGAAATGTGGTATACAAAAGAAAAGAAATCTAAGGATAGTGTAGATACTTCTATGCTGTTTACCTGGCATTTACTTGAAATTCCCAATTTGGAGGTAGATTTCCAAGCCTAGCACCACATTGCCCTGATGTTGGGAGAGAACAATATGAACTTTGCCCAGTATTATTAGACCCTTTCCTCAATCAAAATGGATAAGAAAGGTGTCAAGCATGAGATGCAACACCAGGAAAGAAATAGAGGCCTCAGAAAAAAGATATCGATAACATAGTAAGGTTATCGTGCTTTTTAGAAGCCTGCACTATTCCATTCTTTTAAGTGACAGCTATCAAGGTTTTCTCTTAGTCACTCACATTTAAAGGAAATCTTATGAAGTTTCCAAGGATAAAAATACTTTTGGCCTAATTTTCTAATGTGCTGACACCTACAGCTGCCTGTGAAATCAGTGCAGGTTTTGGGTGTTCAAGACCTCTGAAAATCAGGCCACTTATTTTTAATTAAAAGACAGAGGAAGAAACATGGGGAAAGAAGACATGTTTAACTATCTCTAGCCTGTTGGAGTTCTGTGACCTCTGCTTCTTTACCTTTTCATAATTGTTGCACTGTTACCTTGTGCTTTCCTCATCTGTTTCTTGTATCCACCAGTTTTACAGTTTTACTCATAGTTCATAACTTTTGGGGGCAAGGGATGTATTTTAATGACAATATACAGGGTGTAGCACAAACAGGCTTTGATATCTTGCTAAATACTTTCGGTCATAATATCAATTAATAGCAATAATAATCAGACAAAGACTCATCATTTCGAAATCTGAAGCATTGTCCACAGGTACTGAGCAAAACAAAAAGAAGATAATCTCCACAGATTTAAAAGAGAAAAATCATATCTGTGTTGGTGTCTGTTCCAAACAATACATAACATAATCTGTCATACAGTGATGCTTGCATCACAACAGTTTAATTATAAGCGTTGGTAAAAATTACTGCTGCTAAAATGGGCTTTTTAAAAGTGGTAGACTTTATAGATATGACTCTATCCTTTCTTGGTGTTTGTATTAATTATTTTTATTAAATACATAGATTTATATATATATACTTATTTTCTGAAAAAAACTTTGGATGCAAATTTCAAATATTACTGGCTACCTTCTGACACAATTGCAAGTCTTTTAGATTATTCCTTAGATAGACATGACAAACAAGGAACTATTTTTATGTAATTTACCTTGCATTTCACATTCATAAGTGAAATACTCTGTAGACAGAAACATTGTATTGTGAAATCCTTCCCTCAGCTTTTTGGACTTATTTTTTAAATTTGGGGTATTTGGCTTGCACATTTCTCATTCTGTGTCTAAAAGTCACTCACTATATATAGGGCCTTAGATCCTGCCACATTTTTTTTCTCTTTATGAAGTTAATAATAACTGTTGTGTTGACAGGTATATATGACGATACATTATAATTTATAGAATACCTAATGAAGTAAAGTAGTTGTCTCACAAGTCTTTCCAGGTAAAACAGGCTAAAAGGCCTGAAGTCATGTAAATTACAGTCAATAGATAATTTGAAAGTCATGAAAAATTGAGAAGGGAGAGAAATAAAAAAAGAAGTGAAAAAAAAAGGGAGTTTAAAGCAGTCTAAGAAAAGCCTGAGGCATCTGAAGACAGTCATTACTGATGCAAGGCGAGGGATATACTAAAGATAGGTAATGTCAAGTGGGAACTATAATGAGCCAGAGTTAAAGCATGGCTGCCTGCCTCCCAACAGCCAAATAAACTACTATAGACCTGTTTAAGCTTTTTATTTTGCTGATGGTTATCTTTGGCAGGAACATAAGATTCCTCTTATATACACACTTGATAAAGTAGGGTATTCTCTGCCAAAATTCTAGGAGCAACCATCATGAATGCTAAATGGTTCTTGTAGGAAATAAGAAGAAAAAGATAGGGTGAAGTGAAAATCACCCATGCATAATAATATAACCACAGGTATTTCTTACATCTGGAATTATCAGCACAGGGAGTTAAAGCATACCAGTCAGCTTAAACACCCATTGTTAAATTAAGAACTTATGGACGAAAGAAAAGGAATAATTGTGTTCCTTAATTATTCATTAGAATATTCCTATTATGTCTCCTGATTCCAAACCTGGTTTATAAAAATCTACTGCCACAAGGAACAATATACAGATGGACCAGCAGTGGCACACATACAGTTGTGCCTATCTGGTTGATTTTAAGTTTTTTACACAGCCAAATTTTCAAGTGAGAGCTGATGCAGACAGAAATAAAGTCATGACTGTAGGCAGTAGCTGTAATGTTTCTTCCCAATAAGAGCCTAAGCACTCAAGCCAAGGCCACAGCTCTTACTCTGTTTATAACTGAGCTACCATCAGATTGCCTTCTATCATCCACAACTGGAGACTTTTAGGGAAAAGACTAGATTGCCTTAAAATTGATGGACACAGATGGTACTGATAGCTGTGCATTGTTGTATTTTTATTTTTTGTTCATGTAACAAATATGGCTCTTTTTCAGTTCATTACATTATGTAAGAAGGGGAGGAGAAATAAGTAGTTCATTTTTAATGACAGAAATTTATTATGTAATTTGTTACCTCAACATAGATTTCAGGACTTTGGAATTAGAGTCATTCAAATGGTAATAACAGCAACACAGGTATTAAGATGAGGCATTGATTTCATATCTACATGGTGCTTTCATTGCGCATATAGCTCTAAACATTGGTGACAACTCCTCTTGTGTAGCTACCGATTCTTAATTTTTCAGTCAAATCCCATAATCCTTCCACTTTAATCAGCCAAAGTTCTTTCACTCTGTTCTGTGCAGTAACTGCAATAAAAATTTCTCATATGATTTCAAAAGAACATACATTTAACTGAGAACTCAGAGATTTAGTCTTACGTTTGGCTTCATGCTCACACATTACTTCTCAGTTTCATTTAAGACTCTGTTTTTTCATTTTTCCTATTGTCCCAGTCATTATTTCACTTTTTTTAAGGACCTTTCTAGACTAGCATGAGAAATTTTCTTTGAATTACTCACCAGGAACATTTTTCAAAATACTGTGATGGATTTGGGCAAAATATAGTGCTTATTTATAAGCTGTTTCACTGTGGCTCTATGAGAGCCTCATTGATATATAAAACAGCTAATTGAGCTATAGAAGTAATGATTGGTGGATCTGTTCCCATAAATACCATATGTCTTAATTTCATTGAAAGAATTTTTGAATGCTACGGCAATGGGTGCTGAAGGAGAAAGAAAGACTGATCATAACAACACTAATAACAGAAATTGACAAAAATAATTTAACAATGTATGCTTAATGTTTTCGGATCCATCTGTATAAAAAGGGACTGGGTATACATAAAATTCTTATTTTTTCTATTTAAAAAAATATTCAATTACTGTGATCAACCTTCATATTTTCATAGATGAGAAAACGAATGAATTTTGAACACGGAACTAAAATTGAGTATAACAGTATTCATAATAGGCAGGAATCTGAGAGTCTAAATTTCTCTCTTTCATATTTTCCCTACTTCTCAACTGATTAGTTTTGACCTCAGAAGTCATCCCCTGTAGGTCCTCTCAAAATAAATAGCTAAATAAATAAATAATTAAGTATTAGTTCTTCTTAGTTATATAAACGTGAACCTGACATAATTTCAATGACACTGAATATTTTTCTCCCTCTTCAGACTGTTTCACATTACAATAAGATTAAGAATGACAGAATTTTGCTTAAACTTTCACATTCCATTACTTGGATTTATTGCTTCTAACTTTATGCATTTTATTGAAATACCTCAGTTAGAAACCCAGTTGCTGTGCACATAGTCAAGACAGAGAGAAAGATGTGGGTGACTTTCTAGGAGCTGAACAATATTCAAGAGAACTTCTCTTTCTCTGTTGATTCCAGGGGAACTGTAGGTCATCTCCTCAGATTAAGCATTTATGTCTGTTTCCAAGGTAAAATGACAGAAACACTAAAAGGCCACTAAATTGAGACATTATTTTTAGAGCTATTGCTCATGGCCTAAAGAGAAGGGTGGAAAGAGAAAGAAGCAGGCAGGTATCCAAGTTTTTAGGGCTACTAATCTATGTGTTTCTTGGAAGGGACCCTCCTATGTCATTTAAAAATCTTGCTTTCCAGGTCAGACCTATAAAACAAGATAAAAAGCCAGATAAATTAAAACTTATGAATGTATTATATTCACTGGGAAAACCAGTTCTTCATTGTTGTTTTAATTCTTGTTTGCTTTGACAAGGCCAGTAAAGATGTTAAATCTCCAAAAGGGTAAACCTGCTGTTGTTGTTCCAGCAGCAGAATGTAATTCAGAATGTATCTTTTGCATATAAAGAATGGGCTTACTGTTTAAAAATATCTGTAGTGAGTTATACTACTTAAACAATTCTGGGCTGCTGTAGCCAGCTACTGCTGGTAGTGCTTAACTAAAGTCAACAAAAAGAACTGTCTTACTGATACTGTTCATTGAAACATTACTTCAAATTTCAGCTGTAAAAACAATAAGTCCTTTATTAAAGTAGCCCTGCTCTCTATCAAAGTTTGCAGAATTCTGTTCTGCCCAAACTGGACTACATAGATATAACCAAACATTACAATAGACAGTAAAAAAAAATCAAAATGGAGAAAATATTTGAAATTTTACAGTTTCCATATTTTAAATAATATTGTTTAAACTGATATTTCTTTTGAATATGTTTTTTCTTTATTTTTTTTTCCCATGCCAAACATTTATTTGCACATATCTGTTCTTAGACTCAAAAACATGCCGAGCAGATACAAGTGTGACAAAAAAGGCTTAAAATGTTAAACCGTGTTGTGCTCAGCTTGGAGGATGGAACCAGTGGGCACTAAGTGCTTGGCAGTGAGATGCTGTGCCATTCCCTGTATGTATGCTGATAATCAAAGCATTGTATGGAGTGAATGCCACTTCAGTTTTATGAGCTTTTTATGTGACATGGCATATCAAATCTGCCAAGCAGAGGACCATCTGGAAACAGGTCATCAGAGTGGATTCTGACACCCTTTGACAGACAAGAGTGAAGACAAAGAACAGAATGGGGGAGAAAACCCCACCCCACCCCAAAAAAAACCTGGCCATAGACTAATGGAGATTAAGTAAAACAAATCCAGTTTCATTCTGTATACTGCAATAACATTTTACTTAATAACAGGCATAGATTTACTCAAATGAATTTAAAAAGTCATTTTAAAAAGTACTCCCTTATGGAAAAGCTGGTTTTTGTTTCTTTTTTCTTTCAGTTACAAAAGCACAAATCTTTCTGGGCATAACAGCAGTGTTATCCTCTTTTCCTCTTCTTTTTCTCCACCTAGGGAATAAAAGTGATTTTTAAAAGCTTCACAGCCTAATGTTCAACACACATTGTAGAAACACTCACAGACAGATTTTTGATAACTGTTCTGAAGCCATTAGGCTGCTGTAGTTCAGATGAGAAGATATTACACAATCATATATCACTGCAAAAGTAAACTTGTGTTCTAAATGTCATCCAGTTATTAAAATACCACAGCTCCTGCTAGTTTGACCAAAATGAAGACCTATGAAAAGTGGTTATTTTCACTTGATTGTTGGGTTCTTAAGGCAAATTTATCATTTATATAGACATTCTTATTGGGAGTGGGTTAGAGATGAAAAATCTTGATGCCAGAACTGAAGGGTTAAAGTACCTTTCCAGTTGTAAGGCTTTGAGGACCAAAAACATGCTCTGCACTTTGTATGACTTAGAAACATACATAAACCCTTGTTGAAGACAGTCACAGTCTAAAAACATGAACAAAACAAACCACGGAGTGGTCTAACTATTCACCACAATTCTCCAAATAAATTAATTTAAGATCAAATTTTTACCAGCTCTGTGTTGAACTAAAATCACTCAGGTGGACATGAGTATAGTTAGTGTCTCTAAATTTGGTCTCAGGAACTACCATAAATCTCATTCTCTCTCTGTCTCTTGTTTGTTTGTTTGTTTTCTTCCTGCTTATTTTTTGAACACTGCTTGGAAACCAAGTGTTTCTGAGCTCTAGAGAGGCTTGAGTGAGTTACAGGGTAGACTTAGAGTGCGGATGTTGTTGGAGAGTGGCAAGAGAAGAAATAAGGATTGCTGATTAGCCTAGCAATGAATTAAAATGAGTATTTTTAATTCTCCGAAGTTGGTTACTGCAGAGGGGAAAAGATCTAGACATGTCTCTTTTTTCTTTTTTTTTTTTTATAAAACAGCTGATACATTAAGAAGAGAATGACACCCCTAGGAAATCCAAGACCTCCTTTTTCCTAATGCAGTTCAGGTTTGCTCTTGAAGCTGTTGGTGTTAGTGTGATTTATGTGGACGTACTAGAACTGAAAAGTAGTGAGAGTATAACAGTTATGTCATATGATGGTAACTGCAGGAATGTTTTCTCTCATCTAATAACATACTGGACATATTTTATTGTTTTCTTTTTTATACTTTGTTGGATAGTGTAAATAATTATCTAAATTTTTGAATTTTCAGTGAATAAACTCAGTCGTTTATGATGTTGCCTAAGAACAGGAGGAAATGGAAATTTGTGCTTCAGTCCTTTTATGCAGCCAGGCTGTAAAGGCCAAATGTCAGAATAATTATATAAAATATTGAGGTGAAAATTCCAGGGGGCAATAACTTCTTCAGGCATTTCCCTCAAATATCCTTGGATAAATAAAAAACTATTTTGAATTACAAAAGAACCAGAAAAAGTTTAAAGCATGCACCAGTGCTGAGGTTACCCTTGGGAAGGGTAAGAAAACAGGAACTCCTCTACAGAAGACATTGAAATGCACATGAGATCTTTCAGACTTTGTGGTAGGATTCCGACATGAGCAAACATTGTTCCCAAATCATTAACAGATCTCTTCCTTTCTTTGTCCCTTTAACCCAACAGAGTCCAACAGATCTGTTAGAGCAGTTAATTAGGATGTGAGATACACACTGAGATTCCCTCTCTGGTTTAATTAATAAACTATTGGTAAATCCAGAGTGATCCAAATGATCTCTAAAGGGCCATTTACTAGTTTGTTGATGAGTTTCTCATTCTAAAATGCATTCTTCATAAATATTTAATTGCTATATTTCTATAAAGGGGCAAGAGTTAGTAAATCGGTATTTTCCAAACAGGGAACAAGGGAAAAGGAGGTGAAATCTTGAGTGGGGTTCTTTTATTTTACACATCCCATCCTCCTCTATAGAACTGAAGATTAATGGATGACATGCTGCTATTTTCTACTTCGAAATACAGAAATATAGAATTTAATCTTTTTGTTGCCATGACACCGACCAAAAAATGGGTCAGATATGGTGTTAAGGAAAGATTTTAACTGAATTCTAATATATCTGTATGACCTCTTTTGCGATATTTATACATATTAGTATATCTATACTATGTATGTATAGATCTATATATATTTATACTGTATATATTTGCTGATACAGAGGAAAAAATTAATCCCTCTTTTATAGATGGAGAACTGAAACACAAAGAAAATAAATACCTCTTCTGGGGTGAGAAGGGGAGGTGTTAGTGCAGAATTTCAGTTCATCCTACTATGGTCTAGATGATCAGCAACCCATCTGGGGTTCAGCATGAGAGATCTGCATTCCATATTGAATGCAATTTTGACACATGTGGTGAAGAAAATGCTTACCAGAATATTAGTGCTGTGTTCCTTAAAGAGCGAATAACATGCAAGAGGCAAGATAAAAGGGCACAGTGGCTTGGACAGGAGGAGGTAGAGTTACACATTGGAAATCAAGCAAAGGAATCTTTAAATTAAGGAATGTAGTGAAGGGGAAGTCAGTGAATGGATCTAAAAAGTATACCGACTTATTTACACTGATTTATGTAGGAAGATCTCTCCCAGTACATAAAGATAATATACAGTGGATATGAAGAAAGACAGAGAGGAGACAGGTTCGTCTGCAGTAGTTATGAATCCTGGTAAGAGCCTAAACAAATCAAAGCAGGGCAGAGTGAGAAAAAGGAAGAGTGACCTCTTAGACAAACTGTGTGAGAGAGGAAAAACTGGATTCGGATTCGGACCAGTCAGCTGAAAGACTCTTCTTAACAGCACAGAGAAGGCACAGTGCTGTCAGGAACAGCAGAAGTTTACTAATCAAAAAAGTCCTAAAGAGAAAGATGATATTTATTTTGGGTTGTATTACTTTTTAGTTGACCAGGAGACCTGAGAAAGGAAATGCCTGAGAAATATGAGTCTTTGGTTAGAAGTAATGTAACGAATAGGAAAATAATCATAAAGTTGGAGGGAAGGTGTGAAAGGGTGCAAAAAGACAACAAGGTGAGGAAAAAAACAGTGCTAATGAGGAAAGTGCATGCCCTAAATTCTAATGGCTTTATTTAAAATGCTGTCCTGTAATAACGTGCTATATCATACAGCAGGTATAAAAAAGTGCTGAAATCTTAGCTAAAACAATATTCTATTAAGAAGTAAAGGCAGAGACTTCTAGGCACTGCTAGACCATTTATTCAGTGGTGTAGGAAGCAGGGAAAACATGGACTCCATCTTAACTAAAATCAGTCCACTGCTAAGCTTTTGCTGGTAAAGTTTTTTAATCTATCTCCCAATATAATAAAAAAGAAGATATAAATGAACTGATTAGCTTGCTTCTTTTCTGTGGAGCTTCTTCCTAAAAAAAAAAGCCTATAGAATATTTTATTCCTCCCTAGAAACAAACTTTTAAACTTGTATAGGGAGCAATTAAAATTAAGAGTGTGAGATGATGTTAAATGGGAACCAGATAACAGTGAAAGAAAAGTCATTTTCCACTCTCTACATCATTCAACGTAAAGCAGCAAAGGACAAACTACTAGTGTAAACTTCGCAAAAGGAAACTTCATATTTTCTGACAGTAATTCAGCAGCATAATTCCAAATCACCACTTAACACCTTCTATTCCCTGAAACTTTTCCTTATACTAGCTATTAAAGGGCAAAGAGCATCCTTAATTCAAGTTATGTTTGCACTGATAATGGTATTATGGCTTTGTGTTTTTCCTTTTATGGCAATTTAATGTAAATGTATTTTGACAACAGATATAATTTGTCTTCAGTGAAGCAAGAGGCTATGGCAGGCAGACTGGGAGGATGTCTCATGTACAGTGCCATTGTAACTTTGTAAACATTTAATGTAATTACGAGGTTTTGGTGAATCATCCTTGAATGAAATCTAAAATATGACTCATTAAAACCATATTTTGATCTCCTCATCTATCACAGTGCACAAAAGAATTGTCTTCAACACTCATGCAAATCATGTATTCACTGCTCAAATTTAATGCTCAAGATTGAAAGATATCAATAATGGATGCAGCTTTCCTTCCTACATAAAGTGTGTATGTGTGTGGGAAAGATCCCTCTTCTCCCGAAGAGGGGGAAGATTCTGACAAAAGTTAGTAACAAAAGTTGCTGCAGCCTGAAGCTGAAGTAACTAATCTCTTGGTGACTTATGTGGAGGTTTTATGTTCTGTCTTGCCTAGCAAGTCATAAAAAAATCATACCTTAGCTACTCAAGCCAGCTGCCACATTTATGAGTAAGGACTCATTCTACAAAACTACAGATGGGCAGGTGTAGATATACCTGTTTCTGTACAGCAGACAGTAAATATTTATTCACAGCTGGCAGGTCAACTCAAATTACCTGCAAAAAATTTCACTTCAGCTATTTAGCTGGGTGGGGAAAAAAAAGCTAAAAACCCTACAAAGAAGCAGTATATGATATTAAGGCAAAATTAAAAGTGGGAAGACAAAAGCTTTAGTGGATTACATCCCAGTCAGGCCTTATCCTGAAAGGTGCTTGGTCAGTTAATTGACTGATATTTAGTTTACATTTTACATGCCAATTAAATGAATTCAAATGCTGCACATAGTTGTGTAGATATTCAGTTATAAATACAATAAACGAGTTTGGAATCCATACAGGCATTACAAAGAAAAAGAAATAGGAAATTGTTTCAGTATTACATCTCCTAAGACAATGAATTTAATTTTGTGTAATTATTAATTAACTGTTTGCAAAGTGTTGCAAAATATTATGCCATACATACAATAAATGCTAAAAGTTATCACCATGGTTAAGAATCACACACTCATTAGCACTAGAAGCCACTTAAACAGCAGTTAAGTGCACAAAGCTGTAAAAAAATATGTAATTTTGTACATTTTGTGTATGATATTAACATGCAAATGGAAGTTGAGGAGGACTGGGAATGTTAGGTAGCCTGTTAGGCTTAGTAGAGTGTTCCTTGAAATGTTTCCTGCTTTTTTTTTCTATATGCTATTGAGTGCAAAGTGTATTCCTGCTACTGTTTCATTGTATCTTAAGACATTAAAGAGTGAATTTCAGAAGTTAAAAAAGGAAGCAAGACACCTTGCTTTACCTCAATGCCTTGAGCCAAATATAAAAGGGGATTTACATGTTGCTATGCCAGTTTTCACCTGAACTATTAATTAGTTCTCCAGGACTGGTAACGGTCTCACAGCCCTCAGCTGGATGCTTGACTTCCCTCCAGACTGAATACGGTTCTCAACAATAGTTGCAAGCTGTGTGTTAGGACACTGGAAAGAAAAAAAAAACAGAAACAGATAAAAAGGTGAAGACAGAGGCCTGGAGCAGGCTTCTGGCAGGACTTGTGGCCCCATGGAGAGGAGTCCACGCTGGAGCAGGATTTCTAGCAGGAACTGTGACCCCCATGAGGGAGCAGTCTGTTCCTGAAGGACTGTACTCCATGGAAAGGACTCACACCGGAGCAGTTCATGAAGAACAGCAGCCTTTGGGAAGGACCCGCATTGCAGAAGTCTGTGGAGGACTGGGGGGGGAGTGGGGTGTGTAGCAAGGGAAGAATGTGAGGAGGAAGGAGCAGTAGAAATAAAGCGTGATGAACTGACTGCAACCCCCACTCCCTGTGCCCCGGCTCTCAAGGGCAGGTGGAGGAGAAATCAGGACTGAAGTTGAGGCCGGGAAGAAGAAAGGGATGGGGGGAAGGTGTTTTAAGATTTGTTTTTATTTCTCATGATCCTATTCTTTTTAATTGACAATACATTAAATTAATTTCCCCGAGTCTAGTCTGTTTTGCTCATGCTGAGTGATCTCCCAGCCCTTATTTTGACCCATGAGCCTTTTGTCATATTGTCTCTCCCTCTGTCCAGCTGAGGAGGGGGAGTGACAGAGCGGCTTGGTGGGCCCCTGGTGGCCAGCCCACCACAGGCAGAAAAAGGAAGCTTGATAAAGAAAGCTAAAAGCTAACATATCTAGTTAAAAGTGGTAAATGTTTTTTTTATGTCTGGTTTTACATTTTAAGTTAGGCAAATATTAGATAAAAACAGATAGAATCCATAACACAGGCATGAGATGAACTATCTCCTTCTCAAAAAAAGTGCTTATACCAGAAAACTGGACTGTTGTTTGCTGTGCTTTGCTCTCCTACTAAAGCCATTTCAGAAACTGCTTCTGTTCACAAGGCAGGAAGGCCTGTACCACAAGGATGTTTGTCCCTACTTTTGAATAAAATGGGCTGTGTTTTGCATTTTCTTCTGAACTCAGTGTTGTCAACATATGTTAGCTTTGCTCAATGGAGCCCATGAGGGAACGTAGCACTAACAATGCCTAAACCATGAACATCAAACAGCCCTATAAAGAAGACAGTTGCATCAATTTTTTGTGTGGTAGGTTTTCTGCTGATGCAGGGGTTTGACACCTAACAGGAATGCTTCTTAGGAACATGTGACCCGCTTAGCACCATGGGAGACTATAGGCAGCTGTGTTCTGTCCTGGAAACTTAGGTGCTGCGTTTGCATTTTAATTTTTTCATTTGTGTCTTCCATAGAGAGTCCTCATAAAGAACTGGTGGCATCTCTATGCAGGTTTCCATACTAGGTGAAGGATGTATTCTCACTATACCCAAGCTGTTTCAAATCTGTAATAATTTACTATCCACAGTCATAAGCAGACACCACTCTATCCCTGAGTTCCTCCTAAGGTTACACATATCTATTCCATTTCTAGTCCCTTCATTGAATATGAAGTAATAAAACCTTTCTTTGCAGCTGTTCTAAATATGTAGAAGGGAGCTAAATTCACTGTGTCCATTACTAATATCAAATTCTTCATTCGGTTCTTTGTGATATCTGACTGAACAATTGTCAGTAACACTTGTTACTAAGTTTTTGTCAAAGTTCCTGTTATTGTCTAAGTTTCAGTGGATAATGGATCTAACACGGTTCTGTACAGCTTCTAAGTAGAGAAAGAAGTTAAAGAGAATTCTGCATGGTATACAAGTTATCCAGCTGGGTGATTTTTCTGACTGCCTGATCTAATTACCTTTATTATCACCTCCTCCGCAAATAAAGAGTTTAGCTTGTCTTTTTGTGGATTCAAGAATATAGGCATTTGATGGCTGTGAGGAATGCCTTTATTTCAGGGTTTGAAATCTCGAGCCATGAATTTATTGAGACTCACACAGAAGTCCACAAAGACCTGATTGTGTTTTTTGGGGTGATTAGTGTGGATTTGCTTCAAACTGCTTCTGATGAGAAAGATGTGGGTGCATATTTACTTCTTTCTGTCTCTGCCTCTGTCTTCGTCTCTGTGTAGAACAGGATTTTTTTCCCTTTCCCCCCAGTGCATCGTATCTCTGCTTGGTGTATCTAATCGATTTTTCTATTTCAGAGGATTGGAGCTCTGCCAGTCTTCCAGGGTCTGCCTGAAGCTTTTTATAGATCTCTCCTTCCTGCTCCCTTTGCTTTCCTTATGAGTCTTTTCCAATTGTCAGATTTTCTGTATTTAAGTAATTTTTCATTTAATTTTTGTCTTGTTTAAGCAGGAGATGAAAGGAACTGCTTCCTTCAGGTGGCTGCTTTAGTAGGCTTTCCGGGATAGCAGGGTGGATCCCTGTTCTTTCTTAGACTGACAAAGACTAGATCAAGGGTCTGCTCTGCAGATGTCACAGGTAATTAAAGAGGGGCTGAAGATGTATTAACGTGTGACAGAAACAACTGAAAAAACATCTAAAACAGTTTATAGTAGTGTCACTAGGATGAGATTACAGGCTTTTACACAGAACATGGCTTATGCCCTTAGTAAGAACTAGACAACTTTGAAGACTTGCTAAGATGCATGTGGGGAAGGCTGCTGAGGTTACTAAGGGTGGGAAGAAAGTGATTCTTGGTGTTTTCCTTCTATAAATCCCTGCTGGGGTTTTCAGAAGAGCTGTGTTCCAACATGTACAACAACTCTTCCTAGGACCACTGCATGTTTTGATGACTATACAGAGGGAAAACAAAGGTGAAAAAATGGAAGAAAAAAATCAAAACCTTATTTTATTTTCCTCCCAGGTATTTCAGGGTAAAACATAGGTTTAGGTGCATCCATATTCATTCAATAGCTTCATAATCTTAACTGAATTTGTACTCAGGTTTTAATGAGTGTAATAAAATCAACTTACTCTGAGGTCACAGGAGGAGTGAGGGAGGCTTTTGTCCAATTAAATTGCATGATACCTTTATTTGACCCAGTCCATGAGATCAGTCCTGATAAGTGAAAATTAAATAAAACTGGCATTTTAAACCTTATACACATGCTGAATAATGGAAGTTTAGAGAAATTATACCGTATTATTTGGATCATTTTTCTTTAAAATAGATAAGGAATAAATAAGTATGAAGCTAAAATATATGTGAATAAAATCTATGCAGCATACAATATGATTTCATAGGTTCCTGGAAATGAAATTAAGGTGTTAGCTGGTCAGAAATCAATATTATACAAAGCTGCAAAAAGGAGGGGCTTTTGTATCATTTATGGTAAGGTCATAGTTCCATGTGCTGTTAAGTTCACTTTGCAGTTTATTCAGTCATGGCACCAGGCTATTTGATCAAAGCACTGATGCAAAAACAAAATAGTCAAAAGCATTCTGATCAGTCAAAACTGATAAAAAATTTTTGAAGGGTTGGTTTGTTCAACACCCTTTTCATTATGTCCTTATCCTAATTTGTAATGAGAATCTTCTCTGGTATGCTGCAGGCCTTTTGCATCATAACTTCCTTGTCTTTTCTCAAAAATCTAGTCCTCTAATGTAAGCAAGGTATTGCTGCCCTCATTTCTGAGAACATATCCCATCTGCACATTCACTCAGGCCCAATTCTTTCCTTCTGTTGCAGGATGTTTTTTATTCCCTAAGCTGTCTCAATGCCTGTTACTTCAGAGCTCAACAGCCAGACCTGTATGTCTCTATAACCTAAAGATGTAATACTACTTTTGATTTGCCATTATGAACAGCCAGAATCATCCAGAACAGAAGTTGCCCACTTAATGATTTGAGCACTGTTATAATTCCAACTAGACTCAAGTATTAGATCTGCTCAGGTGCCGGAAGAAAACCTCCTTAAAGAAAACAACCTCTTAGAGTTTGAAGGATGGGATAATATATTATACCATCTCTATATACTGTTATTACAATAGAGATTTGTTAGATCAGGTCTGCTAGGATGTTGTGTCTGTATTGCAAGAAGAACATCCCCTGTTGGTATGCAGACTGCTGACCTTATGACCCGAGCCAGGAACCAAGAGTTTGAGGAATTATTACCAGGAAGGAAACAAGCAAAAATAATTTTAAAAACAAAATTTTAAAATAACTTTATGGACCATATTTATTTTGTAAGTCATTCAGTGAAACAAAACCACCAGAAATACTGTACGAAAGAAATAACTCTGACTTTATAAGACATTAGAAAGAAAAAAAATCTTAATACTGAAGTACAAATACATTTATAAGATATTAAGAAACATGAATAGGTAATTGTCCTCTTAGAACTAAAGCTTGTCTACCCAGCAGATGTTAGCTGGGAAGGTGCAAAAGACTCTTAACCCGTGCAGGTGGGAACCTCAATACAGACTTCTGTCTAGTTCTTGAGTCACAGAATCACAGAATCACAGAATGGTAAAGGTTGGAAGGGACTTCTAGAGATCCTCTAGTCCAATACCCCCGCCAAAGCAGGCTCACCTAAAGCAGGTTGGACAGGATTACGTCCAGATGGGTTTTGAATATCTCCAGAGAAGGAGACACCACAACCTCTCT
>RSEF01000003.1:112287121-112309679 GCA_003993805.1 Himantopus leucocephalus
CGCCAGGCCCCGCCCCCGGCGCCCCACGCGTGTCGGCCCCGCCGCGCTGTGGAGAGCCTCTGCCCGGACCCCGCTGTGGCGGCGGGTCCCCGTGGGCCACACCAGCCCGGGCGGGCCGAGAGCCCCCCACGGCGGGGCACCGCCTGCCCCCGGCCCTGTCCCCGCGGGACGGCCGCCGCTCGGGGCTCCCCCTGCCCTGGGTCGACAAGAGCCGTGGCTGGTAGCCCACGGTGGGAGGGAGCCTGCTCCCCCGGCCCCATCCAGGGCTCAGGGGGGAGCGCAGAGTCCACAGCCATCCACGCCACAAGCTACAATGAGCGGCGATTTTCCGGCAGCAGGAAGGGAGGGAACGGTGCAGACCAAGGGAGGACACCCCGTCCCCGCGCCAGAGCCCCCAGTCTCCACCCCGGGCCCCTCCGGCAGGAGCGGTGGTGCCGGGAGCAGCCCTGGCTCCCTCAGCGTGCTGCAGGGAGTCCCAGATGCCCGGCTCCCCTCCGCACGCTCAGCTCAACCCACAGCCAGGAGACATGTGGGCCAGGGGTGTCACCAGTGTCACCATTTCCCCCAGGTCCCAGTGGAGCGGCCCAGGGACAGGGAAGATCCTTCCCCACTGTCGCCTGGAGCGGGAGGTGATGGATGGGGCAGAGCTGGGCAGAAGTGCCAGCAGGCCCAAGGAAGGCCCAGAGCTGAGCCTGTGGTGACACGGGGCGCCAGGGCTCCTGCCGCGCCACAGAACGCAGATGAGGTGTACTGTGGGGTCTGGTTTATTGGGGTCCATGCAGCTGCCTCTACTACTGATCCACGTTCTTGACACGCAGGACGACAGGCACCGAGGTGCAGGGGATCATGCCCAAGTCCGTGATGACCAGATCCACCAGGTCAGGTGGTGTCACGTCATAGACCAGGTTGAGGAGGCGCAGGGACTTGTTCTCTGCCCAGCCACCCAGCTGGGCCCGGCCCTTCCGCAGCACGATCAGGTCATCGGGGTCATCTGCGGAGGGAGGAGCAGCCGGCAGGATCAGGGGGAGGGACGGCAGCTCTCCATCCTGCCCTGGGAGCGGGCAGGACCGCTGCTCGCCGGGCCACCCTTCCTGCGAGCGGTGGCCCCTCGGCCAGGACAGGGAATGGCAGGGCAGATCAGCCCGTCCTGGCCAGCAGTGGGAAGAGGGAGCAGGTCCCAGGGGGAAGGGGACAGAAGCCTTACCCAGCTCGTTAGAGACAAAAGAGTCCGTTTGCACTCGCTCGCAGAACTTGTAGGTCTCGCAGCACACCAGGACGGGCACGTTGTAGGCCTTGGAGACCAGCGCTATCTGGGACGTCCCCACCCGGGACATGACAGAGCCGTTGGCCAGGAGCGCGTGGGCTCCCAGCAGCACTTTGGACACCTGTCAGGGACGTGCGGGGATCTGTTAGTGTCTTTTGTCACACTGCAGCCTCCCCCGTGCCCGCCACCGCCTGCGGCACAGCTCTGCTCCTCACCTCAGGCAGCACGTAAGAAATGGCGTTGATCATCACATAGGTGCAGTGAATGCCCTTTCGCACCAGTCGGCGCAGCGTCTCCCGGCCTTCCAGCCGCGGCCGGCTGTCCACTACGATCACACGGAAAGCCCGGCCCTTCTTCACGTGGGCGTCACACAGTGTGCGGTTCACGAGGGAAGAGCTGACGGACACCAGTTAGGAGGCTGCCCCGTCCCACCAGACCGCACTCTCACCCCGCACACGGCCGCCCCGTCCTGACGCTGCCAGCACCACCCACAAACACAGCCCAGTGCTGAGCCCTGAACGGGAACAGCAAAGTCTCACGGACAAGCCTTTGGTGCAGGCTTCGCTGCACAGCAATGGCTTTACGCCTCTGTCAGGTACTTCTCTGCCCTGTCAAGGTGCTGCCCACCACCGTAAGGCTACAGGCCAGCAGGTCTGGGAGCCCGGGTTAGTCGGAATGGCAGGCAGTGCAAGCTCAGGCATTTGCAAACCGATTTTGAGGTGCTAACGCAAGAGTACAGGCTGCTACGAGGCTGCTTGACCAGACCCTCCTGTTCGCTCCTCTGATGAGTCTGAGGGCTCCAGTGCTTCCAGCATCTGGCCTGTCCCAGTGTGCGCAGAAATCAGGAACACCACCAGCAGGACACAGAATCCTGCAGCGGGGCCCTGCAGGGACGCCGGCTCGCAGCCAGGCCTGCCAACGCCGTCCACCGCGCTCCGCACACGCGGTTTAGCATTCCCCTCAGCAGCTGCCAGGCAGAAAGTGCTCTGTCACCACCTCGTGACGCGAGCTCATCAGCCTGTCCGTCTCCCAGGACGGGACAAGAGTCCTAATGAGCGCTCTGCTTTTTCTAAAGCACTAACAATACATCCACGTCCAGTCAGCAAGTGCTGGTCCCAGGGCCGTGCTCTGCTCTGTCCCAACACCCCCCACATCCACTGTTCTGTCCTGCCCCACCGGCCATAAACTTCTCCCTCGTGCCTTTATCCACCAGCTCCCCACCACAGCCAAGTTCTGGCTGGCACCCCCTGACTGCCCCCTCCCTGCTCATTTTATTTCTAGTTGCTGGACGCAGAGCCACAACCCCTCTCCCCCCTGGGGCAACGCGGACTTTCCCACCCTTGAAAAACTGCTTTTGGAAGAGGTTCCCGTGTTCACTCAGCTGCTCCGTTTCCTTTTTCCACCCGCTGCCCTGGCTCTCCTCTTACCATCCATACACCAGGATCACATCGTTGTCATTTATCTTCTCAAAGGCAGACCTCGAAATGGCTTCAGCTGCCAAAATAATCTTCTCCCGGAGATACTTGTCGATAGTGTCCTGCAGCTTCTCCTTTGCCTGGAGAGACAGTGCCGTCACATACACCATGGCCTTGCCACGCTGTGCTCCGCTGTCCCTCGCAGCCTGGCAGGACCGTGGGCCCAGCTCTGCCTGTGAGCGGAGAGCCCTGCCCTGCTCCCAGCCAGCCCATTTGCCCAGTGGCACCTTCCCCTGGGACAGGGGCTCTGCAGGACATGCAGGACCAGCACAAGCCTTCCAGCAGACCACAGTGCCTCACCATGTGTTCGAGCTGCCACCAGACCCTCCCCAGCTCTGCCCGTTATCTCCCCCGCATCTCCTGGGTCAGTCACTCTGGTTGTCCCATGGAGATTTTGCTGCTCAGACTCTCCAGCCTGACTCCTCTCAGCCCACTAGCCACGCAGCCTCAGAGGTCTTCCTGACATACGCGACCACCCTGCCCCTCGCGCCACAGCCACCAGGCTCCTGTGGAGCTCTTGGCATGGGATTGCAGCCGAGCACTGAAAAAACCACATTCTTCTTCACCTGTGACTTTACCGACGCTGTCAAACAATGCTCTCACAGGCAGTCCTGGTGGGCAAGGGCAGCTCTTGCTGCCCAGCTGCTGTGGCCTTCCTGCAGTGCACAGCACCAGCGGGACCAGCCCACACGTCCTCCGGCCGCTCAAGAGTCACCTCTCGATGCAGGCACAATGCTGGTTGCTGGCCAGGCCTGCAGTGCGGTGCTGCGTTCAGAGACCACGCGCAACTGAAGAGCTCCAGTCCTACCAGCCCAGCGACACTACCAGCCCAGCACTTGCTGCGGCGCACCCCGGCCCCGTTGGGTCCTGCTGGGCTGCGCCTGCTGGCAGAGGGGGAGCAGGTCTGGCCACGGTCTCCGCTCAGGCTATGGCTGGCCACGCTGATGGCCAAGTCTTCCAGCTCCTCTGCAGCACTGCTCCCAGTCTGCACCCCACCACCTCACGCCGCTTCGCCTGTGCCAGGACCGTCCCTCCACCCGGTGCCTGCAGCCACAGGGCTGGAGCCTGCTGCTCCTGTGAGGTCACTCACCTCCTCCTCCCGCAGGGTGTCAGGCAGGCATGAAATCTCCTTCTTGAGGAACTTGATCGCATTGCCCATGCTGGCTGAGAGGGGCCGGCACTGGTTCAGGAAGCTGCAGAGAGAAACAGGCTTAGCTCCAGAGCAGCCTGGAGGGCAGGGACAGGACAAGGGAGAGTGCAGCTGGGCTGGGGATGGCGGGCAGGGAGGCAGAACCCAGAGACCCAGGAAAGTCAGCCCAAGTTTTGGTGGACACCAACCCGGAGAGGTGACCGACAGACCACACTCAGTGGGACTTCGGTCTCTCTGCCCTGCCCTCACCTGATGTGTGGCTTCAGCTTGGCCACCAGGTCCCGTGATAGCTCCTCGTTGGGGGGAGTTGAGTAATCCCGGATCAGCTGAGACAAGAAGGAAGAGAGCATGAGCTCAGGGCACCTGCCCCTTCTGGGCAGGCGCTGCACGCGACCACCCTTGCCCAGGAGGCTGCAGACCAGGCACGAGCGTGTACCACTCAGCTTGACACACTTTCACAGGGCGGGGGGGGGGGCAAAGGGGTGCTCCAGAACTTGAATCTTCCACGTCAGCACCAGAATAGGATACCAGCAGGGCTCAGCCTGCTGAGCAGGGCTCAGCCTGACGAGGCTGAAGATGACTGAGCATGGACACAGCCCCCGTAGTCAAGGAACGCCTGCGCCTGGTGCCCTTGCTGCCTGGGGGGCGTAGGTAGCTGCTCGCTTACCTGTTTGAAGACTTCCAGCAGGGCGATGCAACGGGCATTGGAGCCATTGATGATGCCCTGGGAGTACTGGAGGCCCAGGCGCACCACAGCTGGATGAATTACCGTGGAGGGAATGCTGCAGGGACAAACGTGAGAGCTGTGAGCACTGACCCTCTACAGCCCGGGAACAACCAACCCCCTGCCAGGCCCCCAGCCAAACAGCCTGAGGGACGGCTCAAGAAGAGCGCTGTCAGTCTGTCCCCTGCTTGCTCTGCGACCCGAGGAGTCAGACTGCCCCCACAGCCCCTTCTCCTGTGGCCCTGCACTGCCCGAGGGCAGCTCTCCTCACCTCACAGGCAGGACGTCTGGCTGCCCCTGCTGCTGCTCCTCTAAGCGAAGGGGTCTCCCTCCACCCCATCCCACAAGCAGGACCAGGACACCCCTTCACTAGGGCGGCTTTGCAGCCAGGCCAGCCGAAGCAGAGCCAAATGACTGCCAGGGGCCTGGGCTGGGGAGGCCACATACCTCATCTGCTGTGTCAGTGGCTTCTTCCGGCTGTACTGGTGCAAGTGGGAGAACAGGTTGACCTTGGTGCCATAGTCCTGCCTCAGAGGTACCTGTAGCCACACAGCGTTGACGATGGCTTAACCAAGGCGGCCACACAGCCCCGCTGACTCCAGTGCCACCCGTCACACCCAGCACTCGCTCGCGGCACACCAGAGAGCAGGCTCGAGTCCCACCGTGCGCACAGCCTGACCCCACCGTGCACACCTGAGGCATACAGCTGTTACCCAGCCGTCCTCCTACCTGCTGCCGCTCCAGCTTCTTGGCCAGTTTCCTCTGGGCAGCAGGGTCGTCCACCTGCACATGCTCCGGCAGCCGCTTTACCACTGTGAGGACAGCGGGGAGGGGGGTGTGAGGTGGTGCCGCACTGCTGCAGCCCCCGGCCCAGCCAGGCTGCCCCAAGGCTCAAGAAACACACGGCAGGGCAGTGCCTGGGGCACTGCGGAAGGATCAGCTGAGCAGCCCCCGCAGGCGCCTGCTGCAGCCCCCTCCCTCCCCNGCAGGCGCCTGCCGCAGCCCCCTCCCTCCCTGCTCACCCCCCACCCTCTGGTGACGACGGCTTTACCGGACTGAGGCTCGGTGGGGGTCAGCCTAGGCTTGGCCGCTGTGGCCGCCTGGCTCAGCTCTGCCTTCTTGGCCTGTTTCTGGGCGCGCTCAGCCTCCTGCTTGGCCCGGCGCTCTGCTCGCAGCTCAGCTTTGCTCTTGCCCCCTGTGGGCTTCTCACCGTCGTTGGGGCCATCGGCCGAGGCTGGGGGGGACGTGGGGTGGGCGGCCACTGCAGGAGACAGCAGGGAGAAGTCTGTGCCTGGTCTCCGTCACCAGGAGACGTAGCCCGGTATGGGGGGCAGCCCGCGGCAGGGAGACCCTCTGTGCACAGATCTGCCTTGGGAGGGGCGGGTGGGACTGAGCCCCACGGTCTCCGGCACCTCTCCACCCACGCGCCGCCGACACGGGGACCACCGGGCCAGCCCCGTACTCCGGTGGGGAGGGGGCTGGCCGCCCCAGAGCTCAGTCCCCACAAGACGCGGGCACTCGGGGTGCAGAGAGGTGGGACGCCCCAGAGCTCCCCCCGTGGCCTCCCCTAACCGGGGGACACTCCTGGCGCAGGGACGCTCCAGCCGGAGGGTGGTCCCAGCCGGGGAGACCCCCGGGGACCTCCCCACGGGGCTGCCGCTGCTCGGGGCGCTGGGGAGGTCTCCCGCGGGGCTCTCCAGCCCGGGGGGGGCTGCCTCGGGGGCACGGAGGTCCTCACCCCGCGGCGTCCCCGGCTCGCAGGGCGGCCCCGGCTCGGGGGGCTCCGCCGCCGGCCCCTTCTCGCTCCTCTTCTTCTTCTTCTGCTGCTTCTTCTCCTTCCGCAGCTGCAGCTTCTCCTCCCGGGAGAGCTCCGGCGCCTGCGGGCACAGACCGTCAGGCAGCCCCCGTCCCGCACGTCGGCCCCGGGCCCGGCCCCCGGCCCCCCCGCCGGCCCCCGGCCCCGCTCACCTGCGCTCCCGCCGGCACCGGCGCGGCGGCTTCGGGGCCCGTACCTGGAACGAGGGGAAGCGTGAGCGGGGCCGGGGCCGGGGCGCGGCCGGTGGGGCGCCGAGCGGCGGGGCGGGAGCTGGGCCCACCCGGTGCCGCGGGGCGGGTCCCGCCGCCCACCGGGGCCCGTGCCGCCCCGTGCCCGCACTCACCGCCCGGCGCGGCCCGCTCCGCCATGGCGCCCGCCCGCCCGCGCACAGCGCCCCCTGCCGGCCCGGGGGGCGGGGCCGCCCGCCGCCTCTGCCTGCCGTCTCGTGACGTCAGCGGCCCTCCGCATGACGCGCGGTGACGCCACGCCGTGCCAGGGCTGCGGGTTCCCTCCCAGCGCGGCCGCGAGCCCCGTGTCCCGCCCCCCCCNCCCCCCCCCCCCCCCCCCCGCGGCCGCCCCCCGCACCGGAGGGCCCGGAGAGGCGGCGGGGGTGGGGGTGGGGGTGTCGCCGGGCCGGGCAGGCCCCGCCGCGGGGGCCGTGTGGCCGCCCGCCGGTTCGCCGCGGGGCGGGGCGGGGCGGGGCGGGGCGGGCCGGCCCC
The DNA here is from genome assembly GCA_003993805.1 of Himantopus leucocephalus. NCBI lineage: Eukaryota > Metazoa > Chordata > Aves > Charadriiformes > Recurvirostridae > Himantopus > Himantopus leucocephalus. Next base: position 112,294,270 of record RSEF01000003.1, read on the forward strand.
GTCGGGCGGTTCCGTAGGCCGCGCCATCGCGGGGGCCCCGCGGGGCGGTGCCGGGGAGCGCCCGGCCCGACATGGCGGCGCGCGGCAGGTAGCGGGGGCGCGCGACCCGGCACGGCACGGCCCGGGCCCGGTACCGGCCCCGCCATGCACTTCTCCATCCCCGAGACCGAGACCCGCGCCGGCGACGGCGGCGCCGCCTACGTGGTGAGCGGGACCGGAGCGGAGCCGTCCCGCGGCCCGGTACCGGCGGGCCCCGCGGTGGCAGCGCCCGGTGGGGCCGGGGCCGCCGTCCCGGGGCGGGGGCTGTCCCCGTCCCGCCCCGCCCGGTGCGGCCGTGCGGGCCCGCAGCCCCGGCGGCGGCGGCGGAGCGGCCTGTGCGGACCGGCAGCCCCCCGCCGGCCGCCATCCCCCGTCCGGCGCCCCGCTGCCGGGCCGGGCCGCGCCGCCCCCGCGCCCCGGGACCGGGAGGGACGGGACGGGACGGGCCCGGGCTCGGGGGGTCCCCGGGGTGCGGCCCCGCGGGCGCCGCTCGGAGGGTGCCCGGGCCCTGCCCTGCGCCGGGGGGCGGCGGGGCCGGGGGGCGGCGGGCGGGGGGCCCGTCCTGTCCCCGGGGCCCGGCTCATCCTGTCTCGTCCGTCCGTCTGTCTGTCCCGGCTTCCTGTTTTGCTCTGCGTGCCGTGAACGCCCTCCAGCTTGGCAGCTCCCCCGGGATCGGGCCCCCGGGGCGCCCGGGGGGCGCTGCTGCTGCGGGGCGCTGCCCCGAGGGCTCCCCGAGACCCCCGTCCCCGGCGGGGCCGGAGCGGGCTCTCGCTGCACGGCGGTGGCGGTGGTGGTGGCGGTGCGGCCGCAGCCGCCGTGTCCTGGCCTGCGCTCCCCTGGGCTCCCAGCTCCGGGCAGCCCGCTCCTCCGCGCCTGCTGCCGCGGGGACCCCTCGCCTGAGATGCCACTCTGGGGGATCCCCCTGGTCCCCTCGGAAGTGCGAGGCAGTGCGTTGGGGACGCGGATGGCAGTCGTGAGCTGCAGGAAGGACTGTGAAGGGACCCGGTGATCCACAAGCGCCGCAGGAGCAGGCGCCCGAGGCGCGTTCGACCCTGCGCCTCCCCTTGCACTTTGCCCGCGCGTGCCGTGATGGCTCCTTGGGTGGGGGAAGACCTCGTCCCCGGTGTCAGAGGAGATCTTGTCTGCGGTCCTGCTCTGGGCAGGAGCTGGTGACCCTGCGGCGAGCCCTGCCAGCACGGCCCCGGCGGTGACGCTGGGCAGGCGTGAGTGCTGCTTGGGCCACCCCGCATCCATCGTGGTCTCCTGGGACCTCCCACGGGGACCCTGAGCAGGGGGGCTGCTGCCTTTGGCTTGGAAGATGGTGTGAGCAGCCGGTGTGAGCTGTAGCACGTGCTGGGCCAGTGTGGCGTGGACGGGGACCTCCGCTGACCCCGGGCAGCCCCCACCTTCAGGGGCAGGAGGACGCTTGGGGCTTCCAGTGAGCAAAACGGCTGCGGGAGGTACCCGCCTGCGCTGCCATCGCCGACTGGAGGCACATGTCCAGCCCCTGCGCTGCGTCCCACCACCCTCCCAAACACTGTTCTGGGGATGGCAGGACCTGCTCTGCCACAGAGGGGACAGTGCTGTCCCCTGCGGGGACACTGCCTGCGGCGAGGTGCCTGGGAGCTGGGTGTGGAGTCGCTGGGCCCCCCGCGCCATGCAGCCGTAGCCGTGCTCTGCCTGCAGCGCCAGCGGGGAGCTGAGCCCAGGACAGGGTGCAGGGCAGGGGGGGCACCCAGGGCAGCAGGCAAGGACCAGCTCTGTGGTGGTGTAGAAAAAGTTGAAACTTAGCGCCAGCACCTGTAGTTTCTGTAACATTGGGGTCCCCCGCAGCATGAGCTGTCCCCTCCCTGTCTCTGTAGGGCTCCCCCCGAGCTGTGGGGGAGCCGAGCCCCGGCTGGGCTGGTGTCTGCTGGGGTCGAGCTGTCCCAGAGGGGTTCCTTGCCCCCTGACTTGGGGACACCCGTGTCCACAGGGCTGCAGTGTGGCTCCATGCTCTCCCTGCGACTGGGCAGCTGCAGGGTTACGCCTTCCTGGCGTCCATCGGATGCATCCCTTGGATGCACTTGTCCTTCCCGAGCAGTTTTGACCATATCCACCGGGCTGCAGGTCTGCACCGACACTGACGTGTCTGCAGAGGAGCAGCACACAAAATTCTGTGCTGTTACTGTACTTACCTGCGCGAGCCCTGGGTGTTTGATGCATCCTCACTTGCTAATGTGCAGTCCTTGGCTGCTGACAGCAGCCCCTCCTGGCCCTGGCCGTGCTGGGGGCCGTGGCTCTGCCTGCCTGGGGCTGCCTGTTGCATGCGTTGGCCTCGGGGTGCGTGGGGTCTGCCCCTCCCCGGGCTGCTGGGGGTGCTGCCCCGAGAGCTGCAGAGGGTCCCGGCCCCGCCAGGGGAGCGCTGCCGAGCTGTGTGCTCCGGGGCAGTGCCCGGGGGGAATCCAGGCAGCGGGTGGCATGCTGCTGGGATCGGTGCCTGTGTGCTGGGGCTGGTGCCTGCGAGGCAAACCAGCTCCCGCAGCGGTGCCCGGCCCGGCACGGGGCACACGAGGGTGCACAGTGGGTCCCGGCGTGTCCCGGGGCTGAGCTCTGCCGACAGGAAGGGAGGGATGGGGGTGCCCCGGCCGCCCCTCGGCAGGCTCCTCGGGAGCATTGCCCCTTCCTGGGCAGTGGCAGGGCTTCTCCCTGGGGTGGTCTGTATGCCCTGAGCTGGCAGACCCTGGGGCCCTTCTGTCCGATAGGTGCTGGGATCTGACTGGCATCTCTCCCCGCAGGCCTACAACATCCACGTGAACGGCGTGTTGCACTGCCGCGTGCGCTACAGCCAGCTCCTGGGGCTGCACGAGCAGGTAGGGAGCCATCCCCAGCACAGGGCCGTGCCGCGGTGCCCGCAGCGCTCGGGGCGGGCAGGGTGCTGGGCTGCCGTTGGGTGCTGCAGGAAAGCACCACGCGCTGCTGCAGAGCCGGAGCGTCGGGTACGGCACTGGCTGCACCTGCGGGGCCAGCCAGGGTCTCCTTTTGTGTTCCTTGGCATCGGGTGCAGGCTCCTCTCCTGCTCTGGGATGGCCCTCCTGGGTTCTTGCAAGCTGCTGGCTGCCCATTTGGATGAGGAACACTGGCAAGCTCTCCGCTCCCCTTGCCAGGGCCCTGGAAATCAGCTGGGGTGGGGGGTCAGAGCAGCCGCCATTGCCCTGGAGGCTCTCGCAGCACTCTGCTCTCTTCCCAGTTAAGGAAAGAGTATGGCGCTAACGTGGTCCCAGCCTTTCCCCCGAAGAAGATCTTCACGCTCACCCCAGCAGAGGTAGAGCAGCGGCGGGAACAGCTGGAGAAATACATGCAGGCGGGTAAGCTGGGTCCGCCCCGTGCTGCGGCTCAGGGCCGGCTGCCCCCGGCTCGGTCGCCCAGGGCACCGTGGCACTGCCCGCACCTTCCTCCCCACACTGCTCCGTTTGCTCTGGCCCCTCGTGACACTCCCAGCCTTGCGCTGGTATTAGTTGGCCGTGTCCACTGGATGCAATTTCCATTATGAAGCGGTGCTGCCAGGGCTGCTCCTCTGTCCCAGCCCCTTCCCTTTCCCTCTGCTGGCAGAGGTGGAGACCTGATGGTGCCTCCCGCTGTGGGGCGTGCGCTTAGTCTGGGTGCAAACTGGGGGGCCGCAGAGCGGATGGGCGTTGGGGTGGGTCCCTGCCCCTTCCCGCATCACGCCTGGCTCCTTGCTTGTCTTCCCCTCGCAGTGCGGCAGGACCCGACGCTGGGAGGCAGTGAGACCTTCAACAGCTTTCTGCGCAAGGCCCAGCAGGTGAGGGGGCAGCAGCCGCTGCATGTGGCGGGCCGCGGGGGTGAGTGCCGACCGCCGGGGTGGGCGGTGCGTGCCGGGGCCCTCGGACTGCAGGGTGGTCTGAGCGGGGTGAGGGTGGTTGGCGGTGGAGGGGCCGAGGCGCCAATCCTGTTTGTCTCTGCAGGAAACGCAGCAGATACCCACAGAGGAGGTGGTGCTGGAAGTGCTGCTCTCCAACGGCCAGAAGGTCAAGGTCAACATCCTTACCTCGGACCAGACGGAGGATGTCCTTGAGGTGCCAAAGCTCTTGCGCTGGGCAGGACCAGCTCCTCTGGCTGCGTTCTGTGGTTTCCCACACACGCAGCCCCCCGGCCCTCCCTGCTGCATCCCCACCCCACAGTGGTGTTGTCTTGGGGGGGTGAAGAGCAGTGGAGCTGCAAAGGGTGTGCCGATGTGCTCGTGCCCCTCTCTGCGCCCAGATTGATGTCAGCAGGCCCCCAGCTGTCTCATGGTGGCAGTGACCCCCCGGGCCCCACATGCCCCCAGCGCGGCAGAGGTGCTGCCTTCCTGCTGTTGGGAGTCCCCAGAAGGCGCGTGGGCGGGATCCCACCGCGTGGCGAGGATGTGGAAATGCTGCCTCTGCGGGAAGTGGTGACCTCCTGCTCTCGCTCACAGGCTGTGGCCTCCAAGCTGGATCTGCCGGATGACCTGGTTGGCTACTTCAGCCTCTTCCTGGTGAGGGAGACCAAGGACGGAGCTTTCTCCTGTGAGTAGAGCACACTGGGGAGAGCCCCGGGGGGGCTGCGGTGGGACGTCTGCCCTGGGGGAGGGAAAGCGGAGCCTTGCTCCGAGTGAGAGCTGTGTGCTCAGAGCAGATGGCTCTGCCTGGGGCGGGGGGATCCAGTGAGCTCCCCCGGGGTGCCCTGGCTGGCGGGGTCCGGTGGGCTCCCGCTGCCCTGAGCCACTGCTGAGCTGCCGTTTCCCTGCAGTCGTGCGGAAGCTGCAGGAGTTTGAGCTGCCGTACGTGTCCGTCACCAGCCTGCACAACTCCGAGTTCAGGATCATCCTGCGCAAGAGGTGAGCGGCAGGGCCGGAGGGGCAGCGACCGCCAGAGCGGTGGGGTGGTGCCCAGGGCTCCCTGCTCTGCAGGGGGGCCCCTCCCCTCCCGCCATTGCCACCCACGGGGTGCTTTGGCCCCCAGGAACACACCTGTGTGTCCCCTGCCGTGACGCCGCGGGCTGGGCTGCCCTGCTGGACGTGGCCCGTGTTTCTGCTTTGCCAGACCCAGCCCTTCCCGCCTCTGGCAGCTGCTTGAGCCGGGAGAGGGGCATGATGACTGCTGGCTACCGGGGGAGCTGGCCAGAGAGCCGGCCCAGCGCCTTGTCCAGTGTGGGGGGCGGGTTTTTGCCCATCATTGTTAGGAGCTGGGGACTAGGTTGACCCATGTGGTTCCCTTCTAGCTACTGGGACTCCTCCTACGATGACGATGTGATGGAGCATCGTGTGGGGTTGAACTTGCTGTACGCGCAGGTGAGGGTCGGTGTGGCCCAGATGGGTGAGGAAGGGCACCACACCCCTCAGCTACGGCTGTGCTGGGTCTCAGGTGGCGCTGGGCCTGGCTGCTCACCAGCTTCTGCTTCTTGGTAGACGGTGTCAGACATCGAGCATGGATGGATCCTTGTCAACAAGGAACAGCACCGGCAGCTGAAGTCCCTGCAGGAAAAAGTCTCCAAGAAGGAGGTAGGGGAGGGCACGATGCTGTGACTGGAGCAGTCCCAGCACCGGACTGGCACCGCTCCCCTGTGAACGTGTGGTGCTGAGTTCGGTGCCCGTTCCTGACCCGGGAGGGTGGCCGTCGGTGCTGAGCTTCCCCGGCTCTGCCCACAGTTCATCCGCCTGGCGCAGACCCTGAAGTACTACGGCTATCTCAAGTTCGACCCCTGTGTCACTGACTTCCCTGAGAAGGGATGCCACGTCGTCGTCAGTGCTGGCAACAATGAGCTCAACTTCCAGGTGCGGCTGCCAAGCGAGCAGATCAAAGAAGGCAGCTTCAAGGTCACGCGCATGCGGTGCTGGCGGGTCACGTCCTCGGTGAGTGCTGCTTGCTGGCGGGGCCCTGGGGTGCAGAGAGAGCTCCGTGGGGTCTGGGGGGACCTGTCTGCCCTGCTGCTCTGGCAGCTCTCCCCAGGGAAGGTGCTGGCTCTGTTGTCTGCTTCCAGCCCAGCTGGGCTGGGGCATGCTTTGGGGCTGAGGGGGTCACCGGTGTGGGGACGTTCGAGGGGGCTGCTGCTGTGAGGGGACCCCACGGTGGTGGAAGGCCGGTGGGAGCTGGGCAGGGTGGTCAGCGCCCGGCGGGGTGCTGCCCTCTGTCAGCACGGGGTTCTGGGGAAGCTGGATGCTTTCCCGCTGGGGGCTCCCAACCTCAACGTGTGCCATTGCAGGTGCCGATGAGCAACGGTCCCTCGGGGAGCAGCCCGGGGAAGTCCGAGGTGAAGCTGGAGTTGGCTTTTGAGTATCTAATGAGCAAGGACCGGCTGCAGTGGGTCACCATCACCAGTCCACAGGTAGGGCTGCCTGCATGCCAGGCCGGTGGTGGACAAGGACAGGAGCAAGGGGGCGGCTGTGAGGGAGAGGGCCGGTCTGGGCTCGGCGTGGTGTGTCGGGAAGGATGTGGGGCACACAGAGCCCTGTGACTCCTCTCCCTTGCAGGCCATCATGCTGAGCATCTGCCTGCAGTCCATGGTGGACGAGCTGATGGTGAAAAAGTCTGGAGGCAGCATCCGCAAGGTGAGGGCTGGGGCTGGATGTTGTCTCTGGGGGGAATCCCATTCTGCCACTGGGGCTCCCCGGCGTCTAGGCTGGGCACTGCTTGCTCTCCTCGGGACGGGGCCAGCTGGAGGATCCCCAGGGGCCATCTTAACCTCTGGAGCTGCCCATGGGGACCCTGCCGCTGAACCGAGCTCCTCCCCTGCAGATGTTTCGCCGGCGGGTGAACGGGGCCCTGCGGCGCTCGGACAGCCAGCAAGCTGTGAAATCGCCCCCGCTGCTGGTGAGTGGGACCCTGCGGCCATAGTGGGGGAGACAAGTGTGACCATGGGCTTTGCTGTGTGTCGGGTACTGGAGCCCACTGCCCCCAGAGGTGCCACTGTCCCCTCAGCAGGTCTGGCAGTGGGGAGGGCCAGGATGAGCCCCGAGGACAGCAGGGCTTCGGGGTCCCACTCCCGTAGCCCTGGGAAGAGAAAGGGGTCCTGGACCCGTCCCTGGGAGCGGGAAGGAATGGTGGCCTGGGCTCATCCCGGGAGGGCAAGTGGTGGCCGAGGGCAGGGAGGTGGTGGGTGGCGGGAAGGGTGGGTGGCATGTCCCGCTACCTCAGTGCTGCCTGACTGTGTTGTGCCCGCAGGACTCGCCTGATGCCTCGCGGGAGCCGATGGCCAAACTCTCGGTGAGTTGTGCGTGGGCACACCCGCGCCGTCACCTGTGGACTACGGTGGGGGGAGTGGGGGTCCTCCCTAATGTCTCCCCTCTCCACAGAGCAAGCTCACCTCTGTCAGCCTGCGAGGGATCAGCCACTCCAGCTCTGCTAACGATGTGGGCGCTAACGACTTCCATGGCAATTACGCCTTTGAGGGCATTGGCGATGAAGACCTGTAGTGCCCCCCCCCTTCCTAGGACAGCACCAGCCCGAGGGCCTTCGCTGAGGAATGTACGACCTGCAGACAGGTTGCAATCAACGTGCCTCTCACCTGCTACATCCACCTTCCCCTGCTCCCCCGGGCTGGGGACATCACCCCCAGCCCACCGTTGCCTTCGGGGTGGGGGCAGCTGAACTCCTCCTGCTGCTGGCTCCAGCTGGGAGAGGGCTTGTTCCCAGGGTGGCACCAGCCCGACCCGAGCAGCGTGCCCGGGCCGAGCCCTGGAGCAGTGTCACAGAGCCTGGCCCAGCGCGGGGGGCAGAGCTGCCCCTTCCCCAGCCAGGGGGGGACCGGCCCCGAGCGCCCAGCTGCCCTGGGGGCTGGGGTGGCGGCTTGGCGGCAGCAGGCTGGTGGCACCGAGCGGCCCTAGTGAGGCTCCATAATGCCAAATTAGCGTTTAGGTTTCTGCTCAGAGACAGACTGCAGTAAACTGTCTCCAGGGGGGCTCTGCGCAGAGCCCCCTCTCTAACCCGCTCATAGACTCCAGCGTAATCTAGGCTTGTAACCACGTATCTCCTGCTGCTCAGACCGACCAGAGCATTAATGGACAGTAACCGATGTTTACACACTGCAATGATGATTAAAATGGTCCTGATTGGTACTGGGCTGTCTGTTGGGGGGTTGGCCCCTGTCCCTCCCCTCCCATTCCCACACACCTTGCCAGCCCCATGCTTTCCTCTCCTGAAGCAGAACAAGGCCCCCAGGGAGAATAGCGGATAACAAAACTGACTGTTTAATGCTTTTATACACAATATAAATTACACTGACTGGCAAGGCAACAGCCACGGAACCAGTCCTGTTCCCCCCCCTCCCCCCTTTTCCCCGAACTCCGGCAGAGGAAGGCTCCGACAGGCAGGTACCACCCCCGGGGGTGCCTGGGGGGGCACGGCACCACTGCTGCTGGGGCAGAGACCTGAGCCTGGCACCAGAGCTGCCGGTTGTGGCTTCACCCTGCCCAGGCAGGACAGGGCTGCTGGATATCCTGGAGCGCCCGCGGGCCCTGCGTAAGGCAGCCCTGAGCCCCCCGTGGAGTCTGCTGCCCGTCCCTCCCCCAGGGAGGGCAGGGGCCGCGGCTGGGTGCCCCAGGGCTCAGGCTCCCCGGGCCCAAAGCAGGGCTGGGCGCCCCTGCAGCCGGGCTAAGTGCTGTCTCAGGGCAGGGCTGTGCCCACGGCTGGAGGGGCCAGGAGGGCTTTGGCAGTACGCGGGTTTACCCAGCTCTCAGCCGTGTGGCCGTGAATCTTCTGGTGGCGCTTGTAGTTGTCCCAGTGGCCAGTGGTGTAGGAGCAGTCCCGGCACTGGAAGGGCTTCTCGCCCGTGTGTCGCAGCATGTGCCGCTTCAGGTTCATGCTCTGGTTGCAGCTGTAGCTGCAGAGGCTGCACTGGAAGGGCTTGTCGCCCGAATGGATGCGCCCATGACGCTTGAGGTTGGCCAGGTTGCCGCAGGCGTAGTCGCAGAGCTGGCACTTGTAGGGCTTCTCGCCGGTGTGCACTCGCTGGTGCCGCTTCAGGTTGTCAAGGTGGGCAGAGGCGTAGGGGCAGAGTGGGCAGACAAACGGCTTCTCCCCACTGTGCGTCTTCATGTGCCGCGCCAAGTGGTTGGGGTAGTGGGTGACGAAGGAGCAGAGGCTGCAGGCGAAGCCTTTGTCCCCGGTGGCCTTGCGGGGGCTGGCGCCCGGCTCGGTGCCCAGCACCGCCAGGCTGCAGCGCCCACAGACCTGCTCAGCCAGACCCTCATCCTGCGCGAACCCGTCGTCCAGCACCAGCCCGCACATGCGGCACGTGAAGGGGAAGAGCAGCTCGGGCAGCGCGGCTGCCTCCTCACCTCGCAGCCGAGTGCAGCCGGGCAGGAAGGGGCCACTGCCACTGCCCACGTGCAGGCTCAGCTCCGGCAGCAGCGGCTCTGCGGGACAGAAACAAGCAGGGCTGTGAGCAGGGCAGCCCAGCGCTGGCAGGGCTCAACTCCGCCAGGAGCCCCCGGCTCGGCGGTGACGGTGCCCCAGCTGAGGCTGGTGGCACGTGGCGCCAGGCAGGACATGCGCCTTGCCCCTTCCCCAGCCCTGGGGCTGTGCCGTGGGGCTCCCCCACGGCAGGTCTCCCCTCCATCCCCCGTTTTACCTGGGTCCTTGTCCCGCCGGTGTGGCTCCTCGCCTTCAGGCAGCCGGTGGCTGAGCATGTGCCGCTTCAGGTTGCGGCTCTGGTTGCAACGATAGTCGCAGGCAGCGCATTGGAAGGGCTTGTCCTGGCTGTGGACTCGTTCGTGGCGTTTGAGGTTGCCCAGGCTACTGCAGGCGAAGCTGCAGCACGTGCAGCGGTAGGGCTTCTCCCCGGTGTGCGTGCGCAGGTGTCGGGTCAGGTTCACCAGCTGGGCAGAGGCGTAGGCACACTGCGGGCACGCAAACGGCTTCTCCCCGTTGTGTGTCTTCATGTGGCGCTTGAGGTGGCTGGAGTAGTGGGAGGCGAAGGGGCAGAGCTGGCAGGAGTAGACGATGCGCTGGCTGCGGCCCCCCTCAGCACCGGCGCACTGCAGGCAGCTCTGCCCCAGGCTGGCAGCCAGCTGCAGCCCGCACTGGCGGCAGGGCAGCGCTGCGGGGCCGGGCTCCCCACCCTCCTCTGGGTCGCTCTCCACGCTCAGCTGCTGGTACCCAGAGGAGCAGTCGTCGTCGCTCAGAGCGTATGCTGGGATGGTGATCTTCCCCACCAGGGTGTCTGCTGAGAAGACCATGGGGATGGGACGGTGTCAGGCACCTGGCTGGCCCAGGCACAGCCCCTCCGCTTGTGCCACCGGTGCCAGAAGGGCCTGTCCCAAGGAAGGGACTGCAGCCAGGAGGGGCCAGGCAGCTGCACCCGCCCTAGCAGCACCCAGCAGGAGCCCACCACACTATGCACAGCAGGGTGAGGACCCTCATGGCACCCTGGGTCTGTCCTGGGCGCCTCAGGAAACCCTGCCACCTCTGCCCTGTGGCTGGCTGAGCCAGGCGGTCAGCTCGCAGCCAGACCCCCAGCACCAGGATGGGTGGGTGGAGAGAGGCACAGGGGTGCGGTGGGCAAGCGGCACCCACCGGTGCTGCCAGACCTGGCTGGTAGGAAGCAGTGGTGGCAGGAAGGTGTTGAGCACAGCCTGACCCAGGCAAGAGGGCTGGGTGCCCGTAACACTTGCTCTGCCCCCACCCCAGCTGTGCCACTGCCCCAGCCCAGCAGCTGGTCCTGCTCCCATGGCCAAGACCATGGGGCTCCAACACCAGCCCCCCTCCACCACACCGGAAAACAGACCTTCTTCAGCACCAGGTAACGCCGCTGCCCCACGGTTGTGGGGGAAGCCTGTGCCAGGCTCTCAGAGGGCAGTTACGTTCCCAGATGGGCACACACCCATCCTCCTGCAGCCCCTGGGGTAGCACCCGCATCCCAGGAAGGGATGACAGAGTGGAGCCCGCTGCCCTGCAGCTGCCTCAGGCTGGCCCCGTGCCCCAGATGCGCCCCCAGGCTGGTGCTAGGGGCTATAAGGGCAATGACATGCAGCTGAAGCTGTGCCTGACCTGGAGTCCTGGAACTTGCAAGACCCAACAGCTCCCCGCTGCCCCGGGAAGCAGCCTGGGCCGTCCCCTTCTCTGCTTCCCACCTGGCTGCGTCCACCTCCCAGAGCCCCAGGCAGGCACAGGGGTGAGGCTGCTCCCATGCTGCGTGACGAGGCAGCCCCTCCAGCCTCCGGTCCCTTTTCACAAGCGCTGCCTGAAGTGCAGGCGCCAGATTGGGGCGTCCTGTGAGGGCCTGGCTATTGCTGGGGGACCCTCAACCCCACCTCAAGCCCCACACCCCGGGACTCCCCTGCCTCCTCAGCTCAGGCAGTCCCCTCAGTGCAGCTGGGCCACTGCTGCCCAGGTGGGACAGCATGGCCCATGGTGTGAGGACAAACACGTGGCTGGTGATGGCTCTTCTGACATCCTTAGTGGGCCCTGAGGTGCCTGGTCCTGTTACCCAGCTCGGGCTGGTGGCTGGGAGTAGGAGGAAAGGTATTTCTGATGGCAGAGGTTCTGCTGCAGAGGGCAGCTTTCAGCCCTCGCAGTGTCCGGCTCCCAGGGCCACTGAGTGGCCTTTGTGCCGGCGCTGGGCTCTGTGCACAGGCTGTGGGGAAGCGCAGCCCTCGGAGCAGAACCCTATCTGCCAGGCAGCTGTGGCCCTGCCTCAGCACCAGAGCGGGATCTTCCAGCACGGCCCGGGGGGGCTGCCGAGCATGCGGACCTGAGCACAGCCCTTGTGGACAGTGAGGGGACAGAGCCACAGGGGTCAGGCGGTCCGTGCCCCCCTCCTCTTGCCATTGAGTACGTCCCCATGTTATTCACCGCTCACCATTCGAGGGCAGCGAGTGATACTCCCACCGGTCCTTGTGAGCCACCTTAATGGAGCTGGAGCAGTGTTGGCTCCTCTGACTGCCTCGTGCCGGAGGCTGACCTGGAGCCCGCTGTGCCACCGGCTGGGCAGGCGCTGGCTGGCCGCAAGAAGGGCCAGCGCGCCCGTGGGGCAGGCGAGCAGCAGGGAGCAGAGGCTGGCGGAGAGGCAGCCCCGGCCCAGATCCCCCCACCCCACCCGACGCCGAGGGGTGGCAGTGGGGCAGGACCCTGCAGGGACGAGGCCCCGGCTGCCGGGAGGGCAGCAAAGCCGTGCCCCAGCGACTCGGGGACCTGGGGGCTCCTGGGCAGAGCAGTGCGGGCAGGGATGAGCCCGGTGGTGGCTGCGGTGGGGCGGCCTGCCAGCCCCGGTGTCCCCGCAGCCCCACACCAACCGCGGGGGCACGAGGTGCCGGGGGGCCCTTCACGGACGGGAGCGCTCGGGATGGGGGTCAGTGCCGGGCGGGCAGAGACCACCAGCGCCGGGCCCTGCCCGGGCCGGGGCCTCACCCCGCGGGAGCTGATCCGGGGAGGGAGCAGCCACCGGGCGGGACCGCTCCCGGGGAGGGCGGCTGCCGGATGGGGCCGAGCGCGGGGGCCGGTACCGGCAGGGCCGGGCCAGGCCGCGTCCCCGCTGCGGGGCCGCCCAGGGCAGCCGTCCCCGCGGGGCGCCGGTGCCGGGCCCGCACGGCGGCACGCACCTGGCGGTCCCTTCTCGAAGGCCAGGCCGCGGCCCAGCAGCAGGTCGCCGGGCAGCACCAGCGCCGCTCCCGCCGTCTCCTCGGGGCCGTCCTCGGCGTCCGCTGCAACACACCGAGCGCCGCGGGTCACCGCCAGGCCGCCGCCGCCGCCGCCCCCCGGCCCCGCCGCGCACTCACCCTTCACCGGCTGCGGGTGGCTCTGCTTCCGCCGGGGCATCGTGGCCGGCCCCGGCCCCGGCCCGGCCCCGCCGCCCGCCCGCCCGCGGCCCGCCAGCCGCCCCCGCCAGCCCGGGGCGGCCGCCGCCGCCCCGCCTCGACCGGGCACTTCCGCTTCCGGCCGCCGCAGGGCGGGGCCAGCGCCGGAAGCGGGCGCGGCGCCCCCGGAAGCGGACCGCTCGCCCGGAAGCGTACGCGGGGTCCGCCGCCGCCCGCTTCCCTCCCGGCGCCGCGCCGGCATGCGGCGGGGGGGCCGGGCCGCCGCGGGAGAGGCAGGCGGCGGCGGGGCCGGGTCCCCTCGGGCGGGAGCGGGGTCCCGGGAGGGGCGGGCGCCTGCGTGACGGAGGCCTCGGGGGCGGTAGCACCGGGGGCCCCGCCCCTTCCCGGGCAGGGTGGGGCGGGGCGGGGCGGGCGGCGGCCCCGGTGGCGGGCGCGGCGCGTGGGGAGCGGCCGCNGGGACCCCCCCCCCCCCCCCCGCGCTGCTCCGGCGGGCACGGCCCCGCTGCGGGCGGCCGCGGGAAGCCTCGCCGGGCCCCTGAGCCCCGGGGAGAGCTCGGTGAGTGGCCTGCCGGTGCCCGTTCTGGCCGTCGGTGCTGCCCGTCCCTGCCGAGCCCCGGGGGCCGGCGGCGCCTTGTGCGGAGGAAAGGGCTGAGAGGGGCCGCTGGAGCGGAGGGTGGAAGCGGCTTTTCTGTGCGTGGCACAGACGGGGTTGTGGAGCGCCGGAGGCTGTGGGGATCCCGGCAGAGCGGGGCTGGTGGTCCAGAGCCGCCGGTGCCCTGTGGCGAGAGGGCAGGCGGGGAACCGGCATGCGGGAGCACGCTGGGGTAGCCGCGAGCGGCAGTGCTCCGGGCCTTCGCCGTCCTGGTGCTGCCAGCGCTGAGATCCCGGGGGAGGGATGTGGGGCTTTGGGGAGCGCAGGGAGCGCAGAGAGCAGTCCTGCCCATGGTCTGATCTCCAGAGGCAGCTGAAGGCATCCTTTGGAGATGTCCACGGGGTCGCACTCCCATGTACTGTCCTGGGGAGTGGAGCGAGTCCAGTCATGGGTCAGGTTGCCCCGTGAGGTCGTGCAGTCTCTGTCCTTGGAGGTTTTCGGGACCCAACTGGCATAAAGCCCTTAACCACAGTGCTGACCCTGATTTGAGCAGGAAGGTGGACTGGAGACCTCCTGAGGTCCCTTTTCACCTGAATTATTCTGTGATCATGGTGACCCCCATGGGAACTGGCTGCAGAGGAAAGGCAGCCCAAGCTCACCACAGCCAGGCACAGGAGGAGAGGCAGCTGAAGAACAAGCCCAGGAGTGGCCACAGCGTTGGGGCACCGTGGTCATGGTGTGGCTCCTCTGCAGCCATTGCTTCTGCCAGTCCTATCCCCAAGGTCACAGCTCTCCCAAGGGTGGCAGAGCTGAGCCCTATTGCCTGGTTCTGCCAGGAGTGCGTGTGGACGATGGGTCCCCATGCGATGGAGCTCCTGATTTCACCTGGCACGTCCCTGTGGTTCATAACCCCTCTTCCCAGAAAAATGTCCCCCAGTTTGTGTGGCTCAGTTCATGGACATGCTCTGACCTTGCCAGGAAAGGAGCCTGCTGGGCCCCAGGGACACTGCGATGGCTCCGAGTCACACCTCTGCCCCCAGGGGAGCTCAGCTGTCACATTTCCCACAGCTGTGGTTTGTTACCTGCAGCATCTGTCTCCAGTGTCCCAGCATGGTGCAGACCGGGGACATCCAGGGCTTTGTGTCCTGCTTCCTGGGGAGATGGGCCCCTGGTCACCCTGTCTGGGGACCTGTTCGACCCATCTCCAGGCATGGCCGGTGTGCAGAGGTGTGTGTTGCGGGCAGCAGCCCTGCACTGGCTCAGCTGTAGCTTGTCCTCCTCCTCTCTGATGCCGAGGTCCCTGCCCTGGATGTGGTCCCCATCTACAGGACTCGTTCTGCATTCTCCGTAGCTCTGTTAATAGAGCTGTTTGACATGTCCCAGTGACCCGGGGTGTGTGAGCTGCTGCTGTTGAGCCTCATCACAGACAGCTTTTGTTTATTTGCAGGTCCCTGAGGGAGTCGAATGTGTTGGACTTTGTGGCGGTCCCAGGGGAGCCATGGGCACGCCGTGTCATCAGCAATGATTCCCCGCTGACAGGTACCTTGGGGCCAGAGGATGGGGCCCCTTAGATCCCTGCTGGTGCTTCTTCTCTTGTGCTGTACAGCCCTGGCCATTTAGGCAAGGTGCTGCAGTCCCGGTGCAGGCACCGCGCAGGCACGGGGTGTCTCCTCGTGGGCTGGCCCTGCTGGCTGGACAGCTGGTGTCCGTGGTGTTGGTGCAGCCATTGCTGCTGCTCTGGCTTCTACTGTTCTGCCGGGCAGAGTCCGCGGTGACAGCAGCAGTCATCCCAGACAGTGGTCCCGCTGCCCTCTGCTGTGTCTGAGCACGTTTCTTCCTCCTGTCCTCCTGCAGTACCTCCCACTCTCTAACAACTATTTAAATCCAATCTCAGCCTGGTTTCCATGAGCTCATCAGTTACTGACTGGTGGACAACAGGATGCCCACGAGCCAGAAATGTGCCTTGCTGGCCAAGAAGGCCAATGGCATCCTGGGGTGCATCAAGAA
>RSEF01000003.1:112309779-112329663 GCA_003993805.1 Himantopus leucocephalus
TCTGACCCTGACCAGTCTGTGAGTCTGTGACTCACTGGAAAGTGCTTTATCACCTGGGGTGACTACAGTGCAGCACCTTACTCGTTCCCAGCAGAGCAGATGTAGTCAGACTCCTCAATCTTACCTGAGCCATCGCTAATATCTGTCTCTTCCCACACCAGTGCTTCTGCTGTTCTAGCTGTGCTCAAAGGGAAAAACCAGCAGAGGCCGTTAGAGTTGGAGGGATGCAGCGGTGCTGTGGAGGTGTAAAGTGTAGGGTGCAACTTTTTGGGGTATAGATAAGAAAAGAGCAAGGAGAACAGTGGAGGGACTGGTTCTGCTTTTGGGAGGGATTATGGTGTGGCCCCGGACTACTGTGAGCCCTAAGTAAGGGAAAACTGACAGATTTGCCTCCTCTCTCTTGTAATCACCTGGCTTCTGGTCACTTAATTAACTGGCTTTTGGGTCCCTGAGCTTGGTTGTCTCTTCTACAAACTCAGCAGCTTGGGTGGTGCAGGTTCTAGTGCAGCACTTGGATGTGGGGAGGCAGTGGTCAGATGTGGCCGTTCCCCACAGGGCTCCAGGTCCTGCTGCGTGGCTTGGAGGGCACGTGGAGGAGCTCTCTCCTCCTGGGACAGCTCAGGATCCAACCTTTGTGGAGGAAGCACTTTCTGGGTGGCAGTGAGACGTTCCCCGCTCTCCTGGGAGGCAGCCCTGAGGAGGAGTAGCGAGCGATGGCGGTTTTGATTTGCCTCGAGTTTTCCTCTGGGCTCCCTCCAGCTAGCCATTGCTGGGAGCTGCCCAATGCGGACTGGGCTTCAGGGCTTGTGTCTGAAGCAGCAAGCGCTGGTGTCCAGCTGGGCCGAGCCTGTGGCTCTTGGGCACTTGAACTCCAGTGGAAAGTTGGAGCTTCAGCCATGTCTGGAGAGGAGAGCCACGGAGACTCAGGGTGTGATTATTATACTGCTGTGTCTACAGACTGGTTGTCACAGCGTTCACCACTGCCTTCCTTGCAAAGAGCACCGTCTTCCCAGCTTTGGGGAATTTGGGAAGTCCTGTGTCTCTGGGCTTTGATGCTGAACTGAAGGAGATGGGATGGGGCAGAACAGAGCTGTCTCAGGGGCACATGGGTGCCTGGAGATGGGCTGTGGTTGCTCAGCATGGAAGGGTTTGGGTGGACACAGGAGCAGAGAGAGAGGCAAGCTGTGGGCAAGCTGGACTGGGCTGTGGGCTGTGACCCACCAGAGGAGGGAGGGTCTGGAACTGCCCCAGCCGGGGCAGGGGACCGAGGTCTCCGTGCTGCAGGGCTCTTGCCGGGGCTGGGGCACTGCTGGCGGGGTCAGCCCTGCTGCCCTGGAGCCGCAAGGATGGCTGGCCGGGACTGGGCTGGCCTGGGGCTGTGAGGAACGCTGCAGGCTTGTCCTGGCGCTGCTGGGTGTTTTCCATGGTGCGGACGCGTGGACAGCCCTGGGGTCTGGCTGGGCAGCAGGGCCCATCAGCAGGGCAGTGTGGGGTCTCGTGGGTGCCGAGGGCCCGTTCCCGCGTCCAGGGCCACGAGCTCACTCCTATGTGTGGTTCCTTCGCAGGCTGAGCGGTGCCGACTGCAGCTGGAGATGGTTCGGCTGTTGCCTGTGGGGAGGATGCCGGCCCTGAGGCCCAGGTAGGAGCCTGGCCATGGGGGCTGCACTGGGGCTGGCACCTCACTGCTGCCCTCAGTAGCCCGACAGCAGCTGGCTGCCACCCTGACGGACCACCATGGAGCGGCCCACGCGGGTGCCGGGGCCCCTCCGCCTCCTGGGCTTCTTTGGGCGGAAGCCACAGGCCGTCGGGGGGGAGACGTCGCCAGAACCGGAGCCGGAGCTAGAGGAACCTGCGGAGATGCATGTCGTGCTGCCCCTGGGCGAGGATGGGGAGCTGGTGGAGTGTCCCCTGTGCCTGCTGCCCCAGCCTCCGGAGGCCTTTCCCGCCCTCGCCTCCTGCGCCCACCGCTCATGCCAGGCCTGCCTGGAGCAGTACCTGCGCATTGCCGTCAGCGAGAGCCGCGTGCAGGTGGCGTGCCCGCACTGCCCTGCTGCGCTCCAGCCTGCCGATGTACACCGGCTCCTGGCCGAGCCCGCCCTCCGTGACAAGTACGAGGAGTTCCTTCTGCGACGGCTGCTGGTGGCCGACCCCGGCACCCGCTGGTGCCCCGCGCCCGACTGCAGGTGACTGCCGGGCCCCTGGTGCGGAGCCGGGAGCAGGGGGCGGCGTGGGTCTCCCCTTCCTGCACCGGCGGAGGCAATGGGCTTCCCCTGCTGGGAGCTGGTGTGTGTTAGACTGCGGCTGTGTCCTGTGAGCCTTTTCCAGGCTCAATCCCCTCGTGACTTGGTCCCGTGTGGTGGTGTGCCTGCTCAGAGAGATGTCCTGATCCCTGTCCCGGCTGCAGAGCCTGGGCAGCTGCATGTCTCTGCCAGGGTTGGTGCTCTTGGCCATGCCGGGCCAGTCCGCGAAGCCCCAGGGGAACGGTGTGGGTGCTGGACGGGGAAGGCTGTGCTGCAGTCTGAGCCAGTGAGAGTGTCTCATGGCTCTTCTGAGCAGAGGCTGCAGCTCTGGCTCGGTGTGGAGCTGGGACCTGCCACTGCAGGGCCTGGCTGTGTGCTGGGGAGGAGAACGGCTGTGCGGGCACGCAGGGAGGGCTGTGGGCACCACTGACACTGCCAACACTGACCATCTGCTCCCCACAGCTACGCTGTCATCGCCTACGGCTGTGCTGAGTGTCCCCGCCTCACCTGCGGACGCGAGGGCTGTGGCATGGAGTTCTGCTACCACTGCCGGCAGCCCTGGCACCCCGATGGCCCCTGTGCCCCAGCGCCGCTGGCCCCCAGCCTGGCCAACCCTGCAGCACAGCTTGTCCACCCGGAGGACTCGGCCCATGGTGAGACCCTGGCCCAGGGTGGGAGCAAGCAGGGCAGGGACTTGGCACGGCCAAGCGGCACAGCTGGATGCCTTTGTACCTTCCTGCCTGCAGGGATGCTGGAGCCAGGACCCAGCGGTCCCCACTGGCTGCCTCTGCGTGGGGGCATGTGCCAGTCGAGCTGGGGGTGTGGAGTGGGACCTTGCTGTGCCTGGTTCACCCTGACACCTGTGAGATGGGCTGCAATTCCGGGACAGGGTGTGGGGGTGAACCTGCACTGTCCTGTCCTGCTCCCCCCCATCCCGTCTCATCTCCTTCCCTTCCACCAGCTGAAGCTGAGGATGTCAAAGTCTGTCCCCGCTGCAGTGCCTTCATCATGAAGATCAATGATGGGAGCTGCAACCGCATGAACTGCCCGGTTTGTGGCTGCCTCTTCTGCTGGCTCTGCCTGCAGGAGATCTCTGATGTGCACTTCTTGAGGTCAGTCCAGGGCTGTGGGGCCACTGGGAGCCACGGGGTGTGCTGGCGAGCTGGGGCGGAGGGGCTTCCAGGAGCTGAGGGGTGGATGGAAGAGCTGCTCCGGGGCTGAGCTGTGGGTGCTGTGATGCTGGGCCGGGGCTGGGGACCCTGCCAGGAGCTGTGGGGCTAAGCTGGGGGGCAGCAAGGTCCTGCTGAGAGCCATGGCCACGCGCAGCCGGGTTTGGGGCTGGCTGGGCTGTGGGACTGGTCGGGGGGGAGCAGAGTGGTCTGTGCTACTGGGTCTGGCAGGGCTGGGGACCTGGGGCCGGCTGTCGGCACCCCACAGGTGGGGTCCCAGGTGGCAGCCAGAGCTTGGGATCGGGATGGGGGAATCCGGCTTTCTGCTTCCCCGGTGGGCCTGCGGGTCTCCCCCCAGCGCGAGGGCGGGCTGCGTTGGTGTGTGCCTGCCGCTGCGCGGGAGCCTTGGCCCAGCCCCACTCTGTCCCTGCAGCCCCTCTGGCTGCACCTTCTGGGGGAAGAGGCCTTGGTCACGGACCCGGAAGATCCTGTGGCAGCTGGGCATGGTGCTGGGGGCGCCTATGGTGATCTCCCTCGTCACGGGCATCGCTGTCCCTGTCATTACCATTGGGATCCCCATCTACATGGGTAGGAAGGTACTGGCAGGGGGCCCTGGAGTCCCCATGGTCCCACTCCCCGCTGAGCCTGGCAGCCCATGGCCTCGGGCCTGGCAGACACCCAGTGCTCACCGCTGTCCACAGCGTGTCCTTGTGCCACCCCTGACTCCCCACAGCCCCTCCTTGCGGGGACCCTCTCTGCTGCCCACCCCGGCACCCTCTGCCAGTGAGGGGACTCTTGGTGGGGGTCGGAGTGGGCGAAAGGAGGATGGGATCTGGGGGTCCAGGGGTGTTTACCAGGGACGCCCGAGCTGTGATGGCGGTGCTGTCGTGGCTGCCTGTTCCTGAGAAGATGGAGGGGGTGTCCAGGCAGCTGCAGCTGCGGCGAGAGCTCTGCCAGGGCTGGGAAGAGGCTCCATCCCTGGGGGCTGTGTGTGGAGGTCCCTTCAGAGCCCTTCACCTGTCTTGCTTCTCCTCGAGGTGCTGGGCCAGAGCCGGAGGAGCAGTCTGTCGGGGTGCCAGCAGTGCCTCTCTGTCACCAGCAGTGTCCTCCTCTCTCTCTTTGTGTCCCCCATCATCACAGCTGTCACCGTGGGTAAGTGCGCCAGGCCAGGGCTGAGGGCACTGCCCATGTGCTGGGGCCTGGGGGCCGCTGCAGCGGAGTGTCTCTGGGGGGATGTCTGAGACCTGGGGCGCCAGGGCTTCACCCAGGGGGGCAGGCCAGCCGGGGCTGCTGGAGGGGACCGGGCAAGAGCTGCCTGTCTGCCTGCAGGAGTTGGCGTGCCCCTGATGCTCACCTACGTCTACGGCGTGGTGGTGCTGTCGCTGTGTCGGAGCCGCTGGGGGTGTGGGCGCAGCCGCAGCCCGCCTGGGGATCTTGGTGTGGTGGAGCTGGAGAACCTGACCAAGCGTGAGTCCTGCGCTGCTGTCTGTCCGCTGGCCTGTACCCTCCATTGGGCTGCAGGGGCTCTGGTCCTGCCTCGCAGCTCTGTGGCTGTGACATCTCCAGAGCCAGGGCCTCCCTGTGGACTCATGTTGGTTCTGCCCTGGGTGGTACCACACAGACCTCTGTCCCTGCAAGGAGGCTGCAGGTCCTGGGGGAGGCGGGTGCTGCCCAAAGTAGCCTGGGACCACCTTGTTCACACTCCCTGCTGAGAGCCCGGTGGGCCATTCTCCCTGCTCTGACAGGGAGCAGTCCTGGTGGACAGGGTGCTCAGCATCATCTCTCCCTCCGCCAGTGAATGAGCTGTGGTCGGTGCTGCCCAGCCCCAGGGGGAATGAGGACGGAGTCCCAGACACGACCACGTCCTTCCCCAGCAGCAGCCATATCCCACGCCGCAGGGCAGTGTGGGAGGAGCAGGACAGCCAGTCAGCCAGCACGGTGGCCCTTGCAGGGAGCATGCTGAGCGAGGGCCAGGACACGTCCTACAGGTGTGCTGGGGCTGCTGTGCTGGGGAGGCAGCGGGGACTGGCAGGTCCCCTTCCGAACAGCCTTCCCCACGCCCACTGTACTGGGCAGGGACCTGGCGACGTCCCCTTTTGGGCTGCCCTGAGGCCCTGTTTTTGTCTGCAGGGAAGGCGTCAACATCGAGGTGGAGGTGTCAATCGAAGCAGTGCCACATCCTGCCCGGGAGCAGAGCCTGTGCAGCGTGCTGTCAGGGCAGAGTCTCTCCAGGGACTCCCTGGGCGGCAGCAGTGACAGGAGCAGCGCCGTGGGCGTCCCCGCAGAGTGAGGGGACTGTGCAGCACTGAGTGGGGGGACCCTCGATGCACAGAGCCCCCCACCTAGGCTCCCAGCTGCCACTGACACAAAGATCCCATGCCCTCCTGTGGCAGAGCTGGACACCCTCTGCGGGGCACCACCAGCCCCATGAACAGGGTCTCGGCCATCCCCAAGCTGGGTGGGCGCTGACGGCACCCAGCCCTGTCCGCCCCTTCCCTGAAGGCAGTCTTGAGCATTGGCACCACCGGGAAATAAAACAACTCTCTGAGGGTCTGTCTGTCTCCTGCGGCACAGAAACCCCCGACGGTGTGGCCCCCATCACAGCAGGCTCCGATCTGTGGTGTGTTCCCCTGATGGGCGCTGTGGGAGGGGTGGGGGGGGCCCAGCCCAGGTGGGGGCAGTGGAGTGGGCAGAGGGGACAGGTAGCGCCAGGGAGCTGGGGAATATCCCCTGTGCGAACACCCCAGCAAACAGTGGTGCGGGTGCAGGACCAGCACAGCGCGGCTGTGAGGGTGGGATGCTGCTGCAGAGCCTCAGCCAGCACAAGCAAACCGAGCAATTCGGGTAGGGGTCAGCCCCTGGAGCACAGTGTGTGGCACCCATGGGTCCTGCGTGCCCTCTACTACCTTCCTGGGGTCAGCACAGGGGTTCTGGCAGACAGACCTCAAGTGTGGTGCAGGAGAGCTGCAGCCGGGGCCCAGAGCAGCGCGTGCGTGTGTGTCTTCTCCCAGCTGAAAGGGGCACCAGCGGTGAGGCTGCCTGCGGCACCCCGGCTCCCACGGCTGCTCCCCTCTCTGGTGGCATGGGGGTCACAGGGCCCCACACAGCCCTGCACTCCTGCCCAGGGTAGCCCCTGGCTCGGGGGCAGGTTGGCCCCCAGCCACCACCATAGCTGTAGTGCGCCATGTCCTGCAACGTCATCCTTCCGCACCCCATGGGACGCTGGCACAAGCCGCAGGGTGTCCATTTCTACATGTCGACAAGGCAGTGGCAGCCAACTGTGGCCTCCCACCGTGCCTGTGGGCGACCAGGCTGCCCCTGAGGAATGCGCTGGACAGGCAGCGGTGTTGGTGTAGGGGCAGCTGCCCCTGCCCCCACCAAGCTTCTGAGGCCCATCTCGAGGTTGTGGGTCCTGATCCCCACTGGGGATCCGTCCTGCAGCCAGGCCAGTGTGGAGGGACCATTATTGGTCAAGTTACCCCCCTGCTGTTGTTTTTTTGTGTCTGTGGCTGAGCTTCTCACGTCACCTCATGGCCTGGGCTTCCTGCTGCCTCCAGTA
This sequence comes from Himantopus leucocephalus, assembly GCA_003993805.1. Classification (NCBI taxonomy): domain Eukaryota; kingdom Metazoa; phylum Chordata; class Aves; order Charadriiformes; family Recurvirostridae; genus Himantopus; species Himantopus leucocephalus. The sequence continues at coordinate 112,316,748 of RSEF01000003.1, forward strand.
ACCCATCTCAGACGTCTGGTGTCTCCAGGATCTGTCCCAGGCTGCACCAAAATGTGGCTCCCAGACCTCTTCGCCTGCTCACCCACAAGTCCAGCTCGATGTTCACCATCAGGTACACACTGAGGCACGTGTCCCTCCCCAGCACACACGCACACTGGGCTCTCCCTTTGCTGGCGCTCGGACCCCCACCCCCACCGTGCACAACAGAAAGAGCCCACACACCCAGGAAAACAGCCAGAGAAGATCATTTTGTGGTGATCCATTATTATTTCTTTTTACACACAACTGGCCCCTTTTATGCTGTTTCCCACGCTTGTTCTTCCCCCCGAGTCCCTCCCACCCCCACACAGCCTGCAGATGGCCCTCCTGCCCCGCATCATCCCACAGTGGGTCACAAGCCCTGTGGGCAAGCAGCCCCCGTGGCTGCCGGGGGGTGTCTCCCACTGACCCCCTCCCCGGACTGTGGGCAGCCCTGGCTTTGACCGTCCTCCTGGAGGGCACCGTGGCAGCCGGGCCAGGGGCCTCCACTGGCTCTGAAGGGGTCACCAGGAGCCCTCCTGGCACTGTCATTGGCACCTTTGTGTTCACGGCAATGAGCCGTCATCACATAATGGGTGGGCAGCCTCAGCAGCTTCACTGGGTTAATGAAAATAACTGCACATACAAGGGCACAGGACATACCACAAAGTGTTTTGATTAAAAATTGGCACGATAAAACATCAATAGAGCACAAGGTAAATGGTCTAAACCCAGTTACCTCTCTACAAATTACTCACATGAGATCACCACTAACCAGAGTGATTATAGGGGACTTCACAGAGACTGGTTCTAAGTCCTTTATCAAAAACTTCCTTCAATGACCAAGAACAAGGTTTAAAACCAAACCCACTTGAGATCGATGCCTCGCAGCAGGAACAAGACAGCAGGCACATGACAATTCCAACAGTTTTTTAACTCCACCGAGTGAAACTGCCTCTCAGTACAGCCCCCCCAGAGGCCTGTGGCTCCAGGTGCTCCATCCAGGACTGGGATTTACCCTTCTGCACGAGGCTCTGCAGCGTCACTACTGTCCCTGTTCTAAAAAGGTTGTGTGGAAACTAGAGAGACCTCAGAAATAACAAATGCTTTTAGGACTGAAGAAAATAATTCTGCTCATTCCTGTGACAATTCAGTCTGTTTATTCAAAGTTTGGAGGTGGCTTGGCCAGCACATTCATAGCAGGGAGGAAGCATCAGTTGCCCCTTAGCCAGAGCCATCCCGAGACAAACCCATCCGGCAGCAAATGAAAGATGCCCTCAGAAGAAACCCACTTTTGCAAAGGAAAACATCCTCTCCTTTGGTGCTTCACTCAGTCAGCACCAATCTAGGGGAACACATCAGCTCATCCAGAAGGTTTGAGCGCAGAATCAGTCAGCCTGAGCAGCAATTCCGACTGCAGCACCTGCGTGTTTGTGGTTCTGAACTCCCAGCCCCGAGCAGGGCTGCGGGCGCCCAGCCTGGCTGATCCAGGGACTGAAACAGCTCGGGTCTGGACTCATTGTGGCTGGAGAGCCGCTAGACAGAGGGGCTTAAGCACAGGGCCACCAGGGAAGGGGCTCAAAGATGACATGAGATGCACCTGTCCAGGCTGGCGAGACACGGGCTGACCATGCTGCAGGGGCTCAGACAAGAGGCTGGGACCAGGAGGTGGAGTTCATCTTCGAGGAGGGAAGACGCACAGTGCCAGGCATTGCCAAGGGCCCCCCCTGTGACATGGGGACCCCAGACCCCGCAAACCACATCCGTGCTTCCCTGTGCTCCCCACCGCGCCTGGTGGAAGGTGAAGGGAGCAACAGCCAACCCTTCCATCCTTTATAGCCCAGGGACTCCACTCCCATGGGAGCAGCTGCAGCGTTGATACACGTCCAGGCTTTGCATGGTCCAGCACCGCAGGCAGGGGCTGCCTCCTGTCCCACCTTGCAGAGAGCATGCAGCTGGATGGGGTGCAGCGTGCTGCGAGTTACCTCAGGAGGGTGACGGGCACCCCTGGCCCTTTTGCAGACAACCTGTCTCTGGAGATGTGTCTCCTGCTCTGTGCGCGACAGACTGTCCTCAGCTGAGCCACCTCAGGGCAATGGAGAGGCAGCAGGACCGAGCACTGCAGCGGGGCTGGTGCTCTGCAACCACACGGCAGAGTTCAGCTGCCTCTTGTGAGCTGCAGACACATCCCCCACAGCGCCCCGAGACATCAGGGACAGACATTCCCCTCCCCATCCCACCTTCCTCACCCCCCACCTCCAGGAAAGAACCAAGGACCAAAAGTACGGCTATGTTTTCTGGCCTTTTAGTTTGAAAAAAGTATTGATTGAAAGTGTACAACGGAACGAGGTGTGGCAGCAGCACCACAGCCAGATTGTTTCACAAATAAAAACAGAAAGGGCCTTAAATAATTGGGTGCAGATTAAAAAAACCTCAACAGTGAAAAAGTTCTTCCCTCCGAACAGAAATTCACAGGCACAGAAATGGCAACAACCACATGGAGACGATGGGGGGACATCCTTCCTCTAACCACAGGGCTCTGCTCACAGGCTGCCAGCTGCGGCGGGCTCCTGCGCTGTGGCTGGTGGCCGTTCCCGCGTGCGGCTCTGCCCTCGGCTCCCTCTTTGGAATGGTTACGGATGAACAGTGCGACATGCCCTTGCTAACCAGACCCTCCCCCCACCCCCCAACCAGGACACGGACAAACAAGGCCTCTGCTAAGGCTAAAAAAAGGACAAGACTTTGGAGTCTTGAGTTCAGCATGTTTAAGAAACGAGAGTCTGGTGAGCGCACAGCAAAGTCCCTGTGCGAGGCCTGCTATTCCAGCTTGGCCTTCTTGTTGTTATCACCGCCGTTCTCTTCTGCTGGTGCTGCCACGTCCTCCAGTTTCCGCTTCCCACTTTCAGCAGGAGGGTGTGTATTACGGGGTTTGAAACTGATGATGATGCAGGTCATGTTATCGCAGCCGGTGCCGTCCCCTGAGGTGTCTGGAGCCAAACACTGATCCAGCAGCTGAGGAGGGACAGGTCAGGTCAGCAGAGAACACAGACACAGCACTCTGAACAACCTGAGACACTGGGACTGTTCTAGCCACTGAGAGCGGCTTAGGGGCTGCCAGGCCCCAACAGCACGAGCTGGGCTCAAATGCTGTTTGCAACCAGACAAGGGACAGAAACAGCCTCCGTAGCCCTGGTTTTCTGGAAGCAGATGAATTCCCTTCAGCTTGACAGCAACCTTGAGGTCAGAAACACCAGTCAGGGTGCCAAAGGAACCGTGTCCCAATTCAGAGGTGTCTCTGTTCCTGTTCCAGCCAGCATTGCATCCCACATGCTGCCACATATGCCAAGTGGACATGGTTTATTGGTGGGTTTTGGCAGCATTAGGTTCATGGTTGCACTCAATGATTTTAAAGGTCCCCTCCAACCTGGACAATTCTATGATTCTAAGTGCTGAACAAACCAGCCTGATGGGGAGGGAGGGTAGAGTCAGGCACCAAGCTGGGATGCAGACACACCGCATGCGGAAGGGATGATGAAGCTTTGGACCTTACCTCTTCTACAATGGAGGAGAGTGGCCTCAGGAGTCCATTCTCATCCTTTTGGGTGATCTTAGACTGGATGAAATCCACCACTTCCTGACTGCTCATCACATTCCTGCGGAGAGTGGAGAGGTCAGAAGGGCAAGCGAAGGAGCAGTCATGCCACAGTGTCCCGAGAGCCTCACTATGGCAGGGAGCTGATGGGAACAAAGCTGCGTGCAGTGAGGAACAGAAGGGTTCAGAGCTCAGCACACTGTGATGTCCCTCCAGCTGAGCACAACTCCTCAGGGACCCAACTTAACTCTGAGGACGTGGGGGAAAAAGGGCTGATTAGCACCCAGGGCCTTCCCGAGGCCCATCTCCCGAGAAAGACCAGTGCAGTGATGCCCAAGAGGCACAACTGCTCCCTCTCTACTCACCAGATTCCATCACAGGCAATGACCATGAAGTCGTGGTCGTCATTTATTGTCAGCACTTTGATGTCAGGCAAGGCAGAGATCATCTGTTCTTCCGGAGGCAGATTCTTGTTACGCTTGTAGAAGTGATCACCTGTAGTGGAGAGGAGGATCAATTGTTGCTGCGGTTGGGCCCTGGCAACGCTGCCTACCCCCAAACAGTGAGAAACAGTGCCCTGCCAACAGGCAACCCCAGCAGAATTGGAGCCAGTGCGCCCATAACCAGAGCAGGGGCTGTGGGCGCATCAGAGGAATCTGCCATCCAAGGCATCAGCTTTGGCGAGCCCAACACACACCAAACAATGAGAAAGAGGCGCCTTTGCCAGTTCAGCATCTGTTCACCCCAAACCAAGTGCCACTTCCCCAATTCCCAGGGCAACACCAGGCCAACAGCACCTGGCATCTGACAAAACCAGCTGAGATCCTGCAGCACTGCTCGTGAGATGAGCTATCCCATGTCTCGGAGCAGGATTTGCAGCTCACCCCAGCACTAGCTTGGGTTTGCTACACCACTAGATGCTCATTTTCCAGAAGCTCAGCCTGTCCAGGGCCAGAAATTTCAGTGCAATGCCCACATCACACTGCTGGGTTCAGGTCTTCCCAAACCCTCAGTAGCTAAAGCTCACTTGAGAAAACTGGTCCACAGCTCTGAGTAGCAGGTTTATCTGGAATTATGTCCTAGGAAGGGACTTATAAGGCCACCGCAAAACAGTAGGTGGAAATGCCAGTGTGTCCCCAGATAAACAGACTCCTAGTTTCCGTCCTAAATGTGTTTTTGTCTCTCTGCCCTAGGATAATCATTTCAATGGTTTTGGTCTTCCTGCACAAGTACTCTCCACTCACACCCTCAGCTGCTGCCATTTCCTTCCCTTCTCTGTGTATTTCCCAGTATATTCAGTGTTACTCACTACTCTTTCCTTAACGCCTCCCAGCATCTCATCTGCTCAGGCTGTAGCCATTGACTGGGCCAACACCTTGTTTGCTAACAGACATGCCCAGTCTCCTGAGCCCTTAATTACTCCAACACTGCTCATAAGGGACCAAAAGAGGAGTACGAACAGCAGTCCTGCCTACAGCACTGCAGCAAGGGGGATGGAGTTTGTGCCATTTTTAAAGGCAAGGCTGGCTCAGGAACAAAGGAGCTCAAACTGGTATAAAGTTAGGTACCCACGAAGCAACATACTGATGTCCTTCAACAGCCTCCTAACAGGAAAAAACCCTGTTCAAAAGTCAACAGTCTGGTTTTGAGACAGTTTATATGAGGTGGTTTCTGACAACCCCGCTGCTGGCACAACAGCCTTGGGGGCTTCACACCCTGTCCTGTGCTGGACCCCAAAGGTGCTAGGTGTTGCTTTCCACTGATGTCTGCCAGTTTCATGGCCATTTTCTCCAATTAGACTGAAATCTCACCACATAAAATATTGAATAGGTTCTACTCATCACACAGTTAAAAACTGTTCCTGAGGCTGAGAGGCTGGCAAGTGCTGGAAGCACGGATGTCCTGAGCACAGTACTCTGAGGCCAGGCATGGCAGCATCCCCCTGCGTCTTGCTCACCGATTGCCCTGGAGAGGTTGAGACCGCCATTCACTCTCCCATCCATGGTGACCTTGCCACCAGCGTTCTTTATCCTGGCCAGCTCCACCTCGTCCTCTGGCTTGTGGTCATATGACATGTCGACAGCTTTGCCACCTTCTGACACCACGCAGCGAGAGTCTCCGGCATTAGCCACAATCAGCTGCTTGCCCCGGATAAGTGCCACAACAGCAGTTGTCCCACTGTCAGAGCCAGGCTGCAAGAGACAAATGATTTTTCTGAGACTACGTCCTCTTGCTCCATACCAGGTTATTAAGGGAACAAGCACTAGCCACCACAGGCCCAGTGGTCCAAACCCTGAGGCGTTGTGTCTCACCCCTTCTTCCCATAAGCACACATGGAACAATGGAGAAAAGCCTAAGGGAAGTGTGAAACACAGCAGGTGTGTTCACTGAGAGGTGGCATCAAGCAATACCTCCATCTCAGCCCCACAAAGCATCAGTGGTTCAGCATTCTCCAGTGTTCAACACGTCCTGCCATACCCTCAGCTCCAACGTGTTGCTTCCAGCTGCAGCTCAGCTCAAGCAGAAGCCTCATTGCGAGCCAGGACATCTCTCCAAAGAGAGGCTGGCACCTTGGAGGCTGTAGTCCCCTTTTGCTGACACCCTGCAGTGCCAGCAGAGCAGTCCTGTACTGTCCTGTACTCTCATTCCACACCAACCACCACTGTAAAGCCAGCAGTGGGGTCAGCCTCTTCCGATCTCAACCCGCTGCCCAGATTCATGCCCCATCCCTCAGCCTTTTGCATAAAGTCACGCTGTCAGCAGCTGTGCTCAGCCTCAGGAGAACAAAAGGGGTGTTTTACCCCCATCTGAATGGGAAGAACTCCTTGCTGCGTCCCCCCCAAGTGCCCTTGGCTCCACACTATGCTGCAGAACACAAGAACAGGGTGTGCACCTCCTCTTTCCCCTCCATGCCTGGTAACAACATTTCCTCCTCTTCATCCTCATCCTCCTCTGCTTCTTCAGTGTCATCTTCATCATCTTCATTCTCTGCCTCTTCACTGCTGTAACCGTCCTCATCTTCACTGCATTCCTACAAGAAACGAGAGACACCACCAGGAGTCAACACAGTGACACTCGCAGTGCCCTCCCCAGACAGCTGGTCCCTCCCTCCTGGGGACAGATGACAAGTTCACCCCAGAAGAGTGAGATGACCTGGTACGTTTCCCCCACACCTGACATCTACAATCAGAGCAGCTAGTTTCAACTACCACAGTGAATGAAGGGATGGTGCACGCAGCAAGACTAAGGGCTATCCATTATGCTCACTGCACAGATGAGGGTATGTTTCCTTCAGGGTTATCTAAACAATTCCCCACACTCCCATGAGATGGTCTCAAAGTATCAGCCTGAAAAACCTACTCCTAGGACACACCTAGGATGAGCCAGAGGCTCGTAGCTCAAGTACCACAGCAAGCAATGCATTCTGCCCAGCCAGAAGGCCACTCTGTCCCAGTGCTGTTTCCTACCTCACTGTCTTCCTCCTCTTCCTCAACCTCATCTGACTCATCCTCACTGTCCTCAAAAAATTTGGATTTGGTTGTGCGCTGGGGCTTTCCCGTAGAGGAGCAGGAGGGCCCGGCCTCCCCAGTAGAAGAGGTGACGGCCTCGTCACCTTTGCCTAGTTCAGGCTTCTGCAGAGCAGGACTGTTGCCTCCAGCGCTGGCTTTGTCTGAGGTGGAGGAAATACCCGTGATTTCTTCTTCTGGCTTCCCATTCTTCCTCTCCTTGTGGTCGGTAAGCTCCCCTGGGTCAGCCTCTCCATTCATATTTGACTCCCCATCATGCTGCTTGCCTGTCCCCTCTGCAGCGTTCTCCGCAGCTGGAGCTAAAGACTTGTTTTTGAGGTTCTTGGCGCAGTTTTGTCCGTAACGTGTAAGAAGCTCCTCAATGGTCATTGTGGCTTCTTCGTGCAGAAGAGCAGCTTCCTCATTATCCACTAAAAACGGAAAGGGGAAGGGGGATGAGGAGAAAGAGGGTCAGAAAGCAGGACACATCACCATAGCAGCAGCTGTGCAGCACACACTGGGTTCAGCAGTGAGCTGCCCAGGCTGCGGGTTGCTGTTGCAGACGGGTTTCAGCCATGCTCAACAGGCTGATCACTAGCAGGCACAAACGCAGCCAGGCCTGCGCCGTCCCACAGCTTCCAGGCACTGCAGATGAACAACAGGCAAACGGCAGGGGAATGGCTTCTAACCACAGCCGACGCGCAGCCTGCAAGTCGCCCTAGTGCCTCCGGCCTCTGATGCTGTCTGGCTGACTTGTAGGCAGCACAGGGTGTTTAAATTAGCGGTAAGGTTGGAGGGTGAAAAGCCTCGTGTTTCATGAGTGCAGGCTCAGCTGAAGCTGCGGGGGAAGCAGACAGACCACTTTCACGTGCAGGTTTGTTCATTAATACTGCAACGGGGAACAACTTTTTGTTACGACAGTTGCTCCGTGGGCCTTAAGCACCACAGGGGTCCCAACCGGCTGCAACCCAGAGACTTACAAACAGGCGACAGAATAGCTTTAGGCTGTGAGTGCAGAATGTCCCAAGTGGGCCAGTGGACAGAAAACAGGACGACCTTCCCTAAACAGTGAGCCAATGACCACTGTTTCCCTATTGACATCCCCTTGGTTGTCATTTTCTTTGTTAACTAATCCCAAAAGGAAAAGAAATACTCATATCCCATATACTCCTGAAAATACAGGACAAAGAAGAAAAACCCAACTAGCCAACTAAAAACCCGTTTTGTCTCTGACAGCTGGAGAATGAGGGCCAACAAATTCAGCATTTTCAGACCAACACACAGCATTCAGGGTGACAGTATCACTTTACATGTGCTTCAAGGCTGGTGGTCACAAGACACTCAGCCGAGAGCAGCACAGGATTCTTCCCTGGGATTCACCTTCTAGCTGGCTTCATGGTCTGGCAACCACTTGCTGGTGGAAAAGCACACTTGCTTCTTTGTGAGAAAAAGAATTGCCTGAAGAGACCAGTGTCTACTTCAATCCTACCTGCAGCTGGCATCTGCCACCAGCCTGGGAGAGCTAAGCACTGGACATCCTACTGTTTCACTTCACAGCTCAGCCCACTTCCCAGCTTGGAGGTTTCTGGCACATCCTAGAACTTTGCACCCCATGGAGGAAGCCCTACAGAAAACTGTGACAGACTGGTTTGTTACTCATAGGATTAAGCTACCAAATGAATCAGAATTCCCCTAGCACCAGCCCAAAGCAATAAACAGGGCTGAGGGGTGGCAGTTCAACTCCAGCTGAAATTTAACTGAGAAATTTGGACAGAAAGCCTTCTGCTAAAGGAGACCTGGTCCAACCGCTCTCAGCCCCTGTCCTGGAGCTGCAGTCTTGTCTATTCAGTGGCATCTAACTTACCATCATCTTCATCAGCAACTTTCTCCTTTTCATCTTCATCATCTTGGGGTCGCCCAGCCATCTGAGAGAGCTCTTTAATCACCTCCTCAGTGGTGAGCTTGGCATCTATGGCTAAGAAAGCATCTTCCAGGGCCTACGCATGAACACAGACATGAGAGTGTGCACAGTTTCATCTTCCTTGCAGGATGCCTGCGTGTCACGCTGTGCAATCACGTCTCTTCCAGAACACAAACCATACAGAATCACGGAATGGCTGAGGCTGGCAGGGACCTCTGGGGTCCATCTGATCCAACCCCTTGCTCCAGCACCGGGGCATACCCGATGTCAGACCAGCCATTAGTACTATGAGGGAGAATCACAACAGAGGGATCGCTTGGTGGAAGCAAGGCGTGAACTGACCTCCCACCTCTCACAAAAGCTACCCCTGGCCCCCAAAAAACAACCCACCAAAACCACTCAAAGAAACAGCCCACACCTTTGACTGGAATGAGTCTGAAAATTGGAGGGGAAAAAAAAAAGGCAAAAAAAGCTGGAAAATTTATCTGAAAATACAATTAACACCTGGTGTACACTCCTAGAAACAAGGAAGGGAAATTAAAATGGAAGAGACAGCAGAAAGACCTTGGAGAGACGGGGCCCTGCACATAAGTATTAGGTACCCAAAGCCCCAAACAATGGCTTTCCTCTGCATTGGTGCTCACTTGTTTTTAAGGGCATAGCTAGATTCTTACCTTTTGCAACTTGCCTTCCTTATAGGCCTTCTGGTCTTTGATTATCTCAGGAAGGTACTTGGCACAGTACAGGGCAACTTCTTCTCCTGAAAGAGAGCAGAAATCATTTAAAGAGGCTGGTCCTCCCAGAAGCAAAATGCTCTCTTGAGCAACCCAACTCCTGAGGCAAATCTGGGGACACAAACCAGAACTAACCCAGACACAAAGAAGTCATGCAGCAGTAGACTGCTGGGGATCCCTCTCACACCTCCAAGTGCCTGCATCTCCGGAACAGCAGGATCTGCTGACGACCCCTGGCAAACCTCAACCTCACCCATCAGGGTCTGGCCAATGCTATCAGCTTCCTGAAAGGGAGCTTAGGCCCATTTTGGCACTTAGGTCAACTGTTCAGGCCCATCCTACCTAGGAAGCTCTATTTTCACATGTAAGCACAGGTATAAACAACTGCCCCGAGAAGCTGTGGCTGCTCCATCCCAGGAGGCGTTCAAGGCCAGGCTGGACAGGGCTTGGAGCAACCTGGGCTGGTGGGAGGTGTCCCTGCCCAGGGCAGGGGGTGGCACTGGATGATCTTCAAGGTCCCTTCCAACCTAAACCATTCTATGACTGATTCTATGAAAAGGGAAGCTTTTGGTCAATGTAAGCTCTTTCTCCGAGTATTACTGTCACCTGACAAGCAGCACAAAAAGCATTTTGTATTCTAGTGTGCATTCTAGACCAACAAATGTACGATGCCACAGCCTTGAGATAAGCCCTTCAGAAAGACGAGGGTCCTGATCGGCAGAGCAGTCATCTCGGTACAGGAAGGTGTGTGTGTGCACAGCATGCGTGAACGGTGGCCAGAACACCAGGCTGCTGAGAGCACAGAAGGTAACTTGGACCAACAGTCAACAGCACAAACCAACCACCCACTCCTAGAGCAGCCGAGAGATTTTTAAAAGATGGAAACACTCCGGCAGCTCAGTAATTAGTACAACTATGCAACAGAGCACAGGACACATTTTCCGTGATCATGAAGGTGCTATTAAGAGAGGAAGAAGATTAAATAGTGAAGGATTGTGAATTTCTGTAGTTCTTCTTGGCAAGGGGGACCAGAAAGAACAATGTGACTTGCAAGACATCAATCTAGCAATTTAGGTTTGTATATGAGAGGCAAGGAATGATGTAGGACATAGGAACCTGGACATGGCTCACAGGTCACGAGAAAGAAAAATCAGAGCTACAAACTGAGAAACAAACTGACCGACAGCCAGAGAAGGGTGGCAGAGAGGGGAGCAGGGCAGACTGCAGGTAGGTAGCAGGGTTCTGCTGCAGGGTCCAGGAGTGCGCTTAAGACTGTGCTGAATGAGCCATTCTCTATCACAGGGCAAAGGAGTGGTATGAGTGGGCTGAGCACAGTGCTCGGGAGCCTCTCCGCACACTGCCAGCTTTCCTGGGGCTATGGGTAAAGGCAAGAGAGCCACACGTGCTCTGTTTTATAGCAGAGCTGTAGCAGCCACTCAGCTCTTGGTTTCCTTGCGAGCACATCCCAGCTTCCCTCCCATTCTTCCAGCCAAACAGTGCTGTGCGGGTAGCTGGCATGACGAGGAGTAATGCACACAGGGGCAACGCTCCAGGAAGGAAAGGGGAGCAGGGGAATTGAGTGTAAAGCACGAGAAGGGTGGGAAGTAGCTAGGCATCAGCTGAGCAAAGGGAGAGGCAGAGGGAATGCAGTGGGAAGTGAAAAGGTGGTGAGATTTGACAGAAAGAAAGAAACAGCAGACAAGGGAGTTTTCAAATGTTCCTGCAGAGAAGGGATCAAGCGGCCATTGACAAAGAACAGAAACCTTGCAAAATGGTCACTGTTAAAAAAGTTCAATACTGCGGCTCTAGACAACAAAGACACTGAGCTCTATTCTGACCGTGCTCCCAAAAATGCAGAGTGGGAGGAAGAGGGGAGGGAAAAAAAAGGAAGATCACGAAAAATAAGCGATCTAAGAGAGAAATAGAAGTGACCCTAGCATTTTAATGAGAGCTTGAAAGGGAATTCACCAAGGTGACCTGACAATCACAGAAAAAGAGCAGAAAACCAAAAAACTGGCCAGCCCTTACAGGATCTCAAATGAAGAGGATGGACAAGTAATGTCCATTGACATGGGCTTATGGAAGCAGATCTTGCCAATCCAAGTCAACATCTGCTCTTAAAGATACTATGATTTTGCCTGATAAAACTAAACGTGCTGACGTAACAGATTTAGGTAAGGTACGTAACTTGCATATACCTATTTTATATATAACTTACATATAACTATATGTATGTAAGTCAGCACTTTGCTTAAAAAGTTAAACTTTCAAAGCAGCACATGCTGAATAGATTAAAGAACTGCCAACTACCAGTCAGGAGATGAAACTGAACAAAGAATCACATGGGAAGATGTGTTTATATGCAGTCTTGAAGGACTGGCTCCAGATGACAGCGTAGCATTTTTATCAAAGAGCCAAAATACAACAAAATTTCTATGAAAACATTATAGATGGAGGAAGTAGCGCATAATGACAGTGTCGGGCCTTCCAGATCACTTGATGAACTGGGGGGAGTGAGCAGAGGCTGCTCAGAGAGGTATGGCCACCAAGAAGAACACATGCAGAGTCTTGTGCCATGGCAGAAAACCACCCGGCGGATCCAAACGCTCTATGAGATGGTCCTGGAACAACAGTCCAGGAGCATGCTACGCGCAGCCTTTTATTTAGGCTGCTTTTACTTGGAGTGTAAATTAGCATGCCATACACCAGTAGCCCTGAAGCACTGACAGCTGCAATGTCCTCGCTCATACAACAGGGATTGAGCGGACCAGCCTGGCCCAAGGGCAGCCAGGGCAGTTTGCCGCTGTAACACAGGGCTCCGCTACAGGCAGAGGTGCTCCAGGTGTTCCAGGACTTGGTTGGCACCTTGGCTGAGACCTGGATGTGACGGCGATGCGCTCCCACATAAAGGCTCCACCAGTAAGCAAGGCGGTGCACTGAGCGTGCCTCGGCAGTCTGAGGAGGAGAAAAACCAGGGAAAGCGCAGGAATATCTCAACCCAAATCAGGAACCACAGGACAGGGAACAGGCCTGGTGGCTGCTGACACGACTGCCAGCCGTTACGGGGGGGCAGCGGCAATCTCCTCTAGTTTCTCTTCCAACCTGCAATCATAGAATCATAGAATTGTTGAGGTTGGAAGGGACC
>RSEF01000003.1:112336546-112350501 GCA_003993805.1 Himantopus leucocephalus
AAGACGAGTAGATGTGGTGCTGAGGGACATGGTTTAGTGGTGGACTTCGCAGTGTTGGGTTAATGGTCGGACTTGATGATCTTAAAGGTTCCTTTCCAACCTAGATGATTCTGTGATTCTAATTGCAGAGCTGCTCAAAACATAAAATAATTCTTGTAGTCATGTTTCTGAGGACTTCGTTTTCCAGTATATGTCTGTCTTCTGGGAGTAAAAGATTCCCCCAGCATAGCTTGGTCCATAGCACTTCAGTGAATGTCTTTTCTTGTTTTTCTGATTGCATGTAACTTTTGCACTGTGATGTGAGGCTACTGCAGTTAATTAGTGCCCTGCCATTTCAGTTGTGAAAGAACTGAGCAAGAATGGCTGTCCTGCTGCCCCTTCATCTTTTGATATAAATACTGTATTGCAGTCAGATGATGCAGCCCAAGCAGGGGTTTGCCCGGTCTGTAGGACCTTCGTGCCTCTCGTCTAGAACTTACAACTTGGTTTTAAGCGCAGATTTCGAATCTCTCTACACGCTTTATTTGGAATGAAGTTGTTTGAATCATGAACTCTTCCAGATAAAGTGCTAATAAGCTCCTAAGACCCTGCTTAAGAGCCTGCGTGCAGCCAGGATTGACAAGTACTTATCTTACAGGTCCTCTTTATCTCGTCTTAGGTCTACGGTCTTGCGTGTCCTGCTCTGCCTGTGTCTGCTTTCTGTCGTGTAATGGACGTGGTCAAATATGTTTTACTTAAACACAGAGATATCATCCACTGCTTCACAAGAAGTCTGACACAGTATGATCATTTTCCTTCCCAGTGTTCATTTGTGCGCCTTCATATGTACATGAGCCAACAATGTGCCCTGGCTGCAAAGGAGGCTAATGATATCCTGGGCTGCGCTTGGCAAAATACAGCCATCAGGTCCAGAGAGGGGATCCTTCCCCTCTGCTCAGTGCTGGAGATGCCACACCTGGACTGCTGGGTCCAGTGCTGGGCTCCCCAGTACAAGAGAGATGTGGACATACTGGAGGGAGTCCAGTGAGGGGCCACCAAGGCACTGAAAGAGGAGCATCCCTCCGGTGAGGAGAGGCTGAGGGAGCTGGGACTGCTCAGCTGAAGCAGAGAAGGCTCAGAGGGATTGAGTCCGTGTGTATAAATATCTGCAGGGAGGGTGCCAAGAGGATGGAGCCAGGCTCTTCTCAGTGGTGCCCAGTGCCAGGACCAGAGGCAACAGGCACAAACTTGAGCCCGGGAGGTTCCCTCCAAACATCAGGAAACACTTTTCCAGTTTGGGGGTGACACGGGCATAGGTTGCCCCAGGAGGTAATGGTGTCTCCATCCTTGGAGCTATTCAGAAGCTGTCTGGACATGGTCCTGAGCAACTGGCTGTGGGTGTCCCTGCTTGAACAGGGGCGGTTGGACAAGGTGACCTCCAGAGGTCCCTTCCAACCTGAACCATCCCATGATTTTATGATTCTGTGTTAATTTATGCGTAGAAGGATACGTCTCTCAAAGTACATGAATTTTTGTATGATACCAGCTCTCTGTTGCGAGTACTACTGGTTCTGCTTCAGTGGTATTTTCTGAGAAGTAAAACATGGGCAATGTTTTAAGCAGAGATTAGTTGTTCTACTCAGAAGCGATGCCGGTGGATGTGGTAAGAATGAACAAAGGTGTAAGCAGCTGAGGGGCTGTTGTCTGGCACTGGTAACTGGTGAACTTTTCATATACTGAACTTCTTTGCCTCTTCATCTCATTAGATATTCAACTGTTAAAAAAAATAAAATCCTCTTGCTTTTGGTGACTCAGTGTGGCAAATAACTTTGCAAACACACTTTACAATCCCTGATATAGATCTGCAGGGCTGTGGGATGCTTGTATTCTGTGATCAGCTTAAATCTCCTGCTGCTTTTCCTGTTTGACTCGGTGTTTAATGGCTGTATGCCTCTTTTTGTTTGCAGTAGCTTCCTAGTTGCTTATTTGCTAGGCTTTGCCCTCCCTAATAAAAATGCATTTGTCATCTTAGTGTGCAAATGAAAGGAGCTGTGAAATGTCTTGGTTTTGTGCAGCCTTACACCATTTTGCAGTAGTGAAAATGTCTTGGGCATGTGAGTGCAGGGATAATGATGTGGCCTCGTACCTCTCCTGGCCCTGCGGCCATCCCTTTGTAGTTGCAAACCGATGATCTTGCATTCAGCTGATTATTTTTGGGTCCCTGCGATGCTGGTACAGTGCAGCATAGGTAAGGTGGTTAGTTGTCCCCGTTGCTGGGTTGCATAGCAAGCCTGGGACTAATCTTAGAGGTTAGTTGTTGATCCTTTTTGCTGTCATCTTGTTTTCCTCCACTTTCTAACCTGCTGAAATCTGGAGTACAGGGTACTTGAGCACTTTACTAGAAGAGCAGACTCTTGCTTCGGAGAATGCTTAGGCACTTGCAAGAGGCCGAGTGGTTCGATGGTTCCTTGAGGAAGGGCAGGACTGTTGGGCAGACTCTTTCCTACCCGCAAGGAGGAAGTGCTGAATGCAGAACAAAGGTGGGTGTGAATTGGACACCAGACAAGAGGAAAATGTCTTCTGCAGCATGTAGTGTTTAAAAGGGCAAGTTGCTGTGTGATTGGGCATCTCTGCTAAAACCTGCTACTGGTGGCAGTTGGGAAGTAAAACCACCGAGTGCATTCTTGGCTGACACTCCTGTTGACTGACGGGCGCTGTGACGAGCTGTCTGTTTACCCCGGTGAGCTCTGTGCTCTAGCATGTCCTTGAGGGTTTGAGAAGTCTAGCAAGCTGTGCATGTTCCTGTAGTAATGCTGGTTATTTCTTTTTATGTTTTTACTGTCAGATTGAGTTCAATTTGCCAAAGGCAAGTTGCTTGTCCTACCTTCTGCTGTACATCACGTCTCTTCCTATCATCTGCTCTGCATGGACACCATATCTGGCTGAATCCTTTTCTAAAATCCATCTTTCTTTGCGAATTCCCTACCACACCGATCAATCGTGTGGTACCATGTCTTGTAGTCTGCCCCTTGCTGTCGTCTTCTCTGTGGCTGAGAAAGGCTTGTTTGTTGTTAATGTTGGTGATCTAGCTTTCCTTTTTGACCTTCATTTTTTGTCATGCTTAACATAACTGTCCTTAGCCTTCATACATCTGATCATTCACAGAATTAAGAGTCATCCCTAGATCTAGTAGTAGATGGATGGCAGGTAGCAACCATGTGCAAATCGGTCAGAAGAGCTTGTGTCAGAGGTACCTTAAAGTGGGTATTCTTATCTCTTACAGTTAACAGTTTGTTTTAAAACGCATGTTCAGGCAAAGCTTCTCTTGAGTGTCTATCTGTGCTAAGTGGCTTACGCACCAGCGTGATGGACCCACAGTAGTGACTAGACCAGACCAAAACCAAAGTTTCTTGCCCCAGCTTCTGAAATACTGTCACACGGTGTAATAGCACATCTCTCTGCCTNTCAGAGTTGATTTCAATAGCGGGTTGTTGCTGTTGCAGTGATGAGTGGAACAGATGTGTGTCCGGCAAGGCTGTCTCTGCTTAGCTCTAAGGCACACAGCGAAGAATCTGGTACTCTTATGCCATTGCTCTGCTGTCGCGTTGCTTCAGCTTTGCAATAACAGAGCAAGGTTACACGTGTGACCTCCAGAGAAGTTGCACATGAGCTGTGATATAAACTGCTGGAACAGGAAAAAGGCTTGCGAAGTGTGGCTGGTCAAACCCAGCTGCATAGCCAGTCTCTGCAACAGTGACAGAAAAAACATATTGAGGAATTCCAGTGGGACTCTGCAAGTTTGGAGGCACAAGGACCAGAATATCAGAGTGGACAGGTCCCTGGATGACCTAGAACAGCAGATTCCAAACTGCCTCTCTGCGTGTCTGAGTTGGGAGTTCCCACAGACAGTGCAAGCCCGGCTCTTCCCAGGAATGCTGGTGCCACTGCAGAATGTCTGTAGGACCTGGACACTGAGAAGCTTATTATCAAGTCCTTAATGAGGCGCAGACAGCCATTACAGGTAGAGGTCGGCTAGGATTGCATTGTACTTGCCTTTCTGGCGTGGGAGTGCCTGTGTTACATCACTAGCCAAGGTTTCTGTTGATAATGCCTTTTTGTGATTGATCACTGCCTCTTCCCTGTTCTTAAACAGGAGCAAAGGACAGAGTGGCTGGATAGTGAACTGACCCTTGCCATCCAACAAGGAGTTTTAACAGTATTCAAAGACACGTTGGAAAATGAAGCTAATCAAAACATCGTTTGGAAGATGACTTTATACCTGGCTGATTCTGCTCCACCTTTGGCAGTATAGTGTTGTCCTGGGTAGTACCGTGCCAGGGTTCCTGCCTGAGGACATTGGTCCAACACCTGATGAGATGTGCTGAATTTTGGCAGCACTGTCACCGCTGACACAGCACGTCTTTCTCGGGGCAGGCCGTGATGCCTCTGCCCATCTCCAGGGCTCTGGCCCTGGCCGCACAGCGGTCCTGCCTCGGCAGCAGCTCAGCTGCATGCAGGATCTTGGTGGTGGTTGCCGGACCTCTGACTGCACAGAACTGTGTCGCTGAGGATGGGGTTTGGGTTCCTGTTTACTCTTACCATCCATCGTACTGATAAGAGAGGCAGAACAAATAGAAGACTTATAAGTCTTATTTTATGTCCTCAGATAATCGAGTTAGTTCTCGGCAGTCAGAGGCTGTCATGCATGCCATAGATGATGGGCTTAGCAGGGTTCACAAAAACACCTGTTTGATAGTTCATGTATACTGCGTGCTGCACAAAGACATCCAGTATTCCATAAAAAAAAGAATAAAATTCAGACTTCAGAACACAAGGGTTTCTGACGTCACAAATGCCCTGTTCTGCAAAAACTGGGACAAAGTAATAGTTCTTGTAGACAGGGAGCAAACACGTTTGGGATCAGCGAGATCCTATGGTTACGTTACAGCCTAGGCCTCGGGGGAAGGCCAAAATCCTAATGGTACTGGTCACTGAGGAAAAATTTGTTCCTGATCAAAAACTTCATGGTATTCAGGTGGCTGTGCATCTGCAGCAATAATGCATTTCTGAATGCCATCAGCCTCTGGCCCTTCACGGGGGCTGTAGCTGTCCTTACCTCCACCCCTCACGCCCACCAGTGGTACACTATAGATTTAGGTGAAATTATTTTTAGTTCCTGCAAGTTTCCAGCAGAAGTTCTGAAAGTCATGAGTGGCAGCGTGTGTTGGGGGGGGTGCATGTGGTGTTTTGTTTGTTTTTTTTTTAAGAAGGCAAAACCTCATTTGACAGTATTAAATTTTTTGGGTTTACAGTGGTGGATTGTTCTTTTGAGTAGAAAAGAATAAATTACTTAGGGCAGGGAGGGGCCAGTACTGTTAAACCCGATCTCGATTCTTTGGCCAAAACACCTACAGAAAGGAAAGAGGAGGAATGATGAGGAAATCCAGCTGCTGGGAAAGACCTGATGTGGCCTCTCCTCTCTTAGTAGCCACCTATAGACTAGACGTACACAGTGGGCTGCTTAAGGCAGGTATTGGTGCAGACAAAAGCAAGTTAACAACCTCTTTAGGAGGCCCAGTGTGAGAACCAGTTGCAGTGGACAAACCTTGGGTGATTTACCCTGTATGCTGAGTCGGGCCGTGGCTGGAGGCCCAGTGACAGGGTAGAAGCTGAAAAAGGGCTGCCCCACTGGCGGGGTTTGGAGTCCTCGGGCACTGATCTCATGAGTGTTGAGGCCGTTAATAGAAGTGTGGGGAATGTGCGATGTTGAGGTAGGTCAGGATATCCTCCAGAAGCACAGGAAGACATCAGAGGACTGGACAAACTCCAGATGTGTAACTCAGTAGTGCAAAATACAAAGCTGCACAAAAGCCTAGAGCTCATCGTTTGGGAACTGAGGAGGATTGGGTGTCTACTAGCTGTTCATGGGAGGGATTTGACCCACTTGCATTGCGTGCAGTGTTACGATCCATTGGGGCAGAGTCTCTGGTAGAGAGAATTGGTGTGATTGTGTATGGCCCTGGCTGGAGCTCATCTAAAGCAGTCGGTGTCACTGGAAAAATGCAGAGCAGCTCTTTAGAGGAAGACAAAGAATTTAGCATAGTTTGCTCAGCGCTGTGAAGCTGAGAGGACCTGGTGGTGTCTGCAAACAGGAAAGCGCTAGGAATGAAGTAGTCTTACTGGACTCCCAAGAAAAAAGCTAGCACAAGAGCAAAAAGCAGTAAACTACTCATGAGTGGTTGGTTGGGAAAGTAGATGCTGGCCATTGGAGCAAGCTTAGTTTCCAGTGCTCGAATAAGATAATGCGATTTGGTATGTGCCACACAGCAAGGTTGACCTGAGTTACCAAGGAAGATCCTTCTTGTCTGACTAGAGCCCAAAGAACGTCTCTCCTCTGAGGCTGGGAACTAGTTCAATCTCATTCAACTGGGAGACCTCTTTGGTGTGTCCTGCCCTAATCCAGGAACACCTGGAAAAGTACAGGTGGTTTGGCGTGTCCCGTGTAAGTCCACATTGTAGCAGTACAGACCAGGACCAATTGTGGTTGTCCAGGAGGGTGACAAAGTGGGAGGTGGGCCTGGAACTGTGGGACTGGACACGTTCAAGTGTGGAAGTAAAGCTTCAGATGGGATGGTGACTCTGTGCTCCCTGCCCACCTCAGTGTTTCTCCCTGGTGGAGCCAGCTGCGTGGTTTTGGAGAGTCGTTTGCAGTCTTTTCAGAGGTGTCTGTCCTGAAAGCTTGTCTTTTGTTGGGGATCCATGCTTGTGTTCTGCTCGTTCTTGTGACTGGGAGTTATTCCCTCCCCGGAGCTCTGAGAGGTTTGTGGTTGTTGCTGTGGAGGTGGTGGCTGCTGGGAGGCCTCTGCTGTCAGGGTTGTCATCTCTCCTCATTCAGCAGCTTTCCTGACTGTTGTCTTGAAGCACTTTGGCACCAGTACCCTGCTGGTATGTGGAAGAGTTGCCTTGTAGTTTGTCCTCTCCTAGAGCCCTGAGGTGGTGACTAATTGCAGTGACTTGACATCTCTGGCTGTTCCTAGGGCTTCTGTTGTAGTTGCATTGCTTGTGACAAATGCTATAGATCTGATTTAAGTTAGGTGCTTTGAGGACTCGCACTTCAACAGGGAGTCCTTCCCAGCTCGTCTTCCCCATTCGGGAGAAGCTGTGGTCTCTGGGTTTGCTCTTGGAAAATAATGCTAAGCTGCCTTAGTCAATCTGCAGCCAAGGCAAGAATGGAGAAGGCTATCAGGGCAGGTGACCTGAGATGAGGGACTGATGAAGGGTCAACTCCGCTGTGCTGCCCCTTTGGGCACCAGAAGGCCCTGGAGTTGCATGTGTTCCCTAGGATCTCGTCAGGGATGGGCTGTGGTTTCCTGTATCCTAAGCACTCATGACTTTCTTCTAGTGGCACCGGACACAATTAACAACCACGTGAAGACCTGTCGTGAGGAGCAGAAGAACCTGCACTTCTTTGCCCCGGAATATGGAGGTATGGTGTGGCTACAGCTGCCAGCCTGGGTTTGTTGGCCTTACTAATGCTTCCAAGCTGTTCTGTGTCTTGTCTACAGCTCATGACAGATGTGACATTGATAGTTTTGAGTTATTTGCCTGCTTCTATGCTTCAACTCCTCTGTCTTTTGATAGCAGAGTGGGGGGAGAAGGCTGCAGGATTATCATAGCCTGATACAGAGGTGGTCCTGCTGGTACTGCTGGGTGCAGGGATGAACTGCTAACAGCATTATTTCTGTGTTACAGAAGTTGCCAACGTCACCACTGCTGTGGACATTTACTCCTTTGGGATGTGTGCACTAGAGGTGAGTGTGGAACACTTTGGCTATGGGACAGAGGGAGAATGAACTTGAGGGAAGGAGATGGCTCTGCGAAGATGCTGTGGTTATGGGTGGGTTAGTGTGGTAACAAGTGCATTTTGTTCCCTGAGTCAGATGCGCTTTGTCTTGGAGGGATCCCTATCGAGGCTCCCCCAAATGCCTTACTAAGAAGTAAATAGTTCAGTAATGTGTAGTTCTTTGTGAAATTCCTAACGTGGAATTCATTACTCTGTGGGTCTTGGCCAGTTCTGAAGTCTGACCCACTGGCTGGTGGGAACAGTCACTACCACTAACTGTACTTAATGTACATGGAGAACAGAACTGCCTTTCTGGGGAGTACCTGTTCTTCCTGTGGTACTTGGAGGAGAGGACAGATGTGGTCCATAACTTTCCTGGGCCAGCCTGTCCCCACCTGATAGAGGTGCTGGTTGCAGTCAGGCACAAGTCTGATGTGCCTGATCTCAGCAGCTTACTGGTTCCTCTGTCGTTGCAATCAGGAGGCCCAAATCTAGGAAATGGGAGTTGTTGGTAGAGTATTTTCTGGGAATAATTGTCAGAAAGAGCCAACACAAAGAATTATGAACCTGTGCTGCACATCCTGTAAGTGAAGCAGGAAAAGAACTGTGGAAACGCACAACTTTTAGGAAGCCAAACTTGAGCTGAACCTTGAGATGTTCTCTGGAATCTTTTCGCCAGCCTTTCCTAGCTGGGAATTTTTGTATGTTTTGGCTGGAGCCAGTTCTGGATGGCGTTGCGTGCTCGCTTTTCTGCCTGTAATACAGAGCTATTCATACAGCCAGGAGGGACGTGGTCAGATTCTGGCAGTGATCCAGTTACTGCTTCATTAGAGGATGAGAATTATCAAGCAGAAGTACAGGCCAATGGATCATGAAGGTCAAAATGGAGATACTTACTGGCTAAGGTGATGCTGGCACAGTTTTCGGGTCTCCCTGGCAATCTGTTAGGGTGCTAGAAACAAGCTATCATAATGAGGCAGTTGTCATCTCTCTGCCTCCACAAACTGTGACCTTAAATAGCACCAAACAGCTTGGCTGTTATGATCTCACGCTTGGCAGTGGTCTCCTTGAGCTCTGTTCAATGCAGTCAGTAATTTTCATCGAGGTCTGACGCGCTGCTTTGTGTTTGCAGATGGCGGTGCTGGAAATACAGGGTAATGGAGAGTCGTCTTATGTGCCCCAGGAGGCCATTAACAGTGCCATCCAGCTGCTGGAGGACCCCTTGCAGAGGGTGAGTGAGGAAGGATCAGCGCCCCTGCAGACGTGTTGGCATTGTACATGGTCTCATGCACTTTTTGTCTTTCAGGAGTTCATTCAGAAGTGTCTAGAACAGGACCCTGGCAAGCGTCCTACTGCCCGGGAGCTCCTTTTTCATCAGGCGTTGTTTGAGGTGCCATCACTAAAGCTACTCGCTGCTCACTGTATCGTTGGACATCAGCGTGAGTATGGAGTCCCAGAGTGCCACATCTTGCGTTCCACAAAGCTTCCCCAAGCTGTCAGCACAGCCAGCATCCTGGAAACCAAGACCTTCGTGCTGCCCTTCGCAGGCAGGGACCAGGGCCTGGCAAAACAGAGCTGCCGTCACTGCAGAGCCTGGAGGACTGTGGTGCCCTGCCTATGCTGGGTGGCACGGGAGATCAACAGCTGAGAGCCTTTGTGGTCTTTATTGCTTTTCTTAGATTGGAAAGGAATTGCAGTTGTTTTAATCATTTATTTTTTTTTTAATAGATATGATTCCTGAAAATGCTTTAGAAGAAATGACCAAAAACCTTGACATGAGTGCAGTGTTGGCAGAGATTAACCATGAGGACAGGGAAGGAGTCAAGATGATGTGAGTACCGGTGGTGTGCTTGGAGGGGGCTGCTCCGGTGCATGCGGAACAGATGCCAGGGCACTGGGGTGGGCGCTGAAGGATCTGCCTGGGACTCTTCCCTTCAAGTTAGAGTTGCTTCCCACTAATTGGGAAGCAAAAAGGAGCTGATGGTGCTGTTGGTGAAGGAGCAGTCACTCTGTCTGGGCGCAGAAAAAATCTGTGGAGGGTAACTGCTGGGTGGTAGAAGACCTTGCACCCCTGTTCTGGGAACAGATTCCACACAGCTGAGATGTCAATTGTTCCTCGGATGGAGAGGTGGGAAATTAACACACTGTAGTTGGAACAGTCCTTAGCAAAACCTGGCTAAACAGTTTGGGGAAGTGACTCGGACCAGTCACGGGCTTGTCAAATGGAATCCAACGTGTTGGAGAAACAGTTCCTTAATGTCCTCTTAACAGAGCAGCTTGTTCTACAATATGCAAAGGGAAAGGTGGTTTTGGGCAGCTATCAGTAACACACAGCCACCACTTAAACTATAGAGGTTGCTCCCTAAGTAAGTGAGTGTAATATGTTTGGAGCAAGTAGAGTGCCAAAAAGTGGTGTTGAATTTCGGATAATGAAATCTCAGCTACTTGAGGGGTTAGCTAAAAAGACAAAGATGTGGATACTGTATTTCCAGAGAAGACCAGGGTGCTTCCAGGGCAGCCCAGCATTTGGGGGTGCTCAGGCTACTGACCAAAAGTAACCAAGATGACAAGGGGAAAAAAGCTCTTTAAACCATATAGGACTTTCTAAAAACTGACGTTCTGATCTTCATAGCACTAGTAAATAATAGCATTGGATTCCCTTTGGAATGTTTTTTGTTAATTAAAGGTTCAAAATGGAGGATAAAGAGTGAATAGCCGAAGCTGTGCAAGAGAGATTCTTTACGTATCTTGGACTTCAGCCTGCAGAGGGTTGGCTGTCTGGCGTACACCAGCCTGGGACTTGCTTTTTGGTAGTGCAGCACCTTGGAGGTGCTGGAAAAGGAAAAAGAAAACATAGTAATGACTTGAAATGTCAGAGAGCATCATTTCCAGATGGATTATCAGCATGCCATGTAAACTGAGCTTCTAGAAAAAAATTGTAAATTTTTGTTGAAAACTCTAATGTACTAGAGGATGGGAAAGTAACATTTGTGTGTTGAAAAGGGCTGCAGAGCGGTCTGGAGAACTGAGGCAGGTGTGCAGCCCACATCACACCTGATGGAACAGCAAAGCGCTTGGAGGGGATCATGACAGGATTCGAGCAGCGTGCAGTCTCGGCTAATCTCTGAAGGTCTTCAAAGCGGTCTTAAAACAGTGGTACAGGGAAGACTGGCTGTTCAAAGTTTTTGTTGTAACAAGTCTAAAAGAAGCTGTGGGCAAGTGGACACTAAACAGCTGAATTGACTAAGGCGATGAGGAAAGTGATTTACTGGGGAATTAGTAAAGCAGGAGAACTTGTGTCTCCTTGTTAGTCAAAACCAGAGAAAAATTAGGTACTCGCTGTGGACTGTTCTGGTGTGAACTCCCTGTGCAGTGCAGAAGACAATAATAGCTTACTTTACAGAAAAAAAAGGACTGCTTTTCTGTCTGAGAAGGCTGTGAAGTAACACCACAGGAAAAGACCGTTTCCAGCTTGTTGAAAATGCACTGCTGTGCAGCTGTAGACGAGAGCAAATACGATATCGGGGTGCCAAATAATGGGAGAGAAGGTTATGGTAGTTGGGTGAGATGTCGAAAGACGTTACCTGTACGATGTGCACGTACAAAGTGTCGGCCTTTGTGAACAGTCCTGGAGCAGATCAGAACCGACTTCACCAAGGGGCTGGAACCACATGGAGGAACTGTGCGTTCTTGAGGGTGAGAAGGAGGAAGAGCAGTAGACATAGGACATGTTGTGGCACAAAGGGGAGGGAGGGGCTGCCAGTGCTTACTGTCCTCTGTCAGCCGCTAGCAAGGAAGATGTTCAATGGAATTAGAGGCTGGGGAATTAAAAAAGAATCTGTGGAAATATTTCCTCTGAGACAGTACATTAAGAAGCCACCAAGATGAATGAGCAACCTAGGAAAGAAATTACAGAGAGAACAAAAATATCCCAAACTCCAGTGAGAAATACTTGAGCAGGGCATTAAATCCTGAGGTGTAGTTTCTCGTTTGTGGTCTGGAGTGAGATGACTGGTCATACTGTGCCATCAGCTGCTGCAGAGGTTCTTGCCTTTGCGGTGCTGAGTGCCCTTGCTCTTCTGGAGATGGGATGCAAGCTTCATGGGTCTGGTGTAACAGATGTCTTCAAAAAACCTTGCTAGGAACATGGTGTTACTGGGCTAGCTTCCAAACAATTGTTTGCATTGGACAACTCTCTACAGGGAGGTGATACCTGTTCTGCCATAATTAAAAGGTTGCCTCATCCTCTACGAATAGTTCCTTCCTGGACAGGAAGATTGGAGCCTGTCTTGCCTTCAGCTGGCTGTCTCTGTACTCATCCTGCGCACTGACACAGCTGTAGTCTAGGACAAGGGGATTTGAAGTTGCATCCAAAGAGACTCAAGTGGATGGTTCTGTTAGATGACTTCTCATCTCAGTGCTCTTTTTTTTTCCCCCGCCAGATTCTCACAATCTCCAGCATTGGAGCTGGACAAGTTCCTGGAGGATGTAAGGTAAGAGGGTTTTTTTAAAGGACAAATTTAACTGTGTGTGAGACTGGAAAAATTTCAGAGAGGTGTAACCTCAGACGCTGCTCCTTTCTTGTAGGAATGGTATCTACCCACTCACAGCTTTTGGGATGCCGCGACCCCAGCAGCCCCAGCAGGTAGTGGTGAAATCTCCCATTGCTCCACCATCGGTGAAAACCCCGACTCCAGAGCCTGCTGAGGTGGAGACCCGCAAGGTGAGAGATGGGAGCGCCGTTCCCTCCCCTCCCACTGCGCTGTGCAGCAGCCGACGCTGCTCACGGGGTATCTCTGCTTCTGTTTCAGGTGGTGCTGATGCAGTGCAACATTGAGTCGGTAGAGGAGGGAGTGAAGCACCATGTACGTTCCCATCTTCTGGCTGAGCATGCTGTGCGGGGCTGGGCCGGGGTAGCTGTGCAGAGCATGTGGCTCCAGCACGCTGATGTGCTGCTGGTGCCCGGTGTGACCCTCTGCTGCTGCAGCTGCCATCTTTGGGGCCCAACGCCAGCTTCGGGCCCGTGCCCCTGGCTGACCTAGCACGTAGCGGGTGCTTTCAGCACAGCCCCAGATTCCTCGGCCGTCCTCTGCAGGACGGTGCTGCCAGCTGTGGTTAGGGATGGGACTGGATGTGGCTGTTCTGTTGTACTCCTGTGGGGCTCTGGGAGGGGGTGGTGGTTCCTGCCCTGATGGGGATTTCTGGGGATGATCCTGATTGTCCTTGGCGACCATGCAGTCCCTCATGAGAACTTCTCTACCCTGCAGTTAACGCTGCTGCTGAAACTGGAAGACAAGTTGAATCGACACTTGAGCTGTGACCTGCAGCCCAGTAAGTACTGCTCCTGCCGTGCTCTGGTGCACTGGGGTCAGCAGTGCGCTCAGACCCGGGACTCACATGCGTCCCTCTGTTGCAGATGACAACATCCAGGAGCTGGCAGCTGAACTGGTCCAGCTTGGCTTCATCAGCGAGGTAAGCAGTCCTGGGGCTCGGGCAGGAGTATAGGTCTGCATTCCTTTCTCTAAATTAAATGGTTTATGCCAGACCACTCCTTTTCTAGCTGGGAAGGTAGAAGAAATAGGATGTGGCCCTGCCCATGTGCCCTGGCAGGCTTCAGCCAACCTCTTAGCTTTGCGCCTGCTGGGCCTACCCCTCACCGTGGCTTGTTCTTCCCAGGCGGACCAGAGCAGACTTACCTGTTTACTTGAAGAGGCGTTCAGCAAGTTCTACTACACCCGGAACGGAGCCCTGACGGCAGTGACTGTGTCATCTTAGCACCCCTCGGCTCCCAGGTGGCCAGTGCGGCTTTGTTGCCTGTGACCCCTTCTGTGTCTGTCCATCACTGTAGGGCATCAGCAAGACCCCAGCTGCAGTGCTTGGAAGCTCATCCTGCATGTGCCGTGGTGGGCTCAGCGACAATCCTCCCTGCCCGCCTATTAAAGGGGACTTTGCGCATCAGTATTATTTCCAGCCCTGTTTTTGTTGGGATTTTGCCAGGTGGTGCCGGGGAGCCGGGTCCTGGCGTGGGGTGTTCTGTCGCCCCATTCATGTGCATGGAGTTTGTTCTGTTTGAATTGTACAAAGTGTCTTTTGCACAGCACAGAAATTTTTTTCGTTTTTTTTTTTCGTTGGT
>RSEF01000003.1:112350601-112392134 GCA_003993805.1 Himantopus leucocephalus
TTTAATTTAAAGGTAAGCAGGGGGAGCCCCTACTCCCGCGCTCTCCCCGTGCCCCGCTCCGCACCTCCCCCCGGGCAGGGGCAGCGGGGGGTGCCCGGTTTGCCCGGTTCTGCCCCCCCTCGCCTGCACTTTGTTTACTGGTTCTGCTCCGCCTTGGGCCGCCGTGCGGGCACCGGGCCGTCCCCCCGCGGCCCCCCGCCCCCTGCGCGCCCGGAGGGGGGTCGGGGGGTTCCCCCGGGTCCGGGGGAGGCGGGGGGCGCTGGGCCCCGTCCCGGACCGCCTGGCGGGGCTGGGCGCGGCGCCGCTCCTGCATCTCATTTCTATCATTTCCTATTTTTAATAAACTGTTTTGTAAATACGCGAGTGCTGCCTCTGTGCGGGCGGGGCGGGGCGGGGCGGCCCCGGGGCGCTGCCGGTGGCGGCGGCGGCGGCGGCCATGGCCGGCGGGCGCGGGGGGCGGTGGGGGCCGGGGGCGCTGGCGGAGCCGCGGCGGCTGATGCGGAGCGGACTGGCGCTCATCGTGCTCGGTCACGGCAGCCTGGTGCTGGGCGCCATCGTGCACGGCTCCGTCCTGCGGCACGTGGCCGGCGCCAGCCGCACCGGCACCCCCGAGTACGCGGCGGCCAACGTGGTGTCCGTGGGCTCCGGGCTGCTGGTGAGAGCGGGCGGCGGCGGGGGCCGGGGCCGGGCCGCGGGGAGGGGGGAGCGGGGAGCCGGGGGCGGGGGGCGGCGGCCCGGCCCGAGGCGAGTGTCGAGCGCGGGTCTCTCCCCGCAGAGCATCGCCGCGGGCATCGTCGCCATCCTGGTGTCGCACAACCTGTCCCGGGCAGCCCTGGTGAGTGCGGGGCCGCGGGGTCAGCGGGCCGGGGGGGCCCTCGGCGCGGCCCAGCCCCCGCCGGCAGCCGCTCCCTGGACCTTGTCCCCGGCGGCTCCTTCCGCCTCGGCGGCTCAGGGGTTGCGGGTGTCGCCGCCCGCCCCGGCTCGGCTCCGCCGGCAGCGGCGGGAGGGGGGTGGGCGGGCAGCAGGGTGGGCGCCGGGCACCGTCCTGGGGGTGAAGCTGCGGCCGCGGTCAGGCGCCCTCCCGTGGGGTGGGCCTGGGTGAGGCGAGGCTGCCGGCGGGGCCCCGGCGCTCAGCGGAGCGGGGCCTGTGCCGGGGCTCCCCGCACGCAGGAGCCTGTGGGATGGGGCCGTCCGGTGGCTCTGCGCTCACGGGAGGGGCGAAGGATGCGAACGGTGCGAAAGCCTCATCCGAGTGCAGGGCTGCCACTGCTGGAAGGGGCGAGAGGCGGCATGTGCTCGCTCGCTGCAAACGTCTGCGGGGTTCCAGCACCCCCGTTACCCTGCAGCGCAGGCGTGCAGCGGTGCGGTGTGTGTGGCCCCGGGCAGTGGCAGTGCCAACCCCTGGCGTTTCCCCCAGCTCTGGGCAGCCCCGCTCTCACGTGTTCTCCTTGCTGCCCGCAGCATTGGACCCTGCTGAGCGTGTCCCTGTTGAACTGCCTCCTGTCCACAGCATGCAGCGTGGGGCTGGCACTGGCCATCGCCCTCACCGTTCACAGCCGAGGCACGCAGCTTGTCCGGGGCTGCGACAGCTCCGCGCTGCCTGCTGACGCCCGCGCAGCCATAGCCACCAACGACTGTCCTTTCAACACCACTCGCATCTATGTGAGTCTGCAGCGCCACCACACACCCCCAGCCGCTCTTCCTCTTTTTGTCTCTTCTTCCTCTCTTTTTTCTTCTTTCTCACTCCCTTTCTCTTTTGCCCACTGTTTCTCTGCCTCTCTTCCTCTCACTCTCCCTCCCGCTCCCTTTTGTTCTCTCCCTCCCCAACTTCTCGCACAGCCTCTGCTCAGCCGCACGCAGGTTGGCTGGCTGCAGTGGACCACACTCCCTGAGGGACCGCCGACCCTCTGCTCTGCAGGACACAGCCCTGGCGCTCTGGTTCCCCTCCATGGTGCTGGCGGCCACAGAAGCCGTGCTGTCTGGCAGGTGCTGTTTGGTGGCCCTGATCTTCCGGGGCATTGGGCCCTGTGCACGGAGCTACGGCAAAGAGCAGGTATGTCCCATCAGTCCGGACTCATCTCCCTGCCTGTGCCCCACCGTTGCTGCCTTTTTTGCTGCATCTTGAAGGTGCTGGGTTCTGCTTGGCTCCTGTTTCCATACAAGCAGGCTGTGCAGCAGTGGGAGGGGGACATCAAGTTTGAACCTCTTCCAGCCAGCCTTGGTGACAGACTGGCACCCCTTCATCTTGGGTAGTTGCAGAGGGACCCTCTTCTTCATCCCTCTGGTAGCTACGCCTGGTCTGTCCTGGCTGTCCTGAGTGAACACTGCCCCCAACCTGGCCCAACCCTTCACGCATCCCTGCAACCCTCCACCTCTTTTTTTTTTCTCTCTAGCTGGCCGGGCCAAATACGGTGAAGGAGGGTCCACCACGTGAGATGCAGCAGCTCCTGGCCGGGCTGGCTGAGTCTTGTCCCTAGCTGGAGTGGTGAGTGCAGCGCGTGGGCTGTGCTTGGGGGACAGGCTCTGCTGTTCAGAGGGCCCCTGCCCACAGCAGCCCCCTGGAACGTCTGTTTCCAAGCACATGCTACGATGGCCACAGGGGTCGGCGTGTGCCTGGCCCTGCAGCTCAGTCCTGCACTCACGTGTGCTCTTTCACTCCCAGCTGGTGCTGCAGGAGTGCTGCAATCCAGCGAGGTGAAGTTGCGTCTGCACCGTGCTCCTGCCCTGTGGGCAGGGTGGGCTGCCTTCCCCCCACCAGCCCCACCACCCCTCCTGGGACAAACCCTGCGCATTCCAGACACGGGCTGCCCAGGGTCACCAGGCAGCCTCAGCCCAGCAGGCACCACGGGCCCCACGCGCTCTCCCCTTCTCCCCCCAAGCTGCAAGGCCCTCGCTGGCACACTAAAGGCTCCTCTGGTCTTTTACGTGCAGTGGTGGGGTTGGCAGAGGCGCTGGGGCCTGGCAAGTGCCGGGGCTGGCCTGCGTCCTGGGGCACCGTTGCAGAGCCGGCAGGGTCAGCTTGCTGTGCCCGTGCTCAGGCAGGCCAGTGAGTGGAAGGTGAAGAACCCCTTTGCTGTGAGCCTCTACTGTTCCCCTGGGTAAATAAACTTTTCATTTTCATGCTGGTTGCTCTAAGTGGCTCCCCAGAGTGGACACCGGCCGGGAGCTGGGCCCGCTGATGGGAGGACCGCACAGCTGGTGTGTAAGCCCATCTCCGTGCTTGCCCCGCACCAGGCACGGGGATGCAGACAGACGCTCGGTCCCAGTGTGACAGTCACCCAGTGCGGGGACGGCGCATGTTCGGCATAGCTCAGTTGAGGCTGAGACACGTGTAGAGGGTTATGGCCCTGTGCCCTGGGAGCTGCACCTGTTCCTGGACTCGGCATCCCTTGGCAAATGGGAGCACAGCAGGTTGGAGAGAGATGTTTATTGGGGGCGAAAGTGGAAGGTGTTGAACAACAGGACTGAAAGCTGCCACAGTCCAGCTCACTGGAAAGAGAAGCTGGTGCTCGGGAGTCCCCCACACCACTGGCTGAGGAACTTGAGCACATCTTGGCACGCGGGGCTGTGGGATGTCTGCAGAATGAGAGAGGCCTTGGCAGTGGCAGGGGGGCAGTGCCATAACCCCACCCATGGGCACCCCGGGGGCTGACAGAGCCACGCAGGCAGGGCTGGGTCTGCCCCAGCTCCATGATGAGGTGAAGTCCTGCCCATCATGGGGAGGGTGCACTGAAACTGCTCTGGTTCAGTGTATCTCCACCCAGCAGGACAATGTTGACTGCCCTGCAGCCTGTCTTCCTGCCCCATGGGGTGCCTGGCTCACCTTGACAGCCATCAGGAACTTGTTCCATGTGTCCTTGTTAGCTTCTCGGCCTGGACGCTTGAACTCTATCTTGTTCCTTAGCACGGGGTACCCTGGTCACAGAGCAGCACTGTCAGAAACAAGCCAAGACCCACAGACCCCCACCTTGTGTGCCCCTTCCCTCTCTGCCGTGGCCCGCTGGCCAGGGCTGCTCCGAGGGGCAGCGCAGGGGAACAATGCCACTTCTGGCTTCTGGAGACCAGAATGAGGAAGGGGATGGCTGCAGTGGTGGGATCAGAGGACAATGAAGGCCCATCTGTCTGGCAGAGACAGCCAACGACGTCAAATGACAGCACACCGCTGCTGACCTTTGGAGCCAGAGCCCTGTTGCTGGTGGCCCACCCCCGCTCCCCCTGGCTCCAACCCACTCGTTAAGTCCTGCAGCGCAGCCCCCGCTGTCTGCGGTGTGCATGGGGGGGATAGTACGCACCAGAATGGACCACTTTTGTAACGAGAGGCAAAGCAGGGACAGCAGCTGCATGTGCACATGTCAGTGCTGGCCAGCCCGGGCAGAGTCTGTGCGAGACTGTGCAGTCACAGAATCACAAAAACACAGAATGCTGGAGTCTGGAAGGGACCTCTGGGGTCCATATGGTCCAAACCCCCTGTCCCCTCCCCCAGCTCAAGCAGGGCCACAGCCAGTTGCCCAGGATCACATCCAGGTGGCTTTCGACTCTCTCCAAGTATGGAGATGTCATGACTCCTGTGCAACCTGTTCCAGTGGTCAGTCACCCTCAGTACAAAATGGGTCCTTCCATCTCCTCCAGTAGAACTGGTCCCACAGCCACACAGTCGCCCTGCTCCTCTTATAGCATAACCGGAATTCCCTCCCAGATCTGCCCCCCTCAACATATTCCCCCTCCTTGCCTGGCACCACGTTGCCCATGTGTGAGCTGGCCTGCAGCTTACCTGTAAGCACGCAGGGCAGGGAGCGCACCCCTGTATTTGCTGCCACCAGTGAGGCTTCGTATGTGTCGCGCTCGTCCTGTGGCAGCACCTGCTCCAGCCGTTGGTCCATGGACATGGTGAGCACCCAGTCCCTGACCTCCTCCCGCTTCTCCTCCTGTAGGGCAGAGGCCAGGGTGCCACCAATATTGCACGCTGTGTCCCTGCCCAGCTGCTGCCCCACTGCACTAGGGAGCACGCTGGGGAGAGCAGGACATGAGTGTGCATGCACACACGTGTCCATGTGGGCATATTTGGGGTGGGTGTATGCATGTGTGCACAAGCACACATATATTGGGAGGGGAACATGAGAAAGAGTGCATGCGTCCGTGTGTGTGTGCGCGCGCACATTGGGGCTGCATGTGTGTTTGCGTGCAGGGGTGCAGGACAGCGGGCAATGCTGAGTACATTTCCATTGCCTGCAGTGCGTGCTGTCCCACCCCTGTCCCAGTCCCTGGTCAGAGGGGTCCCCAAAGCAGCATCGCTGTCGATGGGAGCTGGAGATGGCAGATGACACTCACAGGCACGTGCTGATGGGCTGGAAGTGGCACTTCAAAGGGAATGTCTGTGCTCTGGAAATCAGAGTGGTCCAGAGAATCCAGGTTCCCTTCTTCAATGGCCTGAGAAAAAAGAAGTGGTGGAGCACAAGGCAATACCTCCTTGGCGTTGACAGTATAATCTACATTGTGAGGATGGCATTACTGATGTCCCTTTCTATTAGTGCTGTGGTCACTGGGCCCTCCTGGGAAGTGGCATTTATGGCCGTCCTCTGCAGTGTCAGTGGGTGTGTGCCCCTCAAACACTGTACTGGAAGGGAAAGATGAAATGGGGAGCTTTTTTTCCCCAGCAGCTGCTGACAGCGCTTGGAAGACTGGTACAGTAAGGTCTGCCAGCTTCCTAGGCTTTGGTGTTGTCTGGTGACCAACCTGCTAGTCAAGGAAGGAGCTGATTGGCAAGGGGGGGTGGTGGTGGTGGTGGGGGGAGCTCCTGAGTCTTGTATCACAGTGGCTAAAGCCCTGGTCCATGCCCTCTACCCCTCAGGAAATTTTCCTTCCCTTCGAACAACTCAGCTGAGATCATCCTGAAAGCTGTAATGGCACTTGCAGCCATGAACACTATAGACCTGTTAGGCCAGCTCACTTTTTGCTGCAACTCATGTGCATGGTGGCATTGGCACACACAGGGTGACACAGTCAGAGTTGCTCAGGTGCCCCGCACAGCAAGTCCTTCCACAGCTAGTGCTAGAGTACTCAGTGCTGTGTGTGTAGCGTTCTCCATTGGCACCAGCTCAAACGTGTGCTGCTACATTGGAACCTCAGGAGTACCCTGGCCAGGCTGAGGGTCTGCTTGGCCCTATGGCCCATCGTCATTTTAATAATCATCATTTACGATAGCCCTCCCTCCAGCAGACTATACGCACGTCTGAGAGGTCCAGGAAGCGGTTCAGGAAGATGAATGCCATGTTCTCCCAGTTGACTGCCTAGTACAGCGAGAAACCCCAAGTGAGACCAGACAGCTTATCTTCACAGCCACAATTGTCCTGCCTGAGCGATGGCTAGAAAGCCTGTGGTTCTGTTTGTGCCACAACATCCCACTTGCAGCACAGGTAACGGAGAAGGAGAGCGCACATCCCGGCTCACCATCCCGGCGAACTGCTTCACAGGCAACTGCTGTGACAACCAGCCCACTAGCCACAGGCTGTCCCACAAGATGGAGTCGGGCATTATTCCACAGCCAGCATCATACAGTGAGAACGTGCTGCTCTGCTTGCCGTGTGTCATAGCACCTGGGCAGGCAGAGCCTGTAGCCTCAGGAATAAGGTAACACAGGTGACCCAGAGCAAGGCAGATCAGTTAGGAGTCCTGGATCTACACTGACAGAGCCACACAATATAATGTGGCTCTTGGTCTACTCCTGGGTCTGCAGTTCATGTCCCCCTTGCTAGGTCACGTCTGCCCTCCCGCACCTCCTGCCATTCCACGACAAAACACAGAGGCTGGCAACCTGTGTGAGGAAAGGCCTCCCGTGCCAGTGTCTGGCTACTGGTCTACCAGTGCAGCAAGGGAAAGGTAAAGTCGAGAATCCCTGAGCCCAGGGTCCTCCACCTCCTTAGCTGCTCTGGTGGCAGGTAGCTCTTACCTTGGCAGCTATCCCAGCTTCGTAGAAAGCCTTGTCTGCAGGCAGGAGCTCGGTGTGGCGCAGCAGGGAAATGGACAGCTTGGCAGCCACAGTGTCCTGCAAACACAGAGGACAGTAAAGCCACAACAATCAGCACAGAAAAAATCAGATCAGAAGGGATCCCATGAGGTCGTACTGCCCCAGACTCACTGCAGGGACGCTGCACCCACATATTCCTGACACGTTGCGAACAAAGGTTAAAAACTTCAGTCCTGACGGTAAGTACCCTCACTATGTGAACACACGGGAAGACTGTCATCAGAAGATGAAGTTCTTCTGCTTTATAAAACCTAGCTATTTTTACTAGAAGCCACACCCAAACTCCAACCATTTGAGTCACAGAATAGTTGAGGTTGGAAGGGATCTCTGGTGATTGCCTAGTCCACCTGCCCCATTCAAAGCAGAGTAAGCTACAGCAGGTTGTTCGGGAACATGTCTGGTCAGGTTTTGAGGATCTCAAGGGATGGAGACTCCACCCTCTCCAAGAAACCTGTTCCGGTGTTCAGCCAAAGCTACAGTAAGTTTTTTCTTGTATTCAATCACGTAACAATTTTGAAGCAGGGGTGAGGAATTCAAGGGAGATTTCAGTTTTCTGCTTGCCAGACAGGTTCTTATCGTAAAGTTTCCAAGACTCAGACTTGGCTCATTCTGTGTGACATGTCTCTGGACCCCCAGCATCTACACATGCAGCCATGGGGAAGCCACAGTCTCCCCTGACTTTTCCTGGGGTCCTAGCTGTGGCAACCTTTCTTTTTCACAGCCTGCTCTATCACAGCTCCAGTCCCACACTCATACAGAGTTTTATCACAATTCCACAGTCCCATACGGCTCAAGACTTCAGCAGGGACTCTGCTATATATTGTGGCCCAGAACAAATCCCAGTGACCCTAAGACTCAAAAATACTCACAGTGCCTTGTGATGCCCAGTAGCCAGGCCCATGAACTCCCAAAGCCCCACAGAAGCCCCAATACACAGGTCCAGTATCTGCCAAAGCCCTGTGTGATGGCAAGCACCCAGGCCCACGAGCTCCCAAAGCCCTGCACAAAGCCAATCTGCTCTCAAGACCAGGTGTGAAGCCCAGCAGCTCTCACGGCCCAGGACAGCTGAAGAGGAAGCAATGCCTCTCCTGGGAAGACCAGATTTTTCTGTGATTCCTAAATATCTACTGCTGCCTCTGCTCTCATGAGGCAGAGGCATGCCCTCATCCATGCCAAGCATATGGATCAGCTTCCCACTGGTTTACATCTCAGCCCCAGTGGCTGGGGGCAGGTCCCACTATAAGGAGTCAGAGAAGACTATCATCTCCAGTTCCGACTGATCGTGGTGGGCTCCCAGATCACTACAGTCCCATTCTCATGCATCCATGATGTGCAAGTGATCCATGAAGTAGAACAGTGAACTATGGACAGCCCTGAACCTGCACGTCCCCCCAGGGCTCTGCACTCAGGGTGGTGACCTGGCAAAGGAACGTCAAAAACCTTACCAGTTGCTTCACGCCCTGAGCAGCGGAGCGGGTGGCATAGTAGTGACAGATCAGCAGCATTGTTTCAAACTCTTCATGTGCTGGAGTGTTCGCCTCACTTGACTTTACTAAGTTTTCACACTGAAGAAAAGGAGATTAAATGAGAACTTGAGAGCGCAGGGGCAGTCTTCATCCACTTGAGTTCAGGGAAAAGCTGGGGGACAGAAGGATCTGAAATATCTAGGCACCTCTGGGGACTGAAGAAGGGCTGGGTCTTGGGTGCTCTGGGTCCTACAGAGTGCTGAAGGGAGGAGGCTGTGGGCGAAGGGAAGAGCCAACAGTACTGCAATAACAGACAGCACTGGAAACGGGTAAGTTTGGATGGAAAAAGTGAGATTTGTGGATTTAGTTTGTGCTAGAGGTGGGTATTTGTGGGGCAGAAACAAAGAAGAGGCAACCATGGGCTCTGGCTGGGGTATTTTGGGACAGGGAAGAAGGAGTAGAAGGCTCTAAGCATCTCTGCAGAGATGGGGAGAACTCATCTTCCAGGGTCCGTAGTTCTGTGGTTTCACCGGGTCCTTGCCCCACCCAGGCTGCTGAACACAGGTGTAGGACGAAAAGTGGGCATGTTGTGACAGGCTCCCATGTAGCAATGACACAGCGAGCTCTGCAAGTGCCAGTGTCCAGGCGAGCTTCTAGGATTTGGCCTGGAGTGCAGGTTCATCTTCTTCCCTGACTTCTCTTGCCCAGCCATGTCCACTTCACAGGATCCTGTTCTACTGTCCACATGGTGGACATTTCCTCATTTCCCCTCAGCTTGTGTTCTACAAATACTTCCCATGTCACCTGGCTAGAGACTGGTTCTTCTTTCTTCCCTGCTAGGAGCCACCAGGGTGTTGGAATCTAACAGGCAGTGGTAGCCACAGCCTACGCTCACCAGATGGAAGAGAACCTCACGCAGGTCAGCCCAGCTGGAGTAGGCCTCGGCGCAATTCATGCCGGACGCATTCACCATCTCCACAAAGAGACGCTTGTAAATGTTGAAATTCTGCAACAAAAAGGAGAGAAATCTGCAGGGAGACAGATGCAGGGGGAGTCAGCAAAAGCTGGAGCTCTCCTGCGGTCCAACACAGCCTGAGGCAACGGCAGCTCTGCACGAAGGCTCCCAGAGCAGCACTGCTGGCTGCAAGGGGTGCTGCAGGACAGGGCAGGGAAACGGGGAAGGATGCTCCCTGCATTCGTGCAGCTGGTGCTCTCAGAGAGGCAAACATGGTTCCTTTTATTCTGGTCTTGGTGGTTAAGGTGTTCAAAACAAACACCAATGCTCAACTCCCCCCTGCTCCTTCCCCATGGAGAACATGCCAGGAGGTTGCCTTTAGTCCTCCAGCTGAGGAGCCTCTGGAAGAACCCACAGTAGGGCTGAGGTGGCTTGGATGTGTTGAACACCTCGTAGTCCCAGCTCTGGACTGACTCATGTAGCAGATCATAGCACACTCTGGCAACTCACACTGGGATGTCATGCTGTCTTCATTACCTGTGGGTTGGCAGGTGCTCCATGGTGGACATACAGGCTCAGGGCTTTGTCCCAGCTGCCTTCCCGGATGAGGTGGGTTGCATACAGAGCTACATACTTGTGTAAGACTTTATAGTTCTGGAGAAGGCACACACAAAGCAGCAGCATGAGATTCATGAAACGAACACTTGTCACTCAGTAGGGATGGTTTCAGGCGCATGGACATACACCCATACTCGTGAGTCCCAAAGGGTGAGACCAGCTAATCACACAGGGACAGACTGCATTTGGGCCCCACTCAACACCTCTAATCCTGGCTGGGTAATTTTGTTAGTTTTTGGTCAGTAAAAATGAAAACTGTAAAGTTTGCTTTCATGACAAGGGTGTCTCATTTCTACCTACAACAGGCCTCTAAAGAACATGTAGAAAGAAGGCTTTCTGTTACAAATATCTCTGTTTCCATGGTACCAATTACTTCCAGCCCAAACAACTCATTTAGCTTTTCTCAATGCTCCATTAATCACAAAATTTAAACCAAATATGCCTCTGGGTTCTAATGCTTCCCTATTAGGCCCGACTGGGCAAGATGGGGACAGTGGAGAGGTGGTTTTTGAGTTGCTGCAGTGACCCCCCATGCTCCCCACAGAAACGACCGCCTTGCCCTGCCCACTCATTCCTGCAGACCCTGCTTCAGAGAGCCAGGACCCCATGTCTGTCTCCTGAGGGCTCACACAGGCACTCACCTGCTTAGCTGCAACCTCTAGGCACTTCTCCCATTGCTCCTGCTCTGCATACATATCCAAAGCAGCCATGACATCTATTCCCACTAGCTGGGGATGGAAACAACCATAAATCCACTGTGCAGGCAAGGTTTCCTACCAGCATCAAGGCAGGCATCATCCCACCCAGGTCTTTTCTGCACATACACACAGTCCCTCCCCCTCTATGCTACGGAAGCACAGAGCCAGTGTGACCCATCTGGTGTGCAGAAACCATGACTCATAGGCACATACAGACTCCCCACCTGTGAGCACATTCAGGCAAAAGCACCATGAGAAAGGCCCCAAGGATCTGCACAGATCCTGACATCGCTCCCTAGCCCGTGAGACATCCCAAATACGTACCGAATCTACCTTTCCTTGGTTCTTTAAATACTCCTTGTAACGCTGGTCCACATACTCCTCTGATCTACTGGGCAGAAAGAATCTTAATAGGCAGCAAGACTAATAATGTCTGGCATCAGTGCAGAGGCTGTGTTCAACTTTGCCTACTTTGGGAAAAAGTGGACCTATAGCTGTGCCACGTCTTTCTGGCCTGCTGCTGGGAGCATGGGTAGCTGGGGAAAGAAAGGGTCTAGGCAGCTCTTTGCGATATAATGTGTGAGGAGAGTAAAGGACCACAGGACTTTCAGAAGGAAGTGCATGCACAGGGTTATGACAAGAGGAGACAGGGATGGGACAAAAAGGGATAACAATTTCCATGGGATGTGTGGCCATAGAAAAGTGTCAGGATGGTAAATGACTGGGGAAGGGCAGCTGTGGAGAATGGGCCCTGTCGAGCCTGCAAAGGCTACTGTGGGGAGAATCCCGGGAACCTGGGGGCAGCATGACAGGACAGGACAAGGGATCATCTAGGGATGAGAGAGGGAGCAGGAAGAGTATAGTTTGAGAAGTTCAGGACATACCTGGGGTCCAACTCCTTAGCGACACGCTTGGCTTTGCTCCATTCCTCCCCTTCAATGAAGGCATCAATAGCTTCTTGGATGAGGTCCAAGTTGAGGTAGAGTTCAGCTGCCTGCAGGGCCAGAGACAGTCCCATGGGAGATGAAACCCCAAAGGCACCCTGCAGCCCAGGCTGGAGCTGGCGCTGGCAGAAGCAATCAGCACACAGCAACAACAGAAAGTCTCTTCCCAAAAGATAACCCCCCCTTCTGTGCTTCCTGCCTCCTCCCAAGGCCTGGCTCTCACACTGTTCCAGGACTTTATCCCTTCCTCCTTCTCCTTGAGGACTCTGCGCTGCCCAGCTCTGGATAGGGCCATCCACCCATCACCCCAGGATGTGACTTCGCCCCCTTCCCTTGAATAGAGCTCTGCCTTCCTATGTCACTGCTTCTTCAGTAGACTGGGGGCAGGAACCAGCCCTCACCGCACTGTATTTCTTCATGGCCACCAGCTGAGGAGCCACAGTCCGCGTCACCTCCATGCTCTGTGACTGACCCAAGAACTTAATGGCCAACTCAGCAGCCTGTGAAGAGAAATTGTCAGAAGCACAAGTGATGAGCTGTTCAAGAGACAGATAAATCTGGGAAGAGCTCAGTCCTAGGTAAAAGACTGAGAGTCAGGAGCATTTGAACTACGGGCTAAGAGAAGAAATGACAGCCCACTTCAGCAATTCAGAGAAGCAAAGCCCAGCTACTTTCACACATGGGAGAAGATCAGACAAGGACATAATTGTTGTGGAAGTTGGTATAAGGGCACAGATACGAGTGAAAAGTATCAACAAGAACACAACCCAAAGGCTGGTGGTCATGGACCACAAAAAGAAGAAAGGCCGCTCATCTAGCCAAGGTCTAAGTCATAAAGTCCAGCTCTTCAGTGCATGGAGATAGGGCACAAAGGTACCGGCCTGCTGCTGGAAGTGGTGCCAGAGCAAGGATGTCAGTGCAGTGCAAGATAAGCACACAGCCCATCATGGCTCAAGAGAATGGCCATGAAGGCTTTCAGACCCTGTGGTCACTGGAGCCTGCAGAGTTTCTATTGTGCCCTGCAGTGACTGAGGTATCTCTGGGATGCACTGCAGGTTGTGGGAGAGCTCCTAGATGGCAGAGCAGCTGAAGGGAATCATAGCCCCTTACTATACCTTCAGCAAGCACTTCTCCATCAGGACACTGTTGGTTGGATCCCGCACCTTCAGATAGCAGTCCACTGCTCTGGCGTACTCCCCAGCCTGCTCCCACTCCCGTGCCTGCTGCAGCAGCCCTTCTGTTCCTCTGCAGGGAGCAACGCAGGCTGTGAGCAAGACTGGGATTCTGCCACAGAGATCCTGTAGACAGTGTGTAGGGCACGGGCAGGGAGGAGTACAGCAGAGGTAAGCCAGGGACCTCAGAGGGGCCTGAGCATGTGAGAAGGAATATACACAGCCAGTGCTGAGGAGAGACTTGGTTAAGGACCCTGGGGAGATGCATTGGTGGTACAGGAGACATGGGAGATCTGTAGGCGGCCAAGAAGACATCTGGGAGACCGTGGAGAGCAAGAATAAGCCTGGAGTCTCCCAGAGCAGGGAGGAAGGATGTTAGGCAACCTATGCAGGAAGAAGTCCAGGGCCAGGCTATCTCTGTAAGGCAACAGCACAATGGCCCAGGGGAAGAACCACCAGCCTGTTCCCTGCAGCCTGACCACAGCATTCCTTACCTGGTGCCCTTCTTGGCAGCCTCCCTGCTGCACTCCTCCTGTAACTCCTCCAGCCGACTAGGCACATATTCCTTGCAGATCCGCAGGGCCTCGCTCCACATTCCAGCCTCCTGCATAAGCCCAATGGTGAGGAGAAATTTTCAACAATTCAGCAGGATCCCCACACTCCTGGCATCACAGAACACATATAGCCTCTCATGTCATCTTGCCAGAGGACGCACCGGAAGACACAACCACAGCAGCACCATCCAGTTCTTTCCTCCCCTAAAAAGGCACCTGTGTCTACCCATTCACTCAGGCTACCTCAGGGGAAAGTGTTCATCCAGCCTAGACATGTCTATGGAATGGCCACTTACAGTCTCCAAATGCACCCACTCATGCTATGCCTGAGGACCGCCCACAGCCTTCTGGCAGGACACTTCCTCCCAGAACTGGGAGACTGCTCAGCCATGCTCCAAAAGCTCTACTCACCTTGTAGTACTTTATTGCCAGCTCAGGTCTCTGTGCTCGCAGGAGGAAGGCCTCTGCTTTCTGGAACTCTCTCTGCTCAAAGGCAAAACGTGCCTGTCCCACGAGCACATCAGCCACGCTGTCTGGGTCATGAGCCTCAGCCACACGCTGCGCAGCATCCCAGTTCTGGTTATGCACAAACCTAGGGGAATCAACAGGAGATGTAACAAAGAGGGACCGCAAGGAGCAGACCAATGCTGGAGAAGTGACCAGGCTGGCGTCACGTGGGGAGAGGAGATGCAGCAGGCCAGGATGGGGAAGGATACATACATCAGCACTGCCTCTTTGGGTTTCCCAGCTTTAATAAATTCTGCTTCAGCCTCTTCAAATTTGCCCTAGGGGAGAGGAAGGAATTAGCTTGCATGCCTTCCTGCCCTGATACCATTGCATGACCTCCTCTACTGACCATGAAGCAGAGAGGACTTATGAAAGAAAGACTTGTATGGAAGCCTGGGGCTGTAATCACGGAGCCTTGTGGGTTAACAGTGACTGCAGCCATAAAAGTACCTGCTGCAGCAGCCCTTAAGGACAATCGTTCAATTACCTGAGTGACCAGGGAACTCACACCTATTCAAGCAGGTAAAATTACCTCATCCTCTAGGAACATGGCATACTTCAAGTGGATCTCTGGCATCTTCTGCTTCATGGAAAGGCGGGCCAGTTCAAAAGCAAACTCAAAGACCCTACAACAAAAGAGGAAATGGGGTGAGAGCAGGACTATGTGCTGTGAGGTCATGCCTTCATCAACAGCAAGACATCAAGTAGAGCACAAGATGCTGTGAGAGGAGACAGGGGAATACAGAGGGTCCCAAGTGAATGGGAACTGCCCACTCCTCCTGTTCCTGACCAGAGAACAGGAACTTTTGGAGCCCTCACTAAGGAAATTCAGCTCCTTCACACTTGTTGTTAGTGCCAGAGGCCCTTGGTTCACGCCTAAAGTGAGGTCACAAGACTCCCCCAAGCCTAGTGATGCGGGAGAGCTGGGGGGGAGCAGCAGTGAATGGCAGTGCAGTTGGATGGCTGAGCAGGTGCAGAGTGCAGCCAAAACTCTTCTGGCAGGCAGTTACTTACCGTGACATGAGGAATACCTCCTCCCATATTCAGAGGCTCTCACAAGGCCCCTCTGCTGAGGCTAAGGGCAAACTGCTTTTGCCTGCCCAGCTCTGACTTGACATTTGAGACTAACAGGTGGATGGGATGTGTCAAGGAAGAGGAATGCCTGTGTGAAGAAGGATGTGTGGGGTGGGAAGACATGCCATATCCTGTACCTGCAGCTATCATGTGCATACAGTTATCTTGGGCCACCCCTTTTTTCTTATGTCAGGTAGATGGGAGAGAAGTGCTGGGCTGATGGACCTGCTTACCCGCTGTCTGCTGCATGGTCAATGGCCATCTCCAGAAGTCCAAATTTACTGAGGAGTTTCACAGCTGCCTCTCCACCCAGGCTCTTTGCCCACATATAAGCCACGTGCTTATAGGAGTTTGCTCCCCCATGAGCCTTGGCCACCTATTCAAAGCAAAGAAAGCGGAAGAGCCCAATGCATCCATTTCATCTTCTGCAGGCTGAGCCAGGACTCCCCTCTCACAGGATGCCTGTTGTCATGAGAGATCACCAAAACCAACTGTTCTCTCCTGAGGAACCCTTCTGTGGCCACCACTGGACTGGGGACAGTGAGACAAAGGCTTATACGGCAGAGCAGAGAAGAGGCTGCTTCCTCAGCATGGCTCATGCTACTGTTAGGTCAGCAGAAGTGACCCCCGGCGATCTGTGTCCACGCTGGAGGGGAGCAGTGCTGGGGGGGGCGCTGCTACAGAGTGGCTATGGGCAGAGCAATGCCTCCGAGGCACAACGCGGTGCAGTGGTTAGGAGCAGAGCAGTGCCTGGAGGAAGGCAGTGCCGCAGAGTGGCTAGGGGTCAAGCCCTGCTTTTGGGGTGCAATGCTGCAGAGCAGCAGGCACAAGGCCCTCCAGTGCTGTGCCACATGCTGAAGCTAAGTAGTGTATGCCAAGTCTTCAAATTTTGCAGTGAACAGAGACAGAGCAGTTCCTACCAGGATCCTGCAGGCAAAGCCTGATCCCTGCACACTGGGATAGCTGTGAAGTGATTAATACCCTGTAAGCTTCCTCCCACATGTCATTCACTCTGTACATGTTTACTGTGGCCTTCCAGTCCTTAGCTTTCAGGTAGTGGTACTCAGCCTCCTGTAAGCGTCCCTCTGCCTCTAGCTCCTGCAATTAGAGGCAATGAGTTAGTGACACTCTTGTCCTTGCTCGGCCTAGTTGATCCCCTGCCTTGAGATGCACTCACCTTGCCCAGGTGCAGGTGGGTATCGCTGAGTAAGTCCTTGTGATACTTGGCCACTAAGCAAACCATCTCATCATACATCTTACACTTCTTGTACATGGTGATGGCCAAATCAGGTTCATTCACAGTGATATAAAGCCTGGGAACACAAGCACATTCAAATGGCTCAGCCAAGGACATGACCAGCCCCTGCAGTGTCTCTGCATCCTGCCCAGCTGGAACCAGACCCGGGACACACTGCCAAAAGCATGACTGGTGTGTAGCACGACTGCTGTGGATGCAAGGCTGAACACTGCTCAGGTAGAGCCCTTCTGTTATGCCACCATCAGCTGGCATCAGCAAAATTATTCCCTCCATCCTCACTTGTCAACCTGAGCTGTGACTTAGAGGGAGCCTCTGGGCTTCTGTGACCTGTTCTCATCTTGGCCTCTAACCTGAGGCTGTCAGTTGGCAGTTGGAACTAGATGACTGGGGTTGGAACTAGATGATCTTCAAGGTCCCTTCCAACCTAAACCATTCAATGATTCTATGATTTCCTCTGTTACATGAGACAGCTGGACCCAGCCTGCACCTTCCTTCTGTCCTGGTGGACAAAGACACATTAACAGTCAGTGACTTCTCTTCCTATGAACTCTGAAATGTCAGCTCTTGGTCTCCACATGTGGAGAGAGTACCTCTGACTTTTCCAAACCCTAGTCCCAAACTCCACCCCCACCCCAGGAAAGGGCTCCTCCTCACTACAGCCATTATTTCAGGGCTTAGTCTTGGACTAGTACCAAGGAAGTTGCTCACCTCTCCGCTTCTTTGTACTTGCCCTGCTTCTCCATCTCTTGGGCCTGGGTTATATAGAGCACAGACACATCTTCCTGACTCATACACTTGATTGCCAGCTGCCGAAAGGAACACACATGGGAGAAACTACAGCAGACTGCACAGCAATTTCTTGATACATGGTAGTGAAGGAAAATGGGAAAACCAATCTCCTTCCCACTACCAACAGGTGTATATGCTATATGCATACATGAATGGTAGCCATTTGTCACTGTGATCAGAGCACACAGGACCAACCCCCTTGGAGGGTGCTATTTGTGTTACAGGTGCACTCGCACAGGGCCGGGCACAGACTGGATGTGAATACCTGGGACTGACTTCTGGCTGGGTACTGGATGCCCCTGCATGCATCCTTTGGGAAGACTGCTTGTTGATCAGGTGCTGGTGCACAAGGCACCGCCATCCCCTGATGAAAGACATTTCACCAAGCAGGGTGAGGTCCCCAGAAGCTTTGGATTCTGACTCTACCTTGTGAGCCTGTTCCCAGAGCCCAGCCTGTGTGTACATGTCAATGGCATCCTTGGTCTGCTCTCCTTTGATGTACAGCTCCTCTGCAACCTGCAGGGAAATGACCATACTCAGCAGTCCCAAGGGACACACAGAGCAGCGACAATGGTGCTCTGTGGCCTCACCTGATACTCCTGTAAAGCTGCATAGTGCTGGGCAATCCTGAGATAATATTTGGCTGCTGTCTGTTTGTCTTGCAAGTCCAAAATGTAGATGGCCTTCTTCCACTGCCGGGCTCCCAAGGCTGCTTCAATGGCCTTAATTGAGCACCTAGCATCAAAAACATAACTCTTTATAGCAAGCCAGCAGGCATCTCCTCCAGCTGAGCTAAGGCACAGAGACCACAGCGGTCTGCTGCTTGATTTTTCTTCCTGGGTTAGAGCAACAAAAGGGATCTGGATAACTGGCAAAGCTAAGGGGAAAGAATGAAAAACTAGGACAGCAGGGAAGAGTAATCAAGGCTGAAAGACCCTGGGAGAGATGCAGGAAGGCATCCATGGC
The DNA here is from genome assembly GCA_003993805.1 of Himantopus leucocephalus. Classification (NCBI taxonomy): domain Eukaryota; kingdom Metazoa; phylum Chordata; class Aves; order Charadriiformes; family Recurvirostridae; genus Himantopus; species Himantopus leucocephalus. The sequence continues at coordinate 112,368,627 of RSEF01000003.1, forward strand.
TGGGGCCAGCAGAGACTGCACATAAGCACCAGACGCGCTGGCAAAGCGGGGCCGAGGGGGCTTACTCAGGTAGCCCTCCCCTGCTGATTTAAGCAAACCATATCAACTTCACAGCTTGCCAGGTTACACTGCTGCTGGTTATACAGCCATCACCTGCCCCCACCTGGCTTCGATATAATGGTTAATAGCAGCATCCAGCTGTTTCTGCTGCACCAGATGGTCTCCCCAGGCCTCCTCCAGCTTCACAACTTCTGCAGGAAACGCCAGGCGAGCCAGCTCCACTGCTGTAAGGGGACATGACAGCTGTTACACCGAAACCAGCAAGGACGCAGAACTGTGAGACGAACAAGGGCCTTGGATGGGGCGCAGAGGGACAGGAATGGTGACTGCCTAATCCACTCCAGCTCCAATGGGCTACCCAACAATCTGGACCCCGTGGAGAGCTGGACCAAATCCATGCTGGTGCAATCAGCATGATCAAGGCCTTGGGAACAGGATGCTGTTCTGGGACTGTGTGTGCAGGTACAACTATGTGAAAATACATACATTGAATGAGATGATACATGGAAGCTTCAGACCATCTAGGCATCTCCGGGCTCCAGGGCAATAGCTCATGTTGCCATTGCCACCAGGCCAGAGTACCCAGGCTCCTACTGGGCATGGATGGGGGGAGGAACATATCTAGCACAGTACCTTTCAGGTAGGCACTGCCCTTGCAATAGCACTCCAGAGCCTTCCGTGGGTTCCCAACCTTCTCAAACAGGTCTCCAGCCTAATGACAAATACAAGCTGCCAGTTTCCAGAACCACTACTTCCCCACACCATCATGTACCCTACCAGTCCCATGTACAGAGCTTGTCAGTCCTACCACACAGACTTCTCCACCAGCTATGCCTTCCCCACTAACCAAGAGCATGGGAACTTCTCAGAAAGACTGCACGTGCTGAGACCTCTCTGCCGATCCACACATCCCAAGTGTTTTTCTGGGGCATCATCTTCTATCAAGATAAGAGTCTTTGAGACAACCTCCCTTCTCTGCACAGTGGCTGGTGCAGCAACAGCCCTTTCTATGACCACGGGCCCTATGAGCTCTGCTGGGCAGACGCTCGTACAGGAGCTCTGGGCACGAGTAGCGAAGGAGGAAGCTCAGCCTCTTGCAGCAGAGGGTTTTTACCCTGTAGGAAAGGGTGGCAGCCAACAGGGTGGGATGAGGCTCAAAGCTTGTAGAACTTAGAACATAATAGAAAAAAGGCCATCCCAGCAGACCAAAGATTCATTCCCTTCAGTATTCGAATGGTGGTGAAAGCACATGTCTAAAGATTGCAAGAACAGAGCAAGTATACACCAGCCTTTCCTCCACTGTATCTATCCCTCTCTGACAATCTGCATTGTAGAAGCTTCCTGAGTTTGTGTCATGATGCCCTCACATCATCACATTTAAAGGCTTTTGACAGACTCTACCTCCATGATTTGTTTAATAACTTCTGGACTTTATACTTTTTGGTAACAAAAAGTCTGGCAGCAATAAGTTCCACAGTTACCCTTTTGACTAAAGGCTTAAGAAAAGGTGACAGGTTTGGAAAATCACAAAATTCTCCTGGGTCAAAATGAAATGGTCAAGAAATGCTGAAGGTAAAATGAGACTGGAGGAATGTAATTTGAGCAGGGCACATAAAATAGGCCAGCAAAAAGAAGTGGGTTTTTTCACACAACACATAACTGAACTGGCTAACTCATAGGCAATGTTGTAGATCAAAAAGTACAGATGGCTCAAACGATTTGACAAGCTCATGGAAGTACAATCTATCAGGAACTCTTAAACATAAAAATAAAACTGTTCAGGTACACTGTAGTCTGCAAACTGCTGGAAGCCATGAACATACACTAGGGGAAATACCAGTCTGTATTTGCCTGCCCTGTTCTTTATATTCCTTTGTTAAACATCTGCAAGAGGCCACTGTTGGCCAGGATACCAAGCTGTACACTGGTCAGACTCAGCACTGCTTTCTTACATTAACATGATTATGTGTTGTGTAAAAAACACCCTTTTGTTTTAAAACTGCTACCTAATAACAAGTAGTTACCAATTTTTTGTGTTATTAGCCACAGAGAATAAACACTTCCCTTCTCTATGATATTAACTGTTCTACAGACTGTCTTCATAACCTCCTTTGTTTTTCTTCCTTAGCTTTTCCATTTAGACTACCCTTAGATGAAAGCTGTACCATCATTTTTGATTCTACAATGAGGAAGCACTGTACATTTTCACAGTGATATCAAGTTTTCTGTTTAATTCACAACTCCTTTCCTGTTGGTTCATATCTTCCCAAGGGCCTCCTTGACTATTACTGAACACTCAGCTGATGTTTCAGAGACATGTCACCAATCTTTTTCCTGACTAATAACAGCAATTCTACACCACGCTCATGTATAATGGATGCAGTTAGGATTTCCTCCCAAACATTAACTGCAAATTTATCAACACAGCATTACATCTGCTACTTTCCAGCTCAGTCCCCCTGTACCTCACAGATGCAGAGGACAGGGTAAGAGCTTTGATTCCACTAAGAAGAAAGTCCAAGGGGTTGGTCCACTCACCTGTTCATACAGTTCTCCTCTGGTCAGTGCTGTGGATACCCTATTGATGACATCCCCATTGGTCAGCAGCTCATCCCTGCTCATGGCCAGCCGTGCTGCTTTGGCTGGCAGCCCTGCCCGCAGGTACAAGCTGATGGCTGCCAGGTAGTCGCCCTGTCCCTCTTGGACCTCCCCAGCCTTCTCTTCCTGCTGGGTATCCAGCAGCCACTGGTAGTAACCCCGACGCAACTTATCCAGCATTGGGTGTCCCTGTTGAGAAATGCAGCATTGGTTGACCTGGGCAAGGCAAGATGTTGTTCTACTCATCCTGCAGGCTCTGAACAACTAGTTCATGGCACCATACTTCTTGCTGCCCAGTTAAACTAAGCAACTGCAGCTAGCAGAAACCACAATGCCAGCCCTGTGTACCATGCATCATCCATTCTTTTCCGAAGCCCTGGATACTCCTAAACCAATTTCAGTAGCTTTTCTCCCTCACTATTCACCCAGGTCCATACTTATAACAATGCAACCTTCCCTTCTGCTTGGAGCCCCTCCAAGCAGAAGTGAGGTCCTGATAGGACAGATGAAGAGAACCCACACCTTGAATGGACTCCCAACCAGAAGACTTATCAAGCAAGCCCAGCTCACAGTCCAGCGCAGCTATATTCTGTACCTTGGCCTCAGCAACCACAATGCATTCATCCCACATGTGCAGCTCCTGGTACATGTCCATGGCCTCCTCTGTGGCGTTCTGTGTCAGAGAGCAAAGTGTCAAACTGAAGGCTCAATTTAGCAGACACGTTGCCATTAGGCTCTCACAGTGGGCAGAATTAGATGTGCAGAAAATACACACTGAAAAACTGTACTGTCCCCTTTACATGAATATACCTCCTCCCTTGCCCTCTTCATGCACCTCAGGGCAATCCTACACCTTGGAACAAGAAATATCTCCTTCTGTTGCAGGGAAAACTGTTCCTCTTCTCCCAGGAATAAGCAACCTCTTCCTTTTCTCTTTCACACCAGGACACAAACCTCCCTGCTCAGAAATAAATGAGACCTTTTCTGCTCCTGGTTCCTTTACTCACTTGTTCCAGGAAGATCATCTCTGCCAGCTTGTAGTTCTTGTCTAGCATGGCCAAGCGGGCACGAACCAGATAATGATCTGTACCATCCCCGCCCTGCAGACAACATCAGTTAGCTCAATCAGTTTGCTGAGTGAAAGAAGAGGCTCTGGAATGGTACAAGGGAGGTGACTGCAGGTGGGGTCTGTGTCATTACAGAAACTGAAGAAGACAGATGAGAATCACAGAAGTGACAAGACAGGAGCAATATGAAATGGCTAGCCAGAAGAGGGACCTGGCAAGCATGGATGAAGGATTATGTCAGCAGTTTCTACATGACCAGGTCCTGTAGAACCTGGTGTCTACAGGACAGGTCAGCATGGACACAGAAGATAACGTGTATGCAAGTGTTTCCAGGAAAGCAACGGCACTGCACAGTTGAAAAAGTTTGACTCACGTGCTCTTGAGCTGCCTGGTCAGCAATGGTATTGGTTTCATGCAGAAATCGAGCCTTTGCCATGTTGCCCAGAGCTGCAAAGCACCTGGAAAGAGCAAAGCAGTTAGTCCATAACTGGGTTTTGTTGCCCACTTTTTGTCTGTGAAAAGAAAATCAGAACCTGGGCAGCAGACCCAGCTCTGCAAGCTGGAGAGGTGGGGCAGTCCTGCTTCAAGAGAAGGATTTTGCCAAGACCCATGTTCAGATGTGCTCTGTAGCCCTGCTCCATGGGAGAGGCCATGGACATAACCAGTACTCACAGGATCACAGAATCATAGAATGGTTTGGGTTGGAAGGGACCTTAAAGAGAATCTAGCTCCAACTCCCCTGCCCTGGGCAGGCACACCTCCCACCAGCCCAGGTTGCTCAGAGCCCCGTCCAACCTGGCCTTGAACACCTCCAGGGATGGGGCAGCCACAGCTTCTCGGGGCAAACTCATGCTTCACTTCCCCATGCTTCAGAGATACACTGAGCTTGTCCATATCTGTCAGCTCCCTGAAGCCTTAGTATACACTGGTTTGGGTTGCCATCAGCAAAAATCTGTGCTACAGAGCGATGACTTCCTGTCGCCAGTTCTAGCACTACTGTCTCTGATGAAAGGGCAAAGTCATTGCCTGGAATAGAGAACACTTAATTCTCCAATGCAGTGAATCTTCTAGGCCACACAAAAAGTAACGTCTTCAGTTAGACCCTGGTTTCTGTGAGGGATTCAGCAAAGAGAGTGTTTAAGCCAGAAAGATGTTATAGCTTCTTCCGGTACCTCTCTGCAATGTGCAGCTGTCTAGCTTCCAAAGCCAGTCTGCTTAGGGTCTTCCACATGGCTTCTGTCTCTGCGGACATTTCCAGTGTCTCCAAAAACGCAGTAGCCCTTGAGACAGAGAGATTTGCAGACTTTCAGTAACAGAATAGAAGAGCTCTCTGAGGAAAATCCTAGGCTGAGACAGGAGCTTCCTAACAAGGGTTGCACTGAAAACAAAGCAAGCTGTGTGTGACCAGTTCTGAAGAGGACTGTATAGCACAGGGCCTGACATATCAGGGAAAAAAAATCAGTGATCTAGGTGACCCCTATCTGGGCTAAGTTACGTAGAGACATATATGATCACCAGAAGGCTGCAGCAGCGTCGGAAAAGTCCAAAGTGTGTCTGAAGTAAGTCCCTGGTGCAAAGAAGTCTCTCAAGTGGTATCAGTGCTATGAACATGTGAAATTTTCTTCCCTGGTCAATTTTAAAGCCCCGTAACAATGTCAGCCATACGCAGCTGGCTACCATGACTGCTTCAGGCAATCAGTTTTTCTGTGCATGGCTCCTGAATGTTTCCATGACACTGCCACCATCCCTGGAGGGGCAGCAGCAAAAGCACTTGAGTACCACTTCACATCTGGTTACTACAGAAGACACACTTATTCACTGCAGTTAAGTGAAAACTGCCTTCAGTGAATTTCTGTCAGTGTCAATGGGACCAGACTGGCCAGTCTCTTGTGCCACAGAGTTGAAAACACAGAGCTGTGAGGATGAAAAAGCTCAATATTCACTCCTGAAGGGCTTTGCTGCGCATTATAGCCAGACCTGGCATCAACCTCATGCTCAGAGGCTAAACTTCCACTCTGCATGGAAAGCTGTGCTGCTGTATTTCATGGATTGCCGACTCTCAGAGGTCTGTTATATGACCATCACCGTGTGGTGATCACTTACCTGTGATAATCCCCATCATCAATGGCAGTTCCAAACTCTATGAGGCCTTCATCCAGGGTGTAGGACACAGTGTTCACCCCTTCAGATACTATCACTTCAGTCTTTCCATCATTCCGTTCCAAGTCTACAATATCTCCCTGGAAAGAGTACCAGCTATCAACACTCCCATGCTCTCCTAAAGCATGCGGGGTAGCAGGGATGTGAGGACAGCACTGCGACAGCTCTGCTGATTTCAGTTCTGCTGAATGCGCTCACACCGATCAGACATCACCCTTATCTCACCGGAGCGAAGGAAAAAGCCACCGAGCAGCTCCTTCCTGTATTAACTGTCTCCATGTTCTGCCAGAAATGCCTACCACAAAGTTGACAAGATGAGCTCAGATTTTGCCCAGGAGAAACTAGCAGTTCCCTTCTGTCTCCCTTCTGCAATACTACCCTGACTATTCCCAAACATGTGAGCAAGAAGTAACAGAAACTGCTGGAGGTGGTCAAAGTCTCCAGAGATTTACCTTCAGAGGAAACATGGTGACTCGCTCTGGAGCATCAATGTTATACCAAATGCAGAGGCTGTTTCTGTTCTGAGCCACCACCACATCACTGCCTGGGACCCACTGCACATAGGAGCAATAGTTCAAAATGGTAGTCTTGGTGCTGCTTTCAATGTCATAGAGCTGCAACTAGAGGGGGGAAGAGGAGAAAAAGGCTCAGCTGGGCTCATGGCTGGGCTGCTAGCTCACATCAACATGGCAGGAACATCTGAGCAAGCATCTTGTAAACAGATATTACCAAACAGGAATCAGACCTTTTCCAAGATAACGTAGCCCAAACTTCCACACTGTTATTTGCACACATTATTATCCAAGACGTAAGACCTTTTTAACCCCTGCAGTATTTTAAGCAGCATGCTCAGATCCTGCCTTCCTTATTGCTAGGTACATAAGTATATAAACCAGAATATGCCTTGTGCTACTTCAGTTCCCCCTCAGTTGCAGAGCTGGAACAGGAGAATGGTCTCTTAAGTCCCTCAGGCAAATAAACTGGGGGACCAAGAACGGTCTTCCTCTGCAGTTCTGGGCTGAACTGTCCATCCTAGGTAAAGTCCTGTTGGAAGAACTGTTGCCAACAAGGTGAGAGGGTGTCTGCAGAATACACTGCCCTGAAACAAACCTGACAATTCGGAAGGTGTAACCTGACACGTGGCATAACAAAGACATATGATGCCTTGTAACTTAAAAGTCTCTGCTCGTCGTCATAATTGTCCTCACCTAGCAAAGATGAGACAGAGAAAAAGAAAATTGCGCTAATCTCATGACATACCAGTCAAAAGAGAACAAGAAAGTCCCTGTTTCAGTCTGCACCAAACTGGTTGGAGAAATACGTACAGACACAGCTTAGGAGAATCACAGTACTGTCTGATTTAGGCTGGTGGCAGTATTTAATGAAGGGGCTGGCTATGAGGCCTCTTGAGAGGCCTGAAAAGGAGCCAGAAGAGGCAACAGCAATCTTGATGATGCCACTACCTCTTGTTGAGACAGAGCACTCTAACGCAGATGCAGGCATTACATTTTTTTGCCAATCCACATTGGGCTGCTCCTTCTGTTTCTCTAGAATCACAAAGTACTTGGAGGAGTCTTTGTTCTGTGATGGCCCAGACCCAGAACTACAGTCTTTGTGCAAGAAAGCCCACCTCCAGCAAAATCTTGTCAGTCTGTGGTAAAGAGTTTGTGAGGCAGCAGACGCATGCACTGCAGTCTTTGGCTACAAAATGGAGCGGTCTAGTTTCTAGTTGATCAGCTTGGCAGCAAGGAATCAGCAGACAGGTAATTAATTGGAGACTGTGATTCCCAAGCTAGAAGATAGCTTTGCAATCCCTACAATCTATGATGCAACCTTAGGGGTCAAGCTGCCAAAAATGACAGTGAAGAAGCTTGGGGTTCCTGTCTGAAATGTGAGGGGTGAATTCAGAGTTTCTTCTGAGATGAGGCTGAGAAAGTTCTCAGGGATTTCAACACATACACACTAAGGAGAGAGGTACAGCCAACGTGGAAATATTCTACTGCAGACTGACAGCCCCCAGTGGGAGCTGAACTCTGGAGCAATTAAAACCATCCTGTGATGAGCTGCAGTGCTACAGCTAGGGTCTGCCACAGCATCTGGAACACTTGCATAGAAATTCTAGATGTGAATTACACCATTGTCAAGAGGGTCACGTTCTCTTCTCAGGACACTCTTGTGACAAGAGGAGCAAATGAAGTCAAGCGGTCAGGGAGCCTTACATTCATAACAGCGAAGAGGCTGGATAGTGAACTGAGTGGAACTGTAATACAATTGATAAATACACATTCTGGCCTGCTGCAGTGAGCTTCTTCAGCTGTAGCTGTACAGTTAAACTAAACAAGGATAGTACACGAGGTGAGTACCTGCACATCATAATCTGTAGTGTGAAACCATTACCATGATTTTGGGCATAGTTTTGTCCTGGGCTTACAAGTACTCTCCCGGACAACATTCAGTCATGGTCTAGGAATCAGCACGAGCTGAGGCCATGCCAAACAAGCTATTTGGTTATGGCTACACTGTTTTAGAGAATTGGAGAGTTCATCTTACAGACATAAGCCAAGTTGTTGCAGAGAACACTTTTTTTAAATTTACATGTTGAAGTGCAACATTAGGGTCCTCATCCTGAGATTAACACACTTGTTTCCATCTCACACCGGAAGAGTCTATGATCTTCATTTTCACGGGTGATGAGATGAAGCAAGACGTAACTAGCTGCAGAATTAGCTATGACTCAAGACCAAACATGCAATGCTGCCTGCTCATGCAATCTGAACACAGTCTATCTTCCCCAAAGGAGTAGTCAAAAAATCAGGAGTACTTCAGATGTGTTTCTCACCTCCCTCCCTCCATTTGGGCCTATCTGTCTTTACCTCTCCCCAGGCATGCCATCTTGCCACACTCCCCCAGATGCGCCCGCCTCACCCTCATCTTCTTGTCCCTGAAGAGTAGTTTGTGGCCTGTTTCATTCAGCTCCAGCCAATCAATCTTGCTGTCATGGCTGATAGTGCCAGCGTTGTAGCCACCAACAAGGTCCACTTGGGAAGGAAAGAAAGGAAACAGTGTAAGTACCTAACGTGCCTCAAAGCACTGAACATTCAATGCTTTCTCAGGGGATCAGGTCCCTGGGACCTAATTAGGGTAGGACCCGCTGGCAAACACACTGTGATGTGAAAAGCAGACTGCAGTGACATTTTATCTTGATGCCTTATCAACAGCAGTAACTCCCTCGACCCTTTTGTGAGCATGCACAGACCACAGGCAGCGCAGACAGCAATATCATCACGCTGAACTGCACAGAATCTCAGGTGCAAGACGCAGTCACAGCCACCCCACAGCTGTGTCCACTCCAGGCAGCCAACCTGCCAAAAGCAGGGCAGCCCGGTCTCTAGTGGTCTGCTGCCAGGCAGCGTGAATGCGAAGGGGGCCTTCAGGGATATGCTGCTTGGTAGAGCGAATGCAAAGGGAGCCTGCAGGGATACACTGCTGGGCACAGAAAATACAAAGGCATCAGAAAGGCTGGCAAAATACAGGGGAGGGAGGTTTACATTCACCTGTTGCTATAGTCTTGATGTCTATCAGATAAGCCAGTCTCTTGTTCTCCTCCGCGCCTCTCTGCCGTCTCTCATTGATACGGACGCTATTATTTGAAGGGAATGATGACAGTTACCTTTACTACTCTCTAAATTCACAGGACTGAATCACATAGGGCCCCCCAGACTTACCTGCAGTTTCCCCAAGCACATGGAGCCTCCTGCAGTTCTCTGACCTGTGACTCCTGCATAGTACCTACAGCTGCCTCAAATGAGAACAAACCTTTCTGATTCATGGCTTCACTCTGGAAGCTGCCCCTCTCAAACCAGGGTCGCCAATAGCAAATTAGTTATGCTACTTCCACCTCTGAGCAGTCCATGATCCTTCCTTCTCTCAAATCAGAAAATGGAGAGGCACAGAGGAGGTCACACAGGCATCTAGAGCCCCTGATAATGCTGTACTAGGACCAGCTGGATGCAGAGATGCCTGAGTACATGTATAGGAGATCCCTCTGCAGCAATACCCAAGTCAGGCTTCAATAAGCATTTATCAGAGGAAAATGGGCTCTTGTGCTTCTAAAACTTTACATCCATTAAGTGTAATCGAGCAATTAAGCCCCACCATTAAGGCACATGGAAAATAAAGAGGTGAGTGGTGACAGCCAACATGGCTTCACTAAGGGCAAATCGTGCCTGACAAATTTGGTGGCCTTCTACAATGGCATTACAGCATTGGTGGATAAGGGAAGAACAACTGACATCATCTACCTGGACCTATTTGACACTGTCCCACATGACATCCTTGTCTCTAAACTGGAGAGCCACGGATTTGACGGATGGACCACTTGATCGATAAGGAATTGGCTGGATGGCCGCACTCAAAGAATTGTGGTCAATGGTTCAATGTCCAAGTGGTGCCCAGTGACGAATGGTGTTCCTCAGCGGTCCGTACTGGGACCAGTGCTGTTTAACTTCTTTGCTGGTGACATGGATGTTGGGATTGAGTGCACCCCGAGCAAGTTTGCCAACGACACCAAGCTGTGTGGTGTGGTCAACATGCTGGAGGGATGGGATGCCATCCAGAGGGACCTGGACATGCTTGAGAGGTGGGCCCACGCGAACCTCATGAAGGCCAAGTGCAAAGTCCTGCACATGGGTTGGGGCAATCCCAAGCACAAATACAGTCTGGGCAGAGAGTAGATTGAGAGCAGCCCTGAGGAGAAGGACTTGGGGGTACTGGTGGGTGAAAAGCTGGCCATGAGACGGCAATGTGTGCTGGCAGCCCAGAAAGCCAACTGCATCCTGGGCTGCATCCCCAGCAGCACAGCCAGCAGGGTGAGGGAGGGGATTCTGCCCCTCTACTCTGCTCTGGTGATACCCCATCTGGAGTACTGCATCCAGCTCTGGGGTCCCCAACACAGAAGAACACAGACCTGTTGGAGCAGGTCCACAGGAGGCTACAAAGATGATCAGAGGGCTGGAGCCCCTCTGCTGTGAGGACGGGTTGAGAGAGTCAGGGTTATTCAGACTGGAGAAGAAGACTCCTGGGAGACCTTAGAGCCCCTTCCAGTGCCTAAAGGGGCTCCAGAAAAGATGGGGAGGGACTCTTTATCAGGGAGTGTGGTGTTAGGAGGAGGGGTAACAGTTTTAAACTAGAAGAGGGTAGATTTAGATTAGATATTCAGAAGAAATACTTCACTGTGAGGCTGGTGAAGCACTGGCCTGGGTTGCCCCGAGAAGCTGTGGCTGCCCCATCCCTGGAGGTGTTCAAGGCCAGGTTGGACGGGGCTTGGAGCAACCTGGGCTGGTGGGAGGTGTCCCTGCCCAGGGCAGGGGAGTTGGAGCTAGATGCTCTTTAAGGTCCCTTCCAACTCTAACCAGTCTATGATTCTATGACCATTGGTCACCGTCAAAAGCAGATTACTCAAGTCCCAGTGTCTGGAGGCTGAGTTCTACAGAGTGGGACACTTCCAAGTGGATATATCTGAGGTGACTCTCTCAAAATGCAGTACTGGCCACACAGGCAGGTGTGACACTCACCTGACAAGATGAGGGTTCATGAACTCTGTGCGGACAGACCCCAGGATGTCATTGCTTCCATATTCCACCAGTGTCAGCTCTCCAGCATTAAATATCATGCAGACCTGAAGGTGAGAGGGAAATCCACTCTTAGAGAAAACCCAGGTAAGCACACCTACCTACCAGTGAGGTGTGCAGAAAAGAACTCTGCTGCACACAATTCTAAATTCAAACGCTCTGGGATGAGTAAGGAATTGTCCTAGGCTTCCTGTTGTGCCTGACAGCTTTTAGGGATTTTAGTTCTGGGCATATCAGTCCTGCAGGAGGAGCCAAACTGTCACCCTGACAGCTGTATTCTGTACCTCTAGGATCCTCTCTGGCCATTGCTCTTTTATTGCTCCTCCACACACTGAGTTTGTTCTGTACCAGACATGTGGAAAAGGCAAGTATGGGGAGGAAGCAGATCAGGATCTGCATGGAGAGGGTATGTCCAGGAAACTGCTGAGAAATGGGATTTTCCAGCAGTGCATTTGACACTTTTTCTGCCGATGCACACATGGCTTTACTCACCATTCATGGGTAGCATACTGTCTCATCCAACTTACGTTCTCATTGTCGAAGAAGAACTTCTCATTCCCTCCAGATCCTTGCCAGGCTACCTGCAACACAATGGCATGGAGTGAGCAAATGCCAGGCTGACAGCTCCTGCAGGGGACCAAGTTGCAGGCATTGTGGTCTATTGTCCAGCTCTCAACTCCCACAACAGACAGTAAGAACTACACCCCACAGGGGATCATGTTCCAGCACTTCGGCTGTGAACACTGTTGTTCAGCCATTCCCAGCTTGCAAGTTCCTCGCTTCCCTCTCCTGTTTTTTAACCTCTGCTTCAGACTCCTGTTCTCTTTGTGTAGTATCTTATTGCCTTCTGGACAAGAGGCCTTTATGTGACTCCTTCTAGCTTGTTCTCTCACAGGCACTTCACCTTCCTCTAGACTAACTTTATTATAAAAAGCACCCCCAACAGCCCCTTTGCCTCAGTAAATCTTCTCCTCAGAATTTCCACACCATATGTAGCTGAAATCCTTCTCTTCTGGGGCCATGTTAGCAATGACTGATCAGCATAGTGCCAGTGGGGGACCAGCTGATCTGGAATTTGAGAAAAGCACTGAAAAATGCAATAGTTATTGTGAGGACAACAGGCAAGTGGTCAGAGAGGCAGAAAACTGAAAGCCAAGGCTGCAGCTGTCCTTTGTCCTTCTTGAGCAAGAGCTCCAAGTCACTGCTTCAACAAAACTCCCGTGAGACATCAAGATGGTAAATGGACCTGAAAGGAGGGTATAGTGAGGTGAGTGTTGGACTCTTCTCTCAAGTAACAAGTAACAGGGCAAGAGGAAATGGCCTCAAGTTGTGCCAGGGGAGGTTTACATTGGATATCAGGAAAAATTTCTTCACTGAAAGGTTTATCAAGCACTGGAACAGACTGTCCAGGGAAATGGTTGAGTCCCCATCCCTGGAAGTTTTTAAAAGACATGCAGATGTCACACTTAGGGATACAGTTCAGCAGTGGATTTGGCAGTGTTAGGTTTACGATTGGACTCGATGATTTTAAAGGTTGTTTGCAACCTAAATTACGATTCTATGGTTCTATGACTACTCACAACCCTATTCTTTATAAGAAGTAAGTATAGGTGTGCAACTGAAAGAAAAACTCCTCTGTGCAGTATGATGCAGAGAAACCTAGGAGATTTAGTCTCGCCAGATTTTCAGTTGGATTACCAAGGATCAGTACCCTCCAATTCAAATCTGTAGTCAGGAGCTCCTGCTCCCAGTTAGATTATTAGCACACCATTAGCCTAATTAAAAATATATGATACCTGTGTGAACAAAGCAAATGCGCCCTGAAGCCTATTTAATACTTTTATGAGACACTAACCTACTGTCCACGTTCTCCAGGCTTGGCACATAGGCTCACTACTCAGTGCACTGTGAGGCTCAGGGTATGGACAGTTTTGTATGAATTGTCTGGTACCAGAAATGGTACTGGCATAAGCTGTGGTACTGCAGTCATGAATGTTTTTTGTTGTTTTGTTTTTATTTAAACACACTAAGATTCATACATTCACATCTGGAATGCACATAGGTACAGCATCCAGTTTTGGGGTCCCCAGGACAAGAAAGACATTGATAAACTGGAGCAAGTTCAGCCAGAGCCACCAAGATGGTTGGGGCTGAAGCACGTGCACTGCGAAGAGAGGCTGAACGAAGTGAGCTTCTTCAGCCTGTAGAAGTGAAGGCTTAAGAGACATCTAATAAGGTGATGCCACTTTTTTTTTTTTGCAGATACACAGTGAAAGGATGAGAAACAGTCATAAATTAAAACAGAGATTCCAACAAGACTTAAAAAAAAAGCTTTCACCCCACGAGGACAGTAAAGCAGTGGAACAGGGGACCAGAGAAACTGTGGGATCTCCATCCTTGAAGGTTTTCAAGACCAACCTGGATAAAGCCCTGAGCAACCACATCTGAATTTAATGTTGACCTTCCTTTGGGCAGGAAGTTTGATAAAAGACCTCCAAGGTCCCTTGCAACCTGAACTATTCTACGATTCTTTGAAAACAAATGTATTGTTCCCACACAGAAAACATATCCTTTGAGTTACAAAGTTAAGCATTTGACACTCAGGAAATGCCATGGATTTTCCAGTACCTCACTGAGCTTGTTGGCGCTGATGTCACCCAGCAGTAATGTGTCTGAGCTATGGGCCACCAGATATCTGTCTTTCCCTAAGATCTTCACCTCATCAATCTCATAACCGTACTGGGATTTCAACACAATTCGAGTTCCTGTTGAGAGGTTCTTCACAATGGCCTAGAAAAAGTGAGAAAAAGCAGTATGAGGCCCTGTTTCCACACACAGAGGAAGAACACAGACTTCTTGCCCCATGGAAGATTATACAACAGATGATATTTGGGTGTTTGGATGTCCCCTCACATCATTTCAATCTGCTTTTTAAAGAAACCTTACCATTCCTTTTGTATGGGATGAAAACTGTAGAAGTGCGGGATTCTCACTTCTGCCATTTAGAAGTTTCTAGTCTAATCAGAGGGCTACTCAGGCCCTTGAGGATGAGTCACCCTCTGAGAGTCCTACACTCTCTCCACTGAGTACAGAGGGGTGCCTAGACTGCTAGCTCACCCTTACTACCTGATTTTGAAACAGGTGAAGTTGGCTGAAATGAAACCATTTAAGGAACCTGCTTTTGGCATGGAGGTACCCCACACAAATTCACAAGCAAGGAAACAAACTCCATTGTCTTTGCTCCTAGCCAATTTCCACCCAGCCTTGACGCTGTCCCTGGAATATTCCCTATGCCTTTTCCGATAAGTTGCTATGAACAAACTATAGGTGCAGATGTGTACCTAAAATACTTTGGTAACTTTGGTGCATATTTTTTAAGGCAGTGTAATTGCTTTAAAGGGAGAGGGGAACGAGGTAAATGGACTCAGAGAAATCGCCATCACTCCCAACTCTTTCAAGTATAGTTTTACCGGGGCTGAAGCTAACTACTGTACAGAATTTACAGAGTTCCCTCAGCTGATCGCAAGGAATCTGTCCCTCAGGGGTCCGTATTGGGACCAGTACTGTTTGGTATCTCCATCAATGACACTGACAGTGGGATCGACTGCACCCTCAGCAAGCTTGCAGATGACACTAAGCTGAGTGGGGCAGTTGACAAATCTGAGGGATGGGATGCCATCCAGAGGGACCTGCACACGCTCAAGAAATGGGCCCATGTGAACCTCATGAGGTCCAACAAGGCCAAGCGCAGAGTCCCGCATCTGGGTCAGGGCAACCCCCAGTATCAATATAGGCTGAGGGATGAAGGGACGGAGAGCAGCCCTGCTGAGAAGGACTTGTGGGTACTGGTGGATGAAAAGCTAGACATGAGCCAGCAATGTGCACTCGCAGCCCAGAAAGCCACCTGTATCCTAGACTGCATCAAAAGAAGTGTGGCCAGCAGGGCGAGGGAGGTGATTCTGCCCCTCTACTCTGCTCTGATGAGACCCCATCTGGAGTACTGCATCCAGCTCTGGGGCCCTTAACATAAGAAGAACATGGACCTGTTGGAGCGATTCGAGGAGGACTACAAAAATGATCAGAGGGCTGGAGCACCTCTGCTATGAGGACAGGCTGAGAGAGTTAGGGTTGTTTAGCCTGGAGAAGAGAAGGCTCCGGGGAGACCTTATTGTGGCCTTTCAGTACATAAAGGAGCTACAGAAAAGATAGGGACAGACTTTTTAGCAGGGCCTGTTGCGATAGGATGAGGGGTAGTGGTTTCAAACTAAAAGAGGGGAGATTCAGACTAGATATAAGGAAGCAATTGTTTACAATGAGGGTGGTGAGGCACTGGCCCAAGTTGCCCAGAGAGGTGGTGGCTGCCCCATCTCTGGAAACATTTCAGGTCAGGTTGGACGGGGGTCTGAGCAACCTGGTGTAGTGGAAGATGTCCCTGCTCATGGCCTGGGGGTTGGACTAGATGGCCTCTAAAGGTCCCTTCGAACCCAAACTATTCTACGATTCCATGTTTCTGTGAATGACTCGGCCAAGGACTGGAGACAAATGATGGACAGGAAAGAAGCTGCTGGCACCAAGAACTCCAAACATGTCTAGTTTTAGTAAGCATCCCATTTTCATCAATAGATATTAACTCATTGGATATTCTCTTACCTGGCTTGGTCCCACATATGTCACTTCAAATTTATTTTTGTAAATGCTTCTGCGAAGGCAGCAGTCAAATTGTTCAACTCCTCCACAGAGAGTGCCCTGGGGAAACAAACACATTGCACCCAGTCAGTGAATTGTTACGAAGAGGTATTCCAGACCCTATTTACATGAACAGGATCAGAGGTGAGACAGAAATCCACAGGTCCTGGCTGCTCAGGGAACAAGGCTCAAGCCCCAGATGCATGAGGACCAGCCCTATCTAGACCTTCTTGAGAGAAGAGAAAGATTGAGAAATCCTCAGAGAAACAGAGCTTACCAAATACTGCCACATACGTGGCAGAGGAAGAGGAGGGGTTAAAAATCACCTTTATCGTCATTTTTCCCATTAACCCTCTCAGTTTCCCATTTCTCTCTCTCCCAGCCTCCCAAACTCTCCTCCCTTCCATCAGAATCCTTCCACCTCTCTCTTTCTTTGTGGCATCCTCATTCCTTTCACCACTGTCCTTCGACTCTTCCCCTTCTCTACAGGTATTTGTTCACATGTTCATTTAATTCTCTGTCTGAAAATATTTCAAGGGTTCTTGGTTTTGTTGAGCATAAAAAGATGTAAAAACTATTAAAAATGTAAATAGCAACCTTCTTAAATAATTTAAGTGCTTTAAAGAGTTATTCAACTTCATACAGAAAGATTTGCAGAAAAATTAATTTAAAGAGCTTTAAAGAATTCTTTAACTTAATAGAGAAAAGT
The DNA here is from genome assembly GCA_003993805.1 of Himantopus leucocephalus. NCBI lineage: Eukaryota > Metazoa > Chordata > Aves > Charadriiformes > Recurvirostridae > Himantopus > Himantopus leucocephalus. Next base: position 112,385,537 of record RSEF01000003.1, read on the forward strand.
AGTTCAAGGCCCAGTGGCTGAAAGTAGAAGAAAGACAACTCTGAACTGAAAACAGAACATAAACAGAGTATAAGATCAGTTTTTATACTGCTTCTCACGGGTGCTCAGAGGAAAGAATGCTCATGAGACTGCTCTAGAGAAGCTATGCTGACCTTATTAAGCTTCTATGAAAAAAGGAGGACTGCAGCTGCCAATAAGCAATTACACAATCATCCATGATATTTTCCAGCTTCACACTGCGCACACTGCACATGTGACTGCAGCAGTGTCCTTTGTGCAAGGTCCCAGCCAAGGCACCCTGCATTGCACACCCAGGTGATGGTGTGACCACGCTCATAAGCCCTCCCTGTATCACATCACTTTGTTCTCAGGAGCATGTGTGAGACTGTCCCTGGTGAGTGACTCATGGGCTCAAGGTTGCTGACTGACGACACAAACCACACAGATCCGTGAACCATCCCTCTTCCACGCTAAAGCTGTGATGGTGTAGAGGTGGGCTATTTCTTTAGGTTTGCCTTCCTCCCAGGCACTGCGGCGTGGGCTCCAGTTCAAAACCCTTAACCTGTGAGAACAGATGAGACAGCACAGGTATGAAGTACTGTGTATGGCTGAAGAAGAAAACACTATAAAGGGGAGACTTTACCATGAGGCGCCATACCTATCATAGCTGCCAATGACGACAGACTGGCCACCAGGACTGGCAGCTGCTGTGGTGAATTCCTTCTCTGACATGTCCCGGCTATAGTCAAAGGTTTGAATCACATTGCCCTCCTTCCCATAAGCTATAATCTTCTTATCACAGCCTGCAGCCACGATGCTGTTGGAAGCCCAGGCGAGCGCATAAGGAGGACAGGGATGCATCACCAACTTACCCTACATTAGACAAGAGAGAACATCCTGAAAACGTGAATGGCTCCAGCCCCCAACTGGCCTCTGCATTCAGCTATCACAATGAGACCAGTCTGAGGCCCTTCTGTAAAGTCCAGTTCATGGGGGTTGCTCTGCCTGCCTGCCTGTCTGTAGGAAGGTAGGCTGAAAGCAGAACTGAGAGATGTATCAACTATTCCATGTGTTTAACTGGGAGAGAAGATTCCTGGTGCCAGTAAGACCAGTACCATTAACTAGACTGGGATGCACTCTTAACATACCAGAGTATATGTGGGCCTTCAGTATATCATGCTAGAGAACAGACGTGCTCAAACTGCTTCAGTTGGAGAGTAAAAATCTGAGTGACAATAGCATTCCCTTCACCACAGCTTGAAGCACAGAGACTACTCCTTTTGGGGAGGAGCAGGAGGCTCAGGAGAAATGCTGGGTGCCTAGAGTATCCCATCCACAGACAGAGCATGAACTTGGGATTCAGGGTTAACTGGGATAACTATACATTGCTTATTGAGAGGACAACAATATTTATTCCCTGGAACCCTACCTATTCAAGCATCATTCTCCCGGATGCTCTAACATCAGGTCTTTCCAGACACCTGAAAAGCCTTATGTCTCATGCACAAAAACGTAACTTCTGCTCTTACCACCGCAGTCAGTGTATTTTAAAGCATCTAGTCACTGTTCTGTCTTCATCAATGCTCTGTAAAACCTATGCTAGCAAGCACAGACTGCAGTGCCTCTCCAGACTTGCACTCCCTCCATGGCCTGATCCATTTTCAGAGCTCTTGAGCTGGGGAGTAGGCTGTGCAAACATGAATTTTGCTCATTGAAGAAGAATCTTTGATACCTGTGATTCACCAGAGCCCTCATCATCAAAGAAGAAGCGTACTATGGTTCCATCTGCATGGCCAGACAGGATTCCCTTCCCTGACACACTGCAAAGAAACACAGACAGGATGATGCAACACTACAGTAAGACTTGCACCTTTATTTTTATATCCCTGCCCAGAAGAGCCAGTCCCAGGGTCATTGTTGATATTCCTCATTAAAGGAACCTTCACCAAAGACAAACTGGGTGATGAACACAAGAATATCTAGTACCTGTATCGGTGTCTGTAAAAACAAAGCAGACAAAAGTACAGAGAGTGGAAAGGAGAGTGGACAGTTAAGTATCTTCATCATGTAAAATCACAACAACCAACTTTCTGTATTACTAAAACACAGACAGGTTAAGTAATCTTCAGTGGAATGATGACTATGCACACAATTTGTTATAACAAGGTATATCAAACAACTCTTGCATTGGAACTGTTCCTGAAATGAGGCTGGATATTGTGACACCAGGAATGCCTAAAAGCAACACAATTTAGAGAAAAAAACTTCTGGACAAACACTCCAGGTCTAAGTCCATTATTTGTAGCATTAATGTACTTCTTGACACAAGCAAGGAGAAGAGAGCACGGAAGAGGAAACAGGCCTAACATAATGTACCCAGAAAGAAAACTTTTTAATGATGATTCAAGCACTAAATATGAATTCTATCAACACTGTAACAATCCAGGAATAATACAGTTGTCTTCTGTTGATTGCAATCCCAGATTCATCATGGATACCATAGCGATAACAGCATGACTTGCATTTAGAAATAAAAGAAGAGGGGGAAAGAGTGGGGGGAGGATTTGGGGAGAGGGAGAGGAGGGCAAATGGGGAAGAGGGGTGGGGGAAGGAGGGGGTGAAGAGAGAGGAGGAGAGAGAGGAAATGGAAACCCTCTGGAATAGAGGCAAAGGCAGACAGACTTTGGAGGGATTTCTCAGCAGCAGAATGTCAGAGTCCTAGACTAGCTTTAGGGTTTTAAAATTTGTTTAGCACTCAAAAAACAGAATGACACCATTTAGTGAAAACCCCATTGCTAGGACTATGACATATCTTCAATTTTTTAGGTAAAGCATACTGAAGTAGTTAAAATTACACTGTAATTAAAATAATTTAAAATTGCACTTTATGGTTATTTTTCTAATCATCGTGCCATCACGGCTTTATCTGGCAGAATATTTTTACTTTTTCTTAGCCCTTAAACTTGACTAATGTTAGTAATTAGCTAGGTGAAGCTGACAAATTTAATCTTTATAAAGTCCTGGATTCAAATAAATCAATATATGTACGTAATCTCGTGGGGACTTGCATCCTGAAACATGTTTGAGGGACAACTAAACTGCAGGGGCCAGCATGGCATAGCCAGGTATCAGATTTTAAGAAGGAATTCCTTCTGGAAAGCACAGTATTTTACTATCTCAACAAGGAACTGACAGCAGAAAGACACTTTGGCAACCTCCCATACTGCCACCAGTTATGCCAGGGCCAATAGCCGGGTAGGAGACTGAGCCAAAGCAGTGTAGGCTAAATCAATGCCATACTCACTTGGAAGTTAGCGAGACCACATAGGAATCTGTCCCGTAAATGGTGGAAGACTTGTTGTTCTTTGTATTTGCTAAACGAACCTGAGAAAGAGAATCTGATCAATTTTGCTTCTGTCTGCAGAACATGGATGTCCCCCAGTGTAACATCCCCAGAGGTTTCCCAGTCCATGACCAGCTCCAGAAATAACAGGAAGCTCATTGCTTTCCGGTAGGTTGGAGAAGTGGTGGAAAAGTTGGAGTCACACTTCCACATTTCTAGAAAGGCCCAGGAAAAGAACCAAATGATCTGGTAGAACCTCCAAGGACTACAACCTGGTTCCGTCTGAGGGAACCAGAACCAGAAAATTCAAGTCAGTGGTGTAATCCCTTTGTTGCTATTCGGTGCCCAGTGCCACATAGTAATGGCTCCTACCCTGCAGCCCAGGTGCTTGCAGGTGCTGGTAGCCCCTGCATGGAAAAGAAAATCAGGCAAACAAGTTTCTCTACCTTTCCTTCGGCAAGACCAAAGACAATGATATTCTCCGCTGGCCACAATAAGCAGGTCACGGCGCTCTGCCAAGGAGGAGGTAAAAAGAGAGATAAGAGCTCCACCCTACTTAGAAAGCTTCTTGCCCCATTGATACATAACACAGCTCATGAACAGTAAGACCACTCAAAGCAAGAAAGAGAAGAGACGGGAGCATTTGGACAGATCTTAAAGTAGGATTGAGGCCCTCCATGCTGAAGCTTGGACTACATAATAGTGAGCTGGCTCAGAAGGGCTAAAGCAGGGCATCAAAGTTACACCAGACGTGTTATACTAGTATGGATGCTCTTCTGGGAAGATTACTTATTGATCAGATGTGTGGTTTTCCACATGATATTGCTGAATGTACAAAGTCATGGCTATTTTAAGATTTTTTTTGCAGCATGTATAAAACATAAAAATAATTTGACTCTGCTAGCTTCTGTAATAGATATGAGGATACTTGTACATTGGATCTTCATTTGATGAATCAGAAATAGTCTTTATATTTTTTGTTTACAAGCAAGAAGGTTATCAGATGCTACAAAGTAGGTCAAGTAGAAATGGGTTCATTAAACCCAAACCAAAGGTATTCTCAAAAGCTGAGGTGGGGGTCAGGATGAATAAAGCTGAGCACGAAACCCAACTGTAAGAGAGGGCCAAGACAGTTAATGAAACCGCTTCATATTTAAACTGAAGAATTTCAGTCAATCAGGTGGCTTATTGGTGTTTGGCACTGTGCCACCAGCAATAGCCTCACTGGCTCATCTGTTCCATTTTAAGCCTCTGGGCCTGCTTTAGACACATATACACCCTCATTTATTCATATCACCTTCTATCCCCCACTCTTACCATTCACATCAGCAAAGACAGCTACAATCAGGTACCAAACTGTCCATGGATACCTAAGCTGCTCATAATTTATATGTCCAAACAATGACCAAGACCCATTTTTTATTACACCTGTTTCCCAGACACCCGCATCTTTCCCCCATTATCTGCCAGACCCTTACTTTCAGCCTAACATGACAAGCAGCCCAGTGGTAGCTCAGAAACAAGCCTCACAAAGTGGTAATGTGCTCAGCTACTTGTGTAAAGAAGTGAAACGTGCACATACTCATCCTGACCCTCTAGCAGGACGCCTTGCTTGACAGCAGAGCAGTGTCACTGTATTCACAAAATGTACAGGACTGCCCAACAGGTTTTGCAAATGGCAGAAAGGGCTTAATAAATGACCTCTCATATTGACTGAACACACCAAAAATTTGTAAATAACAGTATTTAGTTACAGGAGAAAACTGGACACAGTGGTAAAAGCGCACACATAGAGCATTAGGAAAAATATATCTACTACAATCAGGGGCAGCTCTGCCTATGTCTTATGGGGATTTGGCCCAGCGGGGTGACTCTTCCTAATCGGTACTGGCTCCCTCAGGGGCCTACGTAGCAGAGACCTCCTCTAGCGACACAGAGAAAGCGGCGGTCACAGCGTGATGGCAACTGGCTGGAAAGCCTAGGACAGCTGCTGGACATTTGCTCCTGAAGGTAAAAGACCTACTCGGTGCACTGCATGTTCTCATACAGGTGGTTTTCTATGCAAGGAATTTATAACACCTTTGCCTTTTCCAGATACTTCCATCAACCTCGGGACAATCCTTGCCAGAGACGTACTGAGTAGAGTGCTCTCTGATACACACAGGCAGAGCTGGAGGAGCAGAAAACGAAGAAGGCCAAGGAGATAACCTGACCGAAATCACAAACCTGAGGTCTTTGAACATGCAGAAACTACGCAGTTTGACTGAATTCTGCACAGTCTATGTTTTGGTTAATAAGGAATCTTGGGGCTTAGAGTTGCCAACTTGTTGCAACTGCCAAACAGTTGAGCTCAGAGTCTCTCCTATTTTTCCATTTCAGCTCCCTTAAAACATTCTGTCCACTGATGCTGAGAGTAGTCCCCAAAGTTTTGTAATTGACTGCACTGATCATTCAACAATTACTTACTGTGTTGTACCCAGGCATTGAGACCTCTGAAGCTTGGTGAGTAATACATGCCTCAAGATTTAGAGATTACCTTAGGATCTACCTGCATCTTTTGGAGATCAAGTACCATGGACAGTTTGGCCAAGTACACCTCTGTGTATAAGCAGAGAGACATTTAATTGTCTTTATCCTACATATGCTGGAGAAAATGGCGTTAAACAGGAGTCTGGGTCTCACCGTTTGGATGAACTTGTTGCATATCACTTTCTTGTCACCCCTGCAGAAAAAGGTAGACAAAAATGACTGTCAGTGAAGCTAGTAATACTGCCCATTCTGGTTACCCTGCTGTTTGTATTCAGTCTGGATTAGTATTGCCAAACACAGACCAGTTAAGTTTTGTACACTGGTTGTCTATCATAAGGCGACTTTAGGCAGAAAATTAAAAAAAAAAACAACTTCAGAGCTTCCAAAATTCTTGTGACCTGCCTTTCTGAGCAGCTTTAGCACAACACACACCAGCAAATGAGGCTGAAGTGAGGGAGGTTCCACAGTTCCACAACTATGAAACAGGGGACAGCAGCATAGGCTACCGCTCCACAGAAGCTCACCTGGTGCATGGTCACACAGGGTTCCACATGGACTGTGTTCAAGGAAACCCTATCTGCTGCCCACCATAGAAACACCCGAGTAACTCACTGCAGATTAGATGATGCGCAGTGCGTACCGGGCTGAGGAGCAGGCCAGGACACTGATGCAGGTACCATCAACCTTGTGGCCAAGAAGGCCAATGACATCCTGGGGTGCATCAAG
>RSEF01000003.1:112392234-112403403 GCA_003993805.1 Himantopus leucocephalus
TGGTCACTGGACTCTCCACCACCAGACTCACCACTCCTCCCCAATCCTGTAGACGTAGACGATGTTGTCCGTTTGGCCGATGGCGATTTTGGTGGAGTCTGGGGAGAAGGCCATGCCTTTGACCACGTAGCTCTTCCGGCCGTACTGTGGAGGGGATGGCGGTGTGAACCACAGGGGGAGGCTGGTCGGCCCCGAGCGCGCCCGCACCGGCCCACAGCCCAGGCAGGCCCCGGCGGCAGCAGGCCGGGCCGCGGGCCCTCACCTTGGCGTCGGCGGGCTTGGTGGAGAACTTGTCGCGCCGCTCGCCCTGCTCGTCGTACAGCAGCACCACCCGCTCCGCGGTGCAGACGGCGAACCGGGCGCTGTTGGCCGACCAGGCCACGCAGGTCACCCGCGCCGTGCCGTCCTGCGGGCACACACAGCCTCAGCGCCGCCGCCCCCGGCCCGGCCCGGCCCCGCCGCTCCCCCCCCGCCCCGCCCGGCCCCACCTGCGGGGCCAGCAGCGTCCGCACGTGCCGCAGCTGCATCGCGCCGAACGCCGAACGCCGGGACCGGTTCGGGACGGGACGCGGCGGGACCGGGACGGGACGGCACCGCGCCGCCGCCGCCGCCGGGCCCAGCTCGCCCCGCCCCCCGTTGCCCCGGCAACCGCAGCGCCTCCGCCGCTGCTGACGTCAGCGCGCCGAGCCCCGTGGCGGACGGTTCCCCCCCCGGCTCGGGCCTCGCGCCGTCCCGCTGCTGGCACGGCTCGGCTCGGCTCGGCTCCGGCTCCGGCTCCGGCTCCGGCTCCGGCATGGAGGCGCTGCGGGCGGCGGGGCGCGCCGTGCTGCGGAGCCCGCACCTCGCCCGGCACGGCCTGGGGCTCCGCCGGCGGCGCAGTGAGTGCGGACGGCGGCTGCCGGGGAGCGGGCGGGGGGCGCGGGCCGGGGCGGGCTGGCGGCGCGGCGGGGAGCGGCGCGGGGTGCGGGGGACGGTCCGCGGCCGCGGGCCGAGGGGGACCGGTGATGCCGCGGGGAGCAGCGGGGGGCCGTGGTGCGGGGAGCGGGCTGAGGCCGTGCGGCGGGGCCGCGGGCCGGGGCGGGCTGGCGGCGCGGCGGGGGGCTGCGGGGGGCTGCGGGGCAGGCGGTGGCCGTTCCCGTTCCCGGGGCAGCGGGGGGGGCTGCAGGCCGAGGCGCACGGCAGCGTCGTGGACGGCTTGCCCGTCCCTCCCCGCCACGCTGCCCTGGCCGCCGGCCGCTCGCCCCACTTTCGAATTGAGGGCACCCGCGCCCGGGGGCTGAGAGGCCGTGCGTGGCTGTGCCAGGCGGTGCCGGCCGTGCCGGGTGCTGGAACGCGCCGTACCCCGTCTGCAGGCGCCCTCCCCAGCCGCTGCAGGCCTTGGCCTCCCCGAACCGCTGCGCCTGGTCCTCCGCGGGCGCAGACGTGCGTGCGGGGAGTGTGGCGGGCCTGCACGGGGAGTGTGGCGGGCCTGCACGGGGAGTGTGGCGGGCCTGCACGGGGAGTGTGGCGGGCCTGCACGCCGCTCACTGCTGCTACACCGTCTGCGGCACCGCCAGGTCTGAGACTGACCCCGCAGAGCCAGCGGGAGGGCTGCGCCGGGGCTTTCGCAGTCATCGCTGCCCAAAGGCTTTATTGGAGCAGCAGAGCTCGCTCTGGCAGCCCCGACACGCGTGGGCTGTTCTCAAAGTTTGGAGCGAGACAGTGCTGGGGAGACATCCCTGATGTATGTACCAAGTGGGTTCCCTGGGAGCTGTAATTTGTGCAGGAGTATGCTGTGCAAATAAGGTCTCCCGATTTCCCTGTAGGTTCAGGTTATTCCAATTATGAGTCAGAGCCTTCTGCAAGTGTGCCAGTAATGTTCAGGGAGCTAATCCCAGGAAAGAGATGAAAAATAGCCCTGGAAAGTATTAGCTTAGTGCAAATAGTAGATACCGAGGCTATTCCCAGGGAAGTGTGCAAACCTGGTGTTTGTAGCAGAGTGTGTAACTTGTGTATTCCTATTCCTTCCCACCCTTCTCTGTGGGGTGAATCCCCAAGAAGAAGAGAGAGACTGTGGCTCCCTGTGGCTCAGCCCTTCTGCATATCTCCTTTCTCACCATCCTTGTGCTCTTTGGGTCTGATAACTAAGGCTTTTGCCTTTGATGAGAGTGAGCTTTCTGTTGAAGCCAATGGCTTTGTCTTATGGGACAGAGGTTGAATGGATGCTTCTACAGTGCTTGCTTTTTGTGTTCTCTGCCAACTGTAGTGGTGTCAGGACTGACTGTAGGGCTAGGGCTCCTTCTACCAGCACATCTGCTGTGTGCCAGAACATGCTGGTGAAATGGACTGGGTTCTGAAGGAAGCTGGAGATGCTGAGGACTGTCCCTAGGGAATCTTCTTGATGCTCTGCCCATTGTTTTTGTGGTGTTTGTTTTGTTTTTTGGTTTTGTGTTTTTTGACTGCAGCAATGGGGTTTGAAAAGAGAGGACCAAGGAAACAGAAGCCAGTGCTCCTTTAATTCTGTGACCTGCAAAGTAATGCACATGGGAGCTCTCGTAGAATCATAGACTCATTTAGGTTGGAAAAGACCTTTAAAGTCATCTAGTCCAACTGATGATTCTCCTCCTTCTGTCCGTTGGAGTTTATCCATAAAATGTGTTTTCCTGGAAGCTAGTCTGCATCCTTCAAATATCAGTCTGAGCTTTTCCTTAACACAGGATCTTTGTGATGCAGTTGCTTCCCAGTAACCTCAGCTTGGACCATGAGTGCTGGACAACCTACCCCTTCCCTGGCAGCCTGATGCTGCAGATAGTACCTACCAGAGGGTTTGGCTTTCATTACACTGGGACAACTTGGGGATTTTGATCTGACCAAGTGTGGCAGCAAATGCTGTTGTTCCCGAGGTGTGCCAGCGGCTTAGGTGGGTAAGACGAATGCAGTACAGAGCACATCCTGCTTGTGGTGGCAAAGGTGAGACAAAGGAATGCAAGGTTTTTGCAGATAGCACTGAGCACTGCAGCATCTGAGGCCCTAGGCAGATACGGAGGAGCTTACTAAATGTGCTGACAGAGCCTGTACCTCCAGGGATGGAGTACTAAAAGCTTTGAGACTGAACTGTCCTCTCGTTCTGTTCCTCTTCCGAGAACGTCACAGAGCCAGGAGAACGCCCTGCTGAGTGCAGGTGGTGGCACTGCTGCTGGGAGCCATGAAGCCGCAGCAAGGTGCCCCAACTCTGCCGGGGCTAGCCATGGGGCCACTGGCACGTGGCTTATGCTGCTAAGGGATTTTGTCTCTGCAGAGCTTCCCGAGAGCTGGGCTGATATGCAGGAGCCGCTGCTTGAGGGGATGTGCTTCACACTCAAGTATCTAGGCATGACGCTGGTAGAAAAACCCAAAGGAGAAGACATGGCTGCTGCTGCCATCCGCCGGATTGTGGCCACGGTGAGAGCTGGCCCTGGGCCCTTGCTGTGCTGGGGTGGAGATGAGCCAATTCGGAGCCCAGCCCCTGGACTCTGGGAAGTGTCCATGTCCCAGCCCTGAACCCCAGCTAGGGACCATGCTCTTTCCAAGAGGTGGGACACATGCAAGAGGCTGGCTGGTCTCTGCCTGTGTGCCGTGGGGGAAACTGTCTTCCTGCAGGACAGCCGCCACTGCCTGCCCCCACACCGGGAACACAGCTAGGAGCAGAGCTGTGCCTGTCACAGCACGGAGGGGATGGTGGAGTACCGGGGAAGGTGGGGTCTGTCCTTTCCCATGCACATGGCAGTAGTGTGAATGGATTCCAGGGTTGTTCTATGCAGGGCATACCTGATTGCCAGGCTCTGCTTTCCCGTCCCTACCACAGGAGCCTTTGCAGCATGGGTCCAAGTGGGTGGCACTCCATACAGAGTCTGGGGGACTCCTGCCAGCAAGTGGGGGTGGGGGGTGAAGACCCTTGCCAGATTTGCAGAGGTGTCTGATGTCTCCCTACTGCCAGGCACGGGTGGGAGCTCGCAAGTTCCAGAAGGTGATTCTGACAGTGTCTCCAAGGGGCATCTCGCTGCAGGATGCAGACACAAAGGAGATGGTTGAGAACATCTCCATCTACAGGTGGGCATGGCATGCGGGAGCGCCTGGGTGTTCCCCAGCAGCCAGCAGGAGACTGATGGGACCTTGAGCAGCCTGGGAGGGCTGGGCCTTCTGTTAGTGGTACCTTCAAGCTTAGGTCTTCCTTTGGCTCCGCGAGGTCCGGGCCCTCTCCCTGCTGTGCCCCACAGCCCTGCATGGGGCTGAATGCAGGCAGGGTCCTGGGTGGCCTCGAGTTCTGGGTCAGTCCATCTGTCTTTTCCCTGGGCCCCACTTGTCTCTCCTGGCATTCAAGCAGGATGTCAAGGCTGATGGCTGGAAAGCCCCCGCAGCTAGGGCAGGACTGCACGTCTCGCCCTCTCCACCGACATGGGACTGCCCTTCTGGCTGCAACAGGCTGAGGGTGCCATGAGCTGCAGCGTACTCGGGCTGGCTAAAGGCAGTTGCTGTGAGAGCTGATGTGGGGATTTTTTTACTGCTGCCAGCTGAGCTTTGGCTGGGTTGTGTGTCTGTGGGCGGTGGGTGTGAGGGGAGCATGGCTGCAGGGTGGTGGCTAGATGGGAAGCAGAGACAGGACATGTCCTTGATGCAAAATTTGGGTCTCAGCACCAGAGCTGATGTGCCAGGGCAGACCTCTGCCTGGTCTCACATCGTGTCCTTGGGGGCAATCACCCACCCTTCTGTGCGTCTCTTGTCTCAGTGCTTGGGTTGAACTGGGCATCAGAGGACCGAGGAGCACACTGGGGCAGTGCAGGAGGGCACACCTGTGGATGTGTCGATCTCTTACTCGCTGTAGGTGTCTGGCAGCCTCTGGCCCTTGCTGGGGCGTTGGGCTGCCAGATCATCTGGGGCAGATGAAAGCCTCAGGCTGTCAGCAGTGCTTGTTGGTGTGCTGGGAGCACAGCAGAAGACCTGTGCTGGGGTCCTTTATTGCGCTGAGCAGCTCCTCTCTGCCTGCAGGATCTCCTACTGCACAACGGACAAGCTGCAGAACAAAGTCTTCGCTTATGTTGCCCAGAGCCAGGAGAGCGGGGCACTGGAGTGCCATGCCTTCCTCTCACCCAAGAAGAAGATTGTAAGCACTGCCCTTCTGCTCTTGGCTCCGTTAGGTAGGGGTGGGAGCAAGGCCCTTCCTTCTCTCCCATCAGAGAGAGAAGGCCCTCACCTCTGTGCACCTCAGCTGGAAATGGAGCGAGGGGAGCGCACGTGTGCTCACACAGAGGCGGGTGGTGAGTGAAAGGCGATTCTCTGTCCCAGCTCCTCTGGGATCTCCTCCTGGGGATGGCTGGCCCACGTGGGTAGACAGACACAGCGTTGGACTGTGACCTTCTGTGTGTGCATGCTCTGCAGGCACAGGGGGCGAGGGAGGCCTGGGGGCTCTCGGGTCTCGTGGCAGTGGGGTTGTCCTGGCTTCAGGGCCCAGATGGAAGCAGACGTTCCCCCTCTTTCTTGTACACAGGCCCAGGCTGTGACTCTGACCGTGGCCCAGGCCTTCCAGATGGCACTGGATCTCTGGGAAGCAGCACATGCAGGTAGGAGGAATTTCTCAAACACGTCCCTCTGCCTAGCCCTGCGACTGGGGTCTCCGGTGTGGGACCCTGTCATGGGCTGCGTGGAGGAGAGACGGCTTGCTGCCTGGCCGGTGTAACACATCAAACAGGGAGAATTTTTTCCCTGCTGTTGTGTTCGCTGCCGCTGCCCCGCCTGGGGGCCCTGCCCTGTCTCTGGCTGGGGTGGGGGTGTCCCAGCTGTCCGTGCTGAACTCCTCTGCATTGCTGAGCTGTAGCACAGCGCAGGGCTGTGTGGTACCTGCCCTGAGCAGTGATCCCCTCCTTGTTTGCACCCTCCCCCGAGCACAGCAGGGGCGTCTGTCCCTTGCCCACAGTCCTGCCTGTACATCCCCTGCTGGGCCTTCTCCAGGTTGCAGGCACTAACTCTGCTGCTTTTGCCCTGTCCCAGGCTCTAGGCAGGAACAGCCCCTTCACCCTTCATGTGTCTTGGAGAGCAGTGAGCCCGGCAGACCAAGTGAGCCAGCCCCCCCGGGGAGCCCTCCCTTCAGACACCAGTTTGGGGTACAGTATGTGCAAGTCTGGCCCATGCCCAGGGCTGTCTCACATTAGAGCAGGAAAAGAGTAACCCTTATGCACCTCCCTCCTCCTGCCTTTCCAGGACCCTGTTGGTATCTGCACAGCCTCCCTCACACGTGGTAGCCTGACATGAAGAGGGGCTGTCTGTGCTCTGTCTGGCTCACAAGGCAGGCGCAGTTCCTCAGGTGGTCTTTGCACCAGGACCTCTCCTGTCAGGCCCAGCATTGCATCAGCTCTCGGCTCTGCTCTGCTGGCACTGTCAAACAGGGAGCCGGGACCTGCTGTGCACGCTTGGTGCCACGGCTAGGGGTGAGACATTGTCTCTGAAGGAGAGGAGCCTTTGGTCGTCATCTTGCCAGCCTGGGCTAAGGCTCAGCCCTGCCCATCTGCACTACACCTGCTGCATGTCCGGGGCCAACCAGAGCATTGCCAGTCTCACTGTGTCCCTGCCCAGGAGCCTCTGGACACTCAGTCCTCGGCCTCATGCTTCCAGTGCTGGCCCAGCCTGGCAGTGCTTGGGGTTGTCCTTGCTTGCAGCCTGCTCTGGGGTGATCCTCTGCCTGGCCCTCCAGCTGCAAGGTGTGCTCACCCCATTCCTGTCTCTGGGAGAAGGTGCGCTGTGTGCAGCAGCTCTCTCGGCTTGGTGGCTTGTGTCCTGCTCACAGCCCGTGTTTGGTGCTCTGCTGGCTGGAGGGGATGTGGGAAGAGCTGTGGTCTGTCTCTCCCCTTGTGTGGCTGTGTGCCTGAGCCCTGTGGGTTTCAGCAGCCCAGCACTGCAGGTGCCATCTTTCCCCCTACCGCCTGTAGGCACCCTTTGTCTGTGCCACGCCGGGTGGGTGACCGTGTCTTGTGAAGGGGCCGGGGACTGCCCTGCTGCTCCAGAACAGGCTCTGGGCAGCCCAGCCACACTCCTGACAGACCTGCCCAGGCAGCGAGGTGTCATGGTGGGGTTATTTTGTATTGTTTTGGTTTGTTTGTTTGCCAGGAGGAGGAAGAGGAGGAGGAAGATGATAACATCAGTGACACCTTACCTGGGTAGGTGGCGAACTGCTGCTTGTGTTCAGGGATCTCTCTGGTGAACTCTGCGTTGTTTCCTTCTCTGCACCCCATGCAAGGGGAGCTGCTGGGGCCACAGGCATGGTGGGAGCATGGAGGAGATCTGCATGGGAGCAAGCTGGAGCTTCCTCCTGCTTTCTCTGCCTCTGTCAGCTGAGGGGTGGAGTGAACAGGGAGCAGAGCTGTGCAGGGGCACATCTTGCAGTTCAGCTTTTGCAGTGGAGCTGTGGGGGACCGATGCTGACCCTTAGGGTGTACCCAGAGATGTTACTCGTTCTGTTTCCACCACTCTGCTGAGGCCAGCCTACCTAGACATGCTTAGAATCATGGAATCGTTTAGACCTTTAAGATGAAGTCCAGCTACTAACCCAACACTGCAAAGTTACTACTAAACCATGTCCCTCTGCACCACGTCTACCCATCTTTTAAATACCTCCAGGGATGGCGACTCCACCACTGCCCTGGGCAGCCTGTTCCAGTGCTTGACAACATGTTTGGCGAAGACATTTTTCCTAAGATCCATCCTAAACCTTCCCTGGCGCACCTTGAGGCCATTTCTTCGTGTCCTATCGCCTGTTCCTTGGGAGAAGAGACCGACCCCCTCCTCGCTACACCCTCCTTTCAGGGAGCTGTAGAAAGCAAGAAGGTCTCCCCTCAGCCTCCTTTTCTCCAGGCTGAACACCCCCAGTTCCCTCAGCCACTCCTCAGGAGACTTGTCCCCCAGACCCCTCACCAGCTCCGTTGCCCTTCTCTGGACACGCTCCAGCACCTCAACGTCTTTCTTGTCCTGAGAGGCTTCTCAGGTGGGACTCAGAGTTGTTCCTCTCCTCCCACTGATTTCTCTCAGGCTTGGGCCAGGATGGAGGCCTGGTCATGCTGACTTCTGCATGGACTAGGGCCTGGGGCTGAGCTTGCTGGTGTCTGTCCTGTGTGTTCACCTGGTGTAGGTGAACCTGCTCTGGCGGGGGCGGGGGGGTTGGACTAGATGATCTCCAGAGGTCCCTTCCAACCCTGACCATTGTGTGATTCTGTGCTTGGGAGGAGCTCATGATACCAGTCCAGCAGTGGAGGATTAAGCCGTAGGTCTTTGCAGAAGTGCGGGTGGTGGGTGTGAGTGGCCTGCTCCGCTGTGGCTGTTCTCGTGTCCCTGGCGGCTGGCACCTGGCTGGGGTCTGTCCGTGCCGCAGGGCTGAGCCTGTGCTCAGCTGGGTCAGCTGGGAACCAGTGCGTGCACAGACTGGAGCTGTGTACGTGGCCCTGTGAAGTGGCAGCCCTTTGTATATGGGGGCTTCTGATGGGAAGGAGATAGAGCTTTGCAGTCTCGGGGCGGGCTGGCCTGGGGAAAGGGTTTGGCAGCAGGTGGGGTAGGGCCTTCTGCGCTCAGAGCGCCTGGTGCTGCTGCACCGTGCCTGCGTCCTCGGGGTCGTGAGCATGCTGTGTCTCTCAGCAGGCCTTGCTTGGGGTATGATGGGTGCTCTGTTCTCTTCCAAAGCAGCATGGAGGAGCTGGGGAGGGGAGCCCACGGCCCAGCAGGTATGTTCTTGCCTTCAGTGCTGCTTTGCCACATCCCCCAGTGTGTCCTCTGTGGGAGGAGGGGGCTGATGGCTCACCTGGGAAGGTTTGCTTCCCCTCCCAGGCTGTGCTGGGTCCCCAAACACACGCCTCATGGGCCGGGTCTTCCTCCCTCTTGCTTTTCAGAGTCCGCACCTCTTGTGCCCAGAGCGAGCTCTCCTACTACACAGCTACTGTGCTACCGCTTGGGGCAACCCCCAGACGGCTGGAAGGGGCTGGGAGGGGTTGGAGACCTCCCCACGCCTGGCCTGGGAACCGCTGGCCCTAAGACTCCCCTGGGCTAAGCCAAACCTCTGCAGCGATGGACCGGCCACTCAGGATTCACCCTGTGCCTGCACCCGGGGCAGACAGTGCCTGCCGCTGGCACTGCCCGCCAGGCACAGCGTCTGCTGGCACTGCTGCCATGCAGTGCACAGACTGTGACACCCGCTCCTTGTCCTGCTCTGCCTGCATGAACCGCCTCAAACTGCAGCTGCTCCCTGCTCCCAGCTGGGGCTGGTGCACCACGGGTCCTTGCTCTGCCCGCTCCCAGTGTGTGCAGAGCCGCCCCACGTGGCAGCCAGTGTGCTTGGGACTGCGCTGCCCCTGACCTGCCTCGCTTCTTTCTCCTGCCTTGCTCCTCCTAGCGCAACTGGGCACCAGCTGAGGCCGAGCAGCCCCCTGGAGATGGTGGAGGATTCACTTGGTGTGTATCACTCTCAGGGAGCTATAGCTCTTGGCCTGGAGGAGTGAGGAAGGTCTTGCTGCTGCAGTTCAGCCCCACACCCTCTCATGAGTGAAATGAGCTGGTTTTTAAAGGAAAGCTCTGCCTTTATAGGGAAATAAACTGAGTTTTTTACTGTTGTCATTTGGGTTTGAGTGCTGGATGGGGTGCTATGCAAAAGTGTGCAAGGTATGTTGTCTCTGCTACACTTGCCTGTGGTGAGTCCTGGGCTGTGCCCCAAGCTCATGGAGCCCACAGCTGCCCTGGAGTTCCCATGTCTTCCTCAGCTGCTGGTCCTGAGGGAGCCATTCCGCATGTGCTGAGGGCTGCTGGGACCCGGGGTGGCCCGTTTTATCCAGGGGGGAGCTGGTCCAGGCTGTGCTGGACTGGTGTGTGACTGCTGAGGCCACCGAGGACACCACCCCCTGTGTGCCAGCAGGTCTCAGCCTCTCCTGCTGTGTGCCTGCCCTGCTGCATGCCTGGCTGTGGTCTGGAGACAGGGGCAAGCCATGCCCTTGGTTTCCTTCCCCAGATGTAGCAGAGAAGGCTGCAGCCACCAGGACGTCTGGCTTCTCCAGCAAGTAACCATTTGCGGCTGCTTTCTGGCGGAGGACCTTGCTGCTGGGTTCCTGTCACCTTGCGCATCTCCCATTCCACAGCTGGCGAGGCGCATGGCCCCAGATGAGCAGTGCTGCTTTGTGCAGCCTGCGGCAGCAGAGCCAGTCTCCCAGTGAGTGCCATGGGCAGCTGCTGTGGGGAAGGCATGTGCTCTGGGGAGGCTCGGGTCCCTGCAGGTCCGTCACGAGCTGCACACTGTTTTCCTCATTTGTGGTTTTGCATGTTGAGTCCTGGCCTCGTGCCTTTCCTCCCACAGTGGAGGGCACAGAGCAACCTGTAGATGTTGCCTGTTGGTGGTGTGGGTTTAACGACACTTGATGGGGCTTCCTGCCCTGCGCTGAACTAGGATGCTTGGCATCCATGCTGTCCTGCAGGTAGCGCTGAGGTGGGCAACGCTGCTGCTAACGCTGGCACGTGCTGATTACTTCACTCACCCTTTGCTCTTGTCCTGTGAATTCACCTGGTCATCTCCTGCCGCTGGGGAGGGCAGTGGGCTCTCCCCTGCTGCCTGGCAGCTGTCACATCTGCAGACAGAATTGCTCCAAGCAGTTTAACAGCCCCTCTCCCTGGGACTCATGGTTGCTGCAGTGTGCTTGTGTGAACTTGTGTTCTTGCCGAACTTCATGGGTGCTGGTTCTGCTGTTATTCCTGGCTTTAACCAGCAGCTGCTGCAGTGAGTGAACCGTTTGCCTTTGCCAAGTCTGTTCTGTTTTAGCACTGTACAAACTAGCAATGGGTTCATGATCACTCACACATGTGCTAACACTGTCCAACATCTCTCAAACTGGTGTGCCAAAATTGCTCTGCATGAGCCACACGGCCCTTTCCCTGTACCAGTCTGGTGCTGATGCTGCGGGCTGTGTGCGTGTCCTGCTCTGCCCTGGCGCTGTCAGGCATTTGCACTGTCCCGCTGGTGCTGCCAGGCTCACTCGCAGGGTCTGTGCTTGTAGGTGCCTCACAAAATACCTTTGTCCAACATTGCTGCTGCCTTTCCAGTGCAGCGCTCATCGCTGCAGCGCCCTGCACTGCACTGCCACGGTCTGAGAAAGGAGTGGTGGCTTGGTGGGGGGGTGTGGGGTGGGAGGGGTT
>RSEF01000003.1:112404607-112422534 GCA_003993805.1 Himantopus leucocephalus
TGTCCTGCGTGTGCCGTGTGATGGCACTCAAAAGGATCTGCTCATAACCTTCCCGGCACCGAGGTCAGACTGACATGACCCAGCATGCAGCACCAGCACTCCCTTGAGGGCCAGAGAGGTGTGCAAGATGACCTTAGAGGACCTGCAGCTCTTGCACAGCATGCAAGAACAAGTCTCCTTCTAAGGGCCACACACAAGTTCAAGAAGTGCTGGTACAGGTGTACACACCAACCCCCACACCCTCACCCTCACCCCTGCAACTCTGCAAGGACAATGCTGCCTTTGAGCCAGGATGCTTTTATTGAAAAGACCCTGCCACAGGGAGTCGCTTATCCTGTCCCTTCCCCACCTAGTCCTGCAGCAGGAGCTGAACAGCACCTGGAAGGAAGAGTCCTGAAAGTGCTTTACTGGAAGGTGTATTCCTGGAAGACACTGGATCCTGTGATGCTTGAGTCCAGGGCTGCAGAGTCAGCACCCCAGCTCAGTGACAGGCCACAGAGCAGAGCGTGGAGGAAGAGCAGCAGCCAGGGCACCAGCAGCCATCTCTGCAGCAGAGAGCCTCCTCATACCACCCTGTTCCCTCCTACTGCTGGCAGGAGGGCATGCCCGGGCCTGGCCTTGGCCACAGAGCAGTGCAGATACCCCGTGACAGACTTCTGCCTGCAGGCTCTGGGGAGCAAACAAGCACAGACTGGACATCACCTCTTCACCGGCCCCAGGGCGGTCAATGGTTCATGTTGCCCTTGCACGAGCAGGCAGACAGGGCAGGTAATGGCGAGCCAGTGGTCCAGCAGCTCCAGCATTCAGCGACAGCCCTTTCCAATGGGTCTGTGTTGTATCAGCCAACCTGCTCCAGCTCCAGCTCCAGAAGCGGTAGCATCAGCAGTGACAGAAGGAGCCAGGAGCAGGACGTGACACCGTTGATGCTAGGGTTGTCCCCAGAGCGGTGATCAGCACTGAAGTGCGCATCCTGCCGAGACCTTGCTGGGCATCACCACATTATCTCCTCCAGGCCGCACAGGCATCGCACCACTCACAGGCACTCAGCAGCTTGAACGTGTCAGGACTGAGCCCTTCTAGGGAAACGGCATCGCCACAGCCATGCCCTGGCACTGCCTGCTCCCATAGCCCCACGGGGCTCACCCCACCCCACAGAACAGCTCCTGCTGGTACTCCCTGCCCTGGCTGCATGCTCTGCAGGTGGCCAGGCACTATGGCAGCCCTAGCTCCTTGCACTCGTTTGTGTCTTTGTCCCCCACAGCAGGGAGGGACCTCGAAGCCCCTGCATGGCAATGACAGGGCGTAGTGGAGCCCCGTTCTCCAGCAGGGTTCCACTCTTCAGCTGTGCTCGCTGGGCCCAGCCCCACAGACAAACCCTCCTGCCGCCTGGCCACAACTTCCCTGGCAGCGCTGGGGCAAGTGCCTGCACTGCCCCGTCCCCTCCGTCTCAGGGCCAAAAGGGGAGCAGCTCCTGCCCTCCGCGCCCAGACACAGCAGCTGAGAGCAAGATCTGCTTCCAGCTGCCCGCCGGGCAGGCGTCCGGTGCCACAGGGTTGCACCCAGGCCTTTGGCCAAGCTGTGCGCAGGGACATCGCCTCCCCTCAAGGCAGCGCACTGGCCCCTCCGCTCCCCTAGGCTTGCCCCCCTGGGCTGGTGGTGTGGCCCCCCACCCTTCCTCGGCTCCGCACTCCGCAGCGACAGGGGAGCGGGGCCAGGCATGCGGGACTGGCAGGGCCGTGCACTGCATGCACGGCTGGGAGCCGGCTCCATGCACATCCCTGGACAGGCGCCCTCGGGAAAGCGTAAGTTCTGATACATGGATCTTCGCATGCAGAGTTCCAGGCTGGGCGCCTGGTGCTGCCTCTTCTTCTAAGGCCTGCTTTGGCTCTGGCAGGACGCCCAGGACCCCAGACGCAGAGGTGGTGCTGCACTTACACCTCAATTATATTGACTGAGGGAGACTTCTTCTATGAGAGAAAAATCCATATTAAGGCCCTGCTTTGCTAAGCACCTGGGATTCAGAGTCCCCCCTCCCACGGCAGGCACTACGACCAGCAGACCTCTCTGCGAAGGGGCCACCAGCTGCACCCTCCACCCTGAGCCGAGCCGTGGGTGAGCTGCAGCACAGACCCGGCTCCAGCGTCTCCCTTGGGGATGAAACCCCGGCCTTTTGCAGTGATGTGCTCTCCTGGCAGAAAGGCTCAGGTAGCTCAGCTGCATCGCCTGGTGCCTCCCTCCAGGTGAGTCCCTTTAACCACACACTTGCCTCCCCAGGAAGCCTTTCTGCCCACTGCTGCTCCCCAGTACTGGGTGAACCAGCCCCCTCTGCCCCATACTCTTCAGCCTCCAGGGCTTGCAGTGTCTGGTGGCCTCTATCTGGTCCCTAGAGGTAGCCATGCTACACCTGATGTCCTTGGACAGGAGGCAGGTGCAGGGTCGGAGCAGAAAATATAAGTGAAAGGGTAGAAGGACGTCTGCCATGGGGCAGAAAATCCACAAAGCATGGGATGACTGGCGTGGAGGGACAGATGAGGTCTGCTAAGTGCCAGGCACATCTCACTGCCATGACCCTCATGACAGTTCTGGCGTGTGCCAAGGGAACTAAAGGCTGCAGGAGGCAAGGCAGATTTTCTCAAAAACTGTTGCAAGCATGAGCAGGCACTTTCCTTTACACTAAAAGGAATGTGCTCATTGAAGAGGACAGCAGATATGTGAATTCAGAGAAGGTGCTGGGAAGGGAAGGGGTCCTGGTTGCTGCACGTGTGTTCGGTAGCTCAGCCCTTCATGCTGAAGCAGGGTGCAGGAGGTGAGTGTCCCCATGGCCACACTTTATAACTCAGATCAAGAGCTGCACCATTGCCTGCTACTTTACAGCAGCGTGGCCCTGAAGTCAGGAGGGGAAGCGAATGCAGAGCTTTTTCTTTCCTATACTGCAAGAATAAACTTGTAGTGTTGTCACCTGCAAGGATGCCAAGAGTATGGTGAATGCAAAAAGACAAACCAAGGTGCATCAGCCCCGTACAGGTGAACTTTGCGAGCAGTAGGAACAGGCCTTTGCACCTGCCTTTGCAGCCCTATACGAGCAGGGTCAGTTTGGAGCAGGGATCCAAGAGGAGGGATCCTTTTGGCAAGGAGTAATCAAGAAGCTGGAAAATCTGGAGGATGAGAACTGGGGCCTTGAAGTGCGAACAGTAAGTTTCTGCTCCTGACATCCACTGGAAATGAAGATGTGGAAGCAGAGGGGCAGTGAGGCAATGCAGTGAGTAGAGTTCCCACCGCCGACAGAGGAGGCACGTGAGACACAAAGGAAAACCTAATGCAAGGTCCTGTTAGAGCACACACATCAGGGTTATAAATCCCTGTCTTTGTCAAGTAATAAAGAAGTGTCAGGTGCTGGGGGAACAGCCAGATGAAAGTACTGCTCCCTCCCCATCCGCAGCCTGGCACAGTACCTCCAGTAGGGTGGGGAATGGGCTCTGGGGTCCTTCCTATGAACAACTGGTGTGGTGATGGCCTGGAACAGGCCTCAGTGAAGGCAGAAAGCGGGCAGCGATAGACCAGTGCAGGAACCATAAGAACAGCTGCCCAGCATGTCTGCCTCCTGCCTGCACTGGCAGGAACTAGACCTGTCTATGCAATGCAGAAGTGATGCAGCCTTGGAGAGGCATCGCGAAGGGGCTGTTACAGTGAGAGGACAGGTGCCACCCTGCAATGTGGGAGCCATCCCAGCTGATATACCCTGCTGTCTCTTCCAGTGTTTCTCCTGAAATCACCCATGGGGCGCACACACTGCCTCAGAGAGACCAGGGCTCACTGCACCCCAAAAACCTTCCGGTTTTAGGGTGAGGGCACGAGCTGTGGTGTTTCTGTTTCTGCAGAGAGCCAGAACCTGTCCAGGCAGCACACCACAGCAGCCGTCACATGCCATCCCTCCTGCAAGCCCTCCCCACTCACCTTGCTCCGCAGCAGCCCTCCACTCGGTCGCTCTGGCGTGCTGTGCTCTGAGGACGGCTTTGTCTTTTCCTTGTTGTTGTTGGAGTCATTGTCCTTGATGATGTCATACTGTCTGCAGAAGAGGGCAATCACCGCTGCCGAAAGACAGAGGATGAAGGACTCCATCACACCGGCTGCCTCCTGCTTCCCCTCCCCACAGCATCCCAGCTTGACAGCAGTCAGCCCCAGGGCACCCTGACATGATGGTCACCCGCACCCTCCACCTACGTCAGCCTGGACCACCCCAGGCACCTCTGTGTCTCCTTGGGCAGATGAGGCACAGATGTGGCTAAAGCCATCAGGGCACACGCTCAGTGCTCGGTACCTATGGCTTAGGGCTCTGAGGCCAAAGGCAGATGTTGAGAAACTCAGAGAGGGACAGCCCTCAAGGTCAGTGAGCAGCTGAGTGAGTTTCAGCAAGGCACTCAAGTTATTGGCCCAGTGCTTGTGACCCCCCCAAAAGCCAGCCCTTGGCTTTCTCCTGCCTTGCAAACTGACCACGGGGTTAGTCACTCTGCCACAGTTTTACAGCAGCCATCTCATGCAGCACACAACCCACACCTCCGGACCCTGGACGCAGGACTCCAGAGCAATGCTTTGAACTGTAATCATTAGGTGTGTTGGACCCATTCAAACCACAGTGCGTTACCACAGACACCCGCAGACTGGGCCTGCTTTCTCCCTGCTGGCACTCCGACACACCAACCTGCATGAGGTGTAAGCTAGCAGCAGCCATCTCGTATTTTCTTTCAGTGCACTAGAAAAGTGTTCAAGGCCAGGACAAGGAGAGATTCCTGCAAGATGCCACTAGAAAATCCACATTTACTGGGAAGGGAGTAGGGGACAAATGATTTCCCATTCACAGCAGCTGCATGTGGCCAGTCAGGAGCTGACTTATCTCTTCGGCTTCCTCGCTTTCCAGGGCAGCCTGCTGTTTGCTTGAGCATTGGCTTTAATCAGGCGCTGTTGAGGAGCAAATCACCAATCTTACAGTTTTAGCCAATTGAGGCAGAGCCACTACCAGCCAGCGCAGCAGTGTTACGAGATGCCAGACAAGCTAGCTAAGGCCCAAGTTACATGATAGTTAATGTCAGCTGAGATGCTCCCACCCTGTAATTCTCTACTGCTTGGGTCCCACATTGTCTCCTGCTCTTCCAGCACAGCAGTCAGGCCATCCAGCCAGCCCACATGCTCCAGGCCACCACTGCTCAGCAGTGGCTGTGGTTGCTCCTTTTGCCCCACTGGCTCGAGCTCTACAGAGACTCAACAGACTTACAGGGAAGGATGCCAGGCCCATAGAATATGCCTCTAGAGACCTATCCTCTTTGTGGACCCTGGATTGCACCTCTGCCCCAGCCTGCTGGAATGTTTCTTGTGGCACTCACCTGCCCACATGAGCAGCACAGCCACGATGATGATAATCTCGCCTGTCTGCAGTTGCCTGTCTTTGTCCAGCCCTTCCATGGTGATGTCACCTGCAGAGAAGAGAATCCAGGCAGGGCTGGCAGCAGATACCCTCCCACCAGAACCTACTTCAAGACCAGCAACTCTCAAGGATCTGAGAAGAAGCTCCAGAGGAAAGAGGCCCACCTCCCCCACACAAGGACACGCGTGGGATGACACTAGGCTGGGGAGAGGACATGCAGCCTGTGGCTTTCCTGTGTCAGATAAACCATCCTCACTACCAAAGACAGTCAGGGATTCTAACAGCTTGTTTGGGTTCACGTAGGGACTGCACAATGCATGGGAGTAATCACTGAGTTTACTCCCTACCTAGGGACCAGGGCAGGTTAGGAAGGCCCTAAGTCAAACACAAAACTTCACACAAGCCATCTGCTTGCCCTGTTACACTCTTCTCAAGTCCCCCTCTTATGGCTAGTGCTGGAGACAGACTCCTGTGCCCAGTGGATGCCCTCTGGCCATCATCTCTCTTGGATTCTTGGATCATCTCTCATGGACCAGCATGTAGGCAACCCCAAGGCAAGAAGGCACAACATGGATGAGTACATGAGTAGGAAAGGAGGTTGTGGGGCTGTGGTAGCTTGCAGGCTCACGGCCTGTTAAATATTTGCTTTCTACAGGCTGCAGCTGACCAGGCTACAGCAGTTGTCCTGGCCACAGCCTGCTAAGCTGAATAGGGTGCCAAGACCTGGGATAGGAGGGCTGTAAACCAGGGCCTGGGGACATTATCATGGCGATGGTGGACACAACAGCAGCCCGTACAACCCTGCTACCCATTAACAACCCTGTGTGTCCCAAGCAGCCTGCTGCTCAGGGCAGCACCTTCCTTACTGGCTGCTGGATCCCTGCCCACGTGCTGTGGAGACCTCCAGCTCTGGTCCCACCAGCAGCACCTGGGCGAGCTGGAAGGAGCTGCCTCACCTTGGTTGGAGCTGTTGGAAGGGAGGCGGTCGGTCTCCTTCAGGGTCCTGAAGTGGACACGCTTACTGGCCTGGCTCTCCCCGTACAGGCCGATGCTCTGCACCTGGATGATGTAATCAGCATCCTCTGCCAAGTCCCACAGCACGCAGGCCCGGTTGGTGGTGTTCACCTCCCGGATGAACCGCTGCATCTGCCCGTCTTGCCGCTGCCGGAGCGAAGAGCTGTCTGTCATCCCCAGAAGGCCGCTCCCAGCGGCACCAGGCACAGGCCCCCGTCTGCAGGGCTGTGCTGGGCACGCTGCCCTCACTCCCCCCTTCCCGGGCCATCGTCCACCCCTGGGGTGGGCCATGCTGGCCAGCACTTTGCTGTGCAGTGTCCCTGCATGGCCTGAGAGCCAGGAGCCTCCCTGGAGAAGCCGCCATCGTCTGGGGCTGCAGAGGTGGAGCAAGGCAAGCAAAGAAGGGTTATGTCATGGCTGAAGAACCATACTTATCCAGAGAAATCGCAGGGAAGCCACTGGAGGGACAGCTGCCCCCAGCACAGCCCGCGGTCCGCTGCCTCCCACCAGGATGGGTGGCTCAGACAGGGTGCCCTGGCAAGGGCTGCTCAACAGCAGAAGGGTCCTCAGGCAGATGCCAGAGGAGCTCCAAACTGTGGCAAAAGGGCTGACAGAGGAGCATGCTGGCAATCAGTGAGAGGGGTCCCCAGTCCCCTGGGGACAGAGCCTGTGTACCTGCTGTAAGATGGCATAGCCGATGACCACATCTCCTTCTGGGACGTCCCAGGAGACTGTGGCAGAGTTTGCCTTCAGCTGCGTCACAGTCACGTTGACGGGGGATGGTGGCCTGTCTGGGTGAGCCAGGGATGGACCAAGGCAAGGCACAGGAAAGAGGCAAAAGAAGATGTCTCAGAAAAGGCCCTCGCCCCTGCACACCACCACACGTGGCCTCTCCAACATCTGCCCTTGGCAGCACATTGGCCAGGGCTACAGGGAGCAGCTTCTCTGGTGAGTCTGTCCCCAGGAGAGGAGTGGCACAGCCGGTGCACAAGGCTGAGCCCCTGCCAGCAGCAACACACGCACGCATGGTGCTTACTGGGCCAGCGGGCAGCTGCCCACTGCGTGGGGGGAAGGCGTGCAGGCACAGAGCTACTCCCTGTGTGCAGCTACCCCACTGTGACACCCGCTGGCTTTAGCAGTCTTCGCTCGCTGGCCAGGACTCCTCCCTGCCTGGCTGTCGGCGAGACATGTGCTCACTGCACACCCCACCCCTGCAGTGTCCTACAGTGGGGAAGGAGGACAAGCTTGCGAGGCATCTGACTGGCTCTTCTCTGCAGGGCTTACTTGCAGTGGCAGACATAGCCCATTGCTCGTAATGCGTGTTCCACGTAAAAGAGATTAGCAGTGCTGACCACGTGCCCAGGCTGCCAGACCCAGCTAAAGACACGAAGGGTTCCCAGTAGGCTCCTTCCACCTTGCAGACATTGAAATGGGAAATGCATGAAGGCCTGTCCTGAGCAAAAAAGAATGACAAAGTTTAAGAGACTGTCATGGCAATTTAACCAGCCCCTGCAGCTCAAAATCACATGAAAGTCCCTGCAGCCTGTCTCAGAGCACCGCAGAGACCGTGCTATCAGACAGGAGAATGACATTCACATCAGCTCTTCACAAGGGCATCTGCTTGTGGATCTGAGGTACCTTCACTGATGCTCAGATGTTCATCTGTTGGAAGGTTTACTTCATTCAGCTCCAGCACTAGCAGAAGCAGGGGTGCCAGGCCTGACATGCTCCTGCTCAGCCTGGGCACAGAGTAGATTCTTGGCAGGGAAGTCCCGTGTTTCTGTAGGGTCCAAAAAGTCCAAACAAATCCTACATTAATGCAATTCTTCAACCAAGACTGCCATGGTAAAATCAGACTCCTCTAAGCTCTGGGGCTGTCCCACGGATGTGCATATCACGAATGCCTGGCACACCACCCAGAACTGCGTAGGAAGCAGCCCAGACACAGTATTTATATATCAACTGTGACAGAAAAATGGGGCAGCTTGGAATAAACACACTATGCAACTCAATCTGGCCATCTCATCTGCCTGGCATTACTCCCTGCTCTAGAGTGGGGAGGAAAGCCCAATGCAGAATGCAGCGCTGACTCTCCCAGCAGCACACCACCATCGGCTGCAAAGCTGCCAGCAACACTCAGCCGTTGCTGTCCTTTGGAAAGCTGGCCTGACTGACCCGTGGTCTGCACCATCACCATTTTGACATTTCACAACACTAAGCATCGCAGGATCCCACACAGGTACACACACAAAGCCAAATTTTGTCTAGAAATTAGGCACAGGAACGCATGAAGAAAGACACTGAGGCTGCTGTTCGTGTGTCCTCCCTCCCTGTATACAAGACAGTGTCCTACAAGCTCCTTGTGTAGCACAAGTTCAAAAAATCACAAGCTGTGATTTATACAGATAGAAAAAGAACCCCAGAGGATACCTGAGAACAAGAAAAAAGACAACCGTAGACACCAACAACAACCACAGTTAGAGTGACAAGGAAAGGTCATTTCTGCAGGTCAGCTATTTAAATGCATTCATTCACATTTGAATATACCCAGCTCCGTGACAGATCTAACCAGGAAAAGGCTGTGATTCACTCTGAGAAATGCAGGTTCACGGTTGGCCACAGGCGACTAAGACAGACAGGAGGGTTACCCACAGAGCCCAGAAAGCACGTTCTCAGAGAGACACGGGCGCTGAGTGCATCACCAACAGAAGCCTGCCACATGACCAGGAGACAGAGTTATTGGAGGCAACACGAACAAGGACATCACAGGATGCTGCGCCCTCTCCTTCCACAACAGGAGGCTGAAAAACTGGATTCTGTGACACACTCAAATATCCTTTATCCCATGAAGAGTGTGTCTCCTTAGAGGTTTGCCAGTGGGACTCTCTTTCATCACTCTAACCCATGAGAGGGAGTCTCTGAGCCATGTCTTTACCTGCACATCCTGGTCCCCCACAAGCCAACAGCAAAACAGGCTGAATAAAGCTGCACTCCCCAGAACTGGCCACTGAATGGGGCATGTGTATTCTGTGTGCACAGGAGCCAATCTCCCCGCAGACGTGGTCTGGTTTTCTGCTCCAGCCATGGCCAGCGTGCAGGTTAGTTCCACAACTAACAGCTGAGCTGTAGACAGCACCGCACTAGCTAGCAAATAACCGCTCCCTTGCACTGTCCCAGGGAGAAGGATTTCAAAGTGTGTGTGTGTGTCGGGGGGCTGCAATGTTTCTGCTAACTTCCAGGCATAAGAACAGTTGTTCGAGGCTACCACTATGCTAGCAAATGTAATGAGGTCACGAACAGCCCAGGAATCCACCGATGGAGACTGGTACTGGGAAGTGCTTTGGCCTGAATACGTGCCCAAACCACTCCTGGGCATGGGTCAGGTGTTAGCATGAGCCATGAACCATCCCTAGTAGGTAGCATTCCCCTCTTTGGAACTCGTGAGCTTAGTGCTATGGATGTGACCAGACCCTGCCAGCTGGCCTCAGGACAAGAACAGGACCTGGTGCTTCACAGGATACATCTACAGTAATAAATTAGGTAGCTTTTAACAGAATGAGAAGAGGTCTGAACGTGCCCAAACTGGGCAGTTGGACTTCCCAACCTTTAAGTGCATGTGACGAAATTAAAGGCAGGGTCTGACATCTCTGCAACACAAAAGTCTGTGAGTGGAGCTAGTAGTAGGCTCCCAGCTCTGCACGAGAATTTTCCAGGCTTCTGCAGGGAGCCCAGCCTGGCCCAGCCCAGGTTTTCAGGCTGGGGATGCTGAGACATGGCCCTGGGGCTGAGTCACTATGATTTGGGAACAAGCGCGCTGCACTGATCCACGAGCCACGCTGCTGCATACACACAGGGCTGACAGTATTGCTTGAACTCTACTTAGCCAGAGCTTGCACAGGCCCTGTGTAGGGACCTTCACTCACTGGCAGCAGAAGGGCATCCCAGTGGTGAAACTACCCTGGTATCAAGCTGCAAAGACAGTACGCTCAAAGCCAGCATGATCCGCTACTACACCCAGAGCCAATTCCCAAATATCCCAAACAGAGAGAAGGCAAGAGCACGTGGGGCACGGCAGACCCACAGCGCACGTGGCTAGTCAGTGCTTCAGACCCCATGCATCATAAACACGCTTTGTGCAGGCTCCAGGAAAGCAGACCTGAACCTGTGTGACAGCGAGACCTGAGGGTGCCCAGGCTGCAGTTCTTCACTGGAAGAATGAGTGTCCCTTGGTCAGTTTGCAGTTCAGCAAACTGCAGAAGAGACATTTCTGAGCACGTGGGATTTGCAGGCCTAGCAGGAAGAGACAAGACAAGAAGTTTCAGAAGTCAAAACTAGAGAAGTTCAGCCTAAAAACACAGGGCAATGTTTAATCCCAAGGATATGGAAGATGAGACCTCACTTAAAGTTGTTATGACAAGACCTTCAAAGGACAAGAGGAAACGGCCTCAAGTTGCGCCAGGGGAGGTTTAGGATGGATCTTAGGAAAAATTTCTTCACCGAAGGGTTGACAAATGTTGGAACAGGCTGCCCAGGGCAGTGGTTGAATCACCACCCCTGGAGGTATTTAAAAGACGGGCAGACGTGGTGCAGAGGGAGATGGGTTAGTGGTGGTTTTGTCAGGTTAGGTTAATGGTTGGACTCGATGATCTTAAAGGTCCCTTCCAACCTAGACGATTCTATGACAGCTCACACCATAGAAAGCTTTGCATATGATCCCCACATTAAGCCTAACGTTCTCCAGCCCGCTCTGCAGCTGAGGTCAGAGCATTTTCATGCCAGAGCTGTTGCCATAAAGATCTGTGAGTGCAAGGGCTCCAAAAAATGTGCTCTTTGAAGCCAACTATTAAAAACATTCCTGTAAAGCCAAGATGCTCCAACACTCTGCTGGGCTCTCTGGCAAAACCATGACGCAGTTAAGCCCTGCCCAATGCATTAATTGCTAATGATTCTGCATCATTTATAAGTTTTCCAGCTTCACTTTTGATTAAAGCCATATTAAGAAATGGGCACCACCACAGAAAGAGCAATCACTTACTTAAGGCCTGGCACACTCTTTGTCCCGTCAGTACAGCACTGCGCTCCTTTCAGGCCTGCTGAAGAGGTAGGAGGAGATGGTCCTGTGCGCTGGAGGCAGCGGCACTCCAGCCCGCGGCTGGGCAGCAGGGAGGGCTGACTGGTGGGCAGCTGAGCACTGGACTAGATCTGCCACGCAGCCGGGCTTTGTAGGTTAGAGAAGGGGCCAGACGGATGCCCCTCAAGAATGATGTTGTCAGATGTGGCACTGCACAGGGACGGCGCACGGCCCCGCTGGCGCCCTCCCCATCCTGCTAGGACTCGGGAGAGGGGACCTCACCTGCCCCGCAGCCCGTGCCCTTGGGACTGCTGCTCAAGGGCACCTAGATGTTTGCCCAACTTATCCCTGCAGTCGGGAGGTAAGCATCAGACTGCACATCTAAAAATAAGTGGCCCCTTTTTAACAACCCTGACTGCATTTCTTCCTGAATCCGTCAGGCCCTGGAGTACATCTTTTGCAAGGAGACTGAAAACATGGCAGAGCACATCAGAACACGTCCGACACCGGCGGTTCGATTCCATCCGTCAGTAACCTGACAAGGGGCGAGCAGACAGCAGAAGGCCGCCGCCGGCAAAGGGTCATTCAGAGGAGTGAGGGGCAGAAAGGACAGAGGGACGCTGCGTGCCGACAGACCTCGGCGTCTCGCAAACGCCAGCCCAGAGGAAGCGGGGCACAGCGCCCGGCAGCCGGGGACCGGCCCGGCCCAGCCGGCAGCGCCCCTGCCCGGGGGCACTAACTGTCCCGGGGGCCGCTCCGCACTGGCGGGGGGCGAGGCTGGGAACGGGGCACCCCCCGCGGGGGCACAGGCGCGGCGGGAGGCTGCGGGAGCCAGAGGCGCAGGCGGCGGCTCCGGGTGCCCCCGGGAGAGCCTGGCGCCCTCCGCGGGGGGCAGCACGGCCGCGCCGGGGCCCCCGTCCCACGGGGAGCGGAGGCGACGCGGCCGGAGGCACGGCGGGCTGGGCGACACGGCGGCCGGGGCCGGGGGCAGCCCAGCGGGGTGGCCCGGGGGCCGGAGCGGGCGGGGCCAGGCCCCAGCGGGGACGGGGGACGGGGGACGGGCCCGGCGAGAGGCCCCGGCCCACAGCAGGGGCGTCCCGTGCCGGGGCCCGCCGGGGCCCGCCGAGGTCCCCCCGCCCGGCGAGCACCAGCCCCGCGCCCCGGCCCGGCCCCGCCGCAGGCGGCAGCGCGGGCGCCCGGGGAGGGGGGCGGCCCGGCGGGCCCCGCGGCAGCGAGGGGGGCGGCCCGTCCCGGCCCGTCCCGTCCGCACTTACTGGCTCGCACGAGGCAGAGGTCGCAGCAGAAGAGCACCAGGACGGGGCTGAGGAAGGCCGAGGAGCGGGCCATGGCGGCGGGCCGGCGCGGGGGCGCCCCGGACTGCGGGCCCGGCCCGGGCGGCAGCCCTGGCACCGGCCCGGCTCCCTGTGCCGCGGGACGGAGCGGGGCCGAGCCCCGGCCGCAGCGCGGGGGGGGGGGGGGGNGCGGAACGGCCGCCCGGACCTCCCCCGTCCCGCTCCGCCCAGTGCCGCCCCCCGAGCGGCGCCGCAGCGGCCCGGCCCCGCCCCCCGCCCGTACCCCGCCGCGGCGCGCGCCGCCCCCGGACCGTGCCCCAAAATCAGCAGCGCCGCCCTCCGAGCCGTACCCCCCCGGAACGGCACTGCCGCCCCCCACCCCGCGCCGCACCCCTGCGACCCCCAGCCGCGCCCCCCGTGCGGTTCTCCGGTAACCGCCGGTGCCCCCCGTATGCTGTACCCCGGTACCTGCCAGTGCCCTCCCCGCGTGGCGTACCCCGGTACCTGCCAGTGCCCCCCCGTATGCTGTACCCCGGTACCTGCCAGTGCCCCCCGCGCGGTGAACACCCGCGGTTCGCGGTGTCCCCGGTGCCGGCTCTCCCCACGCAGCCGTCCCTCCCTCACTGCCGCCCCTTTCACAGACCCTCCTCGCTGCACCCTCCGGCCGTGGCACTTCCCGCGCACCCACACACCCTCCCACAAGTCCGTGGCTGCTGCCCCGCGGGTTTGCACTGGGGCTGCGCCTCCCACGGCAGCGCAACGCTTTCTCGGTGCCTTGCAGGGGCTGGCTGCACGCCCTGCCCTGCTGCGAGGGCATCCACGTGTGGAGAGCGGCCGCACCGTGCAAAGGGACAGTGCCACTCCCCGTGGAGGTCTC
Organism: Himantopus leucocephalus; assembly: GCA_003993805.1. Taxonomy (NCBI): domain Eukaryota; kingdom Metazoa; phylum Chordata; class Aves; order Charadriiformes; family Recurvirostridae; genus Himantopus; species Himantopus leucocephalus. The sequence goes on from RSEF01000003.1 coordinate 112,418,281, forward strand.
CCCCCAGTCCCTCTCTGGAAGGCTCCTGGGCTGCACTGGCCTCAGGCTGGGCCAGCACTGGCTGTCCACTTGCCGTGCCCACAGCAGGACACTCCACGGGAGCGTGCAGGGCCGTCCCCCGCAGCCCATGCTGCTGGCACGCAGCTGCGACAGACTGCGGGGGCCCTCAGTCACCTTCCCATCCCGCAGAGGGTTCTCCTGCATCTCTGGGCTGTGCTGCAGAAGGCTCCTGGAAGGCATGTGGGAGAAACATGTCCCATCCTTCTGGGGTTCCATTGCTCCACAATGCGGGTGCTGCAACCCTGAGCCCTTTGGCACAGGCGTAGGTGGTGCTGGCCAAAGCCTCCACCCACGGAGCTGCCAATGCAGAGTGGTCACCCACCACCTTGATCTGTTCAGAGCAGCTCTGATGGTCCTCGCTCGTGTGTGTGGTCATCAGTTAACAAGTTTATCCTTGCAAAATTCCCCCAACCGTGGCCACCCCAAGGGCCTTTGACAAGAACTGGCCCCAGCAGAGCTCTGCTTGCCCCGCAGGGGTTGTGCCTGCGGGCAGGGTTCTTGCCAGGCACACAGGGAAGAGAGCTGCAGTTGGAGATGCTCCTGCATCGTGGCACCGGAAAGCTCGGTGATGGGGACAGCTGCCCCAGTACAGCCTCCCCTCTGCCCCACTGTGCTGCAGACCTATGTCCAACCATGGGCTCTTGCTCACCTGCTACAGAAGTCTGAATGGAGGCAGTGACACTTTGAAGTACTGCTGAGAGCAATCTTTATTAATTTGTGGGATGCTGGGTGATGGTAACTCCGTCCTCATTGGAGTCTGGGCTGTTGCTCCCTCAGGCTTAGGTGCAGTGTTTTCCGCAGGGCTAGCTGCACTGCAGACCACCCACAGGCAGTGGTTAGCTGTAAATGCCCGTGTTCACGTGCCCCTTTTTGCCTTCAGCCTGACCAAACAGGTGTTGTGTGGGGCTGCAGGCGTTGGCACGAAGGCACAGGCGTGAGTCGTGTTCCATCTGCAGGAGAGGCAGCACTGGGCTAGTGAAGTGGTAGGGAAATAAGGAAACGAACCAAAATCACCCTCTGTCACCTTGCAGGCAGTAAGCCACTGTTTTCTGTGGGCAAGGGAGACTGGAAGGAGGAGTCAAGCCGAGTGGAAATCTGTGAGCTCCCTTGGTTCCAAGGGTCTGCTAAGGTGACTCAGCCTACCTATGACTTTGGGCAGACGCAGGGATTCGATTCAATTTGCAATCACAAATCAGGAACTAATACATCTAAATTGCATTATATGCCTTGCAACACCTTGTACTTGGAATTCAGTGGGGAATTCCAGCAGCAGGCGCAAGATCCCATCCTCACCCGTGCAGCCTGGTCTGCGGCCCCACGGCCCCAGCCCGCTTCAGGCCCCTCGGTTCCTCTCCCTGCCTGCCAGGCCTGCACCACAGTCCCTCTGGGCCAGCCGACGCATCCCTGACCGCCCCCCCGGGGTGCTCTGCCCATCAGCCATCCCTCCCGCTTCTCCGCCTTCGGCATGCATTACTGTGCTGCACCCCTGTTCACCAGCACACGCTGGCTCGTGAGCAAAAGCTGCGTGTGGGCAACGAGCACACGTGCCACATCGGCTGCTTGGTTGCAGTACATCGCATTGGCTGTGTGACAGCTGCTCGGTGCAGCGGTGCAGGCGGCCCCACCGCCCCTGTGCTTGCTCCTTCCAGTGTCCCACGCGCCCTGCACACACACACAGACGTGCTGCTGGAGGCTCTTTCAATGAAGAGAGAATTTCACACACCCATTGGCTCTGGAAGCCTTTAAATACACTCATTGTCAGTCTTTAGTTTTGGCAGTCTCTGAGGCAAACGTGAGGCTCTGGGAGAAGTGCTGGCAGCAAGAGGATGCCCTGACCACGGTGCAGGAGCCTCCTGTAGCTGCATCACAGCACCCTGCTGTCGTCCTTCTCTGCCCAATACCGAATACACCAGCAAGAGTTCCCAGAGCATCAGGCATTTATCGCTGTGTCTATGTGGCTCTTGGGAGCTGGGAAAGTTTTAGATTTATGACATGCCTGTGCAGGAACTGCCCATATTTTGTAGCACATAAGTATTGTTGATTAAAAGAAACCCACAATGGATGCATGGATTTTGTGTCCCTAATCTAACCCTTAGTCAGTTTTAACTAATGTGAGGTGGGCGTTCACAAATTTATGAAAGAAATTACCATGATGTGACCTGCAATAGCTGTGTCCTGACGTGGGGGTCCTGGACCTGTTCCCTTCCTGGGACCCCACACTTGTGCAATTATTTACCCAAGAAAACTGAGTTTATGAATGTGCGTGCAAGTCTCCATCGTCTGTCTCTCCAACATAGCAAGTCTGTGTGGGCCCTGTTCTGCCCGTGTCTGCCCCCAGGGAGCGGCAGAATGGTGCCCAGTTTGCAAACCTGACCGCTCCACTCCCTGCTGGAGAACCCCGCATGGCCTGCTGTGACACCAGCGAGGCTCACTTTGGGCAGGATTGTGCCTATGGAAACAGCCAGCAGCTGCGGTTGTGACTCAGGGTGGCCTTTTGCGGGTCAGCATCGTCCTTCCACCAGCTGCAGCCTGGCCTGGAGGAGGGCTGGGCAGGGTCTGCCAGATCTGCCCCTGCACCCCCAGACCCTGTCCCCTGACTGGTCCCACAGCTGCCGACCGCATGCTCTGTCCGTAGTTGCTGTGGCTGCTGGTCTACATGGGCTGTTTTCTCGCCTCCTGCTCGCTGGAAGTTAATGTCCAGGGTATGTTGTGAGGGTTCATTCACATCAATTCAGCCATGTCCACGTGCTGGCGGCTGTGTGTTATTTCCCTCCTATGGAGGCGGCATTAACTCATTGATCCCTTGTGATAATAACAATAATGGAGGGCAGAGGTACAACAAATCACAGATATTTTCTATAAAGCTGCTACAAGAAACTCCCTCATTGTCTTCAGCCAAGGAATGGGCTCCAATCCATCACCAGGTTGTGGCTATCAACCCTTTGAGACTTTATGGACTCTATGAAATGTGGAAAGCCCCTCTGCAAATCATTAATAATTCTCAGTCCTCCTTTTTGTTCATTTGGTGGTGGTGGTTTTTTTACCATATGCTGCATAATCGGGTTTGGTGAATTCAATGCTGCCCAAGCACAGATATTTATACTTTTGATTATCACAGGGTATTGTGAAGTCAAGAGTTCTGCTATGTAATTATGTGCAATGTGAAAAGTAATTTATTCTGTTGGGTTTAGATCAGCCGCCTAATTATTTCTTCTGGCGCTTCCTAGTTTCTATTGTAAGAAACAGTTAATGACTGTTTGCTATGTATATGCACTGCACCATTTGTGACACCACAGGCCCTTACCATCTTTCCCAGCTGATAATCTCTTTTCTACCCTTTTAAGACGGGACAACTAGACAGCATATGGTGTTTGAGATGCAGGTGTCCTGTGTATTGATCCATCGATAATACCTTTTCCCAGATCATTCGCACCACACGAAGGCGTCAAAGCCAAGAGAGTAGTAAAGCTAAAAAGGGATCTGACAGGTGTGTTGACAGCAAAAGTATCCGGTGTTATCGTGGTCACTGAGCCCATGAACGATGGCAGTTACTGAGCTGCTTTGCTTGGGAACTAAAATCAGCCTCTACCAAAGCCCACAGTGGCACCCCTGGGGAAGCAGTTTATTTGTTATTGCTCGTTCTGCAAATGAGGATGCAGATGGGCAGAGAACTGTACACAGCACTGAGCCTGGGGCTGGAACACCAGTGAGAAAAAGGATGAGGAGCACTGGGCAAATGCTGCATCCCAAGTTGAACACCAGCTGCCATGCCAAAGGAGGTGCCGTGCACCTGTGCAAACGGGCACACAGCCTGCAAGAAGCCCGATCGGGCTCAGATGCCTGATCTTCTGCCTGGTAGTGCTGGCACCTATTCCGGGGCTCGGGGTCCAGCCAGGTGCTTGGGCTTCAAGAAGGGAGAAAACTCACCTGAGAATCGTTAAGAGGAAGGGGCAAAGCAGCTTATGGTGAAAGCCTAAATTAGCCTCGGTTGTTGAGTCTAGAAACTATAAAAACCGAGGGGCATGTGCTGACAGCTTCTCTTTATGTGCCTGACAGCTGCCAAGTATACACAAGGCTGCTGCAGAGGCTGGAAAGGTCTGTTGTGTGTCTGGGGGTAGGGCTTGAGCCCGTGTTGGCCTGGCCTGCATGGAGACCAGGGCTGGTAGCTCCTCTCAGTGTGAGGCTGGGGGATGC
>RSEF01000003.1:112422634-112442998 GCA_003993805.1 Himantopus leucocephalus
TGTCCTCATAGCAGAGGTGCTCCAGCTCTCTGATCATCTTCATCTTCTTCTCCTCTGGATCCGCTTCAACAGGTCCATGTCCTTCTTACGTTGAAGGCTCCAGAGCTGGATGCAATATTCCAGGTGTGGGCTCACGAGAGCGAAGTAGAGGGGCAGAATCACCTCCCTCGCCTTGCTGGCCATGCTTGTTTTGAAGAAGCCCAGGATACAGTTGGCCTTATGGGCTGCGAGCGCACATTGCCAGCTCATGTTGAGTTTCTCATCAACCAACACACCCAAGCCCTTCTCCTCAGGGCTGCTCTCCATCCATTCTCCGCCCAGCCTAGATTTGTGCTTGGGATTGCCCTGACCCACGTGCAGGACCTTGCACTTGGCCTTGTTGAGCTTCATGAGATTGGCATGGGCCCACGTCTCAAGCCTGTCCAGGTCCCTCTGGATGGCATCCCTCCCCTCCAGCATGTTGACTGCTCCACACAGCTTGGTGTCGTCGGCAAACTTACTGAGGGTGCACTCAATCCCAATATCCGTGTCACCAACAAAGATGTTGAACAGCACTGGTTCCCGTACCAACCCACAAGGAACACCAGTCATCACTGCTTGCCACTTGGACAGTCATCACTGCTCGCCACTTGGACACAGATCCGTTGATCATTATTTGCTTTACTGTGTCTGTTAGCCATTACTGGAGTTTAAAACTATCTCATTAAATAGAGCTTAAGGAGGGTGCCTGGCCTTGTGTTTGGCTATTGAGAGTAGTGGCCTTACAAGACAGTATGTACTGTTCTTTGTTTCTTTGAACATAATTAGTATACAGATCTGTACAAGTGAAAAAGGATTTTGAAATTTTCATCTTTAAGCTGACACTTCGACTATCTTCATAACATCCATTCCCATTATCATTTAATTTCTGCTAAAATTTATTTGTTCAAGAAATCTTTTAATTATCTTTTGAATTATAAATTCTTAAAATTAAGTGCATTCCGGGTATTGTTAAATTCTGAGTTACTGGCTGTGTTGTAAATCTTTTTGGGAAGACAAAGATGGCTTTGATGTATACACATACATATATTTTCTCTTTGTCCAGAATAGTAATGCTTGAATCGACAGCAAGGGGAAGCCACAACATAGCCCCTTTTGCTTAATCACATATGTTTGGGCAAAAGAGAGACCACTTTATTTGTTATGCTACTGCATCACTTAGAAGACTTAATTGTGTATTAGGGGTATTGTCTTATGCTGCAAGGTATCCAGTGTTCATTGTACATGGGCACCCATTATTAGAGCTGAAAAAGAAGCCCTTTGAGGTCTGCATAATCATCCGCTTTCCTAAATGAAGTGTCTAGATACGGGCTGGGCCCAAATGGTGGAATAGTGACTTCTCTCAATCTCTTTGCTACAAGATTTGATCAGGTACGAGGTTGTTCCTGTGTGATACTGTGCTGGGAGACTTGGGGGGGGGTTACGTGTTTGGTTAGCCTCCTAATATTTCTTCAGAGTTAGAGTAGTCTGCATACAAAGCCACCTGCTTTACAAAGCAGCCAAAGCTCATGAGCTTTCGTTTTAGAGATTTCAGTTTTTCAGCTTTTTTAGGAGCCACGTGTACAGAACATTCTTTAGTCTTTGTACAAAACTGTTCTGTTGCATTACGTTCACTAGAAAATCTTTCAGATGGATTCTGGTTTTGAAGTAGGGAAACTCACTTCTGGAAACGGGTTAAGTTTTCCTAGGGTTATTTGATAATTGACTGCTCTCTTAAATCATAAGGCTAAATCAGCGCTGGGGTGGGAACTAATGCAAGATATTGAGAGAGTGGACAATCTCTTAGTAAAAAGGTAGGGAACAGCTGTATTTCTTATACCATTTCTTTAGCCATGTACTAGAACACAGACAAAATCAAGGTTGTCTTTGACCTATGCAGTGTCTGAGCATTTTCCACGCTTCCTCAGTAGGGTATTTTCACACACTGAAAAGCTTAGAGACTTTAACCGTCTTTTGATACATACATGCAGCTGTGCAAGTTAATGTAGTTCCTGGTATGAAATGATTATGAAAGTTTCCTGTTGTGAGCTTAAATACAAGGTATACTTCTTTTTCAATCAGGTGATGAAGTTTATTGAAAAAAGACAAAATTCATCCAAGTGAGTACTTTCTACCAAGTTCTACTTTTCTGTGATCAGGGTGGGAAAAACATGTGAAATCCTAAAAAGGTTCTCTGCGTGTTTCTGGTTGTTTTTCAGCCTTGGTATAAATTTTGTGTGGAAAACAGATAAACGACTTTCTTTGGATACATCGAAGAAATGTCTGCTGATTCCAGTTCTGTTTTTCTTGTCTTCCATTAGACTGTCCCTTTTTCTGATGCACTGTTCAAATAGGCAACAATTAACTCTTCTGAAGAGTTTGCAGTACTATGTGTCTGTCATATTGATGCCTTCAACTGTAATAGAATCTGAAGAGGGGACGTGCTTCTTAGTTATAAAATTCATACAGGAGAATAAAATTTTCAGGCATGCCCATAAATCTTGTCACTGTTTGGGAGAAGCTTTTCTGATCTGTAACAGAATAATCATGTGATATGCTGTTACGTGCTTGCAGTAATCTAGACAGAAAAGGATCTTGTGCTTAACTGATTTTCCCTTGTTGTTTGTTGGGGGTGACTTCCTAACAGGTATGTTATTATTGACACACCTGGGCAAATTGAGGTATTCACCTGGTCAGCATCAGGAACCATCATAACTGAGGCTTTGGTAAGTGTTTTCTATGAGACTTGACAGTGAGGCTCTGTGAAAGAAGTGGCTGTTGAACAGTGTGTACTTCTAATTAAAATAGCTTTTCTTTTTTGTTTCCAGGCTTCCTCTTTTCCTTCAGTTGTTGTTTATGTGATGGACACCTCTCGCAGTACTAACCCTATCACCTTTATGTCCAACATGCTGTATGCCTGCAGGTAAGAAAAGCTGAAAATGCAGTCCATCTGCTTTGATTGCTGTGTCTCTTTGATAGTTATTTTGGAGGGGAATCATAGAATGGTTTGGGTTGGAAGGGACCTTCAAAGATCACCTAGTCTCCCCCATCTAGTCTACTTCCATGGACAGGGATATTTTTCAGTAGATCAGGTTACTTAAAGCCCCATCCAACTTGACCTTGAACTCTTCCAATGATGAGGCATCCACAGCTTCTCTGAGTAACCTGCTCCCATGTCTCACCACTGTCATAAAAATTTTTTTCCTTATGTCCAATCTAAAGCTACCCTCTTCCAGTTTAAAACCATTGTCCCTTGTCCTGTCAGTACAGACCCTGGTAAAAAGTCTCTCTCCATCTTTCTTACAAGCCCTTTTTAAATACTGAAATGCCACAATAAGGTCTTCTTGAAGCCTTCCCTTGACCAGGCTGAACAATCCCAGCTCTCTCAGCCTTTCTTCACAGCAGAGGCATTCCAGCCTTCTGATTGTTTTTGTGGCCTCCTCTGGACCCGCTGTAACAGGTCCGTATCTTTCTTGTGCCATGGGCCCCAGAGCTGGATGCAGTGCTCCAGGCGGAGTCGCGCAAGAGAGGAGTAGAAGGGGAGAATCACCTCCCTCGATCTGCTGGCCACGCTTCTTTTGATGCAGCCCAGGGTACGATTGGCTTTCGGTGCTGCAACCACATATTGATGCCTCATATCCACTTAATTTGCTGATTTGGTTATTCTCTGTTGTAGTGGTTTTCCCATTGGATAAGCAAAATAATTTAGGTACCTATGGACATCCAGATCAAATGGTCATCGGCTCAAAACTCCCACTGACAGCATTAAATAATCCATGAGACCTTAGTGTGATGAAGGCTAGTTACATCAGTTTTAACACGTTGCCTGTTGCATATAAAATTATTTATCTAAGATGTATCAAGATAGCCTAATTTAAGCTCCTTCTTGTAAACACATATTTTATTCTATTTTTTAAATACTATTGATACTTTCAGTGATTCTTCAAGATTTGTTTGGAGCTCAGCATAGTATAGAGTTCTTGATTTATTGTCTTCCTCCTTGTACATGGATTTATCTGTTTTCTTTCATGTTAAACCAGGGACTAAATACCTATATAAAGATGTACATATCTAGAGCTGCCATAATTCAGGGTAAATGTTGTTAAAAGGCTTTCAAAAAACCTATCAATCCTAGGTCAAAAGCTGTATCACTGCGGTAGGAGAATGCAAAATGTGTCTTACCACATGCTGCATTTTCTGACATTAGCGTTGAGCAAAAGATGCTAGAATATATACAGTGAAATGAATATGTAAGCTCGTGTTTCAAGGCAGTTTTGCTTTATAGATGTTTTCAGTTATTTGAATTCATTGTTACCTCACAAATAATATCTCGGAACCGAAGGTTTGAATCAAAATAATTAGAAAACACAAGAGAGTTAAAATTGAGACCTGAGAGTCATAGAAATAGTAATCAAGCGCAACTGGGCGTGTAGAAGGAGATTTTACATCTTAGATGTGCGCTTACATCTTGGGGGAGTCATATTTTGTTGAACTATGGTAAGCAGGATCTGGGTGAAAATTACATTCTAATTGGTGTGGAGGAAAATAATTACCTTTTCAGGTCAAATGTATTCAGTTTTGCACAAGTCTTGTCTGCCTTATGCTTAACTTGTTTTCTATTCTAGTAAGATTTACCTTTTTTTTTTTTTTTGTGTGTGTGTGTGTGTTCCCAGTATCCTGTACAAGACAAAGCTACCTTTCATTGTTGTCATGAACAAAGTAAGTTAAAGCTATGGTTTCTGTGTCCTAGTGGAACATTGTTCTGTTTAGCTTGCTTTGCTGTGCTGTCTTGGTCTTACTACAATAATAGATTTTCTAGAAAAGAGAGGCTGAGAGGGAGCTGCAGGCTGAAAACTGAATCTAAAAGGGTCTTTAATCTGGTACACAAATGCAGAATAATAATCAGGGATGGGCAGTTACACCCAAACGTTCAACTTAAAGAAGATACTAACAACTTGAAAAATGTTCTGCACCTTAAACCTAGGCTATAAGGAAACTTAACTTTGTAGTATAAGGGTAAGTTCATTACTGAATCTGCTCTTACAGTCACCTGCTTCCTCTGAACAATTGTCTTAATCATTAGTTATTTCTACTGAGCAGATGGCTGATGACTCACAGTGGGAATTGTATAACACCTACCTGTTTTGAGGAAGGAGTCCCATGTATTGAGGCAACACTTAACAAAAGACGTTTGGTCCTCATCAGTGACACTGAAAATATGCCAGTATTTGCCAGAAAGCAGATACTTACCAGCTTAAGGATACACCTCCGCTGTTGTGTAAGGTACTTGTAGCCTTAAAGGAATGCTTTTGAACTTAACAGTTAGCCAGCTCTTTAAACATAACAATTTCACATTTTAAAAGAATCCCGTTAGATTTTTGGTGTGAGTACTCTTCCTTTTCCCCACCGACATCCCTTTTATTCTAGGAATTGCTCCCCAACATAGCAAGCTTTGTGTGTGCGTGCATGTATATCCCATGCTCTTCCTCTAGAAAACCCATGCTTTGAATGTGAAATTTTACCTCGCACTAGCTGAGTAGGATTACTGTCTGATGTATTCCAACTAAACACATCTTCGCAGTGACCCAAACCATGCATGTCTTTGATACCAGCTTTCTTACTTAGCAAGTTTATATACACTGTTGTCTTTCTAACTCTATACAGTAATTTTAGAATAAGATATTAAGCTTTTTCTGTAGAAAAAGGCATGAGGTAGGAAAATCATTCTCTCTTAAGAAAAAACATTTTTTCAAAGACTGAAAGAAATGGTACTTCATCAGTATATGTAAGGAAAGGTAGCCCAAGGCTTAGGATTCATAACTTTAAACTTCATTTTGATCTGACATTTAGTCTTTGGTAGAAAGTAAAGCCAACAGCACTTAAAGAATTTTTGACAAGCATTTTAAAATAGACTTTTGATACGAATGGAAGAATCCCAAGGAACTGATATATAGGCAGTGACAAACACATAGCTTTAAGGAATGTTAAGATTTTCAGAGGGGGAAAAAAAAAGTTATTTGTAGAGTTGATTTAATTTTATTTACAGAATTTAATCAAGCTAACTCTAAATAGGCTTTGACCCTTGATGGATTCAGTTCTGTCTCGAATCTCTTGAGTAATGCTAGGCAATACTCTATTTATTTTCCTCCTTCCCATTGGTGCTGGAAAATGAAATGTATCAGAGTTTTAGACACCTCTATTTTGTGATAATAATGGATGTACATGTGGTAAGGTACGTTTATAAAACTCTTTAATAGATTGTTTGCATAGCAATCCATATAAAATTGTGGAACCATCTCACCTGTTTGTGTCCATCATCTTGTCCATCTCGAGTTTAGATTATAACTTCTTCAGGTCAGAGTACAGCTTACTTTATAAAAAGATCCTATAGGCTGTTACCCAATGTGGAAATGGCTCCCTCTCCCCCCCGACCGCTAAGCCAATCACGAAAGGATGGGATCTTCAATGAGGACTGTTCTTGTCTGGCCTCCGTCATACAATCTAATATTTACAACTTAAACTTTCTTGTGCAGTATGCAATTTTTGGATGCCCCTTTCCAGTAAACCATAGGAGCCTTTAGACTTGCAATTGTTTCCTTAAACATGGCTTCTTAAAACTGGGATAGTGGTTGTTTGTCTTAACTTCCTGTGTTCAAGTAATTGGTTTGATAAAAACAGCTTGGAAAACTTCAGACCAGGGCTGAATATTTTGAAAAGATCAGCATTTTGAAAGTAAGTTTAAAGTGGAAATTTTTTATTTGTCCACTTAACAACCTAAGGCTAAGAACTCATCATTATTACTTCTGAAATTTTGCCCTTCTCCTTCCAGACTGACATAATTGACCACAGTTTTGCAGTAGAATGGATGCAGGACTTTGAGACTTTTCAGGATGCCCTGAATCAAGAGACATCCTACGTCAGTAATCTGACTCGTTCTATGAGTTTAGTGTTGGATGAATTTTACAGTTCGCTGAAGGTAAGAATTTTCCTATTTTTTACTACCTCTCATAAAAGCCTGGAGATCAGAAAGCTCAAGGAGGATATTACTGATGTGTATAAATACCATCAGGTATTTATACACATCAATACACTTCCTCAAAGAGGAAAGTGAGGAAGACAGAGGCAGGCTCTTTTCAGTGCCCAGTGAAAGGACAGGAGGCAACAGACATGAAGTGAAATGCAGGAAACTGTTTAAAAAGAAGAGGAAAAAAGAATTACTGTAATTTTACTGACTGAGCACTGGAACAGGTGGTCCAGAGAAATTGTGGAGTCTCCGTCCTTGGAGACATCCAAAATACGCTCAGACAAGATCTTGAGCAACCTGTTCTACTTAATTCTGCTTTTTGAGTGGGAGAGGTTGGACTAGATGATCTCCAGAGGTATCTTCCAACTGCAACCATTCTGTCTTTCTGTAAAAGGGCTTTGCACTGCCCTTTTGAACTGGAATCTGTTGATAAGCCTTCCATTGGGGGTGAGGATTTGCTGGTTTAAACATAAAGTAACTTTAGTTGCTTCTCTGAATGGCAGCCTGAATCATTTAATATTGAATTGTGATTAATCATCAGAAGGCGGCTAATATAGGCTGGTAAGAGGCAATGTTCTGTGTTGTGATGGGTGTCTCCCATCTGAGATAATTTTCCTTGTTCTGAAAGTGTTAAGTACAGTTGGACAATTTACTACGTAGGAAGAAAGGAAAGAATCTCAAAAACAAACCAACAAAAAAATCCTATATATTTGCTGACACAAGAAGAAGTGGGGTTTTTTTCCCCCTTGCCAGGGTTTGAGAGGACAAATCCATTCAGTTTGTCTGAAAACACTATACATTGGAAGATGTTAATGATCCCATAGTCTGTGCTAAAAGGGTTCAGCTAATTGTGGTTTTCATCAGCTTTTACTTAAGAAAAAGTGAGCAAATGGCTTTATGGATATTACAAGAAAGGCAATGAAAATAAGTGATTCCATTCATATAGATAACGATAATTTAGCCAAAACAAAAATATTTTAAGTGCCCTTTGTGTAATAATATATGGTATTTCAAAGCGGATTATGGTGGTGCCATATACAGGAGCAGAGTACTTCCTAGTTTTGTTAATCAACTATTTGTATGCATGTCATACCTATTAGAATAGTAGACTGGAAAGCAGGACATATGCAGAGGATTATAGGGTAGAAGGCAGCTTGTACTTAAGTGCAGTGAAAGTATAAATATTAATATATATCAGCAGAGTGCCTAGACTGATTGTTAAAATCCTTTGGAATGCTTGATTGTCTGCGTATTTACTGTACTATTGACAAAATGCAGGACTGTGTTGGAAAAAGTCTTGCATTTGAAAGTGAGTAGTTAAGACTGTCTTGCTAATGAAAAAGAGGGAGAATTTTCATTAGAGGATGTAAGATTCTTAAGGGTCACCAAGTACTGGCTAGTAATAGTCTTAAAGGTATTTTTAGATAATTGATTTAATAAAAGCAGAACAAATGGCCAGAAGTGTAATGACAGACAAGTGCAAATTAGAAAGCAGATGTGCATTTTGAATGTATTGCCATAGCAACTGATTAAATTCTCCATCTCTTGCTGTTCTGGGGATTGGATTAAAGGTACCTTTTAAAATGGGCTTCATATAAATACGAAGTATTAAACAGAACTTCAGAGGCAAAAGGTCTGTTCTTGTGGTGTGTTTTGCTCTTTAATTCTAGCACACTAATATTGCAGCAATTATACTAATCACTTATAATACTAGGTTCAGAATGAGAACTTGGATTATTAACAATAACCAAGTAAACAGAAGGAAGACTTGATCTTTCTTTTGAATTATCCTATCTTGTTCATTATGTTTAGGCATTGTATTGTCTTAACTATGTTTTTTGTGGGGTATTGAGATTGGAGGTACAAGGATGAGTGCAGAGTCACTTTTTTTCTTTTTTTTAATTTTTGTTTCTCTCCCCCTGTGGTATGTAGAACAGACAGGAAAACCCAGGTTCCTGAGCTAAATAAAAGAGAGAAAACAAACAAACAAAAAAACGAACCAAAAACTGGAGGTAGCAAACATTAACAGCAGGTGGAGAAAGAGGTTGAAAGTAGGAATGACAGCAGCAGAAGTATTACTGCATACTCTTATGCCACTGAGATGAATAAATGGGTATTATTGTGTTCCCCTATTTTTTTAGCTTAGTGGCGTTTCTTTGGGGTTTTTTTTAAAGCTAATGCTTAGTCTTTCCAGCTCTGATCATCCATCAGTTACCTAAAAACTTGGTTACTCTTCAGTTACTCTTCAGTTCTGGTATATGATTTTCTTTTATAGGTTGTTGGTGTTTCTGCTGTGCTTGGCACAGGCCTGGATGATTTTTTTGTTCAGCTTTCTAAAGCTGTAGATGAATACGAGAGGTAAGATGATAACATTTGGTCCCTGACCCAGTGAATACTTGCTGAAGTTACGCATTCATGAGCCCACTCCTTTGATTTGAAGGACTGTTTCACAGCCAAGGTAGTCTAGGATTTCTAATAAACTTAAGTGCAAGAGTCAACATAAAAAGCAGCAGTGAAAATGAACTATTCAGTGGTAAATTTTTGTACTAACTGTTCAGTGAAAAAGTAAAAGCTATCTGCCAGCAAATCTGTGAAGTCATTTTTTTCTTCTGATTCCACACAGTGATTAAGGTTTGAATTGTCCTCAGGAAGCTAGCAGATCAGTTTGGCAGACTGAATAAATGAGCAAATTAAAATTCAGTAATTATTTGAGTATTTGCTCCTTGCTGGATTCCTCCCCATGAAATACTGCCAGGCTGCTTTATAACATTAGAAAGCAAATCCAGTAACTTTGATTACTTGGAAGTACCTAAACCAGACCATAGATTATTATTGGAGGAAAATCTATCCTGCTGGATTGGATAGCCAGAGAGAGACACCTACAGCTTCATGCTCCCAGGTCTGATTGGTCTGGCCTGGTCATGCCCCCAGGTCTGCATACTGCCTTGTCTCTGCTTACATGCAAATAGACCCTTTTATTCCCTTAGCCCTCTATTTCCCACACTTGTTCCTCCCCAAATCTCCTAAATCCCTCCCTTTTCCCACCTTTGGTTCCTCCCCTAAACATCCCGTAATAAATCCTGTGCTATCCCCAAATGCTCTTTCCCTGTATCCCACGATGTGTCCCACACCCCTAGGCAGCCACCTTTCTTGCTCGCAAGGTGATTCAGAGCGCTCCAGATGAGGCATGGTGGTGAGTTTCACGCCTGGGCTGATGGTTCTCCTGGGACGAGCTGGGATAGCGTATCCCTTCCTCAGAGTCCTTAATTTGGATTCCCTGCCTGCCACCGTGCCTTCTGTGTTTCTCTAGGATTGTTGAGATGGGGCTTTGATGGTTTGATGGCTCTCCTGTGATGGGCCTGGGAGTATCTGGCTATTATTTATGCTTGCCCTCCCCCAAATGTCTCTGTGCTCTTTGGAGGTGCTGAGGAGTTTCACCACATAACCTAACAATTATTCTGGGTTACACTGCCTACGTAATGAAACCCTAGTTAAGGGTTTCATATAAGCCTCCAATGTGCACTTGCAGCCCAGACAGCCAGTCGTACCCTGGGCTGCATCAAAAGAAGCGTGGCCAGCAGATCGAGGGAGGTGATTCTCCCCTTCTACCCGTCTCTCGTGAGACCCCGCCTGGAGCACTGTGTTCAGCTCTGGGGCCCACGGCACAAGAAAGACATGGACCTGTTACAGCAGGTCGAGAGGAGGCCACAGAAACAATCAGAAGGCTGGAAGGCTTCTGCTATGAAGAAAGGCTGAGAGACTTGGAGTTGTTCAGCCTGGACAAAGGAAGGCTTCAGGGAGACCTTATTGTGGCCTTTCAGTATATAAAGGGAGCTTATAAGAGAGACAGAGAGACTTTTTGATAGGCGCTGTCGTGACAGGACAAGGGGTGACAGTTTTAAACTGGAAGAGGGTAGATTTAGATTGGACATAGGAAAGAAATTTTTTACTATAAGAGTGGTGAGACACTGCTGCAGGTTACCCAGAGAAGCTGTGAGCACCCCATCATTGGAAGCGTTCAAAGTCAAGTTGGACAGGGCTTTGAGCAACCTGATCTAGTGAAAGATGTTCCTACCCATGGCAAGGGAGGTTAGACCAGATGATCTTTAAAGGTCCCTTCCAACCCAAACCATTCCATGATTCTAAGAAGAGGGTATCCGCATCCACTTCATCCTTACTTCATTAAAGAAATACTTTAAAGATCCCATAATGGTACTATAGTTTGCAAGTCTGTGAACAGTCTTTCTGTATGAGATCCCATTAACTGTCTTAGGAGGCACAAGTACTGGCAGAGAAAGTCATGACTGTGATTAGAGGAGAGTGATAAATCTGATTAGGTATAGCAGTGAAATGACTACCGCAGTCAAGCTGGTTTTCTTACCAAACAAGACAGTGTGAGAAGGGTTTGCTATTTTAATGGAGTATATTCAGTTACTTTGCATCCATTCCTTTCAGAATCCAAATCTGGGTAAAAAGTGCCATTAGTCTTCCTGAAATGTCTCAAACATGAAAGCCTAGAGAAAACTTTTGTTGGGGTAGAATAAGCTTCCAGAATGATCCTTACTTAATATAAATCATGTATTAGTTCAGACTGAATGCACTCTCTTTATCTTTTCAGAGAATATCGTCCAGAATACGAGCGTCTGAGAAAAACACTGGTAAGTATTTTTAACTACTGTATACCTGGGCAGTGTATCTTGGGCTCACTTTTATGCACACAATTGCCTCTATGTTGGGAGGGTCTAACATTTCATTTACTAATCGTGCTCTGTGGAAAAACTCCTGTCCGGAAGCTCATCATCTGTCTTTTTTTCCTAGATTTGGTGGAGCATATCTTCAGAAAAAGAGAGATGTTTTGCAAAACAGATGTGGCTCAGTGTTTTAGTGCTAATAATTTATTTGGGCAAATCGTGAGAAAATGATTGGGAAAGATTTTTAGATCTTCCATTCAGAAGGATAGAATATTTTTAAAAAATAAACTTTCCAAAGTGATTTGTTGAGTATATCACTGTATCTTTCCACACCAGTGAAGTATACTGTTTTGACTTAGACAATCAATAACGAAGACTGAGTTGCAGTACCAAAATCAGTAGCTCTGCACACCTTGAGTTCTGGCTGTCCAGAGGACAGTTCTCTGCAGGCACAACTTCACTGAGTTTGGCTTCCTGATGCCACTAAAAATGTTCTCGGGAAGTCCATTATATTCCAGCGTGAGGTTGCTTTCCATGTTTATCCAAAAGTTCCGTGTAACCTTAGTTGTAATGTAACACATGCTTGTTGACTTCTGCTTTCTGGCTGGGGAACAGACTGCTAGTATTGGGTGAGATTACTCTTCTACTGATGTTTTAAATGTGTTCAGAATCTGCATGTAACTTTGTACCTACAGGAGAAAGCTCAAAATAAACAGAAGAGAGAGCAGCTGGAACACTTGTGGAAGGACATGGGCAGCGTGTGTGTGCAGGGCAACACACTTGCAGGTACTTTAATAGGAAGATTAAGCTTACTGCAGAATTTGTCTGAAGAGTGTGCCTTGAGAAGTCATATAGTGCTTTTCTGTCTTCACAGCAAAAGCGTGAAAGCAGCTTCATGTCAGTAAAGAGGAGTGGGGCTTTAGTTCCTGTGGGATGGGTCAGGGTTAGCTCTTCTATGTGTCAGTTACAGACATGAGAAGAAGAAACGCTGCCGTATAGATAAAGCAGTGGACATACTAGAAGTAATGAAATACTTTAGAAAAGATGAAACAAATTAGAGTATGAGAAAGCTCTACTGTTGGTTGAACTGTTGGAAAAGGTTGAGTATGGTGCTGATGCATTCTCTCCTGTATCCTTGGAAACCGTATCTTTGGTATTAATTGCTGTGTTTATGTGCAAATAGAAATTGTCAGAGCACGAGCTAACTTGTTAGCGTGCTGTTTTGTGTAGAGCTATTTCTGTTCCCTTCAAGGATCTGATGATGCTTCTGCAATGGGTCCCTCTGAGCTGATCCTAACACGAGGAACTCTTGATGAAGAAGAAGAGAGGGAGAGTGATACTGATGACATTGACCATGAAGGTAAGGGAATGAGGGATCTGATCTGGTCTAAAAGCTGCCCATCTAGTCAGGAAATACCCTCTGTATTTCATTAACTGGATTTACTGCAATGTGAACCTAGAAAACAAGCAAGCATTCAGTCACCTAATTACAAGTGTCTGAATCCGTAGCAGAAGTGCAGCTGCAATGCTTAGTCCAGCGATGTCACTCCCTAACCTTTGTGAAAGTTCAACTGCAAATTTTCTCTTTAAGTAATTATTTTTAATAGGTGTATAACATGCATAAAACGGACAACTTATGCTGGGAGTGTGCAGTGACCTCTGAACCTGATTAACGCACAATATATTTCATTATCTTTTTAGGCCTTACAGTTTCTGGCCCTGGCTCTTTTCCCTTTTCCTGTGACTCATGGTCTTGGAGCAATCTTCTAAGTTCTCAGTGTGTGATTTTTCTTTTATATAGCTCACAGGCTTAATCTTCGTTCTTTCCCTGTTCCATTGATTTTTAGGATCACTTATTTCTTTTGCCTTGCAATGAAGTTGAAGTTCAAATAGACTTTATGTGTTGCTCTGACTAGCATGATTCTAGCTTTCTTCAGTAACACAAGTAGAACAAGGGCTGAAATAGTGCTGAACTGTGGATTTTTTCCCCCAGTTACTGAGGAGAGTCATGAAGAACCAGCCTTCAGAAACTTTATGCAAGAGACACGGATGAAATACCAGAGAAGGAGCAACCCAAATGAACAAGACATTCAGAAATAGAGGGTTTGGAATCCCTTGTAATGGAGTTAAAAGTAAAGGAACAGCATAACGAAACTTGCATGGAACCATGCGTGGATTCTTCTATCTGTGAACAGCTTCCTATGATATATTTATATCTTTCTTCCTGCAGTAGCTGTTTGTCATATGAGTTGAAGATCCAACTGACTGCACATTTGGCCATCTGCCACGGTGATTTCCTGAAGCTGAAGGAACCAGATAGCAGTTTCTCTTGCTTCAGATTCTTTAGATGTGCCTGTAGAGAGCTCAGATGTTGAGCTCTGACGGCATTATCACCTAGAGTACTTCCTGGTCTCCAAAAGTGCTTTCCGTTCCCCTTGTGCAGACAGGTGCCTGCTGCAGCCAGAACACAAGTGAAATCTCTGCCGCATGAAAGTCATCAATCTAGTCTTTGATATTTTGATTTTAATTAAATATATTTTATGTACTAACAAATGTGTGATGGTTAATAGTAGGAGACTTCATTTCACCGTTCTAATGTGAGACTTTTTTTCTATGCTTACAGCCCACCCATATGGATGCACAGCAAATGCACCTTAATTACATTACATAAACACAATACAGATGCCTCCTAGGAAAATCCTGAGTAAAGAAAGGTCCCAGGAGGGAAAGTGATAAAAAGAATCTGGCTTGATTCAGCTGAGAACCCAAGTATGCATGGCTGTGTACTGGCTGCGTGTATCTGTAGGTGACATAAAACAAAGGCGTTTCTGTAGATGAGTGCTTACACAGAATGTAGACAAGGATTTGGAGATGGGCTAATACTTATTTTCCTAGCAGGCATCACAGGCACAGATGTTCACTTGCTGTTTACCATTCTGAACTCTGGAATCTTTGCTTTCTTTCCCTCCACACAATACTGTGGCCTCAGTAGGGAGATTTCTCAGTGGGAATCTGGCAGCAGTGTTTGCTAGCACAAGTTCTGTAGGTTTGTGGAAAAACAGTTTCTGTGCATTTTAAAAATACAGCTGGCAGGGAAGGGAAATTGACAACAGCTGTTACCTGCCAGCTCTGATAGGCTTACTGCTTTATTAATGTGGAGTGTTGAGAGATATTAGTTGTTTAGCTTAAATAAGTAAGTTTTAATTAGAATAAATTACTTAGGGTTATAATATTGTGTGATTTATGCTATTTGCTTAGATTTACTTAGCAGGAGCAAGGTAGATTTGCTGAAGCCTTCAGGCCACAATAGAGTTAGTTTTTTTAGTAATTTTCCTAGGAGCTGGTACAGTCCTGTGTTTAGTCTTTTAGTATAAGAAAAATGTTAGTAACACACTGATGTTTTGGTAGTGTTTTCCCTAAGTCTGGGACTTTTCAGTTCCCCATGTTCTGCCAGCGAGCACAGGTGCACAAGAAGCATAAACCAGAAGATCAGGAGGCTCCAACTGTCAGCGGTGACAGCAAATCAACAAGGGAAGAGCAGTCAGCGGACGACCTGCATGGACACAGAAAAGGAATCTAATAAGGTGTTAGAAGACCCCAAAGCAAAAATCACCATTGCACTAAAAGGCGCGTGAACAGTGTGTGAGGGGTGGGCGTACAGATCGCAAGGGTGTAACAGCCCAGGATTTCTTTGTTTGAGGTCCCTCCCTTTTTGGAGGCACCCATCCCGGGCTGACCTTGCTGCTGTACCTTTCAATTAAATTAGTTATTTTTATAAAATCTTGACGCCTGAGAGTCTGCTGCAGCAAACCTAGGGTCATGAAGGGAGCATGCCCGAGAGAGAGAGATTGTGGATACCCCTGTGGAGGGGTAGCTGCCGGCGGAGGGGCTGGTGCTGCCCTGCCCAGGTGGCCGTGCAGAGGCCGGTGTGAGCCGAGGGAGGAGCAGAGTGGTCACGGGCCTGTAGTGGCACTAAGCAAGAAGGTGAGGGGGGGCTGTGTGACCGACCAGCGGGGCCCGGGGAAAGCCCAGAGGAGGACAGCAGTGCCAGTGACGGGGCTGGCGGGACCTGTGTTGGAGGCAGGGAGCGGTGGCGAGGTGCTGGGTGGCCGCACTGGTGTACTTTAAAAACGTAAAATTTACTTTAAAAAGGTAGAATGTATTTTAGAAGGTAGAATTTCTCACTAAGCAAGAGCAAAAAGCTGTAAAAAGGCTACAAGGCCTTGTGAAACAAGACGCTTCATACAAACAACACATGCTAACGAAAGAACCCTTGAAGCACAACAGATGGCTAACAAGGGAACATGCGTGTAAAGTGCCGAAACCACTGAGAACCGGACAGCTGCCAGAAGAGGCCCAAAGTCAACAAAGATTTGCTGTAACGGGGGGAAAGGTAACAGCGTCAGTGGGAGACCGTGAGACCACCGACTCAATCAGACTGAACAGAACTCCCCGTACTGGAGCACGTGCAGATGAACTAAAGGGCATTAAATGAAAGCGAGAGACTGTACTAACTGATAACCCTAACCCGACCTAATCACTAACCAATGGTTGTAGTTAAGGGTGTGTATTTCTGTGTTTCGAACTGTATAAATATTCCAAAGAGTTTCTAGGCCGGTGCGCTACCCTTGTGGATTACCACCTGGCACCCATCTCTGCGCAGAAATGATTTAAACAAATACCTCTGCTCCGCGTGAACACTGCCGTCCTGCGCGCCGGGTAAACGACCCCGCTTCGGGACAGCGGGGCCGGGTCGGGGACTCGGGGGGGCTCTCGGGTGCCCCGAGAACGGGGCGCGGGGACGCGGGACGGTGTCCCCTCAGGGTCAGACATGGCGGACGGCGGCGTCTCGGGGCATGACGGGAGCTGTAGGCCGGGGCGCGCCACTTCCGGACGGCCATATTGGCTCCCCGGGGCATGCCGGGAGGTGTAGTTTTTGCGGCCGTGGCTGCCGCGCAGCGGCATTGCTCTTGCGCGCGTGCAGAGCGGAGCAGTTCTTGGTGGCGCCGCGGCGCGGCTCGAGGTGTAGTTTTGTTGCCGGTTCCGTGTGGTGTCCTTTGCTCTCCTGGTGCTCGCTGCTGCCGCCAGGCGGCCAAAAGGCGGTACTGCAGCTGGGGCGCTGCGCATGCGCACTGTGGCTCTCGCCCCTGCTCACTGCTGCCGCCTGGCGGACGAACGCGGTACTGCAGGTGTTCCACAGGTCCCCAGTGCTCCGTCCCCTCCCTCGGTGCCGGCGTGGCAGGCGGGGACAGAAGCAACCACCTTGGCTTTTCGGTGCAGAGGCAATGAATATTACTGCCTGGGCTGCGAGTGGAAGCAATGCAGAGAGATTTAAGCCCCGTAACCCCCAGTAAGTAGTTCCCGGTTTTGGATAGTATAAACTGCGCCGAGATAGCGGTCATTGCTCACCCTGCTGAGTGCTCACAAAGGGATCATTACGATGATGCTGCCGCCCGGCGGCCAAAGGACGGTACTGCAGCTCAGATGCCGCGCAGGCGCCGTGCCATGCCCGTGCTCCACGCTGCCGTCCGCCGGTACCGGCAACGCGATACCGCGGCGCCCGCGGGGCGGTGCCGCCGCGATCGTTGCTGCCTCCCGGCAAGGAAACGCCGCTGCTGCCGCGCGTGCGCGGGGCCGGCGGGCGCTCGGCGCGCGAAGCACCCCCGCGTGGCCGAAATGCAGACAGTTTGACGGACGTCGAAGGGCGTGACGCCGTGTGGGTCATTTACCCAGAGCGGGTTACCTGTGGTGGGGTCTCCACGTGAGTCATCTGCTGTGGATTATCCTGCGTGCAGTCCCTGCTGTAGGTCATCCCCACGCGCGTCCCCCCACGCAGGGTCCTACCAGCACGTGGCCCCGCCCTCGGCCCCGCCTCCCCGCTGGCCTCGGCCCCGCCTCCTGCGCGACTTGGCCCCGCCTCTCTCCTCTCTCGGCCCCACCTCCCCCGGGCCCCGCCTTCCACCCCTCGTCGGCCCCGCCCCATGCCGCCCTTATCCCCGCCTCCCGCTCCCTTCGGCCCCGCCTCGGCCCCGCCTCCCTCCAGCTCAGCCCCGCCTCCCCGCGCTCGCTACTGCCACCATGCGACCATAAGTCGGTACTGCGGCTGTGGAAGCGCGCATGCGCAGTACAGCGCTCATCTGTGCTCGCTGCTGCCGCCTGATGACAAAATCCGGTACTGCAACTGAGAGCTGCGCATGAGCAATACAGCGCGCCTTGGTGCTCTCGCTGCTTACACCAACAGCCTGTACTGCAGCTCCGGAGCTGCGCATGCTCAGTGGCGCCCCCGTCCCTTCTCTTCGGCCCCACCTCCGCCCCGCCTCGTCCCCGCGATCCGCTCCCCTCGGCCGTCCCGCCCCGCCTCGTTCTCGCTGCAGCTGCCCCCGCGTGGCCGAAGCGCGTTACTGCAGCGCCAGCCCGCACGGGCGCTTGACGGGCGCCGTCCCCGGCTGCGGGTGAGGGCCGGTAGCACCGGGGAGCCCCTTCGGCAGGTGCGGCGGAGCCTCCCCAACTCGCCAGAGCTCCCTTGAAGTCTTCCGCATCATCCCCATGGCCGTGTCCCCGTCCTCTCCCCCCCCGCGACTCTGGCCTACGCTCAGGCGCAGCAGCTGGTGCCCCCCAGGCTGTGGGAGCCCCGTCCCCCCTTGAAGTGCCTGATGCCAGGGAGCGCTGCGGCGGGGCCGGGCTGCGCAACGGTTTTGCTTTATTTTGTCACACACAAATCTATAAAGTTTTTAAGAAACGAAAGCCGGGTTTTGCTGAATATCGCCCCGCCCCTCCATGAGGCCCAGCCGCACCTCCCCGTTGCCACGGCAACAGCCCGGCGGCCCCGTCGGTGCCTCTTCACCATGGCAACCGCTCCCGGGTGGATGGGCGGGACGACGGGCCAACCACAGTGTGGGTGCCGCGCGTCAATTGGTCGGATCGCCTCGCTGGGGTGGGGCGCGGTGGGGATTGACGGCAAGATCGGGCCAATGGAACAGGCATACCGAAGTAGGGGTGCGGACGACAGCAAATGGGCGTGTGGCATGGGCGGGCGTTCGGAGGCGGGCCGGAGCGCTCCGGAAGCGGAAAGGGCGGGGGCACGAATGGCGCCCAGCTCAAAATCAGAGCAGGGCGGCCTGTGCGAAAAGCGGGGCCCGGCGGGCGGGCAGGCCCTGGGCCGGGCCGGGCCGCGCCGCTGTGAGAACGTCGCAAGGTAGCTGGCTCGTGTCAGGGTGAGCGGCGGGTGGCGGGGAACATGGCGGGGGGCCTGAGGGGGCCCCCGGGGAGGCTGGGGGTGGGACGGGGTCCCTGAGCGGTAACGGGTGAGCTGAGGGGGCCGAGTGGGAGGCACGCTAGGGGGCTGAGGGAGGACATCGGGAACGACATAAGGGGCTGTGGGCGGGCATTGGGAGGTCGTGGTGGTGAGTGCCCTGAGGGGGACCCTGAGCAAGGGGGCGGGGGGGATCGGGGGGCCTGGGGGAGCCCTGAGTTTTTTGGAGGGGCGTGGCCTCGTACCAGAGCTGGATGCCCACTGCTTTTGCCCTCCAGCCGCCCACCACCAGGCCAGCCTGGCCTTCTACTGCTTCCAGCACGGCTGCCACCGCAGCTGCCCTCTGGCACTGGCCACTGACTGGCGGCAGGGACCCTACCTCTACAAACTCAGCCAGCAGTACCGCCTCCTGGAGGGAGAATTTTCCACCCCCTGCGTCTGTGGTTTCGCCTCCAGTGCCCTTTTTTGTCTTGGTTTCTTCTTCTTTAGTAGATCAATTGGCTCAGAAAAAATCCTGCATCCTTTTTTCCTTCACCTACTTGACTTATTTTTGGCCAAACTCTCCCAGGGTTATCGGGTGCTGGCAGCAGGAAGGCTTTTAACGGGGTTGTCCACAGCATTGCTCTTCTCTGCCTTTGAGGTGTGGCACACCCATGAGTATGTGGATTGGTATGATTTTCTAAGTAAGTGGCTCGCCATAACCTTCTCCCAGGTGACTTTTTGAGGCAACATCATCACTGTGGGGGCCTGGGGGGGGGGGGCAGCCAATTTCTTCACCAAGTGGCCAGTGTAGACTCGGGGAGTTGCTTAAGTACATGGTCAGCATTAAAGCCAGATTTCCCTTAGTGTAGCAGCTGTTGGTCTTCCCTTTCATGAATGTCCCCACAGCTCCCTCATGGGTGGGATTTTTTGGTTTGTTTTGTGTGTGGTGCAGTTTTTTTTGGGGTCGGGTGCGTGGTTTCAAAAGCAGAGTGCGGTGTTGCCTGGTGGCAGCCTGCAGAGCTGTCTTGCTGCCTGACCTGCCCTTTTTCACTCCTCCTTGGTGGCTGCAGCTTTCATATGGCTAATTTGAGTGGAGCAATTAAGTTACTTGCCTGTGTAAAAGTGCTTGCTGGTAATACCAGGAAGGTAAATGCTCGAACTGGTAGTGACTAACTTGGCTACAGGTAGAATTTCCGAAAGAAGAGCAGCAGCAGGAAGCAAACAGCGAGTTCCCCAAAAACTGTCTGTGTCAAACACATTGTTGCCAAATGTTGGTTGGCAGTTTGTTCCAAGGTGCTATTATTAGCATCAATATTTATACCGTGTATGGCTATGGCGTTTAATTGTAACACTCAAGTTAGGATGGTGACTGATTGACGAGCTCGTCAAAAGCCCAG
>RSEF01000003.1:112443098-112501208 GCA_003993805.1 Himantopus leucocephalus
GTTTAGTGGTGGTTTTGGCAGTATTAGGTTGATGGTTGGACTCTGTGATCTTAAAGGTCTCTTCCAACCTAAATGATTCTATGATTTTGGGTAAAGATGTGACTATGTCATTGCATAGAAAAATGGGCTTGTTTCATGTGCTGCATCAGTGGTGTAACTTGGCAACTACAGGTCATTTCAATGGCATTGTTTTTCCAGAATTAGGCACAAAATACTTTTATATTTATTGCTAGTCTTGAACCTGGATATGTGGAGGGCTTAGGTTAAGCCAAGTCTGCGTGCCAACTTGTTCCTGTAAGAAAAAGAAAAGTTAAATTAGCTTTAAAAAGCCTGAAGTATGAGTTTACTGATATTATAGGTTACATTAATTGCACTTTTTGATGAGAAATAGAAATCTTGTATCCGTAAACTTCAGAAAATACTATTGAATGAGTTGCCAGAAATTCTACAGAAAACTAGTGTAAAAGGTAACATACTAATGTGCAGTTGAGAGTACTGTCATGTTTATACACATTTCCCAATGTATTTTTTACATTAGCCAAGCTCTAACAAAACTTAAAAAAAATATTTTTTTGTTTACACATCTTCAAGTAAAATTGCTGTAATTTGCTATGTCTGTATTGAGCTTTTTAATATTTTATTTGCTTGGTGTGTTGCTTTATGTTGCAGTGGAGCTTGGCAATAATTTAATTAAAAATGAGCTCCTGAAAATGGATAGCCATAATGAGCTAAATGATTCTGTGATTTTTATAAAGTACAGAAATACTATCCTGTTACTATAAACTGATAGTTTAAGTGCTTTGGAATCGTCAAGTTGTGCTGTAAAATTCAGAGAACAAGTGGATCTTTAATGTTAGTGTGGACTAGACTATTATGTATCTCTAAATTGTTTTAGGCATTATAATCATTCTAAAAGCCAGGATTATGTTTCTACATTGAGATCATTGCATGGCACAGAAATCTTGACATTCTTCCGTTACAGAGATATTTTGTGTATTGAAGTGGGAGAACACCGCGGACTGTTTCATCAGACAAAATACTGCATCATATGGAGTTCTGCTCCTGATTCATCGGGCTCATGGTTGGTTTAAAGAAGCCCAATATTTGATTTTAGTGAACTGCTGAACCTAAAGATTCCCAACACGCCAGAGTATCTAAAAATCCTGCACATAATGTAGAGAATATGAATTGTAACCTAAAATACAATGTGTCTGCTGCTGCTTTGTCCGTATTTTCTGTAAGCAAGCATTTCTTAGCCAAATCTGTGTAGCCCTGCACTTGCGTGATGCTATTTAACAGCCTGTCTGCAGGTGACAGTTATTTTTGGATGGCACATCAGAGACACTCGAAAATCTTAAAAATTTCCCTTGGCCTCAAGGGGCCCAATTCTTGTAATTTTAGTGAAAATACAAAATTGAAGGAGAAACACCGTTTCCCTCTGTTTAACATGCTTTAGCTACAGGTGTTGCCTTTTAACTGTGTATACGTTAAAGAAGCTGCTGAAGTTGTTGTTAAGCGCAGACATACCCTTTTCCTCTGGCGGTTCCCGCAGTGTTGCTTAATGTGCCGAGAGCCTCTGTGAAGCATTTCTGGTAGGACAAGTAGAAGTGGGATGAATGTGTGCGTTGTGAAAGGAGGCTGCATGTGGCTCCTACCACGGCCTGAGAACGTGGGAGCTGGGAAGAGTAGATGCATTCCTCCAGGAAGGGCAGCTGGTGCTTTGGGGTGGACCCAAAGCCGCTGCAGTAGTAGTTTATAACATATTTACACACCTAAATAAGAATAAGTGCTTATTATCGGTCAGCATTTTCTCCTACGCTTGATATAAGGAATCAAAAACAAAGGAGGAAAGCAAATATTGAAAGTCACAATAACACTGATAAGAAATTTGGAAATTCAGGCTAATGGTAAAATGTTCTGGATATTTTTGGACTCCTGGAGTGTTTACTCACCACTGAGGAAAAATTAGAAGTATGATTCAACATCTCAGTTGAGAGCATTAGATCTGATCTGTAACAAATACTTCTGTAGTAAATTTATCTACAAACACAGACAGAAGAAGACTGGAATTATTAGATTTATCCCAGTATGTCTTAAACCAAACAATTCTCTTGAGTCTCCTAATGGGATACAGTAATGCCATTGCGGGTTGCATTACGGAAAACCCCTTGTTGTGCCGCTTGAGGCACGCTGCTGCATGTCTGTGTTAAAATTTCCCTGTCTTTAAACATGGGGATAAATATTTATTTAGGGTCATTATGAAGCTTAATGCTAGTTTTTTGGATGGTTAAAAAGGTGGTGGTATAATCACTCATCCTCGTGACTTATGTGTACAAGGAATGCTTTTTCAATTTAGGTTTATTATCTCTGTGGAGTTAATTAACTTTGTAGGTCGTAGGAGCATAGTTTTTATTAGAGAAAAACAAGCAACGCCTACCAGTGAAAAACAAACACAGTTCTTTGGAGAATGTGAGAAATGTCTTACGATTTTCCATAAGTGAAAAGTTGCCTTTGCCTTTATCCTTTTCACTAATAGTACCACTCTCGGTACTTTTGCCTATGGGTTGTACTAACCAATGGCAGAGGTCTTACAGAGCGTTTTCAAGTCTTTACTTTTTTAATAGGATTACGCTTTCTTTTCTCCTCTCTTTTTCAATTGCAGTTTACAGCTTTAAGGAAAACAGTGTTTGTTTCTGGTGTTGGCAGCCCATCAAAGCAAGTCCTTTATTTTCTTCAGAAGATTATCTGTCTGATCCAGTGTTATAAAGGTATTTCTGGAGCTGTCCTACGGAATGCTGTGATCCTGCCATAAACAGACCCTCATGGTCTGTCGTAGAAAGATGTATTTTATTTAAAATGAGCTTAAAGGAACAGAAAATGTTTTTTAATCCCCAGCATAGTTGCTTGTTTCCGGCGCTATAAAATCATGAGTGCTACCACATTGAATTACCTATTAATACCTGTTACATGCAGGTGCAGTCAGTATGTATTTTGTCATCTTTAGAGAAGTCTTGAAGGTATGTTAAATTAATGGTGTATAGCACTGGGTTGATTCTGTGGGTCTTTGTCGTTCCGTACAGACTTCCTACGTGGGTGGAATCCACATGTGACTTTGAACTCTTGAGCATGTTGTAGAACCATGGTGTGGGCAAGCAGAGGAGCTTTCTCTGGTGTTTTTCTGATCTGGTATAAGGAAACCACTGAGACATTTCTGGACCCTGAGTCCAGATTTCCCATATTGGGTCTCAAGAACACTTGCCAGCCCTGGTGTTTATCCACAGTGTTCTCTGAAAGTACCAGCCTTCTCTAGGAAAGAAAGATAGTTTGACATTTGTGTTCCAAAAGTGAACATATAATGTAGAAATTTGTGTTTTCATAAACAGAAAAAGCAAGTGAAGGCAATAGTTACTCTGAGGGAAAATCTTTGTTGGGAAAACCTCCAAGTTCAGCATTTCTTGAGTTTTGTTTCCTAAAAATGCAGCATAGTCAAATATAGTGTTGGCTTCATCTAGGTGGGTCTTGCTTCATGTATGAAGTTATGAAATTGCAAAGTAACCTCTTTTGAAGAATAATGATTTCATAATGACTTCTTGTCACACAGATTGTATTTTTTTTCCCTTTCAAAATTATGCCATTTACAGTTGAGGAAAAAATTATTTGTCTCAAAAATTTCCAGGAAACTTAAGCTAGGTCAGAAAAGTAGTTACCTAAAATTCATTTGCTGCAGCAAAGCCTGTCATGAGAGCTTGTGGTGGCAACTGTATTTCGTTTTCTGCTGCTAACCTGATTTTTAAAAGTATTGTGCTCAGAATGAGTGCCAGCTCAGAATCTCTGGAGAATCAAAGGTTCACCACTGCTCCATCAAGGAGATGCATGCCTCTTGCCCCATCCTGTGATCAGAGAGGTGTCTGCGAAGAGGAGATGTCTGCAGTTTGGTTTTGTGATTCTTGTGTGACTTGCCATGAGTAAGGACGGGGGCTGTGAGGAAGGAAGAACAGCAGTGATGTCTCTGGACAAAATCAATTGTTCTCTTTGGCTGGATCTAGCTTGTGGGCAAGATGTTTCTCAGCCCTGGGACTGAAGGCGTGTTAATGCAAAAAATGTTGAGCTAGGTGAGTTTAGATAATACGTCTTGGATGGCAGATGTTTGTGTTTGACTCTTCCTGCGGCCTTGTCCTGCCAAGAAAAGGAGTAGTCTTCCCTTTGTCACAGTTCGATGTGCCCATAACTTGGTTGTCTGTAAACCAGGCAGTGTAATTTTTCTCAGCAGTGATGCTGAGTGGCTAGTTTTACCACTGGTGGTAGCTTTGGGAAACAACCACAGTATGCGTGAGGATTGTGGCATGTTTTGATGGTGATTCCACAGGAGAACTGAGTTTCAAACTAATTTTGTCTGTGGTAAGTCTTTATTGTGATGGTCCCGGTTGTGCTATAAGTAAACATGGCAATTACTTTGAAGAATGGTTTTGTGATGTGCTTTGTGGAATTGCCAAGACCTTGTGATCCGTTGTTCAAAGTCCTAATTTCAGATAGACCGATGTGGTGTTTTTGCTCGGTATTTTGAGGAATCTTAATTTAAATGACACTTTCTGTACACAGATTTTTCTTTTTTTATTTGTGTCGGCAAATGGTAACATCAAAAGAGTCATGAGCACCTGGTTAAGCTAAAAATAAGCTCTCGCAACACTTTCACCTTCCCTCTTGTGCTGCGCTCTTAATTTTGTTTCTGTCGCATATTGGGGAAGGAGTTGGGAAAAACAGTAAACCCGTTAAATTAGAGGTGTTGGGTGGGGCTTGAATGCCCACACTGTGGATCCCTACCATAAGTATTGTGTGGGATTTAATTTTATTTTTTTTAAATGTTTTCATTTTCCAGTGATTATTAACCTGTATTCATAAAACAATGACCTACCTGAAAATGGTAGACACTTACTTTCTAGGCTTAGCTTGTAAGGAGTCACAGCTTTGGAAGGACTTTGGATACTGCCTTGCTTTCCACCCTGCCCCCCCACCCCCACCCTTAACTAATTTCTTGGTTGGAACTTAGTACATGTTTTCATTCAAATTAATGAATTCTAAATTATAAAGTCCTCTGATACCTCCTTTTAAACATCTTAAATTTCAAAGTATTATTGAATGTTGTTAGGTGTTAAGAGAGATGTGGCTAAAATTGTCTGAACTGAATATATTTTCTTTGAATTTATATTTCAGAGTATGTATGTTTTTATATATTTATTTTTAAGTAAAACAGTTGAATTATGTGGGAGGAGGTCTGCTTTGGATTTTAAGACTTACTACATTGCTTTCTTCCATGCCTATAAAAAAAGCACAGTGGAGAGTGTATCTTTAAGGAATTAGTCACCAGAAAAAAAAGATATTTCAGTCTGTGTCCTCGGGATAGGGAGAATCTGAAATTCTTCTTACTTTTCAGAATAAATTATTAGCAGGTTGGCCTTTTCAGGATATATATTCAGTCCCCTGAACCATTAACTCAACGTACATTTGATAATGTGTGTTAGTAGTTATCACGCTGTGACAGTAGTTGCTTGCGCTGACATGCTGGGACTATGCTAGAAGCACTTGTTGCTAAATAATGTGGGTTGTAGTCAAAGGTATTGTTTTAAAATTAAATTTATACTTTCAAGAAACCTATCATGGAGATGGTTGCTGAAGAAATGCTTTTGCATGTTTGATTCGGGAATGAATAAGATATGCTAACAGCATCATTTTAGCAGTAGAGCATGCATCTGAAGACCTTTCGTGATGGCTGCACCGATGATATTTTTTTTTTTTTCTTTTTTAGCCAAGGCTAGGATCAGCAGTGTGAAGTACATGGTGGTAAGAGTCAGGGAAGCTGGAGCTGGGGTGCAGTGAGCAGTCATGCACCCCACGTGCTCTGCCTTTCAGGGAGCTTTGCGATGATCCCAAGGCTGTCGGGGCACCCCTGCGCTCAGCGCCTCTGCCTGTCAGAGAAAAGCGGTCACAGTCCTCGGAGCAGCATTGCGCAAAATATTCAGCATGCAAAAAACCAGAGAGATTCCTGGGGGGTGTTAACAAGGCAAAAATGAGAATGAAGGGTGAATGCTGATCTTGAAACACTTCTTGAATGAGGTGTTAATCGTCATACAGCTACAGGTGTGAATCTGGTGGTTTGTTGAACTGCAAAATTTTGACACATTTGATACAATGCCATGTAGGACTTTGAATTTCAGAGTTGGAGAGGAAACACAACTTACCAGGTTGTATTCAAAGAGATGTTTTGATGAAATATTTTAGAAGAGTTTCAGGATTGATTGCTATCTTCTTGCTTACTTTGTGACATATCGGTAGGAAATTATGCATTTCAGTACATGTTTAAACAGAAGCTCCCTTACAATGTAAATTGGATTCTTTAGAGAAGCCGCTGTGGTGCCGGTAACTCCAGTCAAGGAATTTTTACTGTATTTTTAGCAGTTTGCAGCCACTGACCACGTGAATATATTGTGGTGGTCTTAATCCTTCTGCCATTGATTATAAAAAAGCTGAGGAGTGATTCAAAAGAACACAGTATTTCACATAAGGCAAATCTGATGTTGCTAATATTTTATTTTCCATAAATGAAAAAAAAAAAAGGTCAGGTTTTCTGAAGTTGCTGCTGACAGCTTTAGGAGCACTTCCTCATCTTGTGAAGATAATTTCTATAAGCGTTAACCACATTATGCACTTTGCATTTGTATCTTAAAACTAACATTTTAAAAATACTTAAATGCTGCTCTGATTTTTGCCATTGGGCACAAGTTGTCCTTGTTTGCCTATTATGGCAATACTTGTACTGGCTATCAACTTTTAGGCATCTGATTTAGATTTATTTACATTTATTATCAGTATCTAACCTAGATTTATTTCGACTTCTTTAATTAGAAGTGAGAAATAAGGTGGGTTCTTGAAGTGCAGTTTTGCATGTCGCCTGCAAGAAGACCCTTTCATTGAGGCCACACTAAAACTAATCGGTGGATCCTCAAGAGAAGGAAGCAAAACTCCAAATTCAGGTGCTTAAAGGTTGTATACTAATGCCCTCCCACCTTTCTTGGTCATTCGTATCCCCAATGAGTTTCTGTTTTGGTTTGGTTTGTTTTTTTAACTATTTGTATTTCCCTGTTAAGCAGCAGGGGTAAGTAGTTCAGTTTGTACATGTGTGAGGAGAACGATGGTCTTAACAGGACCTTCTTAAGAGGAGACATTAGGGATTTTTTTGAAAATGTTGTTTGTCTATATGGATAAACACAGGTGAGAGGTGATTAACATCGTTAATACGTGTGTATTGGCATGTATGTCAGCTTGCAGTCTGTTAGCTTTGTTATTGCTCTCTGAAAAACTGTGAAAAGAGCTGTTGAAATTTCGTAGGTTCAAAGCTTTGAAAGTAAGTTTATGTAGGAAAAGAGGAAGCGTTTTATAGTAAGTTTCTTTCAAAGTGCTGTGGTTTTTAAAGCAACTTGTTAATATCTTATTAGAAGAATTATTTAGTCCCTTGACTATCTTTTAGTGAGCAATACAAATACTTGACGAACAGATTAACAGTTCTTTGGAAGTGGTAATGCTCAAAAGAACGAATTTTTAAAGGTGGGGTTTTTTTAAGTAATAACCTTTTAGTGCTGTTTTGGGGGTTTGCATTCAGAACCTTGGCTAATTCTTGCATTCATTGATTTGAAAAATTAAATATTTGTCAAGAGCTTCCCAACTAAAACTTCCTCCTACTTAAAACTCAAACCCAATTATTTCTGGCAGGCTGCTTTTCCTGCGAAGGGCGCACACTCTGACCTTTATACAGCAGGTTGGAGCGTTTCTGAAAGGCGCTCTGGTTCTGCCTGGTATATTGGCACAGCTCTGTAAACATGATTATTCCCTGCAATTTCTCTTTATTACTTTGAGGTTGTAATATTTTCTACTTTTTTAAGCATTGAAAAACAGTAAGTTGAAATTGTACGCTGTTTAAAAAAAAAAACAAACAAACAAAATAACCCAGAATGTTACTTCTTTGCTAACAAAAATGTGTTGGTTTTGTCTGACAGTCCCAATTTTGATTTTGGAATATTGGCAAGACGAAGGATGAGGCTTTTTGGCCACTGTAGGATGTTAGCCCTCTGTATGAGAACCTTTAAGTGACATTGAATCCCAGTTGTTTACGGGTGAACCAGAGGAGTGTTCGGTTCACACAGGGTATGGTGAGCAACGCGCATCCTGCCCGGGCTGCAAACAATTGGCAGCAAGAGGAAACTGCTTCACACCGGCTTTGAAGGACGACAGAGCTTGTTTGCAAGCTGAGTGTAACACAGGTCTGGCTGAGGAATTGTCTCGGCTAGCGCTTGCACATCTGGGAAGCAGGTTTGTGTTTCGGAGCGTCCTTGCCAAACTGGTAGGAGCTGGGTGTGTCAGATCTAACTTCGTCTCTCCAGAAGCCAAGCTCTGTGCTTTATTTTTAAAAGTCTTCAATCTGTTTTGAGTTTGTTTGGGTTTTTTTTTCTTTTTTTAGGAGGCCCAAACATATGGGCCATCACCTCAGAAGAGCGGGCCAAGCATGACAAGCAGTTTGATAGCCTTAAACCCACAGGAGGCTACATTACAGGTTGGTCTGAGATTCTGCATTACACATTAACTTCTGTGTACACATAAGTACCTTTGTAAAACAGTTTGAAAACTGCATCCTATTTCTAGCCCTTTGTTGTGTGACTAATAACCCTATTCTTTGGGCAAACAGCCACTGGTTATTACTAAACGTCTACAAGCTTTGGGCTAAAGTCTGGCACAGGAACACTCTTCTATTAACCCCATCACTTCTGCAGCCAGCAGTTATTTGCTGTCATTTTGTCTAATTTCGAAAACCGAAGAGTATCAGGCCAGATGGGAGGCTGCCAAGGAGCACTTACAGTAGCTATTGTGGCAAGTGACACCAGAAGTGGCTCTCCTCTGTCTGAGCAGAGTTAGAGAACACTGTGCTGTTAGATATCTTTGTTTTGGGGGAGGAGGCGGGGAGAGAGATGCTGACAGCTTGTCCTTGTTAATGACTGCTTGAAATTCGTTAACCCTTGGGCCTTCAGCGCGTTCTGGGTAGGCTAATGGCATTTTGCAATGGCCTGCTATCAGTTCTAGTTGCATTCAGCTGCTTCTCCTCTGAAACAATTGGGTCACGTTGCTGTGTACCTCAGAATTTGCAGTTTTTAAACTTAAGAAGCCGCTTGTGATATGAAGAAAAGGCTTGATTTCACTGGCAAAGATGACTTAATTTAAAAATGCCCCGTTCTTTGTATGCGGGTGGGCGCTGAAGACCAGCCCTACCTGCCTAACTATCTGCTAATGCCCTAGCTGGTGACTCTACTGCCCCTGCCTTTCCTCATTTTGGTCCAAAAAAGAGTGAGGAAGGAGTGGGAAGTTGAGCGTTTGGAACATGCACGTCTTCTGTCTAAGTGATATCTAACTCCTGCCCTGGCCAAACAGCTCTGGGAGATCGGTGTCTACTTTACCACCAGCTGAGAAGTATGCAGTCCCAGGGACTACCTTTAGGCCATGTTTGGGCTCTTAACTACACATATGTCTGCAGGCTTCATTATTTATTGGCCAGTGCTTGAAACGAAAGGTTGTGTAGGAATATAAGGGAAGAAAGAGCTGCAAGAATAACTTGAAGCCTTAGCTTTAGGCATCACTCTAGGTAAGCATGAACACCACTGTCCGTGTCTTATTATGAGTTTGTTTAACACCATGATCAGTACCAATGTGGATCTGGGTGTGGAATTGCACAACAGTACCCATTCCTTTCCTGAAATACTG
Organism: Himantopus leucocephalus; assembly: GCA_003993805.1. Taxonomy (NCBI): domain Eukaryota; kingdom Metazoa; phylum Chordata; class Aves; order Charadriiformes; family Recurvirostridae; genus Himantopus; species Himantopus leucocephalus. Next base: position 112,452,900 of record RSEF01000003.1, read on the forward strand.
AAATAGTGGATGCTCTCTGATGGAACAGAATATTAATTAGAACACCATATTTTTCCAATTTTTCTAGACAGGCAATACTGACTAAAGTTAGATAGGATGAAGGAGAAGGGAAGAAATAGCATGCACATCCTTTCCTGTAAAAATAATTGGGTCAGGACTAAATTTTCAGTCATATTTACTTCTTTAAATCTTGCATCTTTTAAACTGTTAGCAGCTGTTGATTTGTGACCTCTTAAAGCTTTTTCTAGCTTCTCTAAGTCACTGCTCAGAACAAAGATTCAAGATTTCAGAATATGTGGCTATCTGACAATCGCTGTCACCAGGGAAGGAGTTAGGTGGTATGAAACTGGAAAGCTTGGCATCCGTCATGCTGCTTCCTTTTGAAAATCTGTCCCACAGCAGAGTGCTGAGGTCTTCTGAAAATCTATGTCTCTAGTGTAAAAGTCTGTCTGTCTTTCTTGTTTACTATAGGTGATCAAGCACGTACTTTTTTTTTGCAATCAGGTCTACCAGCTACAGTCCTTGCTGAAATATGGTAAGGTATTCTTTACTGTTGTTTTTTTTTTTTTTTTAATAGGAGATGAATGGCATTCAAAGACTATCTTTGGTCTGTTGCGTTGTCTGAAAGAGGCTTTCCGCCGTCAAAGTAGGAGTGTTGTCTGAATCATTGTTTTAATTTTATTAAACTTAAAGGAAGGATTTAGCCCATATGTGTTAAAAAGCAGTATCTTTCTAAATGTTTCTCATGTTGTTAGTTCAAATTGGATCATAATGGACACAGCGTTTTTAAACTATAGTAAGTGCTTGAAACAAGAAACAATGATAAATTCCAAGGCTTTCATAGAGGGAAGTGCCTGTTGGACTGCTGCAAAGGTCATTGTTAAGCCTTGTCTTAGTATTTTTAATAATAATATGAAAAAAGAGATAAGTAATGGGCTAATGTGTCTAAAATACTAGTAACCACTAAAAAAATGGCAATAAGATTAAGCGTGGGAAAAATTATATACGGCTAAACTGGGAGTGGAAAATATACTGAAAGTAGAAAACAGGGAAAAAAAAATCTAAAGCCACAGAAAATCTTATTAGAAGGTCAGTCATAATACACTCTATTACAGCATTGATTGCTATCTTACAGGAACTGGAAAAAGTGCTGTTCTTTGCAGCGTATATGTGGTGGTTTCAACACTTGAAACAGACATTTTCTTCTTTGTAACTCCAGTCTTCACCAGAATACTGTGTTTGTTTTGGGGTGTTTGGTTGTTATCAAGATGTAGACATGCTAAAAGACATGGAGCAGAGGCTCATAATAATTAAGAACAATTGGCTTGTGAAAGAGTATTAAGGAAAGTAACTGAATGCAAAGTTAGTTTCTTCAGAGAAAGTGCCTAGAAAAGAGTAGTAAGGAAACTTTTGCATAGGACTTTGGGGTTTTATACTGAATAGTAACAGAATGAAGCTATGAAAGGGAAAATGTAGCTTAATATTAAGTTTATGGTTTTTTCCCTCCTAATTTTATTTACATTCCTGTGACCGGTCCTTGATTGTTTAAGTATTAATAAGACTTCAAATTTTCTGTCTCACCGGAAATTTTGTCTGTTTATGTATGCGCTGTTGCATAAATTTCCTGTTGTATTTAATTTTATTTGGAGAAGTGTCAAAGGAAGACAGTGTGGATATCAGTCTTAAAAAAAAAAATGCTGTTTGTGAATTAATGCGGTTTTCATAGTGGTGTGTAGTGCCATTGGCACGTTTCTGCATCCTCCCATTTCAGATTCTTGCATTAATTCCTTACAATACCAGACATTAATTTAAAATAATTAGTCTGGCTAGTAGCATAGAAAGAAGCATAGCAGAGGCATATCTGTAGCAACAAGTGTATCCACTGAGCAGGAGATGACTGCTTTTCTAAGCATTTTTCCTACTTTCTCAGGTGTTAAATATTCAATATACAGCAACTTTAAAACTGAACTGTGCAGAAGACTACCAATTATACTTAATGCAGCTAGACGAACATTATGTTTGGAAGTCCAGGGTGGCCTTCAATACCTGTAGGTTGGCAAAGTAAAAAAATTACGATCTGCAAAATTCTGGAGATTTGAATGTTGTCAAAAGTAGGAAACCTACAAGTGGTTGCAAACAGTTTGTTCTTTTCTTGTACAAAACAGTAAATAAATTTGATAGAACAGCTTCTCATTAAGTGAAGAAGTTAACTTTACATTTCTTCCTTGTGGGCTTTTTTAAAATTTTATTTTATTTTATTTTTAAGGACACTATCCGACCTGAACAAGGATGGAAAAATGGATCAACAGGAGTTCTCTATAGCCATGAAACTCATCAAGCTGAAATTGCAAGGACAGCATTTGCCTGCAGTTCTCCCTCCTGTCATGAAACAAACTCCAGTATTTTCACCACTAATGTCAGCTCGCTTTGGTACTTATGAATATATAATTACTTAGTGTTCAGAGGTAAAAAAACACAGTTAATTGCAGCCAAATACAAGATTAATCTGACCATTACAGTTGAGTGAATCACTAAAAAAACCCCAAGGGTATTCTGATTTAGGAAATTCATAAAGTCACTTTCTTGACATTTTTTATAATTTCATACTTTGAAGACTTTTAATAATAAAGAATAACCTTCTGTTGAATTTTGACATGAGGTGCAAGAAGGCCATTCACATTTGCCATCTGACTTGCAGGCTGTCATCTTGTACTGAAGGTCTTTTTTTGTCTCCCTCCTACTCGTTCACCTATTTATACTCGGGGTTTTTAAAGTTAAACTTAGTAAAGGTCAAAGTTTTGGTAGAATACTTATTTTAAACTTTTTTCAAAATCAGTCAGTTTGTCTATTTTGGTTATATGAGCAATTGACTATAATTATTTTAACTTCTTTTTTTTCCTTTCCTGACAGTGTTTTGTAATTCAGTGCATGCCTGTTGTTATTTTGGTTTTTTGTAGAACAAAATGCACATAATGACTTTAGCTGGATTACAAAATTAGTGCATACTTCTATGCTGAAATTAAATGTATGCATATATTAATTACATACATGATTTAAAATGTCTGCCCATCAGTAAATCTTGTGTGTTTGCATACAAGTGCATGCTGTGGTTAGCATACAATTAATTCCTATTAACGTTCCATCATAGCCTCCACGTATGGTTGTCTTCTGCAAGATTCAGCCAGTAATTCCAGTGCCCTTATTTGCTTCAGGCAACTGCCTTAAAGAAACAACTTGCTGGGCACAGGTCCCTAAGTATGGACTTTTCACCCATACGGATTCTTCCAAGGCCAACACTTGGAGGAGTCTTAGTTCAGAAGAAGTGTCAGCTTTTCCCTATGGAGGATTGTGACAACTTTTGAGTTGCGTTGTAATTCTCTCTCAGGGGCCAGACGTGGAAAGGCTTGGTGAAGAACTAGTTATAGCTGCAATTATAGAAAACTCGATCTTATTTTTTTGTGAAATACTAGATAAATCTACCTTGAGAATGAATTGCTTGTAAGGATTTTATGTTTTTTTAATTCATGTTCTTCAGTATATTTTCCTCTGTGAACTGTCTTGCCTAAACTTTAGAGAAAAAGTAAATATTACACACGAGCATCTATTTTAACTCATTGTATCTCTGGACGCAGGTTGCTTTGTGTAGTTTCTGCCTAGCATAATGGAGCCAATTTCTTGCTGGAGCCTCTGCAACATTAAGTCATGATTTGTTGCATTTTGCTCTAGGAATGGGTAGTATGCCAAATCTGTCCATGCCAACGTCTATGTCTACGATCACACCGTTAGCTCCCATGTCTCTGACCTCCATGACTTCCATTCCTCCTTTGGTTATCTCTGCTCCCCTGGTGCCTTCTGTCAGTACTTCTTCATTGCCAAATGGAACATCCAGCCTTCTGCAGCCTTTGTCCGTACCTTTCTCTTCAAGTAAGTATCGTACAGTCCAATACTCGCTTTCAGAATTGTGAATCTTACTTTCTCTATGGCTAATTTCAGACAGGAATGCTAATAATTGCATGCAAGTTAAAAAAAAAATGTATTTTTTTCCACATTTGTTGAATCATTTCTAACTAGTTAATCTTAACAACAAAGCACTGATTAGTTTTTCTGACTTCTGTCAAAGCTTTGAGTGTTTGTTACAAAGCATTACCTTATACCCAGTTGCTTTACAGTTTTTGGTTTGGTTTTTTTTTTGTTTGTTTCAGCGCTGCCTCATACTGGTTCTTTAGGTCCCATGGCAGGAGGGTTTGGTGGCACTAGTATACAGAAGGCACAGTCACTAATCGATTTAGGATCTAGCAGGTATGAAAGTTAAAGTTTAAAATGGTTGTATATCAAACTTGAGTAGTATGCCTTCCAAAACTTACAGAGCATTTCTATTTTCAGAGTATATTCATTAAAAATTAATCTAATATGACCTATCAAGACTGAAAACAGATTGTTTTGATATGCACAATAAGTAATATTTTCAGGAAATCTGACAAAACTATGCAAAGTATGCGAGGAGTTCAAATGAGAGAAAGCAGTGCCAAAAAGAAGGCAATGTACCTCATTAGTAAATGGGAGTAAAACTTACCCAGTGGTTATAAAAGCAATGTTTATGGATTGATGTTCTCATTTATTATAGAGGGCACCATGTAATTGGCAGGCATGTAAGAATAATATTTGTTATAAATATTTATGTGTGAATTCATTTTATGAATATTAGAAGATTATGAATCTTCGTCATCAGCTGCTCTGTTTCACTGATTGTAGAGCTTCACCATAGACAAAGTGAGGGACTAGGCTTATCTATCCAATTAGGCATCCAGGGAACAGTCTCACAAAAGACAATCCAGAGGGCATCTCAGCCCCAGCTTAGTTCCAGAAGGTGACTTGGAAGTGATTGCACCTCTTTGCTTCTGATACAGGGCATCTGGGATGTACCATGTCTAACTTTGGACTTCTCATACAGATGGGCACCTGATGCTAGCAGATGTTCATGAAGATGTTTGTAGGCATGATGTGTGCCTGTAATCGTCTTTTTTTTTTTTTCTTGTTGGAAAGCTTTTTTTTTTTCTGCTGGTGGTGTGGTGCTGCAAAGTAGCTCTTCTTCAGTGTTACTGTTGACAGCATTTTAACCATCATGTTACCTAATTCCATGCAAAGGATGTCTATCCAGCATCATGCCCGAAGGGCTTTGTTTATATCAGCATTCTTTACTTTATTGCCTTGGATAACACTGCAAATAGTTCTTTTTACTTGACAGAGTAGAGGATTACCTTAAATAAGGCAGGCTGGATGGACCTAGTTTTTTTTTTTCTGATATCCGAAGATGGGACAGTGTGAAAATGCTGGGAGTTGCAGGTAGAAGTTTTACAGGTATAACTAAACACTCCATCAAGTGCTGTTCTGCAGAAACTGAATGAGTTGGAAGAACTCCATTCACCCTGTCATTGTCACTAATAAAAAGAATAAGGAGAGGTGGAATATAATGGCTTCAGCAGCTTTAGAAGCTGATTTTGGTTGTGAGTTTATCAGATAAATTTTTATGCTTGTGGTTGTTCATTTGCGTTAAAATTACTTAGACAGCTGCCCAATGCTTCACAGCCCTTGTAAACATTCCTGTGAAAGTTGAGATGTTTTCCTATGGTTTCCTATAGTGTTATTTTGCAGTGGTGGACCAGTGAATTATGTGATACAAGTGCCTGTGACACCAAGGGAATGGGATATCGAATTCAAGAGTTTCCTTTTAGATATGTGTCCCTACTTTTCACATTAAAATTCCGTATTGGTGATGAAAATATTTATAGCAAGTTAGCAGAGGTAAAACTTTGTGGAAGTTGTTTCATGTTGCCAGAAGATAAGGCAAGTAACATAGAGTTCATTCTCTCTCTCTCTCTCTTTTTCTTTTTTTTTCTTTTTTTTTTTTTTTTNTTTTTTTTTTTTTTTTTTTTTTTTTTAAATTGTATTACAGTTCAAATTCTTCCTCTAGTGCTTCACTAGCTGGAAATTCACCAAAGATTGTACCCTCAGACTGGGCGGTTCCTCAGGCCTCCAGATTAAAATACAGACAGAAATTTAACAGTCTTGATAAAAGTATGAGTGGATATTTGTCGGGTGAGTATGGCATTTGATACAGAGGGGGAAAATCAGCAGTATTTTCTGCCTCTGGAACATCACAGGCTGAGGGATGGAATCCCGGCTTGGGATTTGACTTTCATATGAAATAAAAGCTGAAATTGTTGACATTCAGACCTTTTCGGGAGAGCGTGTGTTTCAGCTACTGGTTCCAGCAAGCCAAGAAATGGAAATGGGTATCAGTTTAGTGGCTTGAGCTCTGTGTTAGACCTGGAGGGGCCTGAGGAGGCAGCAGTCTCCCCAGGTAGACTGGGGAAGCTACAACAGCAGTGGAGGGCAAGAAGAGAAGAGTGGCAGTGGTAAGAGCCTGAGAACCATAAGGCTGGGAAGTTAGCTCCATAAAGCCAGCAGTCATTTCTCGCGCATCACTCTTTGGACTGAGACTCTTTCTTATGACTTTGTAAAATGGGGGACATCTCACGATCACTTTTGTGCCATGTGTCCTATGGATATGTGTTAGTAATTGCTTAGGTATTTAGGGCTTTATCTTTTTAAAGACAGCAGTTCGGGAAAGCCACTGCAGTACTGCAGCCATTGATTGGAATTTTTCAGAAGAAATTTAAGGGAGTCATTCCTTGTTGACTTTCAGTGATGTTTGTGCTGTGCTATGGCATTATGGTGGTTTCGAAAGACTTCACACAAAGTTAAAATAAGAGAATAGAGTTTTATGAATGTTCTTATAAAACTGGATTACTCACTGCAATGCAGCAAGTAGAATGCTGGCCAGGCAGTTAGTTAGTAGATGTAAAGTCAGCATGTATTTCCGTAGCTGACTAGATGTTTTTGAATAAGCACTTACCAGGCCTCTGCCTCAGTTTCCTAGCCTACAAAAAAGGAGGACAATTCGCCCTTTCAAGAAAGGGACTCAATGCCTTTTTATCTTGTTCAGTTGATTTTGTGCTGAAGGTTTCATCCACCCACCTAGAAAGGTGTATGGTTCTTTCTTATCAAAGGAAAGCTGACAGCTTTCCAGCCTGCTAGCTCAAGGTTTAGGTAGACAGTCAGCTGTGCTTTTTTAACAGCTGTGGGGATTACCATAAATATCCATTTTTCATGTCAGTTTTTCTGTTAGGTGTTCTGAGTGAAAAAAAAGTACACAAGAATACTTACGTCTTTATTGTGTTCAGGTTGTAATGGCTGTTGTTAAGCCTGGAAGTAAAGCCAACTGTCAGCCACTGATGCAAATGGATTAGATTAATATTAAAAATAAACATGCCCCAGTTCTTGACCCATTTTTTGCTACATGTGAACCTTTTCTTCAAAGTATTTATTTTTATTAAAATCTTTTACACGTTCACTAAGGATTTCAAGCAAGGAATGCCCTTCTGCAATCAAACCTTTCACAGACTCAGTTGGCTACAATTTGGTAAGTTTGGTTACTGATCATGAATTCAATGTGTTTATGGTGTTAAGAGAGGAAATGTACTTTATTTAATAAGAAGTTATGAAGGGACACCGTAGATCTAAAATCATAAACTGAAACTAAGCTACTTCTTAAACTAGTTTATTCATTAGTACATTTAAGAGACACCTTGACATAATGTATTTTTTTCACTCCTTGTGTTTGTTTGTTAAACTCCATGTAATGGTACAAATACTAATTTCACTTTCTGATTCAGTGATGCAGTAGTTCAGCTGAGATGAGGGTTTGTTTATTTTAAAAGTAGGATTCTGCGATCAAGTGTGTTTTAAAATACGGAGAAAGGTTAAAAATGAAGCGACCCTTCAGCTTTTTAGAATTTTACTGGAGTTCCCATAAAGCTATCTGCGTATTACGCATTTGTTAAGACTTGACTTTACTGTGGTGATGGAAATGGTTACAGTTGTCTGAAGGCTTGAATAATCTGTCCTGCTAGATATGGTAGTTTGGAGTACGCCTTCAGACATAGCTTGGATGTTCTACATAAAATTTACTGGCCCAGCAGAATCAACAATAGCTTGGTGCTTTACAGCTCTTTCTGAGGCCCCTTTCTTCTTCTCTTTATCCCAGGGCAGTCATTTGTTTGTCTCTAGCAGCAGCAAGCTGAAATATTCCCCATATTAATTCAGCTTGTTTGGTTACATGCTGTGAAGGTAAAAAGGGAGTGTTGGGTTGTATTCCTCCACTCTGGAGCGTGGGGAAATAAAGCAGGCGTATGGTGACTATTTTCATCCTGGGTGCCTAGCCTGAAGATATCAGTAGCCAGTGCAAGGAGGTCTGTGTGCCTATGTGGAGGATTAACAGCCCAAGTTTCAGTTTTACCCTAAGTAAGGAATTACCAATATTTCTACTGGCATACTGCATTCATGGTAATTACTGTAATAACGGTACTGTTATGTGTGAATAGTGCTGGTCTGTGAACATAATGTAAATCTTATTTCATCATCTGCTGCTTTTGTTTTTCACTGCGGTACGTGAGGGGGTGATGTTTTGTTTTGTAGTTTCNTTTTTTTTTTTTTTTTTTTAACGAGCAGTTATTTTATTAAGCATTTAACTTCAGAGCAATCTGAGGACACATTCCTGCAATTGTATCTATATAGATAGTTCTTTGAGAAAGGTTCCTGCTTTCTTGCCTGCATCTCTGGAAACATTTTGCTGTTCTCCCCTCCTCCCCCGGCTGTGTGGGAAGCATTTTGTAGGTCAATGATACCATTGTGCTGTGTGTCCTGTCCTTAGAGGGGATAGGTGGTCCTTTTCCTACCCATTGCAAGGTACCCTGGGGCAGCTCACCTCTTCCCTGCGCAGTCGAGGAGATACAAGGGGAAAAAAAAATGCTATAAAAAAGGTTCCTGTTGTAGAATGGGATGTAATTTTGTGTAATGTTTTCTTTGACTTAAAAAAAAAAAAATAAAATTGGAAAAGTGTTTTCTAGCGTTTTCAGCTGGTTAAGAACAGTCCTGGATTCGCTTCCCAGCTCTTCTCTTGTTGGTGCAATAAATCAAGAGATGTCTCTTAACCTTTCCTATCCTTTTTGCTGTATTTTACAAAAACATCTGAATAGCAGTGCGTTATTAAACAAAATAATGCCTCCTTTCATCAACTATTCATGTTATTAATTGTAATTACTTTTACCAGAACATTTAATAGGCATTCTCTATTTTAAAAATTATTTTTACAGTAAATTATTTCAGCTATCCTTTCTGAGTGATTGTGATCATTATTATTGCTGTTAAAACCGCGCAGGTCACTAGCTGATATCGATGGAGATGGACAGCTGAAAGCTGATGAGTTTGTGTTAGCCATGCACCTAACTGATATGGCCAAAGCCGGACAACCTCTGCCACTAACTCTGCCTCTTGAACTGGTGCCACCTTCTTTCAGGTATATCACTGAGGGCAGTGAAACATAATATATTTTCAATGGAAGTGTTTTATACAAAGAAAATAACAGTGTTAATTCTCTTAACAACGGTGGGGTTTTTTTTCCCTCCAGGAGTGGAAAATATACTGAAAATATAAATGGAACTCTGCCATCTTACCAGCCTGTGCAAGAGGAGGAGCCACAAAAGAAACAGCCAGGTAAAATAGCGTTTACTTTCTTAATGTATAGGGCGGTCTTTGAAGGGCTCTGAAACCTTTAGAAATGGAAGACATAATCAGATCCCTAGGGAGCTTATTTCAGGAGTTAGATCCCTTTTAACTTGGGTGATAGCAAGGTTGTTAAGTGGATGTAGTCAGCCTATTACATCTAATAGAATTGAGAAGGCAGAGAGAAGGGCTATTTTTACTGGTAGGAAAGGAAAAGTGTACTGATTAATAATGTATTTTGGAAAGGAAATCCTTCATGGCCAAATGCTGCCATGCTACTGCAATTATTTTTTTTTTTTTTCAGTTGAAAGTTCGTGGCATGACTTTGGAACCCCTTGTTTTCAAAATGTCCAGAACAATGTAGTTTAATTCTCTGAGAACTAGGTGCAATTTGCACATAACGTAGATGCTGCTGTTGACTCCCTGATGCTACCAGCAAAGGTCTCTTACGTGCACACTGCGAGACACAACTTGCCTCTTTCTGGAAGGGTGGTGGCTGGAAGCCTAAACCATTCCTTTGCATCTCTTTTTATCCTATACTGCAGTAATTGAGCTTGATCCTGTTTTGTTTTCTGCTGTTTTTACCTCCAGGAGCTCTTACAGGGAACACCCTTAAAAACTAAGCTCTTTCTCTGTTAGTTAAGGTTTCTTGCACAGTGGAAAACCTTTTTAACAGAAGATAGTCTTCTCTTAGGTTATAAGAGCTGTTCTTTTGTTTTCTCTAAAATTCAAGTAATTTTCATGGTCAGTTTTAAATGACAACTTTTTTTTTTCAATTGGAATAGACTTAGGAAAATTTAAAGGTATTTTGGAAAAGAAAATAATACTTTAACAAATTCAAGATGCTTATATCATCCCTGACCCCACAACCTGATCTTGCCAAAAAGAAACTATCTATCTTTAGTAGCGTAACTGAGGTATTGATTTGGCAGCAGTGTTTTGCACAGGACAGAAATAACTACCTTTCCTTATTTTAGTGACATTTGAGGACAAAAGGAAAGCCAACTATGAGAGGGGAAATATGGAGCTGGAAAAACGCCGTCAGGTCCTGTTGGAACAGCAGCAGAGAGAGGCTGAACGTAAGGCTCAGAAAGAAAGAGAAGAACAAGAGCGAAGAGAGAGGGAACGTCAGGAACAGGAACGGAAGAAACAACTCGAAATGGAAAGGCAGCTGGAGAGACAGCGAGAATTGGAAAGACAAAGGGAAGAAGAAAGGAGAAAAGAAATAGAAAGGCGGGAGGTTGTTTTCTTGAAATTATTTTTTAATTCTTTAAGGAATATGTACATGCGTACAGTATCCACTTGACGGAGCATTCAGGATTTGAGTGCTGGCTTTGGTTCTGTCTCCTCACAAGGCCATTGGCAAGTTGTCTTGGAGAGAGAACATTGTCTCTATCTGAAAACATTGTGTCTGTTATAAATGAATCAACTATAGGCTGAAGATTTTCACGTGCTTCATAGGATAGATGACATTTTCTTGCATAGATTTCTTGGATTTAAGCAAAAATCTGTATACCAAACAAGGTTGTACTGAATTCATAATTGAGAATATTTTGACAGTTGAACTTGAGACAAATTTGCTTCTACATGGTGTCTCAGTGCATGCGTAAGACTTGCATATTTTTTGTAGTTCTGTGAAATACTCAAAGGAGGTTATGAGTAATATCTGTCAATGTGCTCATTTATGGGCAGTATTCTAAGCTAAACAGACTTTCTCTCTGAATTACGTAGCTTTTCTTCATCTAAAGTTAGGAGTGTGCTATGAAGAATCTGATAGGATCACTTCCTCTATTTGATGCTGAAGTATATAAGAGCACTTTACAAACGACAATATGTTTTGCTGTTATGCTATTTAGAAATAGAGCACATTATATTAAATCACAGTCTCAGAGTTCTGCATCTCCATTGTAATTTAAGGTAACATAACTTTTCTGCAGGCAGCAAAGCAAGAACTTGAGCGCCAGCGGCGACTGGAATGGGAAAGAATTCGTCGTCAAGAACTTCTTAATCAACGGAACAGGGAACAAGAAGAAATTGTCAAGTTGACTTCTAAAAAGAAGAGCCTTAATCTTGAATTAGAAGCCCTGGTAAGACAGAAATTTCACTACACATCTTGAAATACAGTATTTTAAATATGCAAATCTTACAACCTACATAAATGGCCTACCAGGAGTTTCACCCTGCTTTGCATGAGCAATCTAAAGCAGATATTTTGGGTTGTTTTAAAGAATTCATCATGAATTAATCATCCACAGATGTAGTGGAGAAGTGTTACTTGCCTTATGTGGTGTATTTTCTCTTTGCTTGCCTTCTAGACGGACAAACATCAGCAGATCTCAGGCCGATTGCAAGATATTCGAAGCAAAAAGCAAATTCGGAAAACTGAGCTGGAGGCGTTAGATAAGAAATATGACCAAGGAATTATGGAAGTCAAGCAACTACAACAACAGCTTCAGGTATGTGACTTTCTGTTAAGCTTGTAGTTTTCCTTCTTATTTTGTGTTTCTGTAATGCTGTTGATAATTCATACCCATAGGGAGGATAGTGAATTGGTTTGATTATACCAGAGAGAGGAAATTGGCAAGGTCGTCAACACTGCATAGATTTTTAGTTTTATATTTGATGTTAAAGAAATGATTACATGTACTACAACGAGCTGATGGTTGAATGAGGACAGTAGTCAAAACCTCAACTGTTCTTATGTGAACCAATAACAGTCACTTCTTTTTAATTATAAATTCTCATATTGCTCCAGACTAATTTTTACGAGGAATGTTTTTCTGTATGCAGAGCAAGTTGCTCTTTTTTCTTTTTTTTTGTCTCTTTGAAGAGCAAGACATGAACTATTGCAAATCAATTGACTACCATAAATCATATTTTTATTTAATGCTCCTGCACGTCAGGGAAACTTCTTTTCATGTTCCTGTGTGTCACAGAAAGTTACTATATTATATGAGGCTTGGGGCAGTCAACTTTAAATGTTCTCACGATAATATTCACACTTTTAGCATGCCTGGTTTTTTTTTTCCAGCTGTGTTAATGTTTTTGGGTCAAAAAGCATTCAGTTTTAATAGTATTTATATTGAGAGTATACGAATCATTTTTTCCTCTGCCCCATAATGATAACTTGCATCCACGTTTCCTTAACATGAGTTGAAGTTATGTTTGAAAATTCACCCATTTCTACTCACTGATTTATAAACAATATTAAAAATTTGTTATGTTATCTTCAATATCTACAGGAATATCAGAACAAACTAATCTATTTAGTTCCTGAAAAGCAATTGTTAAGTGAAAGAATTAAAAACGCTCAACTTGAAAACACTCAGAGTAAGTGTCTGCAAATTAATTCTCTTGGGTTTGCATTGCTGGCTTTTCATCACTTGTAAAAAAGGCTGAAGGGTACAGGGGTGTTAATCACACCTTCATTTTTGTTGAGTTAGTGCCATCTTAGCATTGTTGCATCTGCATTCCATTATTTCCTTCATGTTCTAAATAAGGGGCAAACAAACACATTTTTGCAAGAAAGCACAGATTTTGCTTGAAATCTTATTTACGCAGACTATACAGCCCACAGATACTATTACATCTTGTCTTTTTTTGGTAGTGTAAAACTCAAGGGAGTTAATTTATGTAAAGTTTACACTGGCCTTTACATCAAATCACACTAGAAGTGTGAGAAGCTTGCTATGAATTGGTCTGATATTAAAAAAAGCAACTTGCAAATTATTCTGTATATATTGCATGTAATGCCTCTGTGTCTCAGTTAGGTATTGGGGCCATTTCTTCTTTGTGCTGTATACAAATAGAAAGGTAAATCAAGGAATTTTTGTAAAGAAAGAGGTTGGGAATATTTGTATATTGGGAAGGTTGTTAAATAATTAGTGAAAACAGAAATCCTTATAAAATTGCTTGTATTTCCTTACGCAGGTACAGGAATCAGTTCTGTGCACAAGAAGTCCCTAGAAAAGGAAGAATTATGCCAAAGACTTAAGGAACAACTAGATGCCCTTGAGAAAGAAACTGCTTCTAAACTTGCTGAAATGGATGCATTCAACAGTCAGCTTAAGGTACATGCATTATCGAAATACTTAGTCTTACACTATTAAGCAGTATCTTTATTCTTCCATCCAGTCATAAAGATTGGTGGCACTTCTACCAGGCTTCCAAAAAGCTTTCCCCAACTTCCAATGTCAAACAAGAATTACAAAAAGTCTTGGAGTAAATAATGTAATAAAAATGCACTTAAAATTATTGCTAATGTACTAAAATATGAACCTGTTGCTAATCATCGCTTTGCATGAATCAACTGTTGCTCACTCTCAACTTTTGCCTTTTAGAATTCATTTTGATTTAGAATTGCAGTTTCTCAGGCCCTTGCAAATTCTGTTCTTGTGGTACTGCGGTTATGTTGGCTACAATTTTTGAATTACGGACTGAACATGAAACTTTTATTGAAAGAAATACAGGGTTTCATAGCACATTGTACAAGATCTGGTAGCAGACTTGGATATTGTCCTAAAAGTAAGCATAGGCCACTTATTTGTGTACAAGTTAAGAAATATTGACCACTCGTGATGAAGGCGTTTTTGTTTGAGGCAACTCTTGACTTGCCTAAAAACGCATGCAATTCTCAGGCAGGGTAGCATGTATCGACTTAACTCCGCTGATGTGAACTTTATTCTTCAGTAATGGATTTATGCTGGGCCAGCACGAGGGCTCTGCACTCTCCAATAAAAAAGAACACAAAAATTTGTAAACATTTAAGGAGCTTCTTTTCTTTTTAAAAAACGGCTACATATAACATGCATTTTTAGTTACTTGTTTATTGCATGGCTTGCTGTGTTCAGTGGCTGCACCTACCATTTAGTCTTCCCTAAAATAGTTTTTCAAAATACAGTGCAAAGATTAATTGGCTTTTTATCTGCCTTATCTTACAGTGTGAGAATATGGATGATTCTGTTCTTCAGTGCCTTTTGTCTCTGCTAAGCTGTCTCAACAACCTCTTCCTCTTACTTAAGGTTATTTTCTAATCTTTGGCTCTTTTGGTTTTTAATTATTTTGCAATTTTTCTCTGCTTACCCTTTCTGTTTGGATGTACGACTTCTATTAAATAAATTTTCCTAAAAGAAAATCGATAGGCTCTTTTTCTTTCTGCTAGCTTTTACACCCTCTTAAAGCCTTAAAATTTTCTTACCTGCTTAGAAAGCCAAACTGCAAAATACTGATGGCCATTTTATTTCCTAACAGACTATGTTCACTGAGTTGTTTTACTCATATGTTTTTGGTTTTAGTTACAGTAACATCAACCAAAAAAATACTGTTATAGTTGGAAACAGTGTCTTCTCCCACCTTTCCATCTGATGCTCTCTCTCTGTCTCACTATGCCTGTATCCGTATATCTTAAGCTGTGAGTCAGGTTAATGAATTGTCGTTCGAGTTTAAGAGTTTGGAAATGGTATCGATGCCCAGTATATGACATGGCAAACGCAATGCTATTAAGCCTTGAGATTAACCCAGTACTAAAACCTCCTTGCTGTTTTCCCTCTACACTGCTTTTGTCTGCTGGGGTTGAAAATCTGACTTTGATTTATCCCCCCCCAATATTATTCTCAGAATTAATTAACTGACCTTTCAATTTTGCATAAGGGTCATTCTGTCCTTAAATCAAAGATACAAGGGGTTTTATAATGCAGTTTTGTTTCCATAGCAAGCTTCAATTTCTGTGCAAAATGAGAAGAAAGTATTCTCAGCTGAGTATGTTCAGGGGAAAATAGTAGTCAGTTGTTTGGTTTAGTTTGTTGCTACAGAGACTTGCACTGATGCAGAAATCTTGTTGTCTTGCCCTTTTCATATAAATTGCAGTGTCTCTTAGGCAGCGTGACTGTTGGTAGAGCTGCATGTTGTAGTGGGAATAGGTGATTCTTAATTGTTTTGTTTGCGTTTATGAGATTAGATATGAAAAGTCAGCGTATACCTGTTGCATTGCTCAGTCTGTATCAATAGGATTCCTAAGAAAAAATAATGTAATATCTTACAGATGTTTTGTAACATGGTGAGGTACAGTCTAAAGTAATTCTATCGTTGAAATTTTTTTTTCCTGTAAATGTAATTATCCCAAAGATTCATGCTGATTTTTCTGCTGTGAAAAAGTTTGTTACCAGAGGGAGACGGAATAGGAGTTGATGGGATGTGTTCAAAAAGAAAAGCGTAAAATTGTGAAGTTTACAAATACAGGAAAACTCCAGTCTGAATTAGTGTTTTTAGGCTATGGCTTCCCATGGTGGTAAGCTTTCTGGACATTTTTATAGAGTTTTTCTGATTTGTATATGGGACTGATCATTCAGAGAACATTGCAAAGGCGAACACCCTACTGAAGGGATGCATTCTCAGGTTTATGGTATTGTGTTGGCTTTCAGTTGAAGCTGCCTCCTCGGCAAATGTGTCTTGTAGTTATTTAAGATACGCTTCATTGTCCTCTGTGTCCTTAGATAATGTTGTGTTTGAACACTCAGTTTTGTATCTTCCCTTCTCCTCTGTTGTATTTGCCATTTCCAGCAGGTGTATGACTGGAAGGTCTCTTTGAAAGCCTAAGTTAGGCCAAAGGCTTTGCAAACCTGCCTGCTACTTTTATATTTCTGTTGATTTGACTTTCTTTACAGTGATCTCCAAGGACTATTAATAACTGAATATTACTTTGTCCCTTTGTATTAAAACTTGGTTCACAAAGCATTAAAATGCCTGGGTGCTTTTCTCGAAAGATTGGCTTTATTCCTTTTGATGTACTTTGTTGTGTTTCTTTGTTAGGACCTGAGAGAAAGTTACAGCACACAGCAGTTAGCCTTGGAGCAGCTTCACAGGATCAAACAGGACAAAATAAGAGAGGTAGAAAAAAGAAGAGCTGAATTTGCACAGAAAAAGCGACTGGAAGATGAGGCTGCAAGGTACCATGTCTGAATGTATCAGCATTGCAACATTGATATAAGATGGTTTGAATTTCCTCTTTCCAATCTGTTTTTATCTTCTATTTAAAAAAACCCACCTTATAATTCAGATAAACCAAGTAGTCACTTCTGCTAGTAAGATTTTTAGCTCCTTTAATAGATAACCCTCACACATTCAAAATTCCTTTTATTTTCTGCCTTGTTTTGCTGGCCTTCAAAAGATCTGACCTATTGCCTTAAAAGCACTTCTGACTGAGTAGGTACTAGTTGTTTGTCATGTATATCCAGGCAGTGGTGAGATTGATACTTAAGACAATAGGATGGGCATTGACTGCTTAATTCCGATGTTAATCTTTAAAGCTGGATGAGTGAGCAAGCTTTGAGTTTTAAATTTTTCCCTTTTTTAGTACAATGAGAAAATTCACATATATGTCTGACAGGATCATCCTTTCATGTATATTTATATATCCCTTCATGTATATGGTCCTGGTTTTGCTCAGCCCAGCCTTGTATCAGGCACTCAAACTTTTAGCGTTCTCAGCTCTTGGTTTGACATGGTCTTGTTCCCAAGTAGTTTTTTTTTCTTTTGTTTCACTGATTAAGAAACCATAGTTTCTAGGGTTTGATTCTGGCTGTTTTAGGGTGCCACTCTGTTTTTCCTCTCTCTGGACCTGCTGCTATCAGCTGCCTGTTTTGTGCGTAGCAGCCCTGGATTGAAACAGTGCCAGAGAGAGGGTGGACGGCCGCTCTCAGTGAGGAGTCCGCAGCTCTGGAGTTGCTTTGGTGTACGAGCTTTGACTTTCCTTCTCATTCACAGAATTGCTGTGTTTTGTCTTTTTAATTTGAGAGAGATTTTCTTTTTCAATGATTCGTATTTTCTATGGCTGCTTTTAATGAAGCAGAGCCGGTGACCTTGTAGTATGTATGATTCATGGTCTTAACATGACAGCATTTTTCTACAACAGTGTGATGGAGTCTCACAACATTTGTGACAGTCCCTTTAAGAGAACCATATGTATAATGATATCCCATTAATTTTTCTGTTGAACATAGCTATACAATAGAGTAACAACGTTACTGCACAGCTCCTACTAGATCCTATCGTGTGCTTAAAACACAATAAAATGACCGTCAGATGAGTGGACCTCCCACAGTGATTTGATGAAGCAGTCTCCTCTAGGCATGGCTCCTCCTCAACAACCTCTTCAGAAGGTGGCCCAAAGGGTTAGGTTGGCTTTTTTCAGAAGAAAGGTCTCAGCAGCTAAAATACAATGATTTTTTAGGGTGTTGAATTGGATAATAACTTCTTTGGAGAGATGAGGCACAGGATAAAATCTGAATAATTTCGGAGAATACAGTCAGATTTCCAGATTCTGTGTGATGAAGAGCATGGCCGTGGCGGGGATAAGCATATTGAATAGGTTACAACTGCTGAAAGCAAAAAATTAAAGCAGCAAATGTCAGTATGCAAAGGCTATTTTTATGTATGTACCAGAGTGAAATTTTGTTACTTATCTGTTTTGGAAATCTTAGTTGCCAGTCGTGAGATTTGGAAACTAACTTGGTGGACAGCTTAAAACCACCTTTGTTCAATTAACAGATCACTTCTTGCTCATCAGGATGTAGGCGAGCAGAAGTGCTCGTGGAGGCACTGCACAGTTAAACATGTGGCAGTGTTTCTATACCAAGAATTTTAATCCATTTGTTATTTATATGTGAAATATACTGGCACTGATGTTAAGACAAAGCACGATCTCCTGTGGAAGAGCTTATCACACAGAGATGAGAGTGATCAATATCATAGACTCAGTTTTACTGACAAGTGCAGTCAATTACTCTGTGAACAGTGTCTCATTCATTTTTATATGAATGTTCTCCTACCTGTCTCTCATTCTTTCAGGAAAGCAAAACGGGAGAAGGAGAACCGATGGCAGGAAAATATCCGAAGGGAAGAAGAAGAGAAAAAGAAGCGATTGGAGGAAGAACGAATGCAGGAAAAAGTTCAAGAAAAGCTGAAAGCTGAAGAAGCAGTTGCTCTGATGAGAGAAAGGGAAAATAAACAACAGCTTCATGCAGAGGAGGAAAAAAATAGGCAAGCCACGATCTTGAGGGAGACAGAACAACAAAGGCAGAGGCAACTGGAAGAAGATAAAAGAAAGCAAGAACAAATTGCAAAAGAAGCTGAGGAGAGGCGTAAGCAGAACCAAGAAATAAAGAAGATAAAAGAAGTGACCAACTCTCAAGAGGTGGAGAAACACAATTCTAAATTAAACGTAAATGAGAAGTTTGCAGATCTGTTGAAACCAGCAGAAGGTAGAAGTCTTAAGCCACCCTGGAAAAATGAAGGTAATCTTAGTCTGTTCATTTTTGCTTTAATGGTTCTTATTTTCCTGAGTGTTATTTCATTCTTTAAATATATCATTGTTAATGTGATGCAATGGCTTATTGTCTAAAATATTATTTAAAAAAAAAACCAGCAATGTTTCACGTCTTTACTCCGTTATAAATCATCCTCTTAACTTAGGTTACTTCTATCAGGTCTCAGCACCTATGACTGATGATGAATTTTCCAGTGATCACGGTCAACAAATCACAAATGCTAGAAACAGTAATAATTTAGCTTTTCCCTAAGGCATGCAATTTCTGTCATTAAAGCAGAATGCTAATACGGAGTTTTGTTCAGTGATGCGTGGATGGGCAGATAATGCTCAGCAAAGTGATTTACTAACTTGGCTACCTAGTTTATTTCTGCATTACTCAATGCCTCTTATTAAAAAGCAAAGAACTGAATGACTAGACGTAACTGTAGTTGTGGGACTTTGAAAAATACTGGTTTAACAATATTTTCTATAAAGGCAGTTTTGATTATTTCCATCCTTCATTAGTTCTTGTCAGTTTTTATTAGCCACTTTTATCACTGAGTTCAGCAAGAACTAAATTAGAACAGTGCTGAAAGATACTTGCACACCTCAGCTATACCTTGTAAAACATTCACTGTTAGCAACATCAGTCACAGACTTGGAGAACAGAGATGCGAAGAGAATAGAAATCATGATATTCTACTATTTTAGGTTTCTGAGTAAAATCTTCACACATGCTGCTGAACACTTACTGTTGCAACAGTGGTATCTTTTCACCTTGGAAAATTCTAATTGTGTGTTAAACCAGATGATCTTAAAGCACTGGCTTAGCCAGAGCAGTTTGACAAGGAAAGATGAGAAGATATCTAAAGATGTCATTTTTTCACTTCAGAAGACAATGCATTTTGTTGCCTGTGTTACATTTACGATGATTATCATGTTAAACTCTTGTATTTTGTGCATCCCATCGGCCTGCTGTAGTTAGTGATTTCCTTTGATACTTGCATAGTGTCTTTGGGGCAAGAACTGTTCTCTTCTTGTATTCATACCTGCTGCTTAGAATAATGGGGTTCCAACTAAGCACGTCTTTCAGCTGTATCAAAATGGTAACTAGTTTTCTTGTCCTTTTAGGCAATGCAGTTAGTGTCTCAGAGTCTAGGAATTCAGTTGCCTTGGTGAATTACAGAGCTTTATATCCATTTGAAGCAAGGAATCACGATGAGATGAGCTTTAATACTGGAGATATAATTCAGGTAAGATTTGCCATTCACATTTAACTTGCAAAAATCACCCCCCCACCCCCCCTTTCCCTGGCCTTGAGATACACAGGGTATTCAGTATCAAAAAGCGTTACATTGATACGTTTTAAGGTTTACTCAAAACTTTTTTTTTTTTTTTAAACAGGTAAAATTAAGATTAGCTAAAATCTTTCTTTGGATCTTACACATCCTAGAGGTGTTGAGAATCTGTTTACAATAACAATAGTGAATGCTAAACATAAACTTTATAAAATTAATAGGTCAGGAATGATAGAGTTGTTGCAGTTCGTTGTACACGTACAGGTTGGCCTCTAAGTGTCTGCTTGAAATATGAGTGTAGTAAATAGAGGCATGAATTATTAATTAATGACATTTGAATTAAAGTGAAACTAATTATTTAACAAGTAGATGTGAAAGGTTCTTCTGAATCTTAATACCGTTATCTGATGTATTTTTAACATAGACTTCTGCCTCTTGTTAGCTGATCCTTTATAAATGCTCCCTCAGGCAGATAACTATAGTAGTTTATTCTGTGTCCGTTCTTTGTACCGCTTTTCTGGATTCCGCTTAATATGTTATCACTAATATTACAGCAGGACCATAAGATTGGAAATGTCTTCTGACATCTCAGCTGAAATCTGTGTGATGTCATGTAATTCTGTCACTTGTCAACATGCGTGTTTTTGAAAGCAAGCGCATTCAGGTGGAATGCGAAAACTGATTTACAAGCATGGTAATACAATTAATATATATGTATCTAATACATAAGTATGAATGAGGAGGAACCACATGTACTATAAGCGATATAGGTAGCTGATAAGGGAGAATTTACGAAGCAATGTGGTACGAACTATTAAAACACTTAAGTATTAGCCTTCAGTTTGACAGTGTTAAATCATTTGCATTTTCATACCAACGAAGCTCAGAAGAGGGAACAAGAGAAGCAGGTTTTGTTTTGGCTTCCTTCTCAGATATAATTAACTGTGTCGTTTAACTACTGATGATTTATTTTAGGAGTAGGCGAACAGCTGCCTCCTCCTCTTATACCCCAAACCTCAACTAAGCTAACTAGCTGATAATATTTGATGAGCTGCTGGTTTTTAGCTAATTTTGACTAATTTGCTAATTTGCAGCATAATGGTGGCTTCAATATAGCTATGAATGTTTGAGGATGCTCTATACTTAATCATATAGTAAATAACAGAATTTTTGGACGCATTTTGGATGCAGTCAAATGACACAGTTAATTATACCTATAAGCAGAACTGCAGCAGTTTTCGTGCGCTGCTAGGCTTACCAGCCGCTGCCTCTTGGTTGTGCATTTGGCAAAATACAATGCAATGCACTGTAATTTTTGGCAAGCCAGAGTGGCTGCAGGTATAGTACATGATCCCCAGTTGCATGTTTGGGGCCCGTTCGAAGGAATATGTCTTTGAGGCCTGTCTCCACCTGTGTCTAAAACCAGTGCAATTGCATCATCACCCCGTTTCTTGGACAGAGCAAAATCAGCTCAATTCTGAAAGGGAAAAGAATGAAAATGCTGATCCTTGTGTGAGTGCTGCTCATACTGTTCAATTCAGAGTGCCAGCAGGTGCTGAGGCACTAGATGCCCTGTTTGTTTCACACTGCTAATTGTGTTTTCTTTGTATTTAACCTCCTGTCCATAGGTTGATGAAAAAACTGTAGGGGAGCCTGGTTGGCTTTATGGGAGTTTTCAAGGACATCTTGGTTGGTTTCCATGCAATTATGTGGAAAAAATACCAGAAGGAGAAAAATCTTTGTCTCCTAAGAAGGCCTTACTTCCTCCTACAGTATCTCTATCTACTACCTCAGCTGCTTCAGAGTGAGTTTTTGCTTGTGTTAAAATTGCTTTTTCTAAATTTAGCTAACACATGATGTCCTGTATAGTTTCATTCGGTGTTTGTTTTTAAAATATAAATGCAGAAAACTTACTGAAGAAGCTACCTGAAAGTCTTAGCTTGGAAATTTTAAGTATTTGATAGTCTGCTTCACATTGTATAGCATATCTGTTTTATGCAAGTTAAAAAAAAAAAAAAAAGTTATTCTGTTTGAGGTACTTTTTGTATAAAAACTATAATGTGTTAAATATGCCTGTATTCAATTTGCAGACCACTTTCACCAAGTAAATCTGCAGAAGAATCCGATTACCAAAACATACCTTTTTCTAACCTGAATGTTAATACAGCATGGCAACAGAAATCAGCTTTTACTCGCACCGTGTCCCCTGGATCTGTTTCACCCATTCATGGACAGGTATATTGTGTGAGAATGGAGAACTTTCTGTATTTTCGATTCATGTTAATGAAACTGATTTTAAAGAAAAACCAAACCAAAACACGACTCTTCTAATACTGGGTGCACTGAACAGGCTAGAGGATAAAGAAGCTCGTCTGAATGCTCCACTAGTGTGCATTGACGTAATTCCATATGTTTCCAGGGACCACTGAGCAAGAAAACTCATTTATGTTTCATAATTCTAAAATCATTTTCACATGTAATTAGGCACATGAGATATTGCTAACAAATAAGAAACAGAGTTGAGAGATTTTCTCAGTCAACAGCTTGTATACATCAATGTAAAGTGTTGTTGACCGTACAACAAATTATTCAGCCATCACTTAGGAATGAAGTTGCTTAAACTTCAATAAAAGATACATCAATGTTTGTTTGTTTGTGTTTAACACTTGCAGCAGTTTGGGGTAATGTGGTTGATCAACATCTCCACTTCTGTCTTAACAGGGACAGCCTGTCGAGAACTTAAAAGCACAAGCGCTTTGCTCTTGGACTGCAAAAAAAGATAACCACTTGAACTTTTCAAAAAATGATATCATTACTGTCCTGGAGCAGCAGGAGAACTGGTGGTTTGGAGAGGTACATGGAGGAAGGGGTTGGTTTCCAAAATCATATGTCAAGCTCTTACCCGGGAGCGAAATCAAGAAAGAGGAGTAAGTGCAACTTTTATTCTTGTTTTATTCAATAGTTTGCAAAAAGAGGTGGTTTAGAGTGCAAAATTCTTGCAGTGCAGAACATAAATACCATTTACAATTTACACCATGCCATTTTAGGCTTTTATTATTTCATTCTGGCAAGCCAAGTAATGTTGGGCTCACTACTGTGTAAATAGACAGTCTTCCAAGGCTGAGTGCTGTGAAAAATCAGTGGTGTTTGATTATTCATCCAGTGCCAGACTTTGTTTTCGTTCATTACCAAATCAGCTCTCTTGCAGTGTAGTTGCATTCTGCCTCTGAAGGTGCCAATTTCTGAGTGACCTACAAATAATTGTAAGCTCGTAAGGCACATCTTGCAGAAATAGCGTATTTTTCTTTACTTGATCATTATGTCTATTCTAATGCTGTAGGGAACTGTTCAGGTAATAATTCAAAGTCTGGTTACTTCTGGGATGGCTGCACCATTGTGTGTGAATTCTTCTTTTCATACATTATGATAAAAGTTCTTAGAAATTCTCTAGAATGAGAGAATTTAGACAAAATCTTTAATTTGTACTTCTTTTGGATAGCATAATGTGTGAATACAAATTAATTACGTCTCATCTTGCATCACTTTACATTTCTTTTTTTGAAGTGATGTGCTGTTGGATGCCATTCGTATTTTAAATATTAGCAGTACCTGTCACTGTTTGACAGTCAGGGAGGTCTTTGCAGTTAATTCAGAGGCAATACCAACTTTGAGATAACCAAAATGAGCTTATTCTCATCCTAATAGAGAGATTCGTTCTTGATCAGCCTTTTCGTTACACAAACCTTTTTTTCTTTCTGCAGACCAGAAGCTATTTATGCAGCTGTAAACAAAAAGCCTAATACACAGTCTTACACAGCAGGAGAGGGTAAGACAGCATGAAATATGCTACTTAATGATACAGTCTGTTTCTGCTTAATGGCATGTGAATAAGCTTAAATACGTGAAGAGTTTCTGAGCAGGCCTTTTAATGCTTGTCCAAAACACACAGTGCAAATGTTGAGCTACTGATGTGAGAATTCTAGAACAGGAACTTAAGTAAAGCTTACAACTAATTCAGGTTGAGCATAGGCCTGGGGCTTGGTTTTGTTTTTAAGACTTTTGCTCGAGCATTAATTTATTTCTGAAAACTTAAATATGTCTCATGGCCATAAGCTGAGTTCTCTTCCTGCTGTTTTCTACTGTATAATGCTATACTGTAGAGACATGAGAAGGGATTTTTAGTCTCCTGAGTGTAGATCATTCTCTTTTAATCAGCAAGCAGGGAGTAGAGAAAACAAATATTACTGGAGAAAAATTTGTGGGAAGCACTTTCTAAGCCTTTTAATCTAGTGTATCTCCATGCTTCCCCAGTTATATTTTAATGCCACTTGTGTTTTTCATTTTTGCTGTGTTACTCAGATAAGAATTCCACTCACGGTGGAATACTTAATGCAAGAGATGAGTTTTCGAGCTGTGGTCTACAGGCCTCTGCTGGTCTGCAGGATGATCATAGGGTAGTAAGTCTCACTGTGCCAAATTCATCTATCTGTACAAAGTTGAGTACCTGTAATTCAGAGTTGTAAGCATGAGGCAAGATGTGATTACAATCAAGCAAGTAGGTAGGCTGATTCACAAACTTGTGAAGACATGATCCATGTTATGAACACACTGATGAACGCTGATATCAAAAATACCTTTACTTGCATCTGACATACTTTTTTATCCTCCTGTCTGAAACTGTTGTCTCCTTCTTTATATGTGCTGTTTGCACAGAGTATGTTGCGCTCTATTCATACTCAAGCTCTGAGCCTGGTGACTTGACTTTCACGGAAGGTGAGGAAATCCTAGTGACCCAGAAGGAAGGGGAATGGTGGACCGGAAGCATTGATGGCAGAACTGGAATCTTCCCCTCCAATTACGTCAGACCAAAGGATCAAGAAGTGAGTTCGTATTCTGAGAATTAATGTACGATGCTTACTCTCAATTTTATTGTATTACTGGTATTGATATCCAGCTCTTAGTGATTTTAAGCAGAGGTTAATGTGCTTGATAGAAAAGAAAAGCCTAGGTAGCTTGAGTGTTAAATCAGTGCCGTAGCCACAGTGTGACACTGTCCCTCTCCGTACAGGATTATTAAATACAGGCTCAAAATTAAAATCTCTACATGCTTTTCTGTCCACGTCCTTAAAGTTGGTGTAAACTCTGCTGGTTTTATTGCACATTAAAAGATGATTGTTGTGTCTTTGTAGGCTTCTAGTAATGCTGGCAAAACTGGAACAATAAATAAGAAACCTGGTAAGTGTGTGATAACTTTTTAACATTTAGGACTGTTTCTTAAGTGTCTATGAGCATTTAGGTTCATAGCAGTGTTTTAATGGTGGCTAATGTGCTTAGCTGCAAGATACGTACCAGGTTATTTCTGTGGATCTAGCTATAATGAAAAAATAACAAATGTAACAAAAAAAATAACAAATGTAGTGAATGTATTATCTTTTCAGAAATCGCTCAGGTTACTACTGCGTATGCTGCATCAGGGTCTGAACAGCTTAGTCTTGCTCCAGGACAGCTAATACTTATTCTGAAGAAAAACTCTAGTGGATGGTGGCAAGGAGAGTTGCAGGTAATTACTGAAGGAGAAATAATTGTGACTTCATGAATGGCAAGGTGGTGATCTTGTGTTTAATTTGAGAAAACAACTAAGTATAGCATTCTGAAAGCTGGCTAGAAGTTATTTTCATCTTGTATAAACCATGTTTGGGGAAAACCAAGTTTTTAATTAAATCTTGAGTTGCTGGGGGGTTTTGTTTGGTTTTTTGGTTTGGGATATTTTTTTTTTTAGCCGCAGAAGATAGTAAAACTGTCGGTGAACATGTGCATCAGAGGGGGAAGAGGGATGTTGATAGTTAATAAATTGGTTAGGATTTAATTGGTAAAACATTAAATTGTAAAATTATTCTAATGAAAGAACAAGAATTCTTGAAAGTTGGAGTTGGAAGCTAGTTTATTGTGAAGGCTGCTGTTCCTACTTTTCTCCTCTCCCCACCTAGCAATGAATTTCTAGTCCCAAGGGTTGAGGGCACTGTTACATGACGTTCTTCTTAAATCACAGTTGATATTTTGACTTTTGGAGCCCCATGGATCTTGTCCATAATAGCCTTCATCTTTGCAAACAATGCAAAAAGTTAAATCACGATCTTATAATGTCTCTTTGTTACCCTTTTCTTTAGCTGAATTTTAGCTGAATCTGCAGTGTTAGCCTGAATTTAAAAATGTTACTTCCAACACCGAATGCTATTTCCAATATTGGGATCAAACAGCACAATAGAAAGTTCTGTCCTCTTAATATCACTTAATTGGCTTTTCCCAAGGTATTCTACAGCCTCACGCACTCTGTTTTGAGTGAATAGTCTTGTTAATACCTATTTGCCCTCTCCAGCAGCTGGAACAGAGCTGATCTAACTATTCAGCATCTGTTTTTAAAACCAGCCTGCTTTACAGATACTGGAGCAGAGATCACAGTGCACAAGTTGAGAAAGTGCTGTGCTGAGTTTCTGTGAGTTAACAGCAGTGGAAAATTTATTCATAGTATGTGCAAAAAAATAAATAAATACAGAAAGCAATGAATAGTTTGTATTTTAAGAAAAGTAGGCCCAGTGCTGGCTCAAGAATAATAATTAAAAAAAAAAAGGGGGGGGGAGGGAAACTAAGATATGTAATTGTCGATTCTTGGTAGTTTGAATTTCTTTTTGTTGTTGTTGTTGTAATAGAGCTCAATCTGCAGTTACTGCTTTCTAAAATCTATGCTCACTTTTACATCCTGGCATTTTTGTGCCAGTATATTTGTTTCTTCAGTGTGTGCGGCGATCATCTTTACCTGTGGGACCCAAAAAGCAAAGACTAAAAAATGAGGAAATTATTTTCAAACTCTCCCATGCTGTACTAGGTAGAATGTGATATCAAATACTTAGGTCAGGATTTGCAGAAGTAGCTTATGGTAATTGCTTCTGTTCTGGGTATCTCGTTAGAGACTCCTTATATGATGCATAAGTGGAATGTTCATAGGGCGAATTTTCTGCCCTATAATTAAATTGTGCACTGAAATAATTAGCTGCACTTGAAAATTTTGGATTAATAACTTTGCCAGAAGATATTAGGGTACAGCTTTATTTGAATTGGGTCATTTTATCCTTTAGCCAGATTTTTTCCTTTTGAGATCTATTTAGTATTTAGTGGGTATTGGCATTTTTTCCAGTCTGTAGACTATTTGATTTCTTAATTGTGTAATAACCATTTTAAACATTTACAGGCAAGAGGGAAGAAGAGACAGAAGGGATGGTTCCCTGCCAGCCATGTGAAATTACTGGGACCGAGCAGTGAAAGAACCACATCTGCTGCTCCCTCAGGTGAAAAAAAAATGACTTTATATTTCATTTAGAGTATCTTATGTAACTGCTTCAATTGTTCAGATCCTAGCCTGAATTACATAACTAGCGTAATATTACGTTTAACGGCTGTATCTGCTAGCGGTGTCACTGTGGAAGGTAAAGTCCTAGTCAGAATCTGAGTTCAGCTCTTATCTCGGTTCAAGAAAGGTAAAATCTCACTACTTCTTAATCAAAGCTGTTCTTTGTAGGGTCCCTCCCTAGCATATACTGTCCTCTATGTACCTTACAACAGAAAATCTCAGTCATACAAAGATGTTGATATCCAGAAATCTGTGAGGATCAGCAGTCCATCTTCCATGGCAAGAGCTTTTTAATTTTGCTGAATGCACTGAAGAGCCACACTCTTCTCATTTGGAAACTCCATGTTTCCAAATGCTAGCAAAAATCTTACAGAAAACTAACAGTTTCAAGCAAACAGTTTCAGGCAAACACCTTGGAATTACATGCACTGCTCCTTATAACGAGGGAGACGAAGCAGCAAATTTCCACTAGATTTTTCTATTTGAATGGCTGGGTACAAATGAGATTATTTCACAGAAAAGGAACTTTTTTTGTTCTGCATGCTTAAATTGTGCTGTTCTCCACAGTTATGATTTGCTTATACAACAGCTTCCTGGGTGTTACTGGACAAAACTTCCCTTTGACTGCACTAGCAGCTCACGGTTATCTAATGCACGTTTCCTCTGCCTTTGCCACGTTTTTCTCACAAGTGTCAGCTATAAGATAATCAAACTCACTTTCTTTTCTGAGCCAGTAAAAGAAATAGAAGCATACTTGATTATATTTTAAGATGTTTAGAAGGTCAATAGGTGCTATACTAACTGAATCAATTCACTATATATGTGCATAGATACATAAAGTGGAAATAAAGATTATTGCGTGGCCCAATTAAAAAAAAAAAAGTAAAAGAAAAGGGAGGACAGTTCCACAGCAAGATAAGATCATGTGGTATTTTTCTTATGTAACAGTGTATGTGAAATTGTTTCTTTCCTGTGGTTATGTAAAATGCTCAAAAATACTTGTGTAACAGTGTTCTGCTATATTTGTTTTTTCTTCATAGTGTGTCAGGTGATAGCGATGTATGATTATATGGCAAACAATGAAGATGAGCTCAGTTTCTCCAAAGGGCAGCTTATTAATGTACTGAGCAAAGATGATGCTGACTGGTGGCAAGGAGAAATCGGTGGTGTGACAGGTCTCTTCCCCTCAAACTACGTGAAGATGACCACGGATTCTGATCCAAGTCAGCAGTGTAAGCAACTTTTATTTTTTTTATTAATTCTGTCACTTTATTTCAAAGGTTCATTGCTTTGTGTTTAGAATTTGGAGTTCCGGGCATCAGCTGAATTTATTGGTACTTTAAATACCTTTTCTTTAAATATTTTACTATAGTACTAAGTAGTTTAAACACTTTTCTATTGAACCTACAAACAACCAGCACATTGCCAACCAGCCAGGGTGTAACAGTAAGAGTGCTAGAGTGAGCTAAAATACTACATTTGGTAGGTGTTCCCCTTCCACTAGAGGTGCTGATGTTTGGTAACTGCCACTGACTGGGATTCAGCGCGGGCATACCGTGCTCCACTATAGAACTTGCTCGAGTTTCATCAAATACAAAAAAGTGTCTGCTGTAGTCATCTTTACCTTATATTTAAACCTAAGTAAAAATAACCATAGAAAGGATAGGGAGAAGATTCTAGCATTAGCAAGTGGTCTATCCTATGGTAAATATGTGTGTCCCAGCTTCCAGCAATCCAGCTCTCATCCAATTCTGAGAAACAAGCTATATATCAAAACACATGTTAAACTGAAAATTAGCAGCAGCAGGCTGAGAACTGAATGCTAGAATATACACCTGTCTGACAGAATTTTGTCTTTTTTGCACGTAAACACAGTAAAGGTTTCTGGTGCCTCCCCCCACACGCACACCCCAGTTTTTTGGCCCCTCTCCCCAGAGAAAATTACCACCATTTTTACTCCATCAGCTTTTCATCCTGGGGCACTGTGATTAAACCAACTTTTGTATCAACCTATGACATCAGTAGATTTGGGAACATATCTTAATGTAAAAGTTGCTCCTTTGACATAACAAGCCTTGTCCCTTCACTTACTATTTTTTCCCTAGGCATCATTTGTAGTTTTCTCGGTATAAAAACATGAATCCAGCAGTGTGGTTGAGGTAGACTCTTAATAACCTATAGCTAGTGTGTAAGACCAATTTGCACTTAAAGATTTGATCAACATAGTTGTGTTCTTACAGAAGAATTCACAAATTTGGTAATGAAGGCAAAGCTTGGATTGGATAGTTGAAGTATTTTCCCTGGGTAGCTTGTTATGGTACCTGGGCACAATACAACATGCACCATTCTCGAGGTTTTCTTTTTAGCTAAATTACATCTGTGCTTACATTTTTGGTAACACGTTGATTTTTCTTTTATTATTTTTTTTTTTAATGCTGGTGTGGCTGTGATGTCAAAAACTTCTGCATTTAGATTGAACTTAACATTTTTTTAGTTAACGATATCTAAATCATTAAAATGATCTTTGAAAGTTCTACTTGTTTGTTTAAGTAGAGACAAAAATCTCAATTTTGAAGAAGTAGTGTAGACTAAATCCAGATGGGCTATAAAATTAAGATTCTGGCTGCGTATTAAAACTTTCTGAATTTTCAAAAAAGATAGAGACATTAGCTTACCACACCAGGTGTGTTTCCATTTAGAGTTACGTAGCTGAGTGTGGTAAGTGCAAGATGATTACATACACCACTAACTTTCAAGAAAAGCAGTACTAAGATCAAGTTGTAATTGGAAGCATTTAATGTGATGATTAAGTTTTTCTCATTGTTTGCTGATATGTCATTAGGCTGTCTTTTTCTCAGATTTCAATGTTGTGGAGTAAAAAATACTTCCATATCAATTTGTGTCTGTGTGAACAGAATTTTCCTTTGCAAGTACATTGACAAAGGTCAGCCAGTGGCAGT
Source organism: Himantopus leucocephalus (assembly GCA_003993805.1). Taxonomy (NCBI): domain Eukaryota; kingdom Metazoa; phylum Chordata; class Aves; order Charadriiformes; family Recurvirostridae; genus Himantopus; species Himantopus leucocephalus. Next base: position 112,483,491 of record RSEF01000003.1, read on the forward strand.
CAGCTGAGCAGATGTGCACATGAGCAGATGTACACCAGGTCATCTGTACGTTGTTGTTAAACTTTTTTCTAAGAAATAATCTCTTTGTTGTGAAGCAGATCCACTGGTGCTTAATTAATAAAATCTACCTGTTGGTGAATGAAGAATATGCTGCATTTTTTAAAAAAAATTCTCTTGAGTATTTCAAATAAGCTACTTTGTGTTTCAGTTTTGTGCTGGGATTTGCCATTTATTTGTGATATTAAAACATATGCATTTGGAAACTTCAGGAAAAACCCTGCTTAAAGTCCAGAGCCTGCTTAAAACCAGCATGTTGTTAGCTCAAGTGCAGCATAGTGCAAATACTGTTACGCAGATTTCAGCTGGGCTGCTTTCCGTTGGTGCGAAATCTGAGCTAGTTAAGTTGTGTTAGCAATAAACTAGTGCTCTTCTGTAACCAGAGAAATATTTAAATATGTACTGATTAAACTTTCAAACTTGCTTGGATTTCCTTAAAATATTTTTTGCTCTTATTTAAATATAGTGCAGAAACAATCACTAGTATTCTTCAGAAGTCACTAAGGAATTATCCCACAGAAATGTTGATGTGGCCCTTTAGGGACCAGCTTGGAAATTCGACAGAATATAATTTTAAAAATGCATGGTTATATTTTAAGGAATTGTTAATCTGAGTGCTGTAATGTTTCTGTTGAAGAACAGAAGTTCCTCCCACTGTCTCTTCTAGACGTTCAAATGTAATGGTATTTGAAAAGGAACAGACAGATTTGGTTTACTCAATGCGTCTTAGGAAAATTCTACTTTTCCCTTAAGTTCAACTCTGTTATATAGACCACCTTTGTACCCAGTTACAGCTGTAATGGCAAACTTCCCTAGCAAAGAAGGAACTTATAGTATCGTTTAGGTTGGAAAAGACCTTTAAGGTCATTGAGTCCAACCATTAACCTAGCACTTCCGAGTCCACCACTAAACCATAAGCTTAGGTCAGTGAGATGTTTCTTCTCTTAAGTTGCGGAAATAGCTCTCAGAACAGAATAAGCTGTGCTGACAAGATCACTTTTCCTGTTGGTGTAGCTGCGCATCCTGGCATAGGGTCTCTGCAAGGAAAAAAAATCAGGGAAGGGTGTCATAGGTCTGTCAACAGGTCTCTTAAATACAACTGAGTCCTGGTGACTGCAGAACACAGAATACTTGAGAGTCGTGTTTTAATGACATTTTAATAGCCCGTATTCTAGTTTTTGCACAGAAGTCATCATAAAGAATAAATAAGATATGTAGGAGGTTTCAAAATATAAATAGCTATAGATTTAAAGTAAAGGAACATGCATACTCTTCTGTTCTTTGTTGACTGCTTGCTCAGCCGTTCAGGGTCAGATCTTTTGTGTATTGCCAGTGCCTGTCTGAGACACATCTACCAGGTTTTCTTCCCATTCTTCCCAAGGGCTGTGTGAGGCCGGGTAGGCATGGTGCACTTACCACTTTACAGTTCTTCCCGATGGACTGGTCTGGAGATAATTTTGTCATTTCAGCCAGTCTTTGTCTGCCTTAAACAGTTGCTCTTAGAAACTTGTTCTGTCCTTACTTGTTGACTTTTTCAGGGAGATAGCTTTTTTCAGTTTGTCATCTTAACCATGGGACCAGTCAGAGCCTTGTCCTTGTCTTTTCTGTAGTTGAGGTTTTCTCCCCTCATGTACCTCAGATGGAGTCAAGACACATGCTCCACCTACATCTGCATACTTGGTTGCTGGATGTCTCTCTTCATCTCTTAGAGACACTCTTGCTGAGAGCTGGACAACTCAGCCAGGTGGATACAGCAATGCTCAGTGTGCAGAGCCTTCTGGTTCATCTTATCTGAGGTACCTCATCTCCCTTCGTTACACTGGTCTTTCGCAGAGCTGAACGTTGTACCAGTTCTTTCTACTCTAATGTACATATAATTACTGTTTCTGTTCACTCTTTTCTTTTCATCGCCCAGCATTGCTGCAGTTCCTCAGGCATCTAAGTTACTGCTTCAGGTGCTTAGATGTGAGCTCCAGGTAGTCCCCATAAGCACGTCCTTCCCCCATTTAAACCTGCCTGCTCTGCCTTCTGCTAGTGCAACAGCAAAAGCTGGTTAGACTGGAAACAGATCCTCTCTCCGTAGACTGTTCCTGACATGCAGGTGACAAAAGTGTGAATTTCCTTATATACAAACTTGATGTTTGTAGTAATATCACTAGATCTATGTAATTTTTTCCTCCTCAAACCTTACGTCTAGATGTGACACACTACAGACACGAGGCAAGTCCTGTCCTTTCAACAACAACGGTCTATATTTCCAGAAGTCTGTCTCCATGCACACTGTCCACCACTGTCTAATGAATGAACCTGACCAACTTTCAAGGGTGTTTGTAGTGAAAAAACAACTTCCGAACATGCTTGTGGCAGGTGCATTTCTGTGTCTATATATGGACAACACGTTTTGAAGTTCTCTAGTTATTGCCAAGTAACTTCTCTCTACAATTATGGAGTAAGAGTTTGTGGTATCAGTGGCTTTGAGGTGTTGCATGTTGCAGGTCCACATCAGTTCTTTAACATATGAAGATTAATAATTTATGCTAAGATTTTACTCAACAGCTGCAGAATTTTACCCTTTATACCAAGGATCAAATACAAAATCAAGCCCTTAGTTCATAGTGACACAGTAATTTTGTATTTCTAAAACTATTTGATCAACGTCAGTCAGGCTTGATAAAGCTTCCAGGTTGAAGCCCTGGGGTCTGGAACGGTCTCTGGATTGCCCACAGGGTGTGCGTAGCTGCAGCCCACCTCATACATCTGCCTTTAACCTGACTTTGCAGTGCCTCTTCTAGACCATGTAGGACCTTGGTTTCTGATGGGTATATTGACTGATGTGGTACTTCGTGGACACATGTTACTAGAGACAAGGTTTCATTTCTTTTCAGGCTTTGAACAGAGTTGAACAGGTTAATTTTTATGTGCCAATATGAATAAATTCCAATGAGGCTCTTCTTTACAAGTTTAGTTTTTATCTGGTTTTCTAATGTCTCGTTACAAGTGTCTCAGGAGAAATCCTGGCTTTGTTGAAATCTCAGGGAATTTTGCCATTGCCTTTAAAAAAACCCTGTAGGGCTTGACCTTGTGTTGTTGAGTCTATGTAACAGCAGTCTTCCTTGGGTAGATGCATTCTTCTACAAGTGAATCAGCTGCAGGTGTTTCTCAGAGTCAGTGATGGCTGGTTGCAGGTACTTAATATTCTGTGTGTGTTTATAAATATGAAATTGCGAGAGCAGAAGCTCATGATGTCTGTTTTCAGAAAGTTGAATGTTAGTCATTCCTTTCTGACCTTTTTGGTGTTGTTCTGTCTTTGTCCATAGAACTCATATGTTTCACTCTTCAAATTTATGTTCATTTTATCCTTCATTTTTTTTTGTTTTTTTTAGGACCCAATGTTGTCTTCCAGTGTGAAAGCACCTCAGAGACCCACTATCCAAGTTTGACTGTAGCGTGGAGGCAGGGTGGCCAGCCCTGCTCACATATCTCTGACACAATCCTTTTGCTTCGTTTGAACGTTAGATCCAGTCAAGAAATTAGGTTTTGTGGGTTTTCTTCTAATCTACAGTTACAGTTGATTTGTAAAAGCAGAAAGGATAGTGGGTCTTTGTGTGGCTTTCACTGCTGTTCATTCTTGTTTCCTTTAGTATTTTTCTTTGGTATTGATAATCGTAGATCATTAGCATGCATATCAAGTTATCGTTTGCATGGTGGGATTGCAGACACACAAAGACCCACTATTTGCACAGTTTATCTGAGCTGTTTTGAATGGGCAGTTGTGTTCTTTTAATGTTGTAATGTACATACTTTGCAAAATTAAAATGTTCGCTGATTACTGTTCTAATGGACTTGATTGAATCTCTTACATATTGAGCTTTGAAAATTTGGCAGCCTACAAGGCTCAACCAGAAAACAAACTCTACCTGTCTCTGCTGCTGATAGTCACTGTGATTACAAATATGCTACAAGATCTAAGATGTATATCTGGTGCAGTCCATCCAGCCTTTTAATACCCTTTTTAACTGGGGAAAGAATTCTTAAGTGTAGAGTGGAAGATATTTTAATTTTTTTTCTTCCTTCACAGTAGTACTATAGCAGGAATTCAGGTTGTTTTGGCCCAATGTGTCCTATCCCTAAACGACCTCCTTCCTTTAAATACTTGATTCCGATAATTCATATTTGCTTTCAGTTTTAGCAAACGGCAAACGTGTACTAGTTACTGCAGTAAGTCCTTATACAGCCTCTGTGCTACTCGACCCTTTCCCTGCCCCTTTTCTTCATTAAGTAGTTAACGGTACTGAATAGTGTTTTTATCTGGCTACGGTCTGCAGTGACTTGAAGTAAATGCTATCTGAAAGCTGCTGCTCTTTCTGGTAAATAAATTAGCAGCATAATACATAGGTAACCTCGATAAAGAGATGGTGCCAGAAAAGAAACACTAACGGACACACCTGGAGCTGAAGGCAGAGCATTTGGTTTTAAAAATGGAACTATACTCCTCAGCTCAAAAGTGGTCCTCAAAGGTACAGTTACGGCGTGTCAGCAGTATGGTGCAGTAAAGGTGCCCGTGTTTTATTAGTCTGGGGGGAGAGAGGGACCAGGACTTCAGGACTATAACCCTGATACCCCTTTAAATAAAAGGATTAACTTAATAGCAGACTACTTGTCTGATTAAATAGTTCTGTGCTCCTGTAACAACAGGAGAGATCTGGTAGACATGGTATTTAATTTAGTTGGTTTCTTGAACGTGGTTATGAAACAGCAAAGGTCACTTATGCAATCAGAAATGTTTACAAAACACTGTTTGTTTACTATATACATATATATATATATGAATGTTGTGAAGGTACTATCAGGAAAAGGTTAGTCCAATTGCAGAGATTTAAAAGCCTTTCTCCAAAATTTCTATAGAAAGAGTGAGATGTTATGTATTTAATATAATTGATCAAATAACGTATATGTGCCCTTTAGCTCAGAGAGATATCTTTTGTGCAATATGGACTACAGCAATGTGCCTACATAAAACTAGAACTGGATTTTTATTCTGGATGTATTTTGTCTAAATCAGTATTTTGTTATAGAATGAAATCATGTTATTGTAGGCAAATAATGTGCTAGATGATTCCTCAAGTATTCTAGCTGACTTGATTTCCTTATGAAACTACATTTTAAGTATTCCTACTAAAATATACGCATCACCCTGAATTGCCTTCTCTGAATTTCTGACTTTGAAAGCCTGTTTAATAGAGCCTGAAGTGTCTTGTGCTACACCAGTGGCATCAAACAGTCACTTACTGTAGTGTAATAATTAGGTGATCTTATAAATTATCCCGTTTCTAAAAGGCACTGTTAACCTGAGGGATTTGAGCCAAACTGATTTCCCAATGTTCAGTGACAGTTTTCCCCAAATGCCTAATTGCTACTAATGGTCTTTGAAAAAAATGAAAAACAACTTCACATCCTATCTGGGATGCTCTAGGAAATCGTTAAGATGGCATTTTCCAAAAACAACTGGCATTCTACCCACTTTTTAACCAATACAATTGGAGATTAGGGTAGTATTAGGTAAAGTTTCACACTAGTGTGAAATAAACAGTTGGGTATGTAGATATGAGCACTGCTAATTCCTGAAACAGCTGCCCCTCAGTTTAAGCGATGAGCATTGAAATGAAGCATTTGGGGCTTTCATGGTTACCTCTTCATGTTTCAGTATTACCCGAGTACACTCTAAATTCTCTAATTGTAATAATGATGATGATAATAATAATAATAATAATACACCTTAATAATGCTGATTGAAAGAGATGTAGTCCATGCCTTCAGTATTTATCTCCACTGTAAAAGTCTGCCTAAGATAGCTCAAGCACAACCACCTGAGAGCTCTGCTCTCCTCCACACCCTGGTGCAGAAAGAATTGTATACATACATCAGATTGTCAATAGGAAAGACAATGCCGAGGATGTATTTAAGGCAAGATTATTTTAAAGTAATGTTCTCTGTCACTGAAGAGGTGTAGCTAATAGAAGCTGGGTTTAAATCAGAATTTTTCTTTCAAAAATGTCACTTTTTCTCTGGTGGTGTGTGCAATCCACTCCCTTGTTGACAGAAGTCCATAGAGTTGGGTTCAGCTCTCATCTCAGCCAGCCGAGTAAAACTAGCGTTGAAGCGTTCATCCCTTATTTGGGCGAAAAAGGTTGGCTTTGGAACTAAGGACAAGGTGTAAAATAAGAGTTATTTGATGAACTGATGGTCCCCAGTGAAGAGCCGAGAGTCTAAAGGTTGCTCAGAGCCACACAAGGTTAACAGTTAAAGCTGAAGGCAACCGGGAAAGCCAAATCCGATGTTGCCTGCAGCGTAGTACTTGCTTCATATTCTTTTCTGGGGACCAGCAGAGAATAGCAGCCACAGTGTAACGAGGGGTAAAAATGTAAATGATGCTGTAAATGCACAAGAACGGGTACTGAAACGCTTCCTAATTTTGTCACTGTCTAGTTTGCATAAAAACCACCTACAAAAGCGTAGTTTACAGCGCTGAGTTCCTGACCCAGCAGTCCGGTCCATGCAGGAAAGTCTTGTGCCACCACCGAGACCCAGTTGCAGGGCTGGGGTGTGCGAGTGGTCAGCGATAGTAGAGGGCTGTGGAAGCATACAAAGCGCTATCAGAATGTCAGTGTTAATGATGTTACAGTTAGGGGTGCAGAAGGCTTAAAGCTCACTCAAAAACGTTACACGCTAATAATTGAAACGCCTCCTACCAGTCATTGAATATTTATGCCATCTCGATGTTCGGTCAGATCGTATCCCTCTGTGATTTTCTTGGGTCGGGTTGAAAACACCTGTAAATAAGTCTGCTCGTAGGAATGCCGACAGACCTTGGCCTGAAGCAGTGTTGGGAGCTGCTGCAGGGTCACGCTACTTTAATGTAATGAACTAATAAAACTGCTACGTAATGGTGTGTGCTGCCTTAAAATCTCTTTTGTTGTTCTTTTCAAGCTAGAGTATTAATGTTTGGGGATGATTGTTAAGACATGCAAATGCGGGCTATGCTTAGCATGAGGCAGTTGTTCATCTTTGTTTTTAAACAAGGTTGTAAGATAACTATGCAAATGTATTTTATTAAAGGGACACATAAAAGGATCTAGTTTGTCTGTTGTGGTTTTTTTTGTCCATCTGGGGAGGATTTTTTCCCATCGGAATAGCTTGATACAAGCATTATGTTACATGGCTCTGTGACAGAGTGACCTAATTTTGCTTTTTACCTCTTGAAAATTGAGTTGTAAATTTCTTCAGTTGTAGCAAAGAGAGTATACTGCATTACTGATGAGAGGAGATTGGATAAAAGTTTTCATTATGTTTCCCAGGGCCTGATGAAAACCAACCTTCCCGCGGTGGCAGATTTCTTGGATTAGCTCGTTTCACTGGTTTCAGTAGGCACAGAGGCAGTGACAGGAGTACACTGCAAGTGAATTAGCCTTATGTGTGCCAGCAGAGATTGCACCGTGGCTGGGGGTGATGTCCCGTGCTACCACCAGTCTGTTCTCTGGCTGTATGCAGGGACTATTTTATTGCCAGCCCATGGTACTTAAGGTGAGATGTAGTCTTTCTGCGGTAGCCTGGGAAAGTAGAGGCAGGCTAATACAGGCAGAAAAAACCCTTGTCTGCTTTCTCCAGCCATATCAACTGGCTTGAGCTAAAAAAAGCCCAAAAACCAAAACATAAAAAAACCCCAGACAACAAAACAAAACCACCCCAACCCACAACCCTAAACAAACCAAGCTAGTTCCTTACAAGTGCAGTTTATACAGGCCACCTCTACCCCTAAATAGTCTTCGCTGTGACCCAGAGCAGTGATGCCTCTGGTGTAGATAAATCCTTCAGGGCAAGTGCTTGAGCTCATGTTTGAGGCTGAAGATGTCTTTCCAGAGCGGTCACTTTTAACATGTTTTTATATTGTTCGTTGAATGGGGAAGTTTGTTGGGGAAGGGGACAATGCGCTCGGTGCCCAAGCAGATCTGGGCATCTTTGAAAGCCTTTTATCCATCTGTTTTTACCTCGTTTCTCTGGAATTGGCTTTTAAGTGAAGGATTTTAATTCACTCCCCCTTTATTAACAAAGGAAAAACTGAAATTTTTTGAAACAGTGATAGGTCTCCTTCATCCTTCTTTCATTGGAGGATTTGTTTTCTTCAGAAACTGTCATTCTTCCCCTTGAACATTCTCAAATCCAAAATCTGTCAGTAATTGGAAAGGTTTTCTCCCCCGGGCCCCCATGTTTTTCAGGCTTTTCAATCTCCTGCAGAGGAGAACATCTTTTAACTGTGAAACTCGGTAGTTTTTCATGCAGGGTTAGTTATGTTAGTAGGAAGAAAGTATTTCTTGTTCAGGTATATTTGGAGAGGGAAGTATAATTTTAACCATAACTTTAGAGACTGGGATTTCCTGTTTATAAACTCTCCAGCTTGTTTTACCCTGCCCCTGCGAGACAGCCACTTCCTCGCCTTGGAGAGCAGGATTTATCACAAAAAGGTACCTCAGTTGCAGTAGGCATCACTCTCTTGCTGTGCAGCACGTTTCAAAGGTACCAGACACCCACTGCTTGCTCCGCGAGATGTTCTGGGGAGGGAGCCAGGCAGGTGCTGCCCCAGACTGTGTGAAGAGCCTGGCCGTACCCTGCTCTGGGTGGAAGAGGCAGGCTGGCTTGCCCTCCAACGGTAACGTAAACCTCTTACAGAGGGAGGTGAGCCCCCCGGCGTGAGCAGCTGAGATTCCCCTCTGCAGGCGCTCCCAGAAACCTCACTGCTTTTCTTTAGCTGTGTGAGAAGTTTGGGATGAAGCTTCACAAGACACAAGCCAAACCAACAGCTTTCTGCTGCCAAAAAAGGGCACTTTTACTGCTTCCACGCACATTCCTGGCTGCTAAACTAGCAGAAAACTGCTGTTTTCTTTTCCCCCGCCTTGGGATTCATTTGCTTCCAGGGTGTGAACTGGGAGTCAGATAAGTGCCAGAACTGATGCAAGGGAAGGAGGGAACAGGAATGTGGGAGGAGAATGGGTAGAGATGCAGGTCCACCCTTTCCGTACTGGTGAGCCCATGGGTGGCTATGGCCACTTCAGAAAAAAACATTGGCAAACGCACTAGGTAGGTTGTTGTATTCTCTCTCTCATTCGCCTTTCTTCCCTTCAGATCCAAATGCCTGAATTCACCCTCTAAAATCAGATGTGTGCATTGCGTACTATGGTTTTGTGCCAGTATCATCAGACCCATCAAAATCCAGGGCGTTTCCATTAGTGCTTATTTCAATATAAAATAGCACTCATCTGTTCATCCCAAAGGCTGACAGTCCAAATACAAGGTTAGTGCAGGAGCCAGTTAATTTAACTGCATTTTTGTACCTGATAAACCACATCTATACTAGGTGCATAAAAAAAAAAGCCTGTTTTCTTTCCAGTGTTTGCTTCAACTTTAAGTAGATGGCATGAGACACCCAAATTCCAGCTGTGGGTTGTTTTAACAGCTGCGATATAAGCAAACAAGAACAGGAGTTTCAGTCCCTGCCTGCTTTTGTTGCAGGGCTGTACCTTGCACTAGAAAAGAGAACCATGTGGTCAAAGCTGAGATTAACAAGTCTGGTTACTGTGCAAGCCCTTGGTTATCCTAAAATTTCATGTCTTAGGGAACCAGGTGGACTTAAACTCAGTCCTGTACAGACTAAAGAATGACGTTAGAGTCCAGAAGTAGTACACATTGGCCACAATTTGTCTGGATGGACTGAGATGCCAAACTTCATAGGAATCGCTCCGTTCTGTAACTTTTTCTCATCTAATTTTGGCCTGATTGTAACTTTGGGAATAACCAAGGCCAGAAGCAGCATTCTGCACAATCAAAAGAGCTGCAGTCCCAGATCTCTTCATAAAAAGTGGCATTTTCTTTCAAATCTTATCAGAAAGCTTAAGATCCGTGATCCTCCTTAGGGGGTACAAAACAGAACTGCAAAGCCTTGATTTTAAATCTAGCTGTTGCCTTTACTGTTTTACTGTGTGTTGGTCAGAGGGTTTCCCTGTTAAAATACTTCGGTATTGTAAAAATTCATTTGACAAGTGTTTCTCTTTTGCTGAAGGATGCTGTCCTTCAAACAGCTTGATGCCTGTGCAGTGGGAAGCGCACAAGCCTGTGAGGTTCCCATTAAGCCATGGTCGCATCAAGTTTAGCCAAATGTTTAGTGTTTCTTGGTTCCCCCCCTCCTCCAGATTTATTACTAACTCCTTTTCATTTCATTATTTAGAGCAGCCTTCCCATAGACAGATCTGTACGTTGGCAGTGAATAGTCACGTTCTAGTGTCCTAGGTGTAGTTAGGGTGACAAGGCAGACTGCAGCCCTCCGTGCTGTGGGTCATGCTGCCTTTCACGACACCTGTAAATGTTCAAAAAGTATTGTTCCTCTAGAAATGCCGGATCTAGATGAGTCCCTGCGATGTCCTTTCTGCTATCCTGCCAAATCCACAGGTCACGTTGCATTAAAATCTGATGCCGTCACATCAAGCCATAGATGTATGTTCTCAAACGCTCTGTAATTGTTTCTTTTATTTTCCCCCACCCCACTACTTTGCAGTGCTCTGCTAGCGTGCCATGGCTAACAGAGGGATCAGAGTTTGACTTTCTGTGCTCTCCTTTACCCATCTAAACATATTCACCACTTCGGTTTTACCAGTTTTCGATTTGGTTACTAAAGTTCAAACGTTGTTGTCGTGCTTACTAACACATATACGGAAGAGAAAAAGCAGTGTGAAGCTGTAGGGTCTGCACGTTGTTACCAGAAACTTGGGGTTTGTGTCGTTGAATGTCTGTGTGTTCCTGTGCATGATTTTGATCATTCATACTTGATGCTTAAAAATAATCCAACATATTTCAGGCTCATTCTGTTTCCAAATGAGAAAGAAAGTTGTGCAACCGTGAAGTTACGCAACTGTAACGTTATGCGTTATAACTTTACAAATTTGTAGTGGTGGTTTGTATCATAAATTAATAACCAAGGCAGAGTACTTCAGAAGTGGGGTGGAGATTAAAGGTGCAAGGTCTTAAGTCAGACCCAGACACGATCCAGATGCCTTCATCTAACAAAAGACATTGCATAAGGTAAGAGAAAATCAGGGTTTTGAAATGGTATGGGAAAAAAAGGAGAAGAGATGAGACAAATCATCAGACAAATGGAGTGGCAGGAAGTCAGGAATTTCGGCATCACAGTACAAGAACAAGGGATGTTCAGAGAAATAAAGAGATGACAGACAAAAAAATGACATAAAGGGGGGCAGAGGTCAATCACTGCATCTCTCGATTTTGAAACCTGCTGCTGCTGTAGGCAGGGTTTTTAAAGAGAACCACTGCGTATATGGTCTGAACCAATTTCATTAATTTGTCAGATCTGGTGGCCTGAGCGGGATCTAAACTACTGGCTTACTTCTTGTAGGGTGCGCTGATCTCCAGAGCCTTGACACTATGCAACCAATGGAACGGAAAAGGCAGGGCTACATTCATGAACTCATTCAGACGGAAGAAAGGTATATGGACGATCTTCAGCTCGTCTTAGAGGTGAGACGTCTTGGATGTGAAATACTCTGTCTCACTGAGTAACAGCAATAAAGGGATTCTTAGGAATTGTGAAATGCTGGAGGAAGAAAGTGAGGTTGTGTGAGCACTCCCCTTTCTTGCGAATGTTACGTGGCTGTCCACCAGGCAAAAACATCACGTTGTGAAAGCCAAGGACCTTCCTATGTTCCACATCCTGTTCTCGGGTGTTTGGGCTCAGTGTAAAGCTGATGGGCTGGGCCGGGCTGGCTGGCAAAGCTGCACAGGCTCATGACAGAAGCTGTATAAGCACCGTAACAGTTTATCGTCTGTCTTCAGCTCCAGTTTTATTTCTGGAAACAAGACCACATCCCTAGGCAGAGCAGGAACTGGCCAGCATTAGGTGCTCTTGGGAGTCTGACTTGAGCTCTCTGTGTAAAACAAGTGTGTGGTGAAGCGTTGAAGATGTTAAATAGACTGAGCTGCACAGGTATTCTGCTCTCCAGAGGTGTTGTGCTGAGGGTCCCTGAAAGAAGCTGTAGCTCTGCCCGCAGGTTGACTGTGAGTGCTCTGGGTATGGGGATAGGTGTGATACGTCGGTGCAATTTGTGTAGCAGCTGACTCCGAAATGATGGGAATGCTCCTCTGCTGAGCAGTCAGCCTGCAGGTCCCAGTGCTTGTCCCTGCTTCACAAATGGTGACGCAGGTGTCAGAATGAGGTCACACACCTAGGAAAAATAGTGAGAGCTGTCACGAGTGCTAGTAAGGAATTGCTTTTAACTTCTCCTGATAAACTGGATGCTGAGCATTCAAAAAAAAGCAGAGTCACTGCTGGGCTAAACAAGAGGCTGAGCTGCTTTTATCTCTGAAGAATTGCTCACCTTTCTGATTTTTTCACTGCAGGTTTTCCAAAAACCAATGGCTGACTCGGGCTGTCTCACAGAAGGAGAAATGGGGCTGATCTTTGTTAACTGGAAGGAACTCATCATGTCAAATACAAAGTTACTGAAGTGAGTACCCACGTTTTCATGTTTTTCTCTTCGTCTTTATTCTCTTGTTCCTTTCCCCAGGAAGTTTTCTGGTTTTACAGTAAATATTTTTGTCCTTGTTGATTATTTCCTATGCACACGTGCATTCAGAACAGCTACGTGCATTCAGAGTGCCTCACAAAGAAAGAGTTGTTATGAGAGAGAGGAGAATAAACAGCGAGAACAGATGCACGTTTGCTATAATACCTTAGAAATAGAGCTGACAGAAAAGCATGTGCCGGGACGCGTTCTTCCCAGTTTTCTGCAAAGCAACCTTCTGTTCTCTAAAAATAAACTTCAGAGAGACAAAGTGGCTAATAATTCATTGAAACAGGATGCTGGTTGAATGTAGATTGATGCTGATTGTCCCAGAAACCTCCAAGGAGGTGTCAGTCCCGCAGACCCCATCAGGCAGACCGCTGAGCTCGGCGTGTTGTGCTGGGGGTCAGGCCGGGCTCTGCCGCCGCCTGGAAGCGCCCGTGCTGTGTAAGGGAATTCACCTTGCAGGCTTGCATCCTTTCAGAGATGGATGTTGTAAGGATCTTGATTTCGGCCTTGCGGACTTGGCAGCCAAGTTGGATGGTGATTTCTTTCCTCTTCAGAGCCTTGCGAGTGCGTAAGAAAACAGGAGGAGAAAAAATGCCAGTGCAGATGATTGGGGACATCTTAGCAGCAGAGCTCTCTCACATGCAGGCCTACATTCGGTTCTGCAGCTGCCAGCTTAACGGAGCTTCGTTGCTGCAGCAGAAAACTGATGAAGATGCTGATTTCAAAGACTACTTAAAGGTACCTTGTTCAGTAGCTTTTGTGCCTTCTCCTTTCCTCAATGACAGGAGCTCATCTAACCAGCATCAACCAGATCAAAATAACCCAAAAGAGTAAAATCTTACAAAAATAGCTAAGAGCCTTCCAAGGTGTATTTATATGATGACCATGCTTAACACTCTGTGTGCTTTTTGTTTACATACCCATCTTTCTCCCTAGCTAATTTATTACTCCACTTCCTGTCCCATTGCTCGTTACTTCAGTGTAACGCTAACCCCACAAAGCTACGGTGCCGGTGTCTGCACCTTCCCAAAAATTCATGCTGTCAGAAGGGGTAAGAGTCTGCAGAGTTGAAATAAAAAAGCTGTTGTCCTGAATGCGCTTCTAATGCAGCGGGGCGTGCGGCGTGTCTGAACGGTGGGGTTGCAGCCGGGGCCAGAGGTGTGCCGTGAGCTGCGCAGGCAGGCACGAGGCAGAAATAAAGAAGGAATTGCTGCCATACTACAGCTGATGTGGGGGCTTTGAGGCCATGAAAGGAGAAATGCCAGAACTGTTGACATCAGGCATTTTTTTTCATTCATTGCTTTGGGTTTTTTTCAACCTGGGCAGAGCCTGTAATGTCAAAATAAAAGCTGGAATGGTTTTGAATGTAAGGATTCTGCATGAACAATGATCCTGCGGCTTATGCTGGCAAAGCATCCATGTACAATGACAGCACCAGCTTTCCTGATTGTTCTAGATACAAGTATTGTTTGCTTACCGAAAAATCTAAGATTTCTTGGAATGCCTGGAAAAATGAATCTGATCAGACAGTTTTCAGTGCAGTGAGGCAACTGTTTCTTGATGAGTAATGTGATGTCTCTGTTAAATCTCTGGGTTGTACCATAGAAACTTGCCTTGGACCCTCGTTGCAAAGGAATGCCCCTCTCCAGTTTCCTCCTGAAACCTATGCAAAGAATAACCCGCTACCCGCTGCTCATAAAGAGTGTGAGTACCCTACGCGAGGTTTTGTAGGTGAATGCTTTTGAGTTTGATCTCGATAGCAAAAGCAAAAAAAAAACGTTGTCCCTTTATGGGGATTTCTGTGAGACTGCAGAGAAGTAGTAGCTGTGCTTACCTCTGCTTTGATCTTGATTTCTTCCCTTTTTGATCCATCCCAGATTCTAGAGAACACTCCAGAAAATCACCCCGATCACAGTAACCTCAAGCTTGCCTTGGAGCGTGCGGAGGAGCTGTGCTCTCAAGTTAACGAAGGGGTGCGTGAGAAAGAGAACTCGGACAGGCTGGAATGGATACAGTCCCACGTCCAGTGCGAAGGTCTTGCTGAGGTAGCTGCGTTGATACACTGTATGGCGGAGACTTTTCCGAGCCATTTTAGAAAGGCCGGGGCAGGGGGGGAACGGGGGTCCTTGCTCACATCTGTTACTGGAACACGATTTTCTGCTGAGCTCTTGGCAGAGAAGTTTTTATTAACTTCTGCCCACAGCCATAATGTGATGAGCCCTCGTTTTTGCATGATTTTGGCAGTGGAGAGATCTCAGTTTATCAGCTTAAAACTGATACCATGTAAATGGTTAAACAAACAGAAATAACTCTGCCTGTGCTGCCGTTGGGCTAAGTCAGGTGTTACTACCTGGAATTTCACTTAGCACGTTTCCTAGGGTGGTTCTTCACACCAAAAGGGCACAGCACAGCCCTCACTGCCAGATCCTCAAAGGTGGGGTAGCTTCACGCTCTTGTACCTTTCAGGACAGCCTTCAAAATGAGGTGTTGTGACAGTTCTCCGCTGGTTGCTTAAGGAACCAGGGCCTGACAGGCCCAGAAGGTCTGTCCTAGTTCCATCACCTAATTGTGCACCCGTAAGAGGTGACCTGACTGCAGACTCTGCAGGCTCTTCTTAAACATAGCTTTTGGACAACAGAAAAGTGGCCATGAGATAAATGCCCTCATCCAGTCAAACCCATGTGTATGTTGTTGGTAAGGCTTAAATCTACTTGAAGTTGGGAGCAGTGTTGATACCATGGTAGATCATAAAACAGCTTCCCTTCTCTTCGTTTGTAACTGAGTTCACTAACCAAAACGGAAGAAAACTTTGAGCAGCTTGAGCAATCTCCACTGTGAAGAGGAGCAGGAACTGATGTCTGTATTAACTCGCGGCTACTAATGGGTTTTGTCTCTCCTAGCAACCGGTGTTCAACTCCCTCACAAACTGCTTGGGACCACGGAAGCTCCTGCACAGCGGCAAACTGTACAAGGCCAAGAGCAGTAAGGAGCTGTACGGCTTCCTCTTCAATGACTTCCTCCTGCTCACCTACATGGTTAAACAGTTTGTCTCTTCCGGCTCCGATAAACTGTTCAGCCCCAAATCCAACTCCCAGTTCAAAATGTACAAAACGGTGAGTGAAACCGGGTCTCCTGTGGTCATGTTGATACAGTGGGACCTGGCTTCTGATGAGGAATGCTGTTCTCCCTGCTGGGCTCAGCCGTCTGGCTCTGTCTGATCGTTTCCAGCCATACGGGCACATACGCCATTTGGCTTTGTCCCGGGAAAACGACAGGCTCCTGCATGTTAGTTTAATAAACATTTTTTTCGACTCTGGGGTGAAAGGGCTGAAATAGCATCGTGCCTGAGCAGCTGAGTGGGATGTTCAGAAGCAGGAGCCTTGACTTAAGTTTGCACAAGTTACTGCATCACAAGAAAATAGTTGTCCTTTAGAAAAAGAGTAAAAGGTGCAAAACTTCAGTCTCTGTGTCCACACAGTGCGTGTTCTCAAGTTTTTGGAGTTGGGGAGATAATTTTAAATATTGGGACTGCTTTCTGACAGGGAACCTGGGAGGTCTCCAGGATTTCCAAGCTCCACGCTGCAGCTCTGCTTACGCAGAAGCTCTTCATCTAGGAGGACAGAATGGGGGGTATCGCCGGAGTAGTTTTTGCCTCAGTCCTTTCTCACATCCTTTATATGGTGATCTGATTGTTTGTCCTGTGTCCTCTGACTTTCATTTTCCCTATGGTAAAACAATGTATTTAAGCATCCTTGTAGAGTTTCCGCTTATCGTCCGGGTGACGCTGCCACAGCGATATTTGCTTTTCTTTCAGCCTGTTTTCCTTAATGAAGTCCTGGTGAAATTGCCCACAGATCCTTCAAGTGATGAGCCAGTTTTCCACATATCACATATTGACAGAGTTTACACGCTTAAAACCGACAACATTAATGAGCGGTGAGTAGTGAAGATGCAGATCTGAGCCTGACCTTGTTGATCATGGCTGTAGGCTGTCTCCGGTGAGCAGACACGGGGGTCTCTGAGTTCAGGAATGGGGTTTAGTCTCTCGGTCAGGAAACAAACTCGTTTGACTCTCACTTGAATGACAAGTTTTCTCTGATTTTGTTCTGCTTGTGCAGCAGCTCTTGCAGTGGAATCCGGTCACATCTACTGCCCCTCGATGTTACAGTTGTATAGAAGAATAGTTCAGGGCTGCAAAGTCCAGAGTCCCATAGGTTCTTCCCCAGTTCTGGTCAGCCTTTGACGTGACCCAGCAGTCTTTAATAAAGCAGCCGCTCCACTTTCATTTATTTAGGCTGATATGGAAATGTGGCGAAAGATGAAATCCAAAAACGCCATCGCTTTAGTCCTTGAACTAACTCAATTCATGATGCCTCTGAAATCCAGTGGGGGTAAAAAAATGGCAAAAGAGATTGGGGCACAGTCACTGATACTGAGGAATTTCCTTCCTGTGGTATGACCCTGACCATAGGGATCGCTCTTTGCAGCACTGCCTGGGTCCAGAAAATCAAAGCGGCATCAGAGCAGTACATCGAAACTGAGAAGAAGAAACGTGAAAAGGCTTATCAAGGTACCTACCGAGTTCTGTATTTGCCTCTCATCCACCCGGACGTGTGGGCAGGGCCTTTTCTGGAGGGTGCCACAGTCTCTGTGTAGGATCTCCCTCTTCAGATCTGTTGCCAGTTTTTACAGTTTATTTCTGATGACTTTGTTCCCAGCTCGCTCACAGAAGACCTCAGGAATAGGACGCTTGATGGTGCATGTGATTGAAGCAACAGAGCTAAAGGCCTGTAAGCCCAATGGTAAGTGAAGGAAATAGCGTCAAATCACTTTTATTCCTGTGACATTTGGAAAGGCTTGCTGAGAAGTGTTTGGTGACTTGAGAAACATTGTGGATTCAGCTACAGCTTCTGAACAAATTAGCCATTATTTAGTTTCAGAGGACTGAGTGAAGAAGCAGCTCTGTGCTGCTCTAGGATATTGCTATAGGGATTGGAGCATCTCCCTTATGAGGAAAGGCTGAGAGAGC